>CM062807.1:254365504-255565504 GCA_031772625.1 Pinus tabuliformis | reverse complement strand
ACCTGTCGAGGCTATAAATGCCTGCTGGCAGCAGAGGCTCTACCTACGACAAATGAGCATATATAAAACTGATTTACATAGGAGACTTTGTTTTTATCTTTATAAACCAAGTAGTGGTTGATGTAAATACAATGACTAGCTTTAGGAAGTTAATAATCAAAGTTAACATAGAAGAAACAAACTAGCATTAACAACAGAAAGCATAATATACTTTATCTTTCTATAATAAATTTTGATTTTCCAAAAAACCCTTCTGTTTTGGAAGTTTAGAAAATTCAAAAGAAAATCAGAGATAACTGGTTCTTCCAAGTGAATCACCAATTGTTGTGGCCAACAACAACCCCCCTTCTTATTTTAGTTTTGGTATCAATATTAAATAAGTGGGGACCCTTCATCTAGAAAATAAAAATAAATTAGAACTTGTATTCCCTTTTTGAATAAATCTTACTGTTATAGACAATTTTGTGCCTTACAGCAACAAGCATGAATTGTCAATAATCCAAGGGATCCAAAGTTCCCTAAACATGATGTTCCTACCCCTAGAGGAACAAGGTCAGCAAACCAACAGCTCTCAGATCAGTTCTCCACCTGAAAACACTCAAAAACAAGTAATCCTGAAATCAAAGCAGGTGCTCCACTAGGCTTATGCGCTGAAACACAACTGCTCCATGGTGTACCTGCGTTGCAAAGCAGGCAGAACAAAGCCCACCTGCGTTGGGCGAGTTTGGACATGTGGCACAGTGAGTCATTGCTTTGGAATCTTCCAAAAATGACACTTGGATCAGGTATTTCGCCTTGTGATGAGTCAGAGGCTTTGTTTCTCCAAGTGGAAGCAAGGTTCACCAAGTGGACTCAAGAACTGAAGATCAACTAAAGATTAACTGAAGAGAGAAAGGACACAAGGCAGCTACACATCAGTTGCAAGCTGACTCATCCTTTCTCAATTCATCTATATATTGAGCTCTCTCCTATGAGCTCAGGGGGCTGGAATTTTGTGCAAAGTAATGATATGCTGTTGGTTTCATTCTTGAGTTATTGTGTGATTGTTTGAGAGAGGTGAAGAAGAGAAATTCTTTCTGCTGGGAGGTGTTGCTGGGTTGGAGCCTGCAATGGTTGTAATCCTCTCAGAACCTTTATTTCTTCATTAATAAAAGCTATTGAGGTTCTTCTATGTGCTCTTGTTTCAATTATGTATTGTGATGATTGCATGTTTGGTTTACACTAATCCATGAACCAGTTATGATTGCATGCCTCTTGTAGTTTCCTTCTTTGTCATTGTGCAGGATCTCATTGCAGCTGGGCGAGCAGAAGGACAAAGAGCTAGGAGCAAGCGGCCAAAGAGGAGAGTTTGGATTCGACATTAAGCGCAAGGCAACGGTTAGTGCTTTCTCCATCCTCTTTTGCTTTCATAAAGAAGTAAACCTTCAGTAGTTTGTTTTACAGTTGTTGCTAAGGAACTGTCACCCTTAGAGTGGGTTAGGGTCATCCGAGTCGGATACTTTTCCCTACAACAAACTGGCGACTCCACTGGGGATTGTATCCGTTTGATTGTGTTTGTAGTATTTTGCTATTCATTTCCTGAACAAAAGAGTACCAAATCGAAAAGCTTTTGACTATATCAAAAGCGAAGTAGAGGGCAGCTACTCTAGCTCATTTCTGAGCAAGTTCATGATTTGAAGAGCTGATCTACAAGGATCCTTGTAAGCTCTTAGTGATAGCTTTTCACCTTCCTAATCATCCCTTTGAGTATGCTTGACTGATTGCTTCTGATTTGAGCAAAAACCGTGCATTTTTGAGAAAACTGTGACCCGGAAACTGAGAAAACGTAAGTCTCGTTTTCCAAAGCAGGCTGTACACAGGCTACCTGCTTTGCAACGCAGGTAGTCCCTTCGGGACCTGCGCTGAATGTCAAACAGGCAGTGTACTACCTGCTTTGATCCAATTTTGCCTAGTGCTACTGGGGTTTCCTCCTTTCTCTTGCCTGTTTTCACTTAGATTTTGCTGCTAGGTATCAGTCTTGTGCCTGTTCTGAAACCAATATTACTTGCCATCATTCTGCCTCTGTTATGTAACGAAATTGTACTTGTTCTTTGTATTTCTTACTCATTTACAATTTCCCATAACGAAGAGTAAACTAGTCTTGCTTTTGGCCTCTTAGATTTGAACCTGTGTTAGGCATTTTTGCTGGTCTAAAGAGTTAGCTTGTTTGCTGTCCATAGCTGATTAGTCATTTTTACTTTCGTTAGTATGGTTTGATTTCATGTATTTCCAGTGATTAAGCAAGTGAATCTTAAGGTGTCTTTTGATTTTGGACAAGCTTGTTTGTTTTCACTTTAAATCGAAATCAAAGTTAAATAACAACTTTCTTTTTGTAATACATCAACATTAAGAAAGGGAAAAGAAAATACATGCATTGTGCATTTTGCATTTGAAAAAGTTTGCATGATGATTTAGGAGAAAGTGCATTAGTTTGTGCTGTATGAACTGTGTGAAAAGATATGCCTTTCTTCTCCCTCAGTAGTTAAGATTTTCATCAGTCAAAAAGATTTGAAAAAAACTTGCTTCTCATCTTAGGCTGCATTTAGGAATTTGTCATATACATCTCGTGGTGATCCTTAAAGGCAAACTGCTAAACAAGATCAACATTAAAATAAATTCAATTTACATAACAACGCTTTGTAACATAACGCAAACACATAGAGGTCTAGGTAGAGACGTGTTCCGGCGTCATTAAACGTAGTGACTGTCGATCTCTACGAAGGTGGGTGATTCCTCCTGAGAGTCGGTGGCACTAATACGGACTTGTTCTCCCACGTACCGTCGCGTATATATTGGGAGACCCCTATAGGAACAAAGCCTTTATCCATAGGAAGCCGTGTCGGCCGCCCTACTGATCGCGATGCAGTGAACACAGCATTCACGAAGATCGACCACCCGTACCGTAAAACGTATTCTATGGTTTCGCGAAAAGTTTGGCACACCCTCTGCCTAGAACTCCAGAGTAGTTTCTTTTGGCCTTTTTCAAACTCTATAACTGAAAAAGTCCATCCGAGCATTTGTCACTTCGGGCTCGTTAAAACATCGAAGGAGACTAGAGTCATCTTTAGCTTTTTCTCGACTCTTAAAACATGAAAAAGCAAAGTTGTGTCTAAAGCGTCGTTAATAAAATTTATTTTAAACGGAACATAATCACCTCCTATTCCTGCGTTGATCTTCGAAGTTAGTCTTTTGGCATCGTAAGTTCTTGTAGAATCGCTAAAATCTTTTGGATAGACTCAAAATGTCTGAACAACCGTCAACATCTAGGACTGTGTCATCCGACACAGCAACAGCAGAGCCTCCTGCTGCTACTCCAACGATGTTTGCTGGTATACCATCTGTCCCGGCAAATTGTCAACAACAAGCCGGAGTCCCATCAGGGACAACAATATGGTTAGTTCCTATTGCTTCATCCGGATTATCATCTGGTACTTCTTATGTTGAAACTCAACAAATTGATCCAATGTGTCTTCAAAGGCCAATCTTCCCTTTAAGTACTGGATTTCCACCATGTGGAGGGCAGTATGCTCTTTCATTGTTCCCTCCCGGAGAACAACCATATGGGAGTTTACAACAAAGTTCAGGTCAAACTGGAATCACATCTAGCGGTTGGGTACCAATACTGCCTCAACAACCAGGAGTTGTATCTTCAATGCAACCAGTACACCCTGTGTCGAATATTACCACCACTCCTGCTATGGTGAATGCGTTGCATCAATCACAATCTCAGGGTAGTGCCTACTTATCTGGAGCGACTCAGGCTCAAACAAGTACTGTGACTCCTCATCTTGGTCAATCATCCAATATTTGTCAACAGAAAATGGTCCAACAACCAGAGCTGGTTCAATCTCAACAACCGCCATTCCAGCAATCATATCAAGGACCTGAGCAACAAGTCTTTGTAAGTAATGGGCAACCATGCTATAATGGTTACGCCCATCAACCTTGTCAAAGTTGTCAGCATTATGCTGGTCTGCAAAGACCCATTGCTCAGGCGATACCATCTTATCCTGAATATGCTCCGCCTAATCTGAACCATCAGTTTCCTTTTGTAGCAACTCTAGAATTACCAGATCTAAACCGGCTGACGAATGATCCAATTGCTTACGCCCCTTGGTGGCCAGCGATTCCGCATAAACTTCCGTCGGACATTCCTAAATTCAATGGAAATCCAGGTGAAGACCCGTCGAATCACGTCATGACTTTTCATCTGTGGTGTTCATCGAACACTCTAAACGATGATTCGATAAGACTTCGCCTCTTCCAGAGGACATTGACAGTCCAGCGGCTAAATGGTATATTGAATTGCCAAGAGCCTCTTTCGACAATTTCAGCTCCTTAGCCACGACTTTCTTAACCCATTTTCAATTACCGATAAGGTATGAAACGGGAACAGAACTCCTTACCAACTTCAAACAGACAACAGCCACTCACATATCTGATCATATACATGAGTGGCGACGTCGTCGTAGGATGGTGAAAACTTACGTTCCCGATCAGCTGTTAGCTGAATGGTTTATAAAGTCGTTACTTCCGGCTATAACGGAAGATGTGGCCAAGGGAGGAGTCGTAACAGAGGAGCAAGTCATTGCTCGTGCTCAATACTTAGACTTAGTATATACTCAGTCGGGCACGCTCTACGACAAAATACCTGACGCCCCTAGACCTGAATTTTCAATTCCTCCCCCTCCTAAATCGAATACTAACTCTCACGCCAGTAATGGCGTGACTGGCAAACGCAAAATTTCTAGTCAAAATGAAAATGAGGAACTTCTTGCCTCAGAAGTAAATGCCATGTCGACCGACAAGGGCAAACAACTGAAGCAACCAGGGGGCAAGAAGAAAAAGAAAAGGAAAGGGAAACCCCCGACAGGGTGTCATATATGCGATGAGGATCATTGGATGAAAGATTGTCCACATATAGCTGAAGTTAAGAAACTCTTCAAGAGTTCAAAAACCCCAGCAGTGTTGACTGATCCGTTTCCTAATCCAGGTCAAAATCTGGTTACTAATCAAAATGCTTCCCGATCCCAAGTGCTTATGTTGTCTACCTCAAAGCAGCAGAATAATGCTTTGACAAGGAATAAAGATTACAGGAATCCAAAGCGGTTGAACAACAAGGCAAATAAACAACCTAGTAGTTCAACAACAACTTTGACCAAAGTCGTGCCACCCATCATTCCTGAACCAATGATAGAGTCGCCAAAGGGAGTAGTACACAAATCGACATTTAATCCTCGTGCAAAAATAACACAGGGTTACAATATAATAGAGGACCTGGCTCAACCATCGTCCGCTATGTCGACGCCTGAGGTACAGCAAAATTGCACCTCCCAAGAGCAAGCTTTATTATCAGCCATTGGTGGGATTGGCCCAATGGATTCCAATCTTGTGGCCTTTGATCATAAAGGATATGACCCTCAGTTACCAGCTCAACTCGCTTTCCTTATTCAAGTGAAAGCCCTCAACAAAACTGTTCATCGAACAATTATTGATGAGGGGGCATCTACATGTCTTATGTCGATGAGTTGCTGGAAAAATTTAGGCTCACCACCCTTGTCGAAATCGTCAACGACGTTAAAAGCATTTGATGGACGATCATACACTCCATACGGGATTTTAAATAACTTGCAAGTTGAACTGGGGGGCAAAACAGTAGAAGTTGATGTTGAAGTAATCGACGGAAACCTCGATTACAACATCCTACTGGGAAGACCTTGGATATATGCCATGGCTGCAGTTGTGTCGACCTACTTCAGGAGGATTGTATTTCCTTTTCAAGGAAAAATTACAATCGTCGACCAACAAACATTTCTCCCCAACAGTTCTCAAGTTACGGGAAGCAGCACAATGATCCATGAAAGTAATCAATCGCTCCAAAATATCGGAGTAGGTCTCCTAAAAGACCCTGCCTTAATGGGTACTTTTGCCCTACCGCCGGCGAGTAATCTGGCGGAAGTAGCCACAGTGGAAACCTACAATATGAAATCTTCTATATCTAACGGATTCGGAAGATTCCTAAATATTTTGTCAGCATGGATCATCGCCCTAATGGAAATACTGTAAATACAATGGGCTCCGAGGACGGTTCTTATCTCGTGTCAACCTCGTTAAAAAATGAAACAAGGAATCATGAGGATAGTTCTTTTACTGTGTCAACCTCATTAAAAAATGAAACAAATCCCCTTTTCAAAATTCAAAGGTAAACCTTCATTCCAACCACCAAGTTGAATGCAATGAAGCTTGGGGGGCACCCTCCTTTGACATGCGTTATTATGATGCTGGGGGCATGCAAAAACGAGCAGTTTTGGCACAGTTCATGCTCGTTAAAAAATAAACGCAAGATCCGAGCAGTTTTAGTACATAGTTCATGCTCGTTAAAAAATAAACATAAGTTGTGAGCAATCTTCCCCTAGAGTTCAAGCTCACCCAGAAAAAATGAACCGGTAAATAACCTTGGTAAATGTAACCTTTGACAGCCATATTAAAGCCCTTGGTCGTGTTCTTGCAGTCTCACCTCCATCCGTTCATTTGGCCAATCGTTCATCTCCATATGTTTGTTTACCCATTTTGAGGAACAGCTGCGAAGAGTGATTTCACTTAGCCATCCTTGTGACACTGCCGTGATTGGAGAATTCCAACCTGTACCTGGAATCTGCTGCTATCCCTGTTCATCACTCGTTCCTCAAAAGACGAGTCTTCTTTGAGCTCTTTTCACTGACTCGTAAAATATGAAAAGTTTGCCGAGTTTTGGCCTTCCAGCTCGTTAAAGCGACCAGAAAGCTATCCCTCCTCTAGATTTTAATCTTTTTGGACCTGAGGGATTATTGCACAAAAAGATCGAGCGCTTGTTTGTTCGGCTCGTTAAAGCAACCGAAAATTCATCCCTTCTGTATTGTTTTAAACTTTTTCGGAGTTAAGGGATTAGATGACGAAAAAGGAATTTTGGAGTTAACTTTTCATACCTTTTCAGACTCTCTAAAAATGAAAAGGACCGAGTTTTCCTTGTCGTTAGACTCGTTAAAATGATTAAATAGCGACAAACTTGTCTTTAGACGAGAACGAGTTTCCCTATCGCTAGGCTCGTTAAAACATAGCGATGGGCTTGCCCGAAGGGCAGGTTATAGAACAAGCATATGTTATCCTCCTCAAGCTTGACAAAAATAAAGAGGTACTGGTCAACAATGACTGGGGAAAAATTGGGAGAACCTCACAGTATTAATGGTAGCAAGTCGCTCTTGAACATGACACTTTGTCCTCCGTACCGCATCGGGTTGGGTTGTTTCATTCACCGGTCGCAGAACCATGGTCCTCGCCACACCGTCCACAATTGGGGTAATGCTACCAATCCATCACATCAGTGTCGTTATATGTTCAAGAGATGTGGTTCTGTAAAGAGTCAACCGTGTTCCACCCACTGCCATACATTATCCTTCATCCACTTCATGACCGCCACCCTGAATCATACATCACAGTTTGTTTTCACCTCATCATAATCACTAGCTCCGTTCCGTGTCACTGATGTGGGATTCATTAAGGCCCTCCTTTGACGGATCGCTCCTTGTCGACATCAGCTCATTATCCAAGGAATTGATCTAGGAACACCCCCCTCAGTACTTTGAAGCTTGCATGCCTCAATGGCAAGTTTCTCACTTCCGGCGACAGGTATACATCAATGACCTTCGACCAGAAGATTTTGCATGGTGGTCGACGCCAAGTCCTTTATTCCCACCATGTAGATTGTACTACCGTACCTTGAGGGTCATCATCCTTATCGGTGATTCCTCTCGCGCTTGTTAACGGTTTACATCATTGACCGGTAATCAAGCGATGTCTTTCCATGTTCGACTTCAAGAAATTCTCACATGGATCGACTTGTACATCGAGTGAAGATCGGAAGAGACTGAAGACCCCGGATCTAGTTTCATCCATCCGGGCTGCGATATATATTCAGGACATAAAGACATTTGATATGTACATCATTGCAACAGATGATCATCCTTTTCAAAGGATGATAAATTCGGCAGAGAATTATCAGTCTAGCATCAGACGATCGTCTGTTCTATGTACCAAAATGTATTTATAAAGCTGAGCATGGGAATGCCCGCCTCAGCTAGATCATGAAAAATGTATGAAAAATAATGTATTGTATTGTATCTTATTACAGGACACTTCTCAGCAGATTGAATGAACTTCGGATCCTCTCAATAAAGCATTTCACCCGATAAACGGCCTCATACTTTAGGGGGCATCTGTTATAGACAATTTTGTGCCTTACAGCAACAAGCATGAATTGTCAATAATCCAAGGGATCCAAAGTTCCCTAAACATGATGTTCCTACCCCTAGAGGAACAAGGTCAGCAAACCAACAGCTCTCAGATCAGTTCTCCACCTGAAAACACTCAAAAACAAGCAATCCTGAAATCAAAGCAGGTGCTCCACTAGGCTTCTGCGCTGAAACACAACTGCTCCATGGTGTACCTGCGTTGCAAAGCAGGCAGAACAAAGCCCACCTGCGTTGGGCGAGTTTGGACATGTGGCACAATGAGTCATTGCTTTGGAATCTTCCAAAAATGACACTTGGATCAGGTATTTCACCTTGTGATGAGTCAGAGGCTTTGTTTCTCCAAGTGGAAGCAAGGTTCACCAAGTGGACTCAAGAACTGAAGATCAACTAAAGATTAACTGAAGAGAGAAAGGACACAAGGCAGCTACACATCAGTTGCAAGCCGACTCATCCTTTCTCAATTCATCTATATATTGAGCTCTCTCCTATGAGCTCAGGGGGCTGGAATTTTGTGCAAAGTAATGATATGCTGTTGGTTTCATTCTTGAGTTATTGGGTGATTGTTTGAGAGAGGTGAAGAAGAGCAATTCTTTCTGCTGGGAGGTGTTGCTGGGTTGGAGCCTGCAATGGTTGTAATCCTCTCAGAACCTTTATTTCTTCATTAATAAAAGCTATTGAGGTTCTTCTATGTGCTCTTGTTTCAATTATGTATTGTGATGATTGCATGTTTGGTTTACACTAATCCATGAACCAGTTATGATTGCATGCCTCTTGTAGTTTCCTTCTTTGTCATTGTGCAGGATCTCATTGCAGCTGGGCGAGCAGAAGGACAAAGAGCTAGGAGCAAGCGGCCAAAGAGGAGAGTTTGGATTCGACATTAAGCGCAAGGCAACGGTTAGTGCTTTCTCCATCCTCTTTTGCTTTCATAAAGAAGTAAACCTTCAGTAGTTTGTTTTACAGTTGTTGCTAAGGAACTGTCACCCTTAGAGTGGGTTAGGGTCATCCGAGTCGGATACTTTTCCCTACAACACTTACTATCATAAACTTAGGAGAATACCCACAAAATCCAAAAAGACTTAAGTTTATGATGAGTTCGAACAAAATCTTTCTCTCAATGATAAAGCATCGCATCGCAAAAAGGTAATAACAACATCATATAAGCAAACTCCTACAAATGCCAAATTCATGATGCGAGATCACATACCGAAGGAACTTATCGCATCACAGTTTTCATATGCTTCAAATATCATTTAAGGTGAAATACTTCAAAGCTGGCGAAATGCAATAACGCATCTCGCAAATCACATTTTGTAGAACCACATGGTAATGAATGATTGTCAAAACATAATGGATTAGTGATATTGCAATCTGCGATATTGCGAAGAAAATCGCAAAATCGCTTTATTGCAGATCTGCAGGGCACATCGTTCCAAAAAGATTTTCGTAATCCGATGTCAAGTCATGCACATTAATGTTAATTTAATAAGTTAGTCGATGATCATTAATGACATGAAGTTTTGATCTGATCAAGAAGTCAGTTCACGTAGGGTGGTATATTTTATATGATTTCAACATTTAAAGCTTTCCTGTCACCTTATTCATATCATTACTCTTTCTTGATTTTGTAAAATTGCAGGAGCAGAAAGCAGAAAGATATACGTAGCAATGTTCAGAGTATAATGGGAAAAGAAGGAGAAGCTTCGACTTCCGAAGTCATCTAACAAAACGCGCAAGAGGTGAAAATTGGCACCAGGGAAGCCTAGATCAAGAAACGGAGGCAGTTTTCGATGCGCGATTAGTGCTTAGTGCTAATCGCGCGCATCGTTGGGAAAAACCCCTTGAGAAGGAAAGCCTCTGAATGCTCAGTCGCCTGAAAGTCTGGAAAATTGCAGGAAAAATGCTAAAGGCTAAAATGAAAACTTGAGCTTTAAAAACAATGGTATTTATCAAGGATATCCTTAAATGGCATGTAAATTTCTCCCAAATGCACAACATCTACTTAACAACTGGAGGAAAAAGGCTGAAGAAAGAGTATAATCCATCAATAGGTTAACCAAGTTAAATTGGGATTCTTATTCGCAGTACTTGGTTAAACCACACAGTCAATGCATGACTCTCAAATGCCTCACTAACTCTGCCGAGAAGATAGCATGAGCGCTTGCCGATTCTATTTTTGCAGGACAACTAAAGTTGGAGGCCGGCCAACCAATTCTCCTCAAGCCGATGCTGAATGCTTGCAACCACAGAGAAAAGATACATAGATATTGATTTCCAGATTCAGTTTTAGTTTTAGTTTTAGTTTCATTTTGCCTTATATGAGAATGGTCATTTAAACCACCTCTTATATTTTTGTAATAGAATATTTTTAGGATTTAGCTAGTAGTATTTCAACCATTCTCATGCATTTAGAGAAGGGTCCTGAAATTTGTCAAAAACGTTTCCTCAGAACATCCACTTCTGCACCCTCGAAGGAGGTTTTGATGAATGAATGGAACAAGATTTATTGATATCTGTGTTTAATATCTAATACTGAAATTGCACTTTTGTACTCTTAGTAGATGTTGAACTAAGAAGAGATAAATCATTATTTCTGAAGCTCATGAGTAGAACTTGTTATCAATGGTACTTTTATCTCTTAACGATTTCTGCTTATGTGTTTAAGTGATATTCATGTTTAGTTATTTATATATGAATGCTTGAATGTTTGAGTTATCATTTGGCACTTTTGTACGGTGATAGCTATTCTATTTATGCTTAATATATGAATGACTTGTTATGCGATATGTTGTTCGGCTAAATTTTTATACGAAATAGTTCATCTTTATTGAATTCTTTTCTCATAGCGATTGAATGATATTTATTACCAATTGTTGTTAGAAACTATTTTAAATCACATAATTGAAATATTAAATCCCCGGTTAGTTTTAGAATTAGATATTTCTATTTATTAGAATACAGTTGCATGTTGTTAGTTTAGATTTAGAATAAAAGCATTTTACTTAGGAATTATTAGAAAGGAAATATCAATTCTCAACACACACACATAAATTGGGAAACTGGTCCCATTATCCCCAGTCAAACCCACCATCCCAAAAGGAAAAGGAGCTGCTAACCAAGGTCCGGACCGGGCGGGTATCCCCCTTGTTGTAGACTCGATTTTCGGGGCTTCAACAGAACCCATGATCAATATGAGCAGTGGCTTGATAACAGTGGATGCTCTAAGCACATAACAAGTGATAAGAGAAAATTCTTGCATCTAAAGGAGTATGATAAATGAAATGTTAGTTTCGGAAATGATGCTTTAGTCCCCATCAAAATAAAATGAACTGTAAGGTTGCATAAAAGGACCAAGGCTCAGAATGTGCTCTTCATTGATGTATTGAAACACAACCTAATCAGTGCAAGTGAGATGTGTGGTGAGCTCCAGTATTGTAGCAATAATGCTACAACTCCTGGGGCTTCCTATCTCTTAATTTTATCAACCCGGTAGTTAGTACAAACTTGGAAGCGGCGGTGCTATATGCACAAGTACTAGCTCTTGTCGCAGCTGTCACTTGGTCAGCTGGCACAAGTCCGCTAGGGCTCAAGCCAACTTCGATAGGCTCTCAGAAGAAGCTTGCTAATTGATGGACGAAAGCTAATCTCAAAGGAAAGTTACTTTACTTGACAAAAATGAACTGAAAGCAAATCAAAGCATGTAAACCTAGGAAACCCTAATTTAACTAGTCTAACCTCTACAATGCAAAGAATGTAAATGCAACTTCTACCAATGCTGTCATTACCTCTAATAAGTGAAAATGCATGGATCTAAACTACTTGCATCATGAAAGTTATGTTTTTGTATTTTTCCTTTAAGTGAGTGGAATGATTGTGATCTTGTGCTAACTAGGGTTTGGTTGTGCAGATGGGATGGAGAAGGAAGGAAAGCGTGGGACAGGTTAGGGAGGCTAGGAGAGGTCCTAGGGATCCTTAGCACCCATCCACAGAGGTTCCTCGCATTCAGATGCTCAACAACCGAGAGAGTGGCCTCCTACAGGATGGCTGTGGAGGATCCTACAGGATACTCTGTTTTCTACAGGATGTTTACAAATGGCTACAGGATGACCTACCGTGAGTGTTTGGAGTGATGGAGGGGTAATGGAATGGTAGAGGGAGATGTGTAAGGTAGGAATGAGGCTGGTGATGGCTGTAGAAGTGGAAGAATAGGATGGGAAGAGTGTATGCAATGGTTTGATGATTGGAAGGATGGAACCAATGAAAGTTGGAGGAGATGGAGCTATGTGGGAAATGAGAGAGTTGGAGGGTAAATGAGTGAGACAGAGGTTAAATAGAACTTGAGGAGGTGATGAAGATGTTAGAGATGCCCTGCACAATGCTCATTTAAACGAATCAATGAATTCTTGCAAACAAACCAAGTCCTAGCTAACTTAATCTAATTGTCAATGAAATAAATGAACAACAACTTTGTTTGGAAAGAGAACCATGTACTTCACGTGAGAAAGAGCATTCCAAAAGATCTAAATGCATAACAAACTCCTACCAATCGATTCTAAGCATAAAAAGCTACATTACCCATCAAAACCAACTACCATAACAAAGCAAGATCTAAAGAGCAGATTTTTATTATGAGAATGCAGCAAAGACACATAAATATAAACAAGGGAGGTACTGGGCGCTTGAGATGGGCCCAACCCCAAGAACTACAGCCTCCCAAGAGTGATTTAGAGCTGGTGCAAAGCTGGATCCATCTTTATTAATCAAGAAATGAAAAGTACATCAAAACTGTCCATAAGGAGAGCTTGAGAATGAGCTGAAAGCAAAGCTAATCCATGGCCTAAAAATCGAACTACAAGCTAGCTAACTAATGGCTAAAACAAAATGACTAACTAGCTACAAAAATGACTACCAACTAGCTAACAAAAATGACCAACCACTAGCTAACAAAAATGACCAACCACTAGCTAACCAAAATGAGGGCCCAAGCCCTCTTATTTATACAATTTGAGGACCCAACAGTCCTCCTAAAAGTTAGGGACTTGGCTGCCCAAGACTTGGAGTTAACAGCAGTCCAACTTGACTTGCTTGGCTTCCCTTGAGCTCATTGATTTGGTGGCCTTTGAACTCCGAGCTGATGGTGGAGAATTCGAGGTAAGGGCCCATAAATGAGGGGGACACCTTCCTACAAATCCTCTAGCTTGTTCTCCACGAATTTGGCTGCCAAGTGCTCATTAAGACCTTCAATTTTGTCTCCAAGTTGACCAACAAGGCTACACAAAGCACCCATTAGACTTGTTGGAATAATGACTAACCAAATTCACTCTATTAACATAAAAATAATCAAAAACATGCAATAAACAAATGAGAATGGTGGACTAAGTCAAATTAGGAGGTCGAATGAGCCCAAATAATTGTACATTTTTGGGGCTCATCATCACCCCCCTACTGAAGGTGTTGCTCATCCTCTGAGCAACCAATCTCTCTCCTTGTCTTTGATGGCCCTGATGGCCTCCTTGTCATGCCACGCTTATGAAGTGATGTCCTCTTCTCTGTACAACCATGCTTCTTTGCTTCTTCCCACGACTTGCTCCTTTTCCTAAAGAATTCTCAGCTTGGGTATGATTGTGCAAGTATTTCAATATGATGGTGGAAATGGTGGTGAAAGGAGATGAAACCAGTGGAGGATGGAAGAAAAGAGTGGTTACATGCCTCCTCAACTGACTTCAAGCTGCAAGTCCCTCTCCATAACTGATTCTGGCCTGCCAAAAGGCTTCTACAGGATGTTTTTGGCAAAAATACAGAGCTTCCTGTAGAAGGTTGAACCGTGACTAAATTGTGCCCGAACCTTGAAAGAAATGAGTGTTCATGGAGGGGATGGATGTGCTTAGGGTGGCCAACACAGGTGCTGCCTCCTTAGCTAAAATCTCGGCCGATTTCTCCTTTTGCTGCCCTCTTTTCGACTTCCTGTAGAAACAGTCCTGTAGTGGCTTTTTCTGTCTTCCTGTAGAAACAGTTCTGTCCATCAACTGCAAGGTTCACAGTAACAATCCTTCCATCAATGGCTTTGTTTGGTTCCTTACGGGCTTCCTTAGTAGCCTCCACAGTCTTGGAAGTCACAAATGCAAATCCCCTGTTGGTGAAAAATACCTGCAATATTAACCAAGACAAATACAGCCAAACAATCTAGGCTTCGGAAAAACATGCATGAATCTTCTAAGAACAGAGGCATTTTAAACTGCCCATCATAAAGAAATATGATGTATATTAGATTTTTATCCTAGATTCGTTGGTATTCTCATGATATGCAGCTGGACCTTTTACCTCTTTACTCATTTCCATTTGACTCGGAAGCTTCCAACTTTACACAAGAGTTTCTAGTCAAGCTACTTGGTGAATATCTTGACCGATCTTTGCACATAATTTCAAGGTCTGAGCCTTCACTCACATATGATTGATCAATTTCTTGATCAGATCCACTTTCAGGGCCCTGCAAACTTCCTTCAGCTGTTAGAAGGACTGAGATCTTTGGCCAAACTCTGATATTGCCATCCCGAGACATGTTTTGGAAATAGCTGTAGGTCACTGTTGCTGTGTATATCTCCCTTGAAAATCAGCGTTCATCCAACTGTTTGTGTATATTCTTTATGGCTGCCAAGTGCATGTGTATAGCTAACGTAAAGGGGAGACAAACTCCCACCCAAATCTTCAACTAAAGCCTGTGATTTGACACGTTTGCAACCAAATGCCACTGCTGCCAATCAAATCTGTGTATAGCAGCCAGCGTAGAGGTTGATCTGCTGTGCGTGTTGCTCTTGAAGATTAATGTGCCATATTTTTACTGCCAGGTGTGAGTATGAGTGGAGATAAGGGGGAGTTTACTCCCATCAATCTGTTGTCGTAAACTGCCACCAAACCAAAGTTTTGATTGCTGTGATAAATCCTCATTTAAATGACCACTGCGTATTGTATCTTGTTGGTTTGCGTGGACTACTGTAGGAGTGAGGTGGCAAAGACGTGCTGGCCCATGCCATTGTGCATGAACTGCAATTGTTAACTGTGTTCCATGCCTGTGATTTCATCCACCCGTTGCACTGGAGTTTAAACAACCAACACTGTCCGTTTTTTCCTTCACGTGCATGGCTGAGCGCACGTGTCTCATTCACCCACCAAGTGCTGTTGAACTAGATGTGGGTGGCTAGTTAGCTGGCCACCGATTTTTTTAATCCTAACCATCTCATTCATTCATGCAATGTTCAGATTAGATTCATGCAAACAGAGGAATCGGTTTTGTCACGTACCTGAAGCCAAACGGCTGCTTGTGAAGCGTCTTGCTGCATGCATGTCTTGATCTTCATTTGCTGCATGTATGGTAGCTTGATTGATGATTTATGGCTGTTTTCTCTTGTGCAGGTGCCCTCTGGACGGATGCATGCAACAAAAGTTCATTTCCACGTTCAAATTTGCACATTCAAGCTGCTGTTGCTGCATCTTCACCAAACCAGAACTTCTTTTTGCCATTTCTCCCAAACGGCAAACCGGATTGAGCTGAAACTTGGTGGGCATGTTCCTACCATCATTATGCATCTCCCATAGCAAATTCGTGATCAATGGATGCACGGATTTCGAGAAAAATGGAAAATGGCTGAAGAATTCAGAGGTCGATTTCTCGGAAACCGTGCATCGGAATTGGCTGAGACTACTTGGGTAGGCTACTATCATCCATGTGCATCTCCCCATGAAACAGGTTTTGAAACGGATGCACGGTTATGGAGAAAATGCGAAAATGGCTGATGGTGATGGAGGCTGATTCCTTGGAAACCGTGCACCGGAATTGCATGAAACTGCTCAGGCATGTTGTCATCGACCTTGTACAATCCCCCATAAAATGGTTTGTCAAATGGAGGCATGGTTTTCAAGTTATGGCAAAAACAAATTCTGCCCTATGTGTTTTTGGCTTCAAGGCATTTTGCATGTGTTTGCATGGTATGACAAAATGAATTTTTGCTGTGATGCAGGTATGGAGATGATGGAGGATGAGTTGGAAGACTTCAGGAGGACTCTTGAACCTTTGAGGAAGCTACCATGCTTGCAAAACCACTTTTTGAAATGCATGCCTAGTTTCCCACAATTTCTACAGGAAGATCCTGTAGAAGCACAATGAGAGGCACAAGGAGGTGGAAAAAATGATGGATGAAGGCAAGGGATGGACACACAAGTGCTTGTAGGCTCGTCCAAAGGTTCTACAGGATGTTTCCTGTAGAAATATAGAGCATCCTGTAGAAAACACAGTTTTGAGGAAAGAAGCATAATGATATGAAAATAATGATGGAAAAGGGGTGAGGAGTGGAAACATAGATGAGTGTAGGCCTCATGGACATATTCCAAGCCTTCGGGTCCTCTTTGGAGATCAATTTGGCTTTTTTGTAAGCTTCCTGTAGAAGATACGAAACTTCCTGTAGAAGGCACAAAAACTCCTTTGTCTTTGTTTTGAGTGATCCACCTGATCTACAATGTCCTTCTTGCAACCTGCAATGTCACTGCTGCAATCATGAAATGGAGATTAGCTTTATTTTTCTTTTCTTTTTCTCTTTTTTTTTTTGAAAAACAACTAGGGCGCCTCATGGAGGTTTTCACCCTAATTGCCTGCCTTGGGCGCCTCCAAGGGAGGTTTTCACCCAAAGATCTTATTCTCTTTTCTCTTTTTTTTTTTTTTTCAACCCATTGACCGCCTCATGGAGGTTTTCAATCAATGAGCCAATCTAAGGCGCCTCCAAGGAGGTTTTCACCTTAGATTTCTATTTTCCTTTTTTTTCATTTTTTTCCTTTTTTTTTTTTTTTTTTTTTTTTTTTTTTTTTTCTACCCTACCCTACTTGAAAAAAAAACAAAATCATTTTCAAGTATAAGAATACTTCCAATGGAGCCATGTGCACATCGAGATTAGAGACAAGATGATGTAAAGGCTCGGAATGCATGCTTTGACAACTATCCAACTTTCAGAGAGAACATGATCTGACTTTGAAAGTACAAAACATAACTGAGGAGGAGAGTACTGCAGCAACTTAGTGACCTTCTGAAACCATATCTCAATATAGCTTTGATATCCTTGGTCATCTTGCTGATCTGGATCATTCTTCATGTCACTTTCTATCATGACTTTCTCATCTTCCTCCTTGTGTTGATCTTTCTCTTGAATACATGGAAGATCTGATGGTAACCATGAAGGAACTCTCTCGATCTCTGATTCTGATCTCTTCTCTTCATTAAGTGCAGCCCATGGTTCTTTGATCTCCTCTTTGGGATCTTCTTTTGCTTTAGGTCCTTCAATGTTTTCAATAGATTCTCTCTTTTGCAACACTCTTCCTGAGCTTTGGTGAACATCATTGAGCTCAAAAGGAGTCATTTGCACATGTTGTGCCTCAGATTTGCAATTGGGTTGAGCTGCTCCATTGCATGGTTTTGGAAATGGAGGTACGGGTAGCTGAGTGGAGGTGTGAAATTGAGATGGAGATGGATGGCATTGCGGTTGGGTAGGCATTTGGGGTTGCCTTGGTGGAGGAGGAGGCGATGGTTGTGGATGAGCAGGTGGTGGAGGAAAATGAGTGGGATGAGAGTTGTACTGGGGCCTCCACTCCTGATAAGGTGCATTCCACTGAGGCTGTGGCTAAGTATAAGAGTGAAATGAATGAGCAACTGGTTGGGCATAATATGGATCTGTGAAGGAACAAGGAGGATATGACCAAGGAGGAGGTGTGAACCAGGAATGATGAGCAGGGGGACCCCAAGAAGGCATGAAAGTGGCTTGATAAGGGTCATAATAGGTCTCGGGTATCCCTTGCAGTTCCGGCTGGTAAGATCTAGGTCCATGTGGCCTCCTTTGGTTCATATGATAGGGTGATTCAGTGGCTCCCTTGGCTCTTTGATATGCAGCTTTGATTCTGGGCAAGGAAGGGCACTGATCTGTAGGATGGTATTCTTCACATACAAAACAGACTTCTAGGGAGTGCATTGGACATTCGTTCCTAAGATGCTTTTTAAGGCACCTAGGACAAAAAATGACCAAAACCCTCTTGGCTTCCTCTTGCTTCTTTTGGATCCGCAAGGTATCCAGTTGCATGGCAAGAAACTGCCTCATATCACTCTTGAAGTCTTTGATCTGATTTTCAAATTCATCTTTGGACAAGATGTTGCTCCCAACATCTCTACTTGTAGCCATTTGCTTCAGAGGAATGTTTTCTTCTTCTTCTCCCCTATAGGTTCTTTAGATATGTCTTGATGTCCACCCAGGGGTCCTTTCATCACAGCCATCGAAGAAGAACGTTGGCTGTGTGAAGCAGTGGGGGTGTTGTGCAATCATTTTTCTAACTTATCTCTACTCCTACAAAGCATGAAATAGATTGAACTGCAACTAACTATCTTGCGAAATTGAAAGGACTAATCTATTTTGCTCAAATGAAATTGCAAGAATGAAATGCTAGTCTACGCTTGCAGAATTGAAATGCGGAATTGAAAGGCTATTCTAGGAAAGCAGGAAATGCTAATCTAGGAAAGCAAGAAAGGCTAATCTACTTTTGCATAAATGAAATTGCATAATGGAAATGAAATAAACTACTTAGAAGAAGGTTGTAGTAGAAAATAGAAGAATAGCAACAATCACCAATACTCTGCCGCTTCCCCGGCAACGGCGCCAAAAAGATGGTGAGCTCCAGTATTGTAGCAATAATGCTACAACTCCTGGGGCTTCCTGTCTCTTAATTTTATCAACCCGGTAGTTCGAACAAACTTGGAAGCGGCAGTGCTATATGCACAAGTAGTAGCTCTTGTCGCAGCTGTCACTTGGTCAGCTGGCACAAGTCCGCTAGGGCTCAAGCCAACTTCGATAGGCTCTCAGAAGAAGCTTGCTAATTGATGGATGAAAGCTAATCTCAAAGGAAAGTTACTTTACTTGACAAAAATGAACTGAAAGCAAATCAAAGCATGTAAACCTAGGAAACCCTAATTTAACTAGTCTAACCTCTACAATGCAAAGAATGTAAATGCAACTTCTACCAATGCTGTCATTACCTCTAATAAGTGAAAATGCATGGATCTAAACTACTTGCATCATGAAAGTTATGTTTTTGTATTTTTCCTTTAAGTGAGTGGAATGATTGTGATCTTGTGCTAACTAGGGTTTGGTTGTGCAGATGGGATGGAGAAGGAAGGAAAGCGTGGGACAGGTTAGGGAGGCTAGGAGAGGTCCCTAGGGATCCTTAGCACCCATCCACAGAGGTTCCTCGCATTCAGATGCTCAGCAACCGAGAGAGTGGCCTCCTACAGGATGGCTGTGGAGGATCCTACAGGATACTCTGTTTTCTACAGGATGTTTACAAATGGCTACAGGATGACCTACCGTGAGTGTTTGGAGTGATGGAGGGGTAATGGAATGGTAGAGGGAGATGTGTAAGGTAGGAATGAGGCTGGTGATGGCTGTAGAAGTGGAAGAATAGGATGGGAAGAGTGTATGCAATGGTTTGATGATTGGAAGGATGGAACCAACGAAAGTTGGAGGAGATGGAGCTATGTGGGAAATGAGAGAGTTGGAGGGTAAATGAGTGAGACAGAGGTTAAATAGAACTTGAGGAGGTGATGAAGATGTTGGAGATGCCCTGCACAATGCTCATTTAAACGAATCAATGAATTCTTGCAAACAAACCAAGTCCTAGCTAACTTAATCTAATTCTCAATGAAATAAATGAACAATAGCTTTGTTTGGAAAGAGAACCATGTACTTCACGTGAGAAAGAGCATTCCAAAAGATCTAAATGCATAACAAACTCCTACCAATCGATTCTAAGCATAAAAAGCTACATTACCCATCAAAACCAACTACCATAACAATGCAAGATCTAAAGAGCAGATTTTTATTATGAGAATGCAGCAAAGACACATAAATATAAACAAGGGAGGTACTGGGCGCTTGAGATGGGCCCAACCCCAAGAACTACAGCCTCCCAAGAGCGATTTAGAGCTGGTGCAAAGCTGGATCCATCTTTATTAATCAAGAAATGAAAAGTACATCAAAATTGTCCATAAGGAGAGCTTGAGAATGAGCTGAAAGCAAAGCTAATCCATGGCCTAAAAATCGAACTACAAGCTAGCTAACTAATGGCTAAAACAAAATGACTAACTAGCTACAAAAATGACTACCAACTAGCTAACAAAAATGACCAACCACTAGCTAACAAAAATGACCAACCACTAGCTAACCAAAATGAGGGCCCAAGCCCTCTTATTTATACAATTTGAGGACCCAACAGTCCTCCTAAAAGTTAGGGACTTGGCTGCCCAAGACTTGGAGTTAACAGCAGTCCAACTTGACTTGCTTGGCTGCCCTTGAGCTCATTGATTTGGTGGCCTTTGAACTCCGAGCTGATGGTGGAGAATTCGAGGTAAGGGCCCATAAATGAGGGGGACACCTTCCTACAAATCCTCTAGCTTGTTCTCCACGAATTTGGCTGCCAAGTGCTCATTAAGACCTTCAATTTTGTCTCCAAGTTGACCAACAAGGCTACACAAAGCACCCATTAGACTTGTTGGCATAATGACTAACCAAATTCACTCTATTAACATAAAAATAATCAAAAACATGCAATAAACAAATGAGAATGGTGGACTAAGTCAAATTAGGAGGTCGAATGAGCCCAAATAATTGTACATTTTTGGGGCTCATCAATGTGTGATAATGGCCATGATGTGATCTTCAGATCTAAAGAATGTGAAATTAGAAATTAAAAATGAGGAAGGTTGGTTTCAAAAACAATTAGAAGCAATAGAAGCATGTATATATTTGATGACACTAGATGTAAGTGTTGCATGAGAAAATTAGAAGAGTCATGGTTATGGCATAGACGATTGGGTCATGCCAAGTTTGACAACCTAGTTAGGTTTCGAAAGATTAGAGCAGTTAAAGGATTTCCTAAGTTGTCTAAACTAGACAAAACTATATGCAAGTCATGTCATATTGGGAAGCAAATAAGAGTGCAGTTCTTAGCCGAGGAATATTTTACCTCTAGACCATTGGAGCTAGTGTATATCAACATCTATGGAACTACAAGGAAATAGAGCCCAAGAAGAAAAATATATTTCATTTTATTTATTAATGACTTCAAAAGAGCCACCTGGATCATTATCATGAAGGAGAAATCAGAAGCCTTGAATAAGTTTAAGTATTTTTAAGGCACTAGTTGAGAATGAGAAAGAATTAATGATCAAGTGCCTAAAATCTGACAAAGGAGGTGAGTACATGTCAAAATAGTTTGAAGAGTTTTTTGATGAGCATGGGATTAAGAGGAAATACTTGAATACTAGAACACCTAAGCAAAATGGAGTGCTGGAGAGGAAGAAGAGGTTGATCCAAGACATGATACAAGATTATGATGGATGAGGTTGGTGTTGCAGAGACCTTTTGGGGAGAAGCTGCTGAAACATTAATGTATTTGGCCAATAGGATCCTCCTTAGGCTGAATAGTGACAAAAATCCTTATGAGACATGGAAAGGGAGACCAGAAAGAGTAGATCACTTCAAAGTATTTGGGATAAGGTGTTACATAAAGAGAACTTATGAAATCTTGGGAAGCTTGAGTCATGAGCTAATGATGGTGTTTTTCTTGGCTATTGATTCAAAAACAATGTTTAACTATGCTACAACAAGAGGACCAAAAAGGGAGTAGAGTGCATTGATGTTGTAGTGGATGAGGCATTACCCAAATATGATGATTCCAAAGAAGTTGCAGTTGATTATGATTTTATAGAATATGAGGACCAAAAAGTGTCAGACAAGGACGAGGAAGAGGAAGAAGAAGAGAAGACCACCTCTACAAAGAAGGCTCCACCAATTCACATACAAAATAAGCATCTAAAAAGAAAAATCCCTAGGAACAATGAAATAGGAGTGAAAATAAGGAGGAAATTATTGAGCAACTTGGGCCAAACACATTTTTCTTTATTTTCCTAAGTAGAGCCCAAGAATTTCAGCCTAGCTAGTGAGGATAATAACTAGATCAAGGCCAAGAATGAGGAGTTTGATCAGATTGATAACAACAACACATGGAAGCTCATACCAAGGCCAAAGGAAAAGAACATTATTGGAACCAAGTGGATCTTAAAGAACATGCTCAACGAAGAAGGTAAAGTGGTGAGAAACAAGGCAAGACTACTGTGCAAGGATATACTTAGGTAGAAGGTATGGATTTTGATGATACCTTTGCATTGATAGCTAGATTAGATGCTATTATAACGTTCTTGGAATTTTCATGTTATAGGAATGTAAACGTATACTAAATGGATGTCAAGTCATCCTTCTTGAATGATTAACTAGAAGAGGAAGTTTAAATAGAACAACCGAAAGGATTTTAGTTGACTTATTACAGGAATCAAGCTTGCAGGTTGAAAAAGGATCTCTATGGGTTGAAACAAGCTCCAAGAGATTGATATGCCTAGCTGGACAAACACCTACAACAACAAGGCTTCAAAATAGGATGAACAAACAACAGTTTATACACAAAATTTGAAAATGACCACTTTCTAATTATTGTTGTGCATGTAGGTATCATTTTTGGGAGTGATTTGGAGGAGATGAGCCACAAATTTGTTGAATACATGAAAAAAGAGTTTGAAATGTCCATGTTGGGTGAGAAAAAAATTCTTCCTTGGACTGTAAGTTACTCAAACAAACAAATAAATATTCATCTCTCAATCCAAGTACTTAAGAGATAAATTGAAACAATTTGGCATGGAGGATTGAAAATCGGTTAGTGCTCCTATGGTGACCAACTACAAATTGAGTAAACATGAAGAATATCTTGAGGAAAATTAGTATATTTATCATTTAATGATTGGAAACTTATTGTATTGAATAAATTCTAGGTCTAACAAAATGTAAGTTGTAGGATTGGTTGCAAGATTTCAAGCTAATCCCAAGGAAAGTCATCTAAATGAAATTAACAAGTCAGTTTGATTACTTATATTGATTCAGATTGGGCTGGTAGGATTTCTGAAAGGAAAATAAATTCACATTGTTTTTGGGAGGTTTCTTGGTCTCTTGGGCAAGCAAAAAGAAAAGTTTCTGTAACACCCTCCTCCCACATCTACCTAAGCAACCAGCCAACCAGGGTAAACATGTGATGAGCAGCCACTATGATATGATTCAACCTCCTAAATCACATTAAGGAAGTGGAACCAATGGAAGCACAACATACATACATCCAACGTCATCAACAGAACCCTCAGAAGACAAGTCATCCACTCAGAAAGCCTATACCTTGGTACCACTGTTGATTTAGGTCTCTTGGGCCATAGTCACTCTCATTCTATGGGCAAGGGAGAAACCAACAACCTAAATTCGCTCTCATAGGCCTACCTTCCAATCACTGTGGACTAGAATTATCAGTGGTGTGCCAATGACTTCGGGATTTGAGCCACTTTTTTCAGGCCCAAATCCCAGGTCACTGCCTAGAACTGAATCATCTCTTCAGATCATTAATTTAACATGGAAATGACAACATTAAAGCAATTACTTTTTCAAGACCTTGTCTGGACCCATACTAGCCATGATAGGTATTTCGTCAAACATATCATCAACATGTAATCTACAGGTGTAAATAACAGAGTTATTTATAGGGATCTCATACTTATCTCACAATCGTTATGAACCATTATTCCCTTTTTCCATTTACTACATTATCATCTATTAAGGCATAGACACATTATCCATGCACATACAAGTAAAAACATGCTGAGAGCCATACATAACTGTTGTCATAAGATCTGCATATAACTAGCATAATAGGAACATAAATACAATAAACGTATCAACCATCAAATCCATAAATACATCAGTACCTTTACACGTGAAAATCAAGGCAAAGGATTTCTCATTAATGAATACAATGAACCAACTAGAGATGGGACTACCACGTTCCACCCAACCATAGAATGGCTGAGCCAAATCTCTCTTCAGTCATTCACCCCTGTGCCATATTCTAAGCATGAATGTGGGATCTCATAGAACACATCAAACAAAACTCATCCAGGGCTTCCAGAGGCCATCCACCTCAACCCATCAAACAATGATTCCACCTCATGGTGAGACATCACCAAAAACAATACCAGATCAATCTCCATTGTAGCCTTCTAGGGCTCTAGAGTGTTTGTTCCAACCAATGCTCCAGGACTAGTAACTCAACCCACAACTACTGTCGAGCTCGAGAGCGTTTGTCCAACCAAGGCTCCAGGACTAGTAACTCAACCCACCAAGGCCTCTTGATAATTTTTCCAACCAAGGCTCCAGGACTAGTAACTCAACCCAAGCTGTTATAGGGCTCTAGAGCATTTGTCCAACCAAGGCTCCAGTAACTAATAACTTAACCCAAGCTAAGGAAACATGAGAACCAACGAAAAACAACAATGAAAATAAACCCACAATCGCTATGGCTATTAAGGAAATGGCAATGCTAGGAAATCCACTGTCAATCTAGGCAATCCTCCATGCCAATAAGAGATCATGACCAAGAATCCACATACATATGCCATGGATGTCCAAACTAATGAAGAAATCATACATGCAACTCGGTACTTGTAAGAAAATATGATGTAGTTGTAGATGTCGATGCCTTCTTGTGCTTTCCTGCTCTTCCTTTGCCTTCTTTCTCCAAGAATCCAAGTATGCCACACCCTCCAAGAGTGCTCCAAGTAAACTCTAAGTATCCAAGAGTATGAGAGAGAGAGAATAATGAGAGCTATCTCCAACACTGAACTGACAAGGGTTACCAACTGATCCTCAAAATCCTTTTTATGAATGAGGCCTCTATTTTCTTCATTTTCCATTATTTTCCTTCATTTTCCTCCTCACATGAAACCTGTGACCTTTCACCTCCTTTTTCTCCTAATTTCTATTATTTTCATAAATAAATGTGACAAAATTCCTTTTAATGCCTTAACCATTTCCTTTTCTAATTTCTTTAGCCATAAACAACCAACTGAACACCCGCTAGGATGTCTTTCAAAACATTCAACCTGGAATAAGTGTCTCAGTCATTCGTGGTAATTGTTTTTAACATTTATTACATGGAATTTTTACTAGGGCCGTTACAGAACCCCCCCTTTGGGAAACCATCCTCGGTGTTCAATCACACATATACCTTAGAAACTTGCCAAAATAAGACATAATGTTTATGGAGCTTTACAACACAGCTCGATGCAGTATTTACAATGAAAGATCTGCTCAAGGCATAACATCATGACAACATGGCAACATACCGCATAATGGAACTTTATAACACAACTCATTACGGTATTTACAATGATCATTCTGTTGAGTGGAAAATCATATAACATCATCATATCATGATAACATAACCACATAATAACATAATAACATAATAACATGACACCCATACCTCATAGTGGAGCTTTATCACATAGCTTGTTATGTTATTTACATCCATACACGGGTGTACATATAGCAACATCATCAAAATATAGATACAAAAACTTATTCCAAATCATATGCCAAGCATATATCAAAACATATACTAAACACCATGTCGAAGAATATATAAAAACATTATATAACATATATCAATCACCCTAAAGCGTATACTAAACCAACATAAAATAAATACTAAAACACTATGAAGCATATACCAAGCCATCATAAGCAAATACTAACCACCATAAAGCAACTACCAAACACCATAAGCAATCACCAAACCACCATATCTAAGATGCTCTGCCTCAACTAAAAAAAAGGAAGGATACATAGACCACATTTGATCCGCCATCTCCCATGTCGCTTCATCTAGCCCAAAATGCTTCCATTGCACTTTAAATTGCTCGATTGCTCGGTTTAGACTATGAGAACCCTTTTTTTCAATATACACTGAGGCTCCATCGAGAATTATCCATCTGGTACCACATGAAATACAAACCAGTCAATCACATGATCAACATCTTTAACATACTTCTTAAGCAATGATACATGGAAAACATCATGGACTTTCACTATCAGAGGTAGTGCAAGTCGATAGGCTACTGGCCCAATCCTCTCAATGATACTGAAGGGTCCACAAAACCATGGTGCCTTCTTCGCACATGATCCAATTCGCAAGGAGATATTCTTTGGTTTGATATGCAAGTACACCTGTTCCCCAACCTGGAACTCCTTAGACAACCTATTCCTGTATGCATAACTCTTATGCCTATCCTGGGCTGCCTTGAGATTCTTCTTGATCACTTGTGTCTCCTATTCCATGTCTGCCAACATATCTGGTCCAATCAATATATCGCTAGCCAGATCACTCCAACTGATGGGAGTGTTACAAATATCCTCATACAATGCCTCAAAAGGACTCATCATCAGTGAATCCTGATAACTGTTGTTGTATGAAAACTCAAACAAAGGGATATACTCTTCTTGTTTGTGCTATTGATGCATCACATACATCCTCAACATGTCCTCTAATATCCTATTGACCCTCTCCATCTGTCCATCTATCTGTAGGTGATAAGATGTGATGAAGGCCAACTCTATGTGCAAACCTACAAATATTTCCTTCCAAAACTTGGAAGTGAACTTTGCATCCTTGTCTGAAACAATCTTGTTTGGAACACCATGTTGTCTAACCACATCTCAGATGGATACTTATGCCACATCACTAGCTGAGAACGTAGACTTCACCAGAACAAAGTGTGCAACATTTATTAATCTATCCATAATGACCATGATGGAATCATACTGCTTCACTGTCTTTGGAAACCCTGTGATGAAATCCATGGAAATGACCTCCCATTTCCACTCAAGAATAACGATCAGTTGTAACAGTCCACTTGGATGTTTACACTCTGCTTTCACTTGTTGAAAATCAAAACATCTTGCCACAAACTTTTCTACATACCTCTTTAGATTTGGTCAATAGTAATACCTCTTCACTACTGTGAGTGTCTTCTGGTAACTTGGGTGAACTGAATACAGTTTCTCATGAACGTCCTCAAGGTCACCTTCTTGAGATCACTCTCATTCGGTACATATATCCTGTCTCGGAACCTGACCAACCCATTTGTTGTAAAACAATAATTGAAGCCTTGTACACTTTCACCTCTACCTATACCACTACCTGTATCTGTACCTGTGCCATCACCTATACCTATACATGTACCTGTACTATCACATGTACCTATAAATGTACCTGTACTATCACCTGTACATGTACCTGTACTCTTCTACAACCTATGAAAAATTTCCATATATCTGACATCCTATTGTCCTGCTCGCAAGATCATGTCCTGTAAATCTGTCCCAAAAGAGCACATAAATTCTAAGTGATTCACCTATACCTACCTTCTAAGAGCATTTTCCACTTTTTTCTCCTTTCCTTTGATGTACTTGATCTCGAAATCAAACTCACTAATCATGGCCAACCATCTAGCCTGCCTGGCATTCATATTCGACTAGTCAAACAAATACCTCAACTCAATGTGATCACTCATAAGTACAAACTGCCTGCCAAGGAGATAGTGTCTCCACATCTTCAATGCATGTATAATTGCTGCCAACTCGAGATTCTGCATTAGGTATTTTTTCTTGTGCTTGTTTAGTTTCTTGGACTCATAATAAACCACTTGTCCATCCTGCATAAGGACTCCACCAAGTCCTCTCTTGCAAGCATATGTACATACCAAAAACTCTTTTTCCGGATCTGCAATCTGTAGTACAAGTGCATGTGTCACCAACTGCTTAAGTTGCTCAAATCTAGTCTCACAATCTTCGGTCCATTCAAACTTCTTACCTTTTCTTTGCAATGATGTGATAGGATAGGAAATCTGCGAGAAGTTCCTAATGAACCTCCTATCGTAGCCTGCCAGACCCATGAAATATCTCACCTCATCCACACTCTTAAAAGCTACCCACTCCATGATGGCCCTTATCTTCTATGGATCTACTACAATAGCTTCCTTGGAGACAACATGTCCCAAGTAGTGTACCTCATTCTGAAAGAAACTACATTTGTGGAGCTTAGCATACAACTGATGCTCCCTCGACAACATCAACATTGACACTAAGTGCTCGTCATGCTCTTCCTAATTTTTAGAATATACACGTATATCATCAATGGACACAATAACAAATTTATCCAAATATGGACACAACACACTATTCATCAAAGACATGAATGTAGCTGGAGCATTTGTTAAGCCAAATGGAACAACAACAAACTCATAATGCCCATACCTAGTTATAAATGCAGTCTTCTATACGTTGTCCTCTTTGATGCATACCTGATGCTATCTAGATCTCAAGTCAATCTCTGAGAACACTACTACTCCCTTCAACTGATCGAACAAGTCATAAATCCTCAACAAAGGGTACCTGTTCTTGATAGTCACTTTGTTCAACTGCTTGTAATCAATGCATAATTTTAGTGTAGCATCTTTCTCTCTCTCAAACAAGATTAGTGCGCCCCAAGGTGATACACCTGGCCTAATGGTTCCCTTGACCAACATCTCCTTCAGCTACAATTTTAACTGAATCAACTCTGACATGCTCATCCCGTAAGTTGATTTAGATGCTGGAGCTGCCCCTAGAATTAACTGAATAGAAAAATCTACCTCCCTATACAGTGGAAACTATGTAATGTCCTTAGGAAATACATCCCTAAACTGCTGTAAAACCAGGCACTTATTCAACACATCTGCATCCTCAACCTCCTTACCCTTATCACTAGAAATATGTACTGCAAATAGCTTGCACCCTTTCCTACAGCTACGCATTTCTTGCGTTGTTGTCACCATCCTAAAAGATGTGGCTTTCTTCTTACCTTGCATGACTCTTGGTTCTCCATTATCATCAACACACTCAATAGATTTGTCATAGCAATCAACCTTGGTTCTATGTAAGTACAACCAAATCATGCCCAATAACATACTATATGAACCCAATCGTAATATATTGAAATGTGCTGCGGTAGACATACCATTCAAATCAAATGCACAAGTTCTTACCAAATGATGAACTCGCTTCTTCGTACTTGTAACCAACTACACTAACCAAGACTATGCATGCAACTCCTTATTCAAAACACACTTATCCACCAAGTCAGGACTAACATAGCCATAATTGGATCTAGGGTCTGTTATCTCAAAATCAGACCCTGGAAGGCTGCAGACCAGGAAGACTTCAAGTAACTGTTTCAAACCTACTTTAGGCTGAGGCTTATCCTCCTCAACCTGAGAGGGCTCTCTCTAGATGGGTTAATGATTTTGATTAAGATAAGATGGCTAACTCTTTGTGAAATAACTGTGACAAATATAGATGCTGGAAAAACATTAAACAAGTTTCCATTGGGCCTATGGAGTCAACAACACCTCAATAAACAAGGATCTTGACTTTACATAGAAGTCAGGGCATTCAACATTTGAATATTCAGAACATAACTCATATGAAACCACAGTTTATAAATGCATACAGGAAATCAGAGCACAATCAGTGAATTCCGAGTGATTATACATCTATACAACTGTAAAAAATATAGGAAAGGACAAGATCACACATTCTGAACATAGAAATCCTTCATGAATCCTGAGAAGTAAAGCCAAATTATATTACTAAAACTCTGTCTTTACATAAGCCAACTACAATGCTCTGTCATAAAGTTTTTCCAACCCTGGTTACATTGCTGTTTCAGCTATATATAGAATTCTTATTCTAACTGATCGAGATTCCTCCTCCAGCATGAGGGGAATTCGATAACTACCTCTGATGACACCTATCAACTATTTAACTAACTAATAAATACAATAAAGTGCTGACTGGAGCTTTTTTATAGTTCTAAATCTACTATGACTCTAACTCCATATTATATGTATGATGGCTTCTCCTCGTTCTTTGACACCTGGTCCTCTTTCAGTTTGGCTGAGATGGCTGAGATGGGTATTTAATGCCCCATATTGACCTTGGATGTTGAAACTTTTTAACTGCTCAGAAATATTAGGAGGTTACCCTTGTTTCTCGGCTTTAGTTTTTTTCAAAATCTTCGAATGCATAGAAGCATGTTCTTTAGCCTTTAATTACCCAATATGTGGAAGACTACCACGTCCTTGATGCGTTGTAAGCTTTTTTGATGAACATGTGTACAGGAAAAAATTTCTTGCAGGAAAATCGTTTGATATATTTTGAACTGTGATAAAGGGGCTTTATGACAAAAATCCAAAATTGGATTTGAATATTCAACCCTTTTAAACATCCATCTGTCTTGACTTGATTGGCTGTTGTTCGCTCCAGCTGATGTCTTGCACACCCTTTAGACGTTTCCCTTTCAAAATTCCCGCTTATAATTCAAACTACTTGATTTGCGTTAAAAACAACATCTTCAGCAGTTTCGTAGCGCGCTACGAAACTGCTGAGTTATTTGAAACAGTTTACCTTTGACCCGAAATCTTTATCAACTGAGTATTTAATTGCCAAAAAACTCCCTTCGACTTTCCACATGTTGAACAGGGATTATATTTCTTCAGAAAAATAAGATTAAGCAAATTTGTCAAAAATTTGAAACAAAACCTTTTTTGAAAAGAAAACTCATTTAGCAGGTAGCTGGCTTAGTTGTGTCTTCAAATCTTCAATTTGTTTCCTCATTGCTCTATTCCTAGCTCTCAGTTGCATATTAATCCTTCTGATATACTTGGCTTCTTTGATTGCTGGTACTGTCCAGGTGTGAAATTGTGAATGGCCATCAACCACTGAATTCAGCTGAGCTTCTACAGCAGCATTCCCTTTCCATAGGGTTTTATAATATTTTGCATGAATGGCTGCATGCTTTCTAGCGGCTTTCCTCAATTTAGCAATTTCATACTTAGCTGATTCCATTTGTCTCTGTATGGCTGCTATATTATCTTCTTGAGATGCAATGGCTGTTTTTCCCGTGTCTTTTTGTATCTCTTCCCCTGTTTCCTCTGTTCTTGGTAGTGTCTCCTGTACTTGCTGGAATCTCCTTGTCATAGGTCTTCTAGGTTTGAAAATGAATTCTTCAGCTGGCTCATCAAATTTAAGCCTTTTTGAAGCCTTGGATTTCTTGGTACCTTCTTGCTCTGACTGCATCAATTCAATTTGGACTGGTAGAGACTGCTCGAATTCAATGGCCTGTAATAAATCATTCAAATTTGCCTTGGACACTGGGATCTCTTCAACTGCTACAGCTTTACCTTTTTCCTTCCTTATTTGACTTCTTGTTCTTACCCTTGAGACTGCTTCAGATGTGCTTGTTTCGGGTACATTCTTTTTACCCTGAGCCTTTTCCTTAGTTATTTGCTGAGGTTGATCTTGGATGATGAGAGGCTTCACTGGTTTTCTTAGCTGTGACTTTGGAACCCTTTTGGCTCTAGCCTCTTTTTGGAGCTCAACTATTGTGAAATCTCTGGCCGGTTGAGGAGTGAGGCCAGTCTTGCTTTGGAATCCAGCCATAAAAATAAAAGAATTCCAGTCTCTGTCTATCTTCTGGAGGCCATCTAAAACCAGCAGCTTGATCAAACCATGATGAAACAAAGAGGTTTCAGAATCCTCTTTTCTCAGCTGTACTTTATCACACATCTTACTCAAACTACGGAAAAGATAAAATGGTAAGTCTATGGAGACCTTCCCGGTGAAATGTAAAAGTAGTTTGAAATGGTAAGAATAAACCTTGTTATACCTTCCTTCACAAGTCAAATATTTCTGTATGCAGGTGAGTAAGAGAGCATAATGTTCTTTGACATAATTCCTGGGCACTCCCCTACTCAAATCTTCATTTACATATGCATCCTTTAAAAACTCCTTACAAGGATTCATGTCAAATTTGAAATTTTTAAACCATTCCTCTTGTCCTCTTGGGATCTCTGTCACAGCAGATATTGCTTCTGGAGAAACCTGCACTTCTAACATGGCTACCTTTGAATTCAAACCAGTGAAGTTTAGTGCAAATTCTTTAGTTACCTGCGCATGACCTCCTTGTAAGTTTTTGCAAAAGTTCCAGCACCCGGCGTTTTTAAACGCTTTCTTCACCCCTTCATCTCTCAGCATTATATCCAGGCCCTCGGGTTCAGTCCTTAGAGGCTTACCGGATCTGTGCTCTTTTTTCTCCCTGGATTCTTCTAAATCTTCGCACACAAAGACTACCAGCTCCGGTGGGAATTGTGATTCAGCTTCTTTTTGAATTGAGCCTCGCTTGATTATCAGCCTCGCTTGAAATTTAAACTTTCTGCTTAAAACCTTTCAAGACATAATCTTGCAGATTTGTCATTCATGCAAGACTTACGGCCATCATTAAGGCTTATGCACGGTGAAATTTCTTGGGAATGATAATACATGCGTATCAACAGATCTAGTGGTGGTGATAGTGGCAATGAGCGTTAAAACGTGATAGGAGAGATATATGAACTGACATGAGAAGACATGGCTGATGACTCACCTAACGGACTTGATATTTCGGGAAAGATTCGCTGCGGAAGTACGAATCCATGATTTCGCAGCGCTGTTAGTTTTAAATTTTAATGATGCGCTGCGAAACTGCTTAATCATGATGCGCTGCGAAACTGCTTAATCATGATTGCGCTGCGAAACTGCTTAATCATGATTGCGCTGCGAAATTGGCGAATGGGAATTATGCTGGGAAATTACTAAAAGACACGGTGACTCAGATAAAACAAGATGTGGCTATAGAACAATGATGGGTGGAGGAGAACCAATGGGAGTTGAGAATGACTTGAGTTAAAAAACTCTTTAAAACTCCAAATCCTAGGGGAAGAAAATTAAAACGAAATTAAACTAACAAGGACCTTTGTCATCGGGCTAGGATAGAAAATCATATGCATCAAACTTTTAGTTCTAAGTGATAACAGGGTCAATCAAAATAGAAATAACTTGATCATAGAGCTTACTGTCTATCTCAATGATAGATTCTTGATGCTCGACCTGCCTATTGTCCACGGCTGCATAGGTATGAGAAAAACTATGGCCCACATATCCAACAGTCTACACCTCTTGTGTAATGTATATATGAGGTCTACCACTCTAATGTTGCAGACAATCTCTCCTAACGTGATCTTTGCCAGAAGTCTAACAATGCACGGGCTCCTTACTCTACTCTTGAGGCCAATGTCCCTATCCTCTATCTGATGCATTGAACTTCTTAGGGGGTGTAATATTCTCCTTATTATCTGTACTCTATGGCCTTCCTGGATTTTTATCCCATTTTCTTTTGTTATTTACATCATCTCTCCAATTTGACTTAGTCTCAGTTCTATGCTTCGATTCTTCATAGCAATATCTTAGCTTTCAAATGGCCTCCTTCATCTGATATTCACCCTATGGGTGACACCAGTTAAGGATTTATTAAACTAAAGGTATTACAGACTCATGTGTTGGTGTGTTTTCTATGTTATTGAAACAATGGATCGATCAGATTTCCAATAAATAGACAATAAAATGGAGAGACAGCAGAGAAATACAGTAAGCAACACAAAGACACAAGCAATTTTAATAAGGAGTTCACCCTATTCTCCAGGGCTACGTCTCCGGTCCAGCTTCAATGGTGGCCTTGTTTTATTGTGTCTTTGAGAAGAGAATTTACAATACAGGGACTCAATATGAGTTCTCTTGAAGTAGATTTTGCTTGGTAGGGTGGTTCTTGGATTCCCCAAGCCACTTGGAGTACACAGACTCTTCTTCTTCCTACCAGCTCTGTGACCTCTTGGTCTACAGTGGAAAGAGCCAAATGTGATGCTCAGTCTGGACAGATTCGTCTATGGGAAGGCTTGAATCTTCAAGCTCTTTGGTGCTCGATGTTGCCTCTGGTCAGCTCGACCCTCTGTCTCTTCTGCTTAGCTTTACTGTTCTCTGAGTTCAGTCCTCCCCTTAGGGTTCATTGTTCACTGTCTCTCTTGTTCGCTTGGACTCTTCTCAATTCTGACTCCAAATCAACTCTGACTGATTCGACTGTCTCTGTTCCTAGCTTTAGCCATTCGATACCTATGCCTATTCAGTTCCTCTTTCGCCTGTGTCGATTCACCTTCTGCAGCTGTGCATGGAGCTCCCTGTGTTCGGCATCATCACGAATGCTCAAGGAGTGGCCAATTGTCCTCCTCTAAATGGTGCCAGCATGCTTCATCGATTCGTTTCTTTAGTTACGCCGTGGGTGAGTTCTTCCTCCACCGTGGCGGTCAAATGGATTCCAAATCCCTTTAGAATGTGGCTTAATTCCCTGTCGATTCCGCTTCTTTCCATCGGGTGCAATCTCAGTCGTCTAATCTGGGCCCTCCAAATCTGATGCTAGACGCACGTTTCGCGCGGTTGACTTGCTCGACCGATAGCACGCGATCAACGACAGTTTTCTCTCACCTCCGCCTGCCACGCGTCGATCAGTGTATGGAATCGATCTGCTCCTGTCCAAAACCTCTTACTGTTTAAGGGCACCTCGATCAATATCGTCGGTTTTCTAGTGCGTGGGTCTCGCCTTCGTACGCTAGCGTTTTTCGCTTTTTCTGCTCGCGGTTTCCTAGCTCCCAATATGACTGAGTGCGGGCTTCCCCCTTCAGGGCCCTGTTCACCTAGCGATTGTGCATCAAAAGCCTCTTCCTTTTCCCATTCTGGGGCTCCCAGGGGCTACTTTGGCCTCCTGCGTGGTCTCCATGGGCCTCGGTTAGTGCGATTTCACCGAGGTCCTCATCGTTCCACGTCGGTTTCCATGGCCACTGGTTTAGGGTGTTTTTGATACTGTTTTGGATTTCTTTAGAGATTTGTTCGACCTGATTCAGTCATGGTTCTCGACAGTCTTTTTATGGATCCAATTCGGATCACAGCCTCCCTACTGAAAAAGATTTTGGACCACCAAAAGTTGGTTTTCAAGCATCGACTAAGTGAGGATACTGTTTCTTCACTTGTCCAATCTCAATCCACTTTGCGTTGCTCAGCTTTGAACCTTTGAGGCCAATCCTGAGGTACTCGACATCTTCCCTGCGCATTGTCCTCACCTTCTTGTCCAAAATGGTGTCTTCCTACAACTCATTGAGGTATTCAGGTATCAGGTCATAAATAGAAGGCAATTGACATTGCTCTTCAGGGTCCTCAACCATTGAAGGTTCAAACAATCTCAAACAATCTACATTTATGACTGAGTAGATGTGCATGTAAGCTAGTAGATCAAGGCGAAAAGCATTTTCACCAATTTTCTCAAGTATCCCAAAGGTCCATACCTGTTAGGCTTTAGTTTTTTACCTTCACCCTGCATCCCGTCCTTGCTGATATACAGCCAGACTTGGTCTCCAACTTGAAAACTATGCTCCATTCGATGCTTATCATGCCTAGCCTTGTACTTGGCCTGGCTCTTTTCCACCTGTTCCTGTACTGCCTGATGGATCTCCTGGATCTATTCAATGAACTTGGTTTCCTTGTCCACATCACTATGTCCATCAACCATGGAGTCTTTACCAAAGACAAAATCCAAAGCAGACCTTGGTGTGAAACCAAAGCAAGTCTCAAAAGGAGATCTCTGTGTAGAAGAGTGTTTGGATCCGTTGTAAGCATGCTGCACATAACAAAAGTGTTCATCCCAAAGCTTAGGATGTTTACTACAATAACCTCTCAGTAACTGGATCACAGTCCTGTTTAATACTTCTGTCTGGCCATCTGTTTGTGGATGAAAGGCTTTCCTTTTATTTAACTTGGTGTCCATCAGTTCCCACAGACTAGACCAAAACTTCCCCACAAATCGGGTGTCTCGATCAGATACAATGGAAGTGGGTAATCCAAAATGAACCCATACATGTTCAAAGAACAATTTTGCAATCTGTTCAACTGTGATATGTTTAATACAAGGTATCAAAATACACATTTTGTTGAACCTATCCACAACAACATATAGATAGTCATGACCTTTCCTAGATTTAGGCAGTCCTCCAACAAAATCCATGGAAACACTTTCCCAAGGGTGAGAAGGAACCGACAATGGAGTGTACAAGCCTAGTTTTTTATTGCTGGGCTTGCTTTTAGCACACATGGCACACCCTCTTACATATCTAGAAACTGTCTCATTCATTTTCGGCCAATAGTAGAATCTTTGTAGCTGTGCAACTGTTTTACTTACCCCAAAGTGACTTGATATCAGAGAAGTGTGTGCTTCCCTAATTATCTTTATCCTCTCAGTTTGTGGAATGCAGAGTTTCCCACAATGGTATAAGAGTCGGTCCCTTATATGATAGTCCAATTCTTTTACTCTTTTGCCTTGACTCAAAGTTGCATATACATCTTTAAAATCCATATCTTGAGCATATTGTTCTATGTAGCTTTCATGTAGCACAAAATTATGCTTAAGTATGGTAGATGCATTTATAATGGGTCTAGATAACATGTCTGCAATCTTGTTATGTATGCCCTTTTTATATCTGATGACTAAGTGAAACTGTTGTAGAAAACCCATCCATCTGTAATGTCTTGATTGTGGCAACTTAGTTTGGGAGTGTAGATATTGAAGTGGCCGATGATCAGTATGTATTACTGTCTCTTTGCCCATTAAATAATGTTTCCACTTTTTCACACTCTGAACTAATGCATACAATTCTTTATCATATGTAGGATAGTTAACTACTGCAGGATTAAATGTTACAATTCTTTATCATATTTAGGATAGTTAACTACTGCAGGATTAAATGTCTCAGAATGATAACATATGGGTTTGTCGTGTTGTGTCAACACTGCTCCCATGACATAGTCACTGGCATTTGTTTGGATCTCAAATGGTCTTTGTAAATCTAGCAGTGCTAGTACAGGTGTTGTACTTATTTTCTCTTTCAAGGTGTCGAAGGCTTTCTGATGTTTTCCTCCCCACTGAAACACCTTATTCAATCATGTTAAAGCATGTAAGGGAGATGAAATCAAGGAGAAGTTAGAGATGAACTTCCTCCAATATTGTGCTGCTCCTAGGAAGCTTGTCACTTCTGTAGTAGACCTGGGTTTAGGCTAGTTCACAATGATTGCCACTTTAGAGGGATCTATTTTCAATTCACCTCCCCCTACTATATGACCCAAGTAGTTTAAAGATGTTTTGCCAAATTCACATTTTCAGAGTTTAACATAATTTTTTTCTCTTTCCAAAACATATAATGTCTACTTAACATGCTTCAAATGTTCTTCCCACATTTTACTAAAAATCAGAATGTCATCCAGATACACAATAACAAAATCATCAGGAAAAGGTCTGAGTACATCATTCATTAATCTCATGAAAGTAGCAGGAGCATTAGTTAAGCCAAAAGGCATAACCAACCATTCATACAATCCCTGCTTTGTTTTGAAAGCAGTCTTCCATGCATCTTGCTCTACAACTATGACCTGATGGTATCCATTGTGCAAATCTAGCTTGGTGAAATAAAAAACTTCTTTTAATTGATCAAAAAGGGGATAAAGATTTTTGATTTTTATCTTATTCAGTGCTCAATAATAAATGCACATTCTCCACGAGCCATCTTTCTTTCTCACCAAAACGATTGGTGACCCACATGGTGATGTGCTAGGCCTGATGAAGCCCTTCTTGAGCAACTCCTGCACCTGCTTCTTGATTTCAGCATTCTCTAAAGCAGACAACCTATACATCCCAGTGTTAGGCAATGGAACATCTTGCTGCAGAATAATATCATGTACTATTCCCTTTTTGGGCGGCAGACCTTTAGGTTCTTGAAACAAGACATCATACTCTGAAACAACCTTTTCTATATCAGCCTGTTGTTCAACATTACAACCCTCAAATACATTGGTTTTATCAGTTTTCTTTTCCTTATAAACCATCAATAAGAATTTTTTTCATGAATTAATCATTCTTTTCATCTGTCCTGAGTTTATGAGAGTATAATTATTCTTGAGCTTATGATCTCTTACAAAGTATTCGATTCCACCTTTAACTAGTAGACACTTGTTCTCAGCTCTATATAAAATAGCTTTTCTATCATACAAATAAGGACTTCCAAAAACAATTCCACATATATCCAAAGGAATTATGTCTAACTCAACCTCATCTACAAATGCTGACCCAAAAGAAAACTTGAGTTTGCACTGTCTAGTCACTTGTAGTTGTGCTTTATCATTCAACCATCCTAATGGGTATGGTTTCTTGTGAGGTGTAGTTTCTAATCCCAATTTCTTTACAATTGCTTCAGAAATCAAATTTACTTAAGAGCCACTATTAAACAAAGTATCAATCTTTTGACTTTTGGAAATAACTCGAATATGGAAAAGCTCATGTTTTTTTCTCTCATTTTCTTCATCAATAACAGACTGAGCAGAATTACTAGTAGATGCTTCAGAATTCTTACCTCTTATACTTGTGGTTGCTATAGTTGTTTCATCTCCTGAGTATGACCCCAAATCTCTCTGAATAGCTGCAACTGTCTTCTTCTTCTTGCCCTCAGACTTCTTAGGTCTCAGCTCTAGATGCAGAATCCAACAATGCTCATCATCATGCCCCTCCTTTTTACAGTGAGTGCATGAAGCTTTGGCTTTTTGTGCAGTGTTAGCCTTCCTTTCCATTTATGTTTTCTTTCCTCCTTGCTCTTGCTTACTGTGGGTTGGGATGGTCCCCCAACTTCTGGATTGCCATTCTTTCCTCTAGCCTCTAGATGAGTAGCTTGTACAGATACCTCATCTATACTAGTGGGATTAAACATGAGGATTGTATGCCTCATGTAGTTGTGTAGACCACCAATGTACTTCAAAAGAGTCTCTGGTGAGTCTAGTGAGATACCCAACGTCAATGCTCTCTTTCTAAACTCTTGAGTATACCCTTGTACACTTTGCCCCTTCAACTGTCGAAGAGTTTTCCAACTCATTATGGCCTGCTGCATGTAGGCCAATGGATAGAACTGTTTTTTGATTGCAGAAACGAAGTCACTCCAGATAGAGATGGTCTTACCATGGATTTTCATATCAGCTTGGGTTCTACCTTCCCACCAAACCAGGGCAGTGCCTCCTAGGCGTAGGCTTGTCAGTTGAATCTTACTCTTGTCTGAGTTTATGTTCTGTACCCGACAATACACATCAATTTTCTAATCTAATTGTCCAATTTTTCAGCATTTAGCTCTCCATCATATATGGGCAAATCAAATTTAACATCTAACTTAATCAAAGATACTTTCTTATTATGTACAGGGCTATTAGGAGGTGTGAGAAAGTTCTCCTCTTTCCCCTTTCCTTTGGAGTTGTCATGGAAGTGAGACTCATCTTCTTCTTTCTCTTGCTTAGAGCCTGATGCATCTTCCACCTTTTGCTTTCTAAAATCTCTGTACATTTCTTCAACCATAAAATTTATAGCTAGGAAAATCTCTATGAATTGAGGGTCTGGCCCCATAGAACCTTCTTCTGACATGGTCTTTTGAGGATAGACTCTTCCAATTTCAGGATTAGTTTCCACCAACTCTCCTTCTCCTAATTTGAGCTTTGATCTTGTGAGCATTCACAGCTATACCAACACAAGCTTGTCTAACCTTACAACCTTAAGCTCTGATACAACTTGATCTGATATTCACCCTATGAGTGACACCAGTTAAAGATGTATTAAACTAAAGGTATTACAGACAATAAAATGGAGAGACAATAGAGAAATACAGTAAGCAACACAAAGACATGAGCAATTTTAATAAGGTATTCACCCTATTCTCCAGGGCTGCGTCTCTGGTCTAGCTTTAGTGGTGGCCTTGTTTTATTGTGTCTTTGAGCAGAGAAATTACAATACAGGGACTCAATATGATTTCTCCTGAAGTAGATTTTGCTTGGCAGGGTAGTTCTTGGATTCCCCAAGCCACTTGGAGTACACAAACTCTTCTTCTTCCTACCAGCTTTGTGACCTCTTGGTCTATAGTGGAAAGAGCCAAATGTGATGCTCAGTCTGGACAAATTCGTCTATGGGAAGGCTTGAATCTTCAAGCTCTCTGGTGCTCGATGCTACCTCTGGTCAGCTCGGCCCTCTATCTCTTCTGCTTAGCTTTACTGTTCTCTATGTTCAGTCCTCCCCTCAGGGTTCACTGTTCACTGTCTCTCTTGGTCACTTGGACACTTCTCAATTCTGACTCCAAATCAACTCTGACTGATTCGACTATCTCTATTCCTGCTTTAGCCCTTCAATCCCTATGCCTATTTGGTTCCTCTTCTGCCTGTGTCGATTCACCTTTTGCAGCTACGCTTGGAGTTCCTTGCGTTCGGCGTCATCATGAATACTCAGGGAGTGACCACTTGTCCTCCTCTAAGTGGCGCCAGCATGCTTCGTCGGTTCGTTTCTTCAGTTATGCCATGGATGCATTCTTCCTCCATCGTGGCAGTCAAATGGATTCCAAATCCCTTTAGAACGCGGCTTAATTCCTTGTCGATTCCTCTTCTTTCCATCGGGTGCAATCTCAACCGTCCGATCTGGGCCCTCCAGATCCGATGCCAGATGCATGTTTCACACGGTTGACTTGCTCGAATGATAGCGCGCGATCAACAGTGGTTTTCTCTCACCTCTGCCTACCATGCGTCGATCGATGTATGGAATTTCTTTGCTCCTGTCCAAAACCTCTTACCATTTAAGGGCACCCCAATCAATACTGTCGATTTTCCAGTGTGCGGGTCCCGCCTTCGTACGCTAGCATTTTTCGCTTTTTTCGCCTGCGGTTTCCTAGCTCCTGATGTGATCGAGTGCTTGGGATTCCCCCTTTAGGGCCCTATTTTCCTAGCGATGCTTAGCACTAATCGCGCATCAAAACTCTCTTCCTTTTCCCATTCTGGGGCTCCTAGGGGCTACTTTGGCTTCCTGCGTGGTCTCCATGGGCCTCGCTCAGCGCGCTTTGACCGAGGTCCTCGTTGTTCCACGTCGGCTACCATGACCACTAGTTCAGGGTGTTTTTGATACTGTTTTGGATTTCTTTAGAGATTTTTTCAACCTGATTCAGTCATGGTTCTCGAAATTCCTTCTATGGATCCAATTTGGATCACTCCTCCAAATATCTAGGCTCATCAAACTCAAACCTGTCTTTGAATGCAACTAGTAATCCACTAATGAACCTATGAATCTTGGCCTTTTCCTCAGTAAGATAGGGCACATGCCTCAACAGTTCCAAGAACTTACTGGTGTACTCATCATCTGTCATGGAACCCATCTTTAGTTCATAAAATTCTATTTCCCGATAATCAAAGTACCTTTTTGACAAGTACTTCTTCTTAAATAGCCACTCAAACTCACTCCAAGACAAATATTCCTCATGAATACACCTGACATTCTTCACATCTTCCCACTAGATGTCCCCTTTACCTTTGATTTTGAAGGTAGCTACTCTAGCTGTCATGTTCTCTAAGTATTCATGCAACCTGAAGAACTTCCTCATGCCAAGCAACCATGACTCTGCATCCTGAGGTTTCTTCATTTACCCATCAAATTAGGTGGCTTTTCTTTCTTAAATTCATCCGGAAAATACCCCCTATCACTCCTCTAGTAAGGATGATACTGATGACGATCATAATGCCTATCTGAATCAAAACTAGAATCATACATGTTTCTATCCCTTCTCCTCTCTGGAGTGTCCAAAATTCTACCATCTCGAATGGTGTCAGATCGATCTAAACCATGTCTAGTACGAGACCTACTTCCATATGCCCCATTAGTTTTGTCCTCCTGCTCATGACTGATCCATAGTGGTCCTTGTCGTTGCAAATCCGACAAGCTCTGAAGTATTAGTACATTCACCTTTGCTAACTTCTCCAGTGACTGCATGATTCTATCATTATCTACCTTACAACCCTTGATCTCTTCCTTTAAACTTCTCAGTGTCACTACCAAGTCGGAAGTGTTCCCAACACCATACTACTCTTTGGATTCATAGGGAGAATATTTGTAGTATACCATATTGCTAGCCATTTAATATTTCTTCCTTCAAGGCATAGTATGTCAGATAAACCAATCACAACAAATCACGTACCTTATCATAACTTGGGGAGGACACTATATCTGTAAGATTAAAAAATCATTGTGATACATGTATAACATAATCATAACAACATATAGACATACGCAAGTAAATGTATCAACTCATACACATTACTCTAACTAGGGTCCAGCCATCAATGCAAGGTCATATCAACAATGCATCTTATGACCTCATCCATGACAAGAACCATTACTCCATTGTACACATTACCACATGAAACCAGCAGTATGCATAAGCAATGCCAAACCAACTACATATACACATAACCTCATGTAGTTGAACATAATCGATCGGTTCTTGTAATCAACCTACAAGACTATTGCATGTAATCAAAATATTCAAAAAATGTAACGTAGCATACAAGGACGAAAGTAGATACCATGAAATCAACATGTAAGCGACATATAATCCATACATAGTCAGTCACATACTAATTTCAAATACATTTTGTAGTGGTTCCAGCTAGGGTACTAGACTAGACTCTATATTTAATATCGACCGAGGTGCGTAAGCTTAGAGGCGTGGTCTAAAATATATAGACATAAAGAATCTCTGGCCAAGTGACTATGATGTAGGTTACAAGGCTTCTTTACGGAAGACCGGAATATGTAGCCTATCATTCACACACCTAGATTACCCTACTGATATGCTTGATTACAGTGCTTGTTATGAGATGCATCTATCAAATCAAACCATGAACCTAAGTACTGTGTATGACTGTAACAATGATTTTAACCTCCTTACAGAGATATCACTCAGAAAACCCTTGTTTGGTAAACACACACAACATGCAAAGATATTTACACTATCAAACTATATAAAGAGAGCATAAATGAACTGTGAAACAAAACAGAGTTTATGATAATGTCTCTATGAGTCTCACAGGGATCGAATCCCTTACAAGACTCCCTTCCAGATCCTAGTGCTGACCATTCAACATAACCATAAACCATTCATGAGCGCACACCATATACATGCAATGAAAATCAAAGGCTATTGAAATAAAAAACTATGTAACTGCTATGCAAACCATGAACTGTATAAATCGAAAGCTATGTAATCGTACTGTGATGCAAACCATATGCTATATAAATCGAATCCAATATGAACACTGTGCGAACATGTGTTAACTGTAATGTAACAAAACAAGTGAACAGTATACCAATCGAAGAACGCAGGGCCCGTCCGCGCCTAAGGGTATACTGGCTATAACTGATCAGCTATCAAATCAACGCAAGAAGTATACACACGTCGTGCCTGTGAATAGGTCTGTGTATTAACTTAAAACTCTGTTCTGAGAAAAACGATTCAACAATTCAACAACTAAACTCTAAACATAACCCTGACTGTATTTACATATGCGTACGCACAACCATGTCATTGATACAATGAATGTACATTCGGCTGTTGCCGCTTTTATCACATAAGCCTTTTCAAAATGTTTCCATGCCAAGTGTTTCAAAAAGAACAAAAAAAAACTAAAATGAAAATGGAACAATGCTGTTGTTGCTTTTGTCTTTCAGAGTGCCCTGCTTTGACTTGAGTTGACCGCATACATAGGAGGTTCGATTTGGCTGGGAGATAGGTGTTTGTCCATGCTTGGACATTCTGCTTTTCGCCCATGCCTTTCGTTCTAGCTCATCTGCTGCGCCACATGTCAAACGATAAGCTCATTACAGGATGTGGGTACTTCCTGTAACCATGTCATCAAAAACTTCCAATTCTTGAACATAAAACCCATAAATCAATTTCTATGCAATTTAATAACTATAAAACGATTAATAATCAATATTCAAGGATTTTGAGGGATATATGATGAAAATGTATGGATAAATGATATGTTTTTGGGAAGGAAAAAGGGTCTTAGGATGATACCAACACATTTCATGAAATCAATAACAAATTCTCCATGATAACCATACTACAACCCTAATCCGACATCAAGCAATTGCAACAAGTGTATAAGTGTAAGAGACATGCAATTGACATGCATGCATTGCCAACACATAGACTATCTAGTCCGAGGGGTGAACCATGCTCTGATACCACTTTGTAACACCCTCCTCCCACATTTACCCAAGCAACTAGCCAACTAGGGTAAACATGCGATGAGAGGCCATTATGATATGATTCGACCTCCTAAATCACATTAAGGAAGTGGAACTGATGGAAACACACCATACATACATACAACATCATCAATAGAACCCTCAAAAGACATGTCAACCACTCAGACAACCTGTCCCTGGGTCCCACTATTGTTTTAGGTCTCTTGGGCCATAGTCACTCTCATTCTATGGAAAGGGAGTGACCAAAAACCTAGAGTCACTCTCACAGGCCTGCCTACTAGTGACTGTGGACCATAATTGTCAGTGTTGTGCTAGTGACTCTAGGATTTGAGCCACCTTTTTCAGGCCCAGAGCCCAGGTCACTTCCTTGAACTAAATCATCTCTTTAGATCAGTAATTTAACATGAAATGAAAACATTAAAGAAATTACTTGTTCAAGACCTTGAATGGACCGCTACTAGCCATGATAGGAATTTAGTCAAACATATCATCGAAATGTAATCTACAGGTGTAAATAACAGAGTTAAGTGTAGGGATCTCATACTTATATGAGAATCGCTATGAACCATTATTCCCTTATGCCATTTGCTACATTATCATCTATTAGGACATAGACACATTATCCATTCACATACAAGTAAAACCATACTAAGAGCCATACATAACTGCTGTCATAAAATGTGCATATAACCAACATAGTAGGAACATAAATACAATAAATGTATCAATCATCAAATCCATAAATAAATCAGTACCTTTACACATGAAAATCAAGGGGAAGGATTTCTTATTAATGGATGCAATGAACCAACCGGAGATGGGACTACCACGTTCCACCCGATCGTAGAATGGATGAGCCAAATCTCTCTTCAGCCATTCACCCCTGTGCCATATTCCAAGCATGAATATGGGATCTCATAGAACACATCAATCAAAACTCATCCAGGGATTCTAGAGTCCATCCACCTCAACCCATCAAATAATGATTCCATGTCACGGTCAGACATCAACAAAACCATCACCAGATCGGTCTCCATCCTAGCCATCCAGGGCTCTAGAGAATTTGTTCCAACTAAGGGTCCAGGACTAGTAACTCAACCCACAGTTGTCACCGGGCTCTAGAGCGTTTCTCTAATTAAGGCTCCAGGACCAGTAACTCAACCCAAGCTATTACAGGGCTCTAGAGCATTTGTCCAACCAAGGCTCCAGGATCTACTAACTCAACCCAAGCTAAGGAAACATGAGAAACAACAAAAAAAAAACAATGAAAATAAACCCACAATTGTCATGGCTATTCAGGAAATGGTAAGGCTAGGAAATTCACTGTCAATCTAGGCAATCCTCCATGCCAATGACAGATCATGACCAATAATCCACATGAATATGCCATGCATGTCGAAACTAGTGAAGAAATCATACATGAAACTCAGTACCTGCAAGAAAATTTGATGTAGCTGCTGATGTTAGTGCCTTCTTGCGCTTTCCTGCTCTTCCTTTGCCTTCTTGCTCCAGGAATCCAAGTATGCCATACCCTCCAAGAGTGCTCCAAGAAAACTCTAAGTATCCAAGAGTATGAGAGAGAGAGAATAATGAGAGAGAGCTCCAACACTAAACTGACAAAAGGTTACTAGCTGATCCTCAAAATCCTTTTTATGAATGATGCCTCTATTTTCTACATTTTCCATTATTTTCCTCCTCACATGCAACCTGTGACATTTCACCCCCTTTTTCTCCTAATTTCCATTATTTTCATAAATAAATGTGACAAAATGGCTTTTAAATCCTTAGCCATTTCCTTTTCCAATTTCCTTAGCCATAAGCAAACAAATGAACACCCCCTAGGATGTCTTGCCCAACATTCAGCCTGGAATAAGTTTCCCAGTGATCCGTGGTTATTGTTTTTAACATTTATTACATGGAATTTTCACTAGGGCTGTTACAGAACCCTCCCCCTTGGGGGACATCGTCCTCGGTGTTCAATGACACATATACCTCAACAACCGACATACTATTTATGGAACTTTATAACATAGCTCGATGTAGTATTTACAATGAAATATCTACTCAATACATGACATTATGACAACATGACAACATACCGCATAGTGGAGCTTTATAACACAACTCATTACGGTATTTAAAATGATCATTCTGTTGAGTGCCAACTCATATAACATCATAATATCATGATAACATAACTGCATATTAGCATAAAAACATGGCACCCATACCGCATAGTGGAGCTTTATAACATAACTCATTACATTATTTTCATCCATACATGGGTGTACATATAGCAACATCATCAAAATATAGATACCGAAAGATATGCCAAATCATATACCAATCATATATCAAAACATATACTAAACACCATGTCTAAGCATATATCAAAACATCATATAGCATATATCGATCACCATAAAGCATATACTAATCCAACATAAAACAAATACTAAACCACCATGAAGCATATACCAAGCCATCGTAAGTAAATACTAACCACCATAAAGCAACTACCAAACACCATAAGTAATCACCAAAAAATCATATCAAAGCTACTTTGCGTCAATCGGCAAACAAGGAAGGATACATAGCCAGCATCTAATCTGCCATCACCCATGTAGCTTCATCGGCTCTAAAGTGCTTCCATTGCACTTTAACTTGCTCGATTGCTCAGTTCCAGAGCACAAACAACGTTTTTTGCAATATACACTGAGGCTCCGACTGGAATTCTCCATCTGGTTCCACCTAAAATACGGATTAGTCAATCACATGATTAACATCTTTAACATACTTCTTTAACAATGATACATGGAAAACATCATGAAATTTCACTGTCGGAGGCAATGCAAGTCGATAGGCTACTGGTACAATCCTCTCAATGATATTGAAGGGTCCAAAAAACCGTGGTGCTAGCTTGGCACATGATCTAATCTGCGAGGAGCTCTTCTTTGGTTTGATACGCAAATACACCTATTCCCCAACTTGGAACTCCTTGAATAACCTATTCCTATCTTAATAACTCTTATTTATATCCCATGTTTCCTTGTTATTCTTCTTGATCACCTGCATCTCCTGTTCCATGTCTGCCAACATATCTGGTCCAATCGATAACCTGCTAACTAGATCACTCCAACTGATGGAAGTGTTACAAATCTGCCCATACAATGCCTCAAAAGGAATCATCATCATTGACTCCTGATAACCATTGTTTTATGCAAACTCAAACAAAGGGATATACTCTTCCCATTTATGTTGTTGATGCATCACATACATCCTCAACATGTCCTCTAATATCCCATTGACCCTCTTCGTCTGTCCATCTGTATGTGGGTGATAAGCTATGCTGAAGGCGAACTCTGTGCACAAACCTAAAATTAATTCCTTCCAAAACTTGGAAGTGAATTTTGCATCCCTGTTTGACACAATCTTCTTTGGAACACCATGTAGTCTAACCACGTCTCAGATGAATACTTGTGCCACATCACTAGCTGAGAACGTAGACTTCACTGGAACAAAGTGTGCAACCTTTTTTAATCTTTCCACAATGACCATGATGGAATCACACTGCTTCACTGTCTTTGGCAACCCTGTGATGATATCCATGGAAATGACCTCCCATTTCCACTCGGGAATAACGATCGGCTGTAGCATTCCACCTGGATGTTTACACTCTGCCTTCACTCGATGATAATCAAAACATGTTGCCACAAATTTTGCTACATCCCTCTTTAGATTCGACAAATGGTAATACCTCTTCACCATTGTGAGTGTCTTTTGGTAACCTGGGTGACTTGAATACGGTTTTGCATGAAAATCCCTCAAGATCACCTTCTTGAGATCACTATCATCTAGTACATATATCCTGTCTCGAAACCTGACCAACCCATCTGCCGTAAGACAATAATCTAAGCCTTGTGCACATGTACTTGTACTTGTACCACCACCTGTACCTATACCTGTGCCATCACCTCTACTTGTACTACCACCTATACTTGTACCTATACTATCATCTATACCTGTACCTGTACCTGTACTCTGCTACAACTTGTGCACAAACTCCATATATTTGACATCCTGTTGTCCTGCCCGCAAGATCCTGTCATATAAATCTATCTCATAAGAGCTCTAACAACTAAGTGATTCACCTATACTTGCATGCTAAGAGCATTTTCCATTATGTTATCCTTGCCTTTGATGTACTTTATCTCGAAATCAAGCTCGCTAACCATGGCCAACCATCTAGCCTGCTTGAAATTCAGATTTGGTTGGTCAAACAAATACATCAACCCAATGTGATCACTCATAAGCACAAACCACCTGCCAAGAAGATAATGTCTCCACAACTTCAATGCATGTATAATTGCTTCTAACTCGAGATCATGTGTCAGGTAGTTTTGCTCGTGCTTGTTTAGTTTCTCGGATTCATAACATACCACTGTCCATCCTGCATAAGGACTCCACCAAGTCCTCTCTTTCAAGCATCTGTACAAACCAAAAGCTCTTTGTCTGGATCTACAATATGTAGTACTGGTGCACGTGTTAGAAACTGCTTAAGATGCTCAAACGTAGTCTCACGCTCTTCAGTCCATTCGTACTTCTTACCTTTTCTTTGCAATGATGTGATATGACAAGCAATCTGTGAGAAGTTCCTAAAGAATCTCCTATAGTAGCCTTCTAGACCCATGAAATATCTCACCTCATCCACACTCTTAGGAGCTACCCACTCCATGATGGCCCTTGTCTTCTCTGGATCTACTACAATAGCTTCCTTCGAGACAACATTTCCCAAGTAGTGTACCTTAGTCTGAAAGAAACTACATTTGCTGAGCTTAGCATATAACTAATGCTCCCTCAACAACCTCAACACTGCTGCTAAGTGATCAACATGCTCTTCCTCATTTTTAGAATATACAAGTATATCATCAATGAAGACAATAACAAACTTATCCAAATATGGATGCAACACACTATTCATCAAACACATAAATGTAGCTGGAGAATTTGTTAAGCCAAATGGAACAAAAAAAAGTCATAATGCCCATACCTGGTTCTAAACGTAGTCTTCTATATGTTGTCCTCTTTGATGCGTACTTGATGGTATTCGGATCTCAAGTCAATCTTTGAGAACACTGTTGCTCCCTTCAACTGATCGAACAAGTCATCAATCCTCGGCAAAGGGTAACTGCTCTTGATAATCACTTTTTTCAACTGCCTGTAATCAATGCATAATCCGACGGTACCATATTTCCTCCTCACAAACAAGACCGGTGCGCTCCAAGGTGATACACTTGCCTAATGCATCCCTTGTCGAACATCTCTTTCAGCTGCAATTTTAACTCAACCAAATCTAGCGTGCTCATCTTGTAAGGTGCTTTAGATGTTGGAGCTGCCCCTGGCACTAGCTCAATAGAAAAATCTACCTCCCTATGCAGTGGAAACTTTGTAATGTCCTCAGGAAATACATCCCTAAACTACTGTAAAACTGGGTACTTATTCAACACATCTGCATCCTCAACCTCCTTGCCCTTACCACTAGAAATATGTATTGCAAATAGCTTGTACCCTTTCTTGCAGCTAAGCTTTTCTTGCATAGCTGTCACCATCCTAACTGATGTGGCTTTCTTCTTACCTTGCAAGACTCTTGGTTCTCCATTGTCATCAACACACTCAATAGCTTTGTCATAGAAGTCAACCTTGGTTCTATGTAAATACAACCAATCCATGCCCAATAACATACTGTATGAACCCAATGGTAATATATTCAGATGTACTCCGGTAGGCATACCATTAAAATCAAATGCACAAGCTCTTACCCAATGATGAACTCACTTCTTTGTACTTGTATCCAACTGCACTAACTAAGATTCTGCATGCAACTCCTTATTGAAACCACACTTATCCACAAAGTCAAGACTAACATAGTTATAATTGGATCTAGGGTCAATCAAAATAGAAATAACTTGATCATAGAGCTTATCGTCCATCTCAATGATAGACGTTTGATGCTCGACTTGCCTATTTTCCATGGCTGCATAGATACGAGGAATAATCTGTCCTACATCTCCAACAGTCTGCACCTCTTGTGCACTGTATATATGAGCTCTACCACTCTGATGCTATGAACAATCTCTCCTAAGGTGATCTTTGCCACAATTCCAACACACAGTCTCCTTACTCTTCTCCTAAGGTTGATGTCCCTGTCCTCTATCTGATGCATTGAACTTCTTAGGTATTGCAACATTCTCCTTGTTATATGTACTCTGTGACCTTGCTCACTTTTTATCCCATTTTCCTTTGTTCTTTACATCACCTCTCTAGTCTAACTTAGTCTCAGTTCTACACTTTGATTGTTCATAGCAATGTCTTAGCTTTCGAATGACCTCCTCCAAATATCTAGGCTCATCAAACTTGATCCCGTCTTTGAATGCAATCAATAATCCACTAATGAATCTATGAATCTTGGCCTTTTCCTCAGTAAGATAGGACACATACCTCAAAAATTCCAAGAACTTAATGGTGTACTCATCATCTGTCATGGAACCCATCCTTAGTTCATAAAATTATTTTTCCATGTCATCAAAGAACCTTTATGACAAGTACTTCTTCTTAAATAGTCGCTCAAATTCACTCCAAGACAAATATTCCTTGTGAATACACTTGAAATTCTTCACATCTTCCCACTATATGTCTACTTTACCTTTGAGATTGAAGGTAGCTACTCTAGTTTTCATGTTCTTTGAGTATTCATGCAACTTGAAGAACTTCCTCATGCCAAGCAACCATGCTTCTGCATCTCGAGGTTTCTTCATTTCCCCATCAAAAGTAGGTGGCTTTACTTTCTTAAATTCATCTAGAAAATACCCCCTATCACTCCTCCTATAAGGATGATACCGATGACGATCATAGTGCTTATCTGAATCAAAACTAGAATCAGTCTCGTGTCTATCCCTTCTCCTCTTTGGAGTGTCCAACATTCTGCCACTTGGATGGTGTCAGATTGATCTGACCTGTGTTTACTATGAGGAATGATGTCATATTCCCCATTAGTTTTGTCCTCCATCTCACGATTGATCCGTAGTGGTTCTTTTCATTGCAAATCCGACAAGCTCTAAAGTATTACTACATTCCCCTCTTCTAACTTTTCTTGTGACTACATGATTATGTAATTATCCACCTTACAAATTGTTGTAGTGTTTTATTCTCAATGACCCACTTGAGATCGTGGATTACAAACAATCTCAACAATATCATTAACTACTAAAAATTGTATATATGCAACAACTGATAGAAACAAAACTTGCCAAAGTCCGGATCTATGCCACGATCATAGTTAAACAACAAAAGAAAGAGCAATAACTCCAATCATCCAATGGAAACAAGATATGTAAAGAATAATTTTATTATAACCCTATGAAGAGAATAGATAAATGTTATTATTAGCCTCGCTAGCAAAAGGCCCAAAATTGGATCCAAAACATTCATGCAGTCTTCAAGAGTTGATTAAGATCCTCCCAAGATCGAAATAATCATATGCCAAAAGCCCTTATAGAGGCATAAATACACTATCGGGAGGCTAATACTCCAAAACAGTGGAAAAACAGAGTATTGTAGGTGCGAATAGAGCAACGCACAACTGCCATTAGATCTGGTTGATCAACGACCTAGACCTAACCAGGTAAATCGCAATCGGCCAAGCTGAAGGGATAGTCAATTGGCAAGTCACATCGATAGTTGTGGCAATGGAAAGCATAATATATAAAGCCCCGACGTTGAGCGATCATTCGGATCGCATCGTTACATCACAACGGAACATTACCAAGGGACGGGGGGTCCACGTCGCATTGCAAGTTCGCAATCGGTAGGAACATACGCTGTGTTATATGAAGAGCATTGGTTGGAGCGATATGCGATTGTGATTAGATCACATCAGAGTATTTCGAAGGAGCAGGGCATCTATACAGGTGGTAACGCCGATCGCGATGAGTCTCGGACCCGAAAGGGTTCGTGAATGAAATCCATAAGATTTGAAGTCTAAAGGGAGGCCAATTTTCATGTATTTCCCATGTTTTTAAGTATTTCAAAATAAAAGGGGTACAAAGGGACTAGGCCAGCTGCGATAGACAACATCGACCCAAGGGTGGAACCAATGAAGAGAATAGGCTATGTTTAAGGAATTTTGAGGTTCGAAAAGAACAGAGAAGGGTGGGATTTACACATTTGCAGTGTTTTATATATGAAATAGAAAACATTCATGGTTATCATTTGAAAGTGACTGTTGCAGGGATTTCATAGGCCCAGTAGCCACTCCATTTGCAAGATCAGGGGGCCAACCATCCTTAGAAGCATTGTGCAGAAATTTTTACATGCCAGAAGAGGGATTCGGCCGGGATATAGTGGTCGGCGGATAGATCTCGTAAAGGGAAAGAGAGGGGCTACAATGCGCTGCAACCCGAATCAAATGAGATCATGGAGCATCAACAGTCCTGCCAGCACAACAACCATCTTAACAAACATTATGGGCATCTCTGGCACGAGAGAGCTCCCAGGCATTACAGCAGGCTGCCCAAAATATCTGAATATGGTTATTCCTCTGTCAGAAGAGGAAAACCACCGAGTCATGTGGCCTATTGAGGGAATCAAATGGTTAAACAAGACAGAGGGATAGATTAAGACACCTGAAGCCTCAAAAGGCTCAAGACCATTGTAAACGGCCTATAAAAGGTAGAAAACTAGATGTAACAAGGGTTCAACTTTTGGAGATTATTCCTCCTCTGTTTCTTCAAGCTTCTCATCTGCATTCTTTAGTAATACAAGCTTCTTTTGTTGTTATATGTTCAATGTCCATTTCTCTTCTATTCCATGCTTGCACCTGAATAATTTGTTAAGGTTTTCTCTGTGTTTAAAGGCCAGATAACTGCCATCTTATCTCTGCTTTGATATATTAGATTTGCAAGCTTCTTTGCTACCTGTAGCTAGCCATTTATATGTGTTATTATATATGCATCTGCCAGTATAGTCAGTAAGTTCATTTGTTGCCTATAGCTAGCCATTCATATATGTTCATGTATGCAACTTGCTGGTATTATCAATATTCTCCATCTATCCATTAAATCTACAAACTATTGAGCATTTGCAGTCTAAAGCCTTGTGTTATTGGGGGTGTTCATGCATGTCTTGAGTGAGAATAGAGCTGAAATGGTTATCCAAATTAATTTGAACCATCTTTTATTCCAATAGTTTAGAGAATAATATTGAAGATTACATGTTACCAGGCATCTCCGATTACAACCTAGGAGAATTTCCTGGAGTGTTAACATAATTGGCGCTATTGCCGGGGAGAGGAAATTGAAGCTTAGCTTCCCTGGGAAATGACATAGACCCAACTTTGATGATAGACAAAGTCTGGGAAAATTTTTGGTTGTAATCTTCTATTTGGCTACTCTACTGGAGACCGAACCTCTTGGCAACTCCACTTCATAATTCTAGCTCAGTTTGTGAGGCACACTCGGAGAAATCCTTAGAAATCACAAATTGATCAAATTCCTGACCCTGGAAGGACCTTCAAAGTAAGAAAGACATTACAGAAAGGAGCATCAAGTTCAGGTAAACCTAAACAATGTTGTATATCTCTTTAAGAAAATCCTGCAATAGAACAAATACATGTTGAGAGTACAGATTCAAATACTAGCAATGAAGAAAAACTCTCAGAAATTCATAAAGCTCCTTATTCTTTAGTTTCTCCTGTTGTTGTTAGCCCAAAGGGAACCTCACCTCATATGCCTCATACTCCTTTGGTCTCATCAGTCACTCCTCAGCCTTCTGTCATTCAGACTTCTAGTACTCTTTTAGTCACCACAACTATGGTAGGTCCACAAGCACCTACCAAAATGGAAAGAATCATAGCTGCTAGGTATGGACCTCTAACACTGCCCACTCCTTTGAATGCTATGCCCACTAGAGAATATCAGAAGCATATGCCTAAGTTCACTGGGACTGAAGGTGTTACTGCTGAAGAACACCTCAAATCATTTTATAGCTATGCTGATAATCTGGACATTAGTGAAGATGATGTGTGGATGAGAGTCTTTGTCCAAAGCCTAGATGGGGAGGCTAGAAAATGGTTCAGAGAACAAGCCCCAAGATCTATAGTAGATATCGAAGCCTTAGGTGATGCATTCCTAAAGAATTAGGGGGATAAGAAGGATCTCCTTTACTAACACACTAAGTTTGGGAACTTACAGAGGGAAAATGGTGAGCTGCTGTTTGATTTTAATAAGAGATTTAACCGCATGTACAACTATATACCAGCTGAAGTAAAACCCACCACTACCTCTGCTAGACTCATCTATGCCAGTGCCTTTGATTTTGACTTCTATTTATTGTTGAGGGAGAGGCGATGTGCTTCTTTGGCTGATATGCAAGATGCAACCCTAGAAGTAGAATCAAACATCATGGCTGCAGAAAAGCTCAAAGGTAATGCTGATAGAAGGAGACAGAGGGGCGAGCCTTCATCATCTTCAGATCCCAAGATCAATAAAATGGATAAGATGATAGAGTCATTAGCCTCTGAAGTTTCCAAATTAAAGGTTGAGCAACATTCTAGGAAGGGAAGAGTTCCTAACACCTTTGCTCCTCCAAATCCAAATCCATATAGAAGACCTAATGAGCAGTCACAGATTTTGCAAAGAAGCAAAGAGGCCAAGGAAGAACAAGGGTGAAGGTCCCTTTTCAGAATGAAGTTATGGAAGAAGAACGGTTGGAAGAAGATGATGAGATCCATTGTATGGAAGACAAAGGCGGCGCCACTTTTTTAACCAAAGCTGCCTATGAGAAGTCGTTATTCAATGACCAGATCAGCCAAGAATGGGATAGTTCAACTGTTCTACAAACTGTAGATCAGCACCAATATAATCTAAGGTCTATGATGAATAATGTCAAAGAAACTCTTGTTCATAAAGATGATGTCCCTGTAGAACGGAAAACCAATAAGCATAAGCAACCAGGAGTTGATCCTGTCATCCTCAAAGCTCCAGCCATAGAGGTAAGAGGCCTTAACAAGTCCCCTTCTTCTTTCAGTTTTCAATCAGAAATTCAGAAGCCAAGAATACCTATGACTCTGATTGAACTAGTGAATAATGAGTCCTTCAAAGCATCCATCCTTGAGGATCTTGAGCCTAAAGCAATCCAAGCCTCCAACGACTATGTAAATCTACAAGATGACCAACGAGCTGTTATTCTCAGCCCAATCATTAAAAATTGTGAAGACATCTCCCCATCATTCTATGTTTCTCTATCTATTCATGATGAAATCCTTCATAATTATCTTCTGGACACTAGAGCCAGCCATAATTCAATGCCCAAGGCTATCATGGATAAGCTTGGTCTTGACATTACCAAGCCTTATCAGTTGGCCTCTACGCAGCTTAAAAAACCAGTTTTCCAGATCACAGAGGAAGAAGGCTCACAGATTTGGGACATGTTCTTTGATGGGGCTTGCTCTAAGGAAGTTGCAGGAACAGGTGAAGTCCTTGTGTCCCCCACACAAGAATGCATTGATTCATCCTTCATATTAACTTTTCAGGTCACAAATGACACAACAGAGTATGAAGTAAACCTTATCATTCAGCAGGTGTACAAAACCTTCCAAGAAAAACATCCAAGGCTGAAAGCATACAGAGATGAGGTGAAATATAGACCATCTCTGCCTGATAATATCGAATGCTGGAAAGTTTTTGAAGTAAAGGATCAAATCAATAGGCTTTTGCAAGTCTTTGATGAATTTGTTGATATGCACATTGACCAAGACAAAGAAACCTTTCATAGAAAGGTAAAAAGGGTCATTTTTTAGTTTAATGGCTATTTTCTCAAAAGGAATGCATCAAAGGAAGGAGGAGATGTTTTTGATGGCCCATTCAATGGGCTATTCTTCGAACTTTATTTCAGTTAAGGCTTTCGAGCCTTGGTATTGTAAATATGTTGTTTTCGAGTTTTTATTTCATGCTAAATAGACTCCATGCCCAATGCAATGTTAGGAGGAAGATGTGATCTTGTTTTATAGGAAAGGCATTGATCTATAGTTCTTGAAACCTCACAGGGAGGATTTCATCCCCAGAAGGAGCCAGTGTTAGCCTCGCTAGCAAAAGGCCCAAAATAGGATCCAAAACATTCCTGAAGTCTTCAAGAGTTGATTAAGATCCTCCCAAGATCGAAATAATCATATGCCAAAAGTCCTTAGAGAGGCTGAAATATGCTATTGGGAGGCTAAAATACTCCAAAATAGTGGAAAAACAAAGTATTGTAGGTGCGAACAGAGCAACACACAGCTTCCGTTAGATCCGGCTGATCAACGACCCAGATTTAACCGGCTAAATTGCAATCGGCCAAGCTAAAGGGACAGTTAATCGGCGAGTCACATCAACAGTTGCGGCAGTGGAAAGTGTTAACACCCAGGTTGTTCCCTATGACTCCCAAGGGAATACGGCCGGGGTAACCACTAACCAATCTTTGGATTATAGTTTCTAGCCAAACTGTAATCAGAGAGGGCTCTCTTTTTATGATTTGTCTCTGTTCTGATAGTATCTTAGGCTAGATGTGAAGTTTTAATTTTGGTTTAAATTTGTTTGGTTGGAAAAGGTTCAGTCAAACGTGTATGCTCTTACCAGTATCTTATACAACATTGGGCAATGGAGTCAGTGGTCCTTTGGTTTGGTGTGCTATGTTGATATAATAATGAAAGCTGCAGAGCAGGATAATTGTCCGAGGAACAATGCTTTGAAATTGAGTTTGTGTGTAACATGTTCAGGATAAGAAAGGCAATTAAGGATCTTTCTATAAACTGATACGAAAAGAAAAGCAATTGTTACCTGGAAGCATTTAAGAATTTCTAGATAACATTCACAACATGGAATTAAATGTAACATGAGCATTTAAGAATTCATGTCTGTTTTAATCCTGAAGAAAACATTTACAGCAATATAAGATTGAGCACAGGGTGTTAAGAAACATGTCCTGAACTATTCTTTTTCTTTATTGCTAGATATGATGAGAATATGAAAATGAAATAACATAGGGAAACAGAACAGAGTTTAAAGAAAACATATCATTCCACCAGACAACGCAAGGATTCTGCAACAGCACTTAAATTATCAACAAGACACCATAGCTTTAGGAAATCACTGAGCTGAAATTGCTCTTTGTATTAAACTTTTCTGTAAATACAGAGTATACATGCCTCAGAGTAAAAATTACCAACCCCTTATGCATTACTAAGGGGAGTATATATACAAATTTACATAAGAAAATATCAGAAAGGAGAGTGAATGTTCCATAAATGCTCAGTTAATTGTTGGAGTGTAGCCGCTGAGAGAGTAAATGCTGTGATCACTTTTAGTCCATTAGCTGTCAGAAAAAGGTCAGAGACTGCTGACTTGGTGGCTCTTGGAGTTGGTTAGGGGTGTACTGCCAAAATTTACGCATTTCTTTATCTTTTTGGCTAGCCGACATAGCCTAAATGCTGAGTCTGCATTCAGCTGCTTTTAATGCTCACTTTATCCTTCTGTTTGTTTGATAGTGACCTGGAGCTGGCAGTGACTGAACAGCTGGAGCTACCGTGGCAGAATTTGAAGCATTGCTTGCCACCAATCTTCCTTTGGCATCTGATGTCTCCGAATTTTTATTAGAATCTCATCGGCCTCTGTATACCGCCAAAAGTTAGGAGGAGTTTCAAACAAATGATTTGCCTCACTTTCAATGAAAAATAGGCCTTCAAGTTTAGTGTACAAGCTCTGTGCTGTTGGAGGCCCTGTTTCCTCAGGAGTACTGCCAGATGCTGTGATTTGATTTTCAATGTAAGTAGCCATTCTGTTGGTGAATTGATCTCTGGTAATCAATTTCCCTGTGCTGTTCAGCAGGCCAGGCAATCCCCTTGCTTGCAGCATTCCCATTTTGAGTTTATACTCCTCCACTTCAGCCTGTATTTCATAGCATTTTCTTTCTACAGTCTGTACATAACTTCTGAGAGTTAGCACCTTTTTAGCTGTGAGGATGGCCTCTGTTCTGTTGACGATGCCAATGGCTGCCAGCTCCTCTTTGTCTTGCCTGTTCAAAAAATCTATCAGTTGGTTTGCCTGCTCAGGTCTGTTTCCTAGCACTGTTTTGGCCCTCTGGATTTCTGTCTGTGCTTGGCCAACTAAATCCATGTACTCATGGATTGTTTTGATGGATTTCCATTGTTTGGTGACAACTTGGGTAATCTTACCCCACAAAATTCTTTTTATGTCGGCCATGGTACTTTCTAGATTGAGCTCTTTTTCCAGGGCCTTTATTTTATCCTTTAGGGCCTTAATTTCTCTGCCCTGTTCTGCTATAGTTACCTTTGATTTGTCATACTTGGCATCTATCTCTGCCAATTTGTCCTTTGCTTTCTTTATCTCATCTGCCTGGAGCTCCATTGCCTTGACAGCCTTGGTCAATTCTTCTACACTTGGGTGGGCATCTGGAGCTGCTGTTGTGCCTGATGCTTCTGTTGTAGGGGCCACTGTTGCCCCTGAAGTTGTTGCTGTTGCTGAAGCTGTTGGAGGAGCCTGGAGTGTAGATTCTCCCTGTTTTTCTTGTAGCGTTCCTTCCAGTTCTTTCTCCAATTCTTTGATCCTCTGATCTTGCTGTAGAAGGAGGTCAAGTTGTTCATCAAGCTGTTTTTCTTTTTGTAGTTCTGCTGTCTGGGGGTGTTCTGTAGGTAACAACCCCAACCTCTTCTTCATGGCATTCAGATCATCATATTTCTTCTTTATGAGGGCCTTTACACCTGTTGGATCACTAGGATCATGCCCTAGATCAATAATAATCTCCTCCAGAGACTTTATTCTATTGTCCTTGGCCTTAAAGGACATCCTCTCAAAATCAAGCTGAGTGTTTGTGTTCTTCAAGGAATCTTTCAGCTCATGGGCCAGTGTGGCCTTCTCAACCAATGTGGCATAGACCATCTCCCCAGTCTGCTTGTGGAGTTCAATCTGGTCCATAGGATGTATGTCTTTAGCTAGGACCTCCACCCTTGTTTTGATAAAATCTGCAGTTGTCCTTGGCTGTGGCCCCTTGGGTTTGAAATGGCTGAATATCATTTTTTCTTCCTTGAAGTCATAGACCGACATCAATCTTTCCTGCTGGGCTGGTGTAGCATCTATGAACTGTTTGTAAACCTCAGCCCTTAATAACTCATTTGCTGCCTTGATCTTTTTAAAAGAAGCCTTAGTGCTTTTAGGCTTCTGGCTTTGGTGAGATGAGGATGACACCTCCAAACCAAGCTGTAAAGTCTGCTCCTGCTGAAAGGAGCTTGTCCCTGTATGTTGGCTTCCCTCCCTGTCCTTTCCTGTGCTGTTTAAGACATCTTCAGTAATGTCTTCCACCTCAGGGGAATCTGCCCTTTGTCTTTTGGCCTCTGGCTGATGGGAAGGTCCACTAATAGGAGTGGACTCTTCTCTCTCTCTTTTAGAACCCCTCTCCTCATGGGCTGGGGTTTGCAGAATAGGTGCTGTAGGAGTCTGAGTTTGTGGAGGAGGAGTTTGATCTTTCAGCTGCTCTGTTTGTTCCTCCCTCTGCAGCTCATTTTGCTGCTTAGTTTGCTGTTCAGTTGAAGGGGCTGCCTTCTCTTTCAGTGTTTCATGTTCTGCATCCATTATGCCTTTGCCTTTATCCACTGCTGCTGCCGATGTAGAGGGTGCCTGTGGTGCTGTCCTTGTCACTGAGGTCCCTTCTCCTACTGAGTGAGGCAGCCTGAAAGGTACCTGCTGCACATAGTCCAGGTCAATAGTCTTCTCAAGCTCTTTCATGTTTTTAAGCATTCTTTCTTCTTCAGTTAAACTCTCCACTAGGGTGTCCAGCTGCCATTCTTGCAAATTGGCATACTTTTCTATGTGTGGGTAGTGACAGTGCTTAATACCTAGGAGTCTGTACTTATTTCTCCTAGCAGTGATGAAACCTTGAGGGTCATAAGGGACCCATCGAAAACTATAGGACAACTTCTATTTGTCTTTGAGGATCAAGTCTGCAGATTCCCATCCTTCCTTCTTGTTCATAATGAAGGGGCCCAACTCATTTTTGAAACTAAGGTGGGCCTTTTTCTTGGAGCTGTGGAAATGGGTGAGGTCTGACTGAATTAATTGCCTGTAATACTCCAAGGCAAATAACCTCATAGGTACATACTTGGGGAGCCTATATGGACAGAGCTCACAACCATAAACTCTGAATACAGTATGGTGTTCATATAGGTACCAGTCACCTATTTTATATTTTTTAGAGAGCTACAGAGCTTTCTTGATTTCATTAGATATTCTAGGTGGAGGGGAGCTCATCAGCATGCAAGAGACTGGGTACACAAACTGGTCAACAAATTCACAGTAGGTATAGGGTGAATTTGTGACTTTATGATAAACTGAGGTCCAGAAGATGACAGATCTTCTCTCCCCTTTATTATCCAGCCTTCTGATGTAACATGGGAAGGCTTCAGAATGATGAAACATGAACAGATGGTAGATGTAAGCTGAGTATCTGAAGACCCCCTGTCTGTCCACCTTGCTTAATTGATCATGAATCTTATTGGCTATAAAATTAGCAAAGTTATACTTTCGGGCAGGGGGTTGACGCGGGCTGTAAGCAGACAGCAACACTAGCATGGATTTATCCACATGCTCACTGTTTTGGTATCCCAATACATAGGCTATCATGTCTAGTAATAGCCTGCCTATATCATCGAAATGCTCCCTCAGATAGGGAGGTGGCCCTGTAGGCTGGTATTCAGGTCTCATGAAGTTCCGGGTGACCTTTTGCAGCTCCTCACTGGTCATCTTATCACCAGTTTCCAGCAAATAAGTTGTGGAGAACGGGACCAGCAACTCTGTCTGATCAAACTGTAACATCTTGTTGATGGAGTCAACATTTATATAGAAGAGGATCCTCCTTGATGGAGTATTGACAGCTCTGTGCTGGACATCATAGTGTTCAGCACATAGGTGGATGATTTCAGGGAAAACATTCACAGCTGGGAGACAGTAATAGGGCAGGTTTGACTCCCATATCCCATGTGTACCATGCCCCTCCTTATAATCTTCCCTTAGTTGAGTGAATGTCTTCAAGAAGTCCCTGTCTCCCTCAAATTCCCCAATGAGACAATCCTTGTCAATGAATGGCAAGGCCTCCAGCTCCTTGTTGGTTTGATTTAATGGAGCTACACTGAGGGAAGAGGATGCAGAGGCTGCCATGCTATAATCTGAATTTGTGCAGGTGGAAGTACTGGCCTAACAAGTCTATAAGGACTTAAGTAGCAGGTGAACTGTAAACATAGGCTAGTGTCTTCCTTTTAATGAAAAATGCAAGCTGGCTTTTGTGGTTTACTGCAAATTCACAGGGATGTGAATTGCTAATGGCAAGCTTCAGAGACAGTGATGTTTCTTTGGTAAGAATGCAGGTGGTCTGTGCTTGGCAAAAGGGAACAATGCCGAGCACCTGGGGGGCAATTTCACGGTTTCAGCCCGCGGAATGAGCGCTCCAATGTCAAATTATGGTTCAGGGGTGGCGCAGGTTGCTTGGGCTCACTTCAGATGGCAGGCAGAGCTGAACTTAGGAGTTTTAGCAGTCTTTTAATGGTGAATTTTACAGAGAATTGGAATGCATGGGCAAAGTAGGAAAACTGGCGAAATACCTGGAAAAACTGGCTTGAAAGCTTGCGGGCCGACCTGTGGAGGCTTAATGCCGTCGAATCCTGAACTTGCAGCGGTTGAAATGTCGAATTTGATGGCTGGAGGACAGATTTCGCGGCAGCTGGTCGACAACGGCTACTTCTTTTGCGCGTGATAATGACCGAAAACGACTCATTTAGTCGTTTATAACGTTAATTTTGGAAAAAATGTGCATTTGGCGCTTTTCCGCCGATGACGTTAGCATGATGTCATGGCGGGGCCCGGGTACGGAGGTGACGTGTCTGCTGAGGTGTCCGCCAGGGTGGCAGGACACGGTGGCGGGTGGATGCGGTGGCAGGTGGATGCGGTGGCAGGCATAGGTGAGGTGACGTCAGGATGACGTGCGCATGACGCAGGGGGAAGGGTGGTAACAGGGAGGGTGGTAAGCGGGTTCCCCGCACCGCTTTTGCTGGCAAGTGGTATTGGGGAGGGGGGCTCCGAACAACCCCGACGATTGACACGCGTCTAGGGTACGGAGGTGGTAAAACCGCTTTCCCCGGACGCTAAAAGTCGGCAGGTCGAGGAACAGCAATGACCGCCCACCGTAAGATCTGGGCGCCTCGAGATCGGACGGCTGGCGGGTCCTCCGACGGATCGTGCAGGTTGGGGGGGACCCGCCGGCCGATTAAAATATTCTTTTTAAATATTTCGGGCGGGGACCTTAGAATAGTGAGTTTTTATGGGTTTTTTCGGGATTTCTTGGGTTTTTCCAATAATCTGAATGGGGTTTATGGTTAGAAAGGGTTTTTATAGGCTTTTCTTTGCAAATGAAGGGTTAAATGAGTGGATTGAGCTGTAGCAAGGGAGAGAGAGACAGTGGAGGCTCATCAAAGTGACCAGATGTCATTTTGATTCCTTTTCAGAGAACATATGGCTATAATGCCAAGGGGAGGGATATTTATACAAAATTTTGGGGTTTATACACCATGGTGTTAATACTAGTAGGGGAAAGGTAATGTAGGGAGGTTTACATAGTAGTGTTAGAGTTAATATGGATGAAGGGGTAAATGGAGGGGAAACCACTAAGCTTATTTGAAACTTGCTTAGTTTAGAGAGTAGATCAAAATGAAAAGATTTTTAGACAAGAAATGTGGCTTCTGAATGAACAAGAACCACCATGAAACCATGATGTTCTTCCCTGAATCTCAGCTGATGAGGGGATGTTAGTAATGAAATGGAAGGGGGAAGGAGGGGGGTTAGTCATGCTCCTTGCTGTAACTTGATGAAGATGAACACCTTGTCAATTTGATTGATTTTACTCTGGTAAACACAGTTAACATATCTGCAATGGTAAAGATAACCTTTCTGCAACCCCAACTACTTACCCAGCTTCTTACCTAGCATTTTTATTACTTCTTGGAGGGTGCACTTGGACTTGCAGACCCTTTACTTGCCTTTTCTTTTCTTTGGCCTTTTCTTTTGTTTTTCTATCTATTTCTACCCTTATTGCTTCCAAGGCCCCAGATTAAACAGTTGGGAACCTTAATTCTCTACCTAGCTACTTGTCCGCCAAGATTAGACTGTTTGGACAGACTTCTTTCTCTATTCTACAACTGAAAATTTAAAGCATGACATGGTCCAGATTAGGCTGTTGGACCATCCATCAAAATTGAATCCTTATCAAGATATATACATACCTTGTCTCCTTATGAAAAATATGGGATCTTTGCATCATCAAAGCAGAGCATATTTGGATTTTCTATAACCAATCATGAAACATGAAACCTATTGATATAGGTAGCAAACAGAAAGCATAATCTATAAAGCCCCGATGTTGAGTGATAGGCGAGTATGATCGGACCGTATCATTACATCACAGCGGAACATTACCGAGGGATGGGGGGCCCACGTCGCATCGCAAGTTCGCAATCAGCAGGAACATACGCTATGTTATATGAAGACCATTGGCTGGAGCGATATGCGATTGCGATCAGATCACATTGCAAGATCGCATCGGAGTATTGCGTAGGAGCAGGGCCTTTATATAGGTGGTAATGCCGATCGTAATGAGTCTCGGACCCGAAAGGGTTGGGGAATGAAATCCATAAGATTTGAAGTCCAGATGGAGGTCAATTTTCATGTATTTCCCGTCTTTTTAAGTATTTCAAAATACAAGGGGTACAAAGGGACTAGGCCAACTGCGATAGATGAAAGTGACCGAAGGGCGGAACCAATGAAGAGAATAGGCCATGTTTAAGGAATTTTGAGGTTCGAAAAGAACATAGAAGGGCAGGATTTGCACAGTTGCAGCATTTTATGTATGAAATAGAAAACATTCATGGTTATCATTTGAAAGGGACTGTTTTAGGGATTTCATAGGCCCGGTAGCCACTCCATTTGCAAGATCAGGGATCCAACCATCCTTAGAAGCATTGTGTAGAAACTTTTACATGCCAGAAGAGGGATTCGGCCAGGATATAGCGGTTGGCGGACAGATCCCAGAAAGGGAAAGAGAGGGGCTACAACACGCTGCAACTCGAATCAAACGAGATCATGGAGCATTGACAATCTTGTCAGTGCAACAACCATCTTAACAAACATTATGGGATTCTCTAGCACGAGAGAGCTCCTAGGCATTACAGCAGGCTGCCAAAAATATCTGAATATGGTTGTTCCTCTGTTAGAAGAGGAAAACCACCGAGTCATGCAACCTACTGAGGGAATCAAATGGTTGAACAAGACAGAGGGATAGATTAAGACACCTGAAGCCTCAAAAGGCTCAATACTATTGTAAATGGCCTATAAAAGGAAGAAAACTAGATGTAACAAGGGTTCAACTTTTGGAGATTATTCCTCCTCTGTTTCTTCAAGCTTCTCATCTACATTCTTTAGTAATACAAGCTTCTTTTGCTGTTATATGTTCAATGTCCATTTCTCTTCTGTTCCATGCTTGCACCTGAACAATTTGTTAAGGTTTTCTCTATGTTTAAAGGCCAGATAACTGCCATCTTATCTCTGCTTTGATATATTAGATTTGCAAGCTTCTTTGCTACCTATAGCTAGCCATTTATATGTGTTATTATATATGCATCTGCCAGTATAGTCAGTAAGTTCATTTGTTTCCTATAGCTAGCCATTCATATATGTTCATGTATGCAACCTGCTGGTATTATCAGTATTCTCCATCTATCCATTAAATCTACAAACTATTGAGCATTTGCAGTCTAAAGCCTTGTGTTATTGGGGGTGTTCATGCATGTCTTGAGTGAGAATAGAGCTGAAATGGTTATCCAACTTGATCTGAACCATCATTTATTCCAATAGTTCAGAGAACAATATTGAAGATTACATGTTACCAGGCATCTCCGATTTACAACCTAGAAGAGTTTCCTGGAGTGTCAACAGTTACCAGTCCCCCTCTATGGGATGAGTTCTTGGCTATCCTCAAACATGTTCAGCTTGTGTAGAGTCTCTCTCCTCTATAATGCATAAACCCAACAAAAATATGGTGTGTGACAAATAAAATAATCGGAGTTACAAAATGAGTGCAACAATGAAAATAATCAGAGTTACAATAATGAGTGCAAGAATGAAAGAATAATGAATGGAAAGCCCTTCTATTTATAACAAAATATTGTGTTATCCTCGAATAATGAGCAATAATAAAATATTATTGATCCCATTCTTGGAATAACCACTTGGAATATTTTATTATATTTGGTTAGGAGGAAAAAAATATTTAAACTTTTATTTAGAATCTCAATGAATTAGTTAAGGAATAATAAACAAATAAGGATTTATTTAATTAATCCTAAGGGATTTAGTCAAATTTAACAAAAAATAATAATTATTTAGTTATTCTTAGATAAAAATAAGAAAAATAATGATTTATCTGTTTATTTTTCATGATTGGGTCAAATTTGACAAGGAATAATAATAAAACAATGTTTAATTAATTATTCCTAGAAGAAAATCAAATAAATAGTAATTTATTTAATTATTCTTCATGGGTTTGACTATAAATTACTTAAAAAGGTGGTTTATTAAGCAATTTCTCACAGTGAAAGCAATTTTACTATGGTAAAATTGGCTTTACATGGTGTATTTTGATCCATCTAGTAAATTAGGCTAGATGATCAATTTTTTGGTGATAACAGATTTCCCTCCAACGTACGAGTGTTAGGAGCAAAATGTATGACCGAAGTACATTGTAAAGACATAATCACTAGACAACACAGGGGAGTCAGAGAGAGAGAGAGAGAGATACCAATGAAGCTGAATTGAAAGAGGATAGGGACAAAGGGGGTGAGACTAATGCAAGTCTCCCTTTATGTTGTGGTACTAGAACTCACTGAGACAGGGGAGGAATACCCATAGCCGCCGAGATAAATTAGTACAAAAATAATGGTTCGCCCAGAAATATAAAACTGAGCAATGAAGTACATGTTGAATGGTACATGACATGCTGGCATAACCGAGACAAAAAATAACACAATGTGTCCCATATACATAATGCACCTAGAAAAACATGAGCCAGGACTGAATACAATAATATATGAGTACATGAGATACACAGCCCCTTCCCTCAAAAAATGGGCGAGGGAGGGTAGAACAATCAGAGAAGACCTGCTGAACAAGGAAGGGCTCTGCAAAGCTGAATGGATCATCTAGAGGAGATGTGCATGCTATGAACACTATGATTGGTAGCAACCGAACCCATCAACGCTGCAGAACTGCATATGAGGTTGTAGCATAGTAGGTATGCATCTGGGCATGTGGGTGGCTACCTGAAGGGCCACCCCCTCATGAGGTTTGAAACATCTCACACATGCCCGGGAATCACTAGTACAATCTGCTACATCACTGGACCATCAAGTTTATGAATCACGAACATGAAATGACCAAGTCAGAAGGAAATAACGAGACCCTCTACTTGATCCAAGGCACCGAACAAGAATGGACGCTAGAACCCAGATACACCGCCCTCTAGGACGTTCTTCTAGAATAAATGAGCTGATGTCAACATAATAGGGCCCATGATAGATGAAGAAATGAGAATCCTCAACTAAAGCATGAGGGAAAATAGTAATGTGACTGATGGACTGACACCAGGGATAATGGGGAAATGGGTCTGGGGGACAAACAAATAACTACCCTTGTCAGAGCAGAAAGTGCATGGTTTACCTGGAAGCAACTGACTCAACTCCAGAGGGGATGGGGACAGTATGAATGGATGCCAAAATGGGCAACACAGGATGGATGGTATGCAAATATGGATGGAATACTGTGACATGAGATAGACTCCAAGAATGCAAGGGTGACTCATCGCGGATGCTCTGAACAAGGGTGACTCGATGACGCTGCCACACAGACTAGGCCCGGTGGGGACCATGAAAACATGAGTAAATGATGGTTACTCATGACGAAAGTCAACATATGGTATGACAAGTATTAAGAGGAGGTGGACCTCAAATCAAAAGTGTCGCTTTATGACGAAATTCGATTTTGAGAGACGACGAAGCGACCTTCTTGGAAAAATTGTTTCTAGGTGAAGTATCGAGTCATCAAAAATCGAGAAAGACCCATTTTAGAGCTCGGTGAGAGCTTTACAATGGTGATGATGGTTCATCACATGAAGCTATGGTCTGGTCGCAATGTGCAATAGAAAAATTGTGGGTTTTCTTATAAAAGGGTGTTTTCCCTCCAATTTGAGAGCAAGAGAAGGTCCTAAATCCTATGGAGATCGTAGCGGACAAACCAACCATCAGAATCAAGATCTACAACTTTTAGTAAAGTGGTCTTACTTGTTTAAAGATGGCCTAAATGCTTCTTGGAACGATGGTTCCTAGTGAAGAATTAATGGAAGAGGAAAACAAGAATGAACTACTAGAGGGGGTCTAGAATCATCCTTGCCCACTAAGTCAAACATGGGGATTAGGTGGTAAAGGAGTAGAACATTTGAAGATATGGTATCAAACATCTACAATATGCGATGTCCATATGGCTCACCGGAGAGGCTGGTAGGACCAACTATCCAAGGAATGGGAGGATAATTGACCATACCTAGATCTAGTGGGATCTAGGCCGAGACTTGAGAAGATGGCCAAGGGAAAAACATCATGCCCCCAAGTATGGGACGCTGATCTAGTATGCAAAGGTGGGAAAGATGCCCCATATCAAGAGGAGTTTGTGGAGCGCCATTGTGTTCTGAGTGCTCGAAAAAAGGATTCAAGCATCTTGACCCAACTTGGCATGAGATCCTCCAAAGGAGATGAGGATATGTAGGGGCCTATGTGCCCCCTGAGTATGCTATGGGCATGTCAGATGTATTTAGAGCTAAGGGCTCCAAATTGTTAGAAAATAATGGAACACATAAAATATATTGCAGAAATATAGACACAAAAAACACATAAAACAAGAGAGACACAGATATACGTGGTTCACCCAATTTGGGCTATGTCCACAGAGAAACAGCCAGTCCTTCCTTTTATATTATCCAGCAAACTGAAGAGATACAACCTACAATAGATCTGCTATAATTCCCTCTTTGCTCTCACACAATCTCCTCTCTCTTTCTCACTCAGAATACAGATCTACATAGATGTAATACAATTCCCTCATATATAGTGAGGGGTTGCCTTCTAGGGAAAAAAAACCTAATTTAACCATAACTTCTACTGTCAGATATCCACCTAATGAATGGCCCAAATTGACTACAAAATTACAAGGCAGTTTTACATCTATTTTTAGCTTCGGGGGTGCTGCCCCCGATCCCCCACTGGGGGGGGCTCCCAAAGATTGCAGCTGCCCCCTCGAACCCCCCTTGTAGTGAAAATATTACCGGCGGTGTTGCCGCCACATTACGAAGTAGGGTCCAATGCGGTGATACCTCTGAATAAAGAAGATAATCAAGCTCCACACCCAACACAAACACTTATATGATACGTAATATGATTATGAATTTTGATATGATGATGATGGTTCACCATATTTTGTTTATGGTTATCTTCTATGGTATACATGTGATAAGTGCCAATATAGAATGTTGTTTGCGATGGTATCTACATAGTGATTTTGGGCTCTAAGCACATGAATGAACGTAATGGTTTAAATGCACATACCAATATCTTAACTCGTAGATATTTTCTAAATGGGACTTGGTTATGCACATGATACACACCATTCAACTACATGACAAGTAGCAAGGAATCTAAATGAACATGAAGATGAAGGATGTGATGAGTGAGGGCATCGACTAAAAACCTATCACTCCATCATATTCATCCTGATTATTGGTGGAAGATCCAATGCATACATCATTTGAAAGGGCTAACTTATGCAAGGGGGTAAAAATGGCCGAGGCTAGATTCTGGGAAAAGTGACTTACATCGTCGACATGACCGATACATAGTGTGGATGATGGATCCATATGAAAGGTGCAAAATACAACTAATGAGATGATGCAATCTACCTAACTTCATGGCAAGAAAAATAAATCAAAGGGATGTGCTATAAGCGGAATTTATGGAGGTAGAGCAAAATGGGAGAATTAGGAAGGAAATGACCTTCAAAATCCTCTAAGAAATGCCCCCTTACTTAAGTGTAGGGGTAATCAGGGTAGACATAGCTTCCATGGTGTCCTCATCAGGCTGGGAGATGGGTGGATGGAAGGAAGACTTACTAAATGACGCGTCGACATTACCTGGTGCATCAACCTAAGAAATAAGGTTCACATACGCATCGTCTGGAATGGTAGACGAAGAAATAGTAGAAGGAGGATCTACTGATGTTGAGACCTAGGATTCTATCGAAAGAGGTTCGACAAAAGCGCACACAGAAACCTTAGAAAGGTTTTCCTGCGAGGAACTCAAGGATGACGAAACGTAAAGAATGGGGCCTGTGGTGTCCGTCATCTCGACATCGAGGGGAGGTATCACAATAGTAGAGCCAGAGTCTCCCAATTCTAGTTGACTGGTGGTACCAGAATCCACAGGTAGAGGAGTAGAGGCTCCACTACAAGTGGCCTCATATTCATGAATCGCCCCAAGGCAATCGCGAATTCATCGAGATGAGGGCAACAATGGGAATAGTGACCATGAAGATCACACAGGGCATAAGGGTGGTTTGTGCGAAGCATTTTTAGTTTCTTAGGTGGGACCGGTAAGTTAACATGAACTTCTGGGATATTTGACTCAGGGAATGCTTCATGAAGCAAAGGTTTAAGCTAAGGAAGTTCAGGACAATTGTTGGTGGCGCACCCAACAATTTGACACAAAGCGCACATGAGTGTTGGATTTGTGGCCTTAGGGGCTAGAGGAGCTTGGGGAGCCTTGTACTTCGAATATTTCCTTTTGGGTTTGCCTCCCTGGCCAGATGCCTTCACAACAGGAGCTGGTTCCTGTTGAGCTTATAATGGAACTGAAGCAGTGGTAGGGGTCATGGGGACCGATTGGACCAGGGTCAAAGCATGATATGGTCGTAGCTAACCAGGTGGAGTGCTTTTTGGGGGATCAATGTACCATACTGGGATCCCCAAAGTCACATTAGGAAGGACCAAATGAATCCATGACAGGGACAGAAAATATTGTCGGAGGGGGGAATATGAAAGGTATTTGGCTTGTAGGGTAATGTCCTGGCATAATAGCTCCTGGATGGTTGAGACCTGGAGGAACAGTTCCTGGTGGAAACATAGGAGAGGCACCCACAAACGGAGGAGGTCCTGGGTGGGTGGATCCAGATGACTTGGCTGAGATGGTAACAACAAAGTGCTGAGGAGCTGGTTGTTGATCAGAGGTATTGACCTCGTCAGAATCCATCATGAGGATCTGGTAGTCACCAGGACCAGAAGGTTGGGGGGGATGGGCTGCTTGACCTGGCTGAGGTTGAGCAGCAATAAATCCTTACTGAGGGAAAGGATTTGTGAGCACTGTCGGTTGAGATGGCGTAGGATTCTGAGGCGATTGTTGACCTCTAGAAGCTGCTTGAGCTTCCCACATTTGGCGCATCTGGGGTAAGAGAGGAAACACATGTGTATAGTGGCCATGAACACCACAACATGCACAAGGCCTGTTTGTATGAATAACCTTGTTCTGCTTGGGCTGACTGTCCTATTTCTGGTTGTTGGTGTTAGGCTGGTTCCCCTAGGGTTCACTAGGGTGGTGTTGAGCTATGGAAAAGGTATGAATTGCCATTTATTTCCTTATCTTTTCCTTTTATCATAACTCCTTCTATTCCTAAGATGATAATATATCAAAGAATTATAGTGAAAACTAGGGAGTTTTTGATCATTGCGAATTAGTTAATTATTGTATTTTTCCATGCAGAAAATAGAACAAATGGAAAACTACCATTTTGAAGGACAAGACAAAATAGAGTAACTGCCTTTCCTTCACTAGGAAGCCGTATCCAAACAAGCAGATCAGGATCGAAGCACATAGTTAAGGATAAGGGTGGAAAATCACAGCATCAGCGCAAGAAGACAAAGGGATTGATTGGAGTTAGAAGATGGAGCATATCACTTAGGATCTCTTGATCCCGAGGGATCGCTGTTTTATAGTCTATCTGTTATTCTTTGTTTTACCTGCCTGTCCATTATAAAAGGGACAACGATTGTAAAGATTGGGGGGATTATCAATTACCCTTATTCAGAACTCACTGTTGTATTTCTACTTTGATTATTGACTCTCGTTGATTAAAACAGAGTACGATTGCCCGTAACATTTTCATATGATTAATACATAAGTCGGTTGCTGTTCCATTCATTTATACTGAAGTAGTTCGGCGGTGCTTCATTAGTGGCTAAGGGCCCGACTCTGGTGGATCCACTTGCTATCTGTACCATTACTTTTAATTGCAATTGTGTGATGGTTTGGTTTGGTTTTCATTCATTTAAATCACATTACTTTATTGTTCTTCGCTTCCAGATTTTATGAATTGTCTTACTGTAATTGAATCGCTTTGCCGTTCCTTTTCATCATAATAAGATTATTATCTTGAGAAACTATATTGTTATGCTATTCATTTCAATTATAAAGCTTCGCTTTTCATCCCAGTAAACTGACTTTGCTATTCATTGTAGATTGTTGTTCGTTCTATTAAATAAGATTGTTGTTCATTTCTGTTGAATGATATTGTTATTCATTTCTACTAAATAACATTGATGTTAATTTCTTTTCTGCAAGTATTTGGTTTTTCCTTTTAGCATCATTACAGTTAGCACATTTATTCCATTTTCGATTAGCAACATTGTTGATTTGATTCCTTGTAATTTCTCATTAGTCGCTTTAGTGTGGAGTGTGATATCAACAACTGTAAAGAACATTGGCTACTATTGTCAGAGTTCTCAGATTGTGGATCTTGGTTATGTTTGATTTCATTTTCATCATTTGACAAAGGAAAGAGTTATTGCTACTGCATCCTTTACTGATAGTTGCTGTTAATTTCCGAGTGAATGATTTAGTTTCAGAGCATTGAGTTTCTTTTATTTGCAAATAGGTTTTATTTCAAGCATTTGTTTACTCTTGTATTTGAAGCACTGTACTGCAAATTGGAAAACATTACTCTTGGATTAAATTGCCGCCTTATACTGAGTACACTCTTGAAATATAAAATCATTCCTGGATTGATAATTAATGTAGGATAAATAGGAGTTAAAAAGACACCTTTTATACCTCAACATTTTGGCGTCATTGCCGGGGAGAGTGTAGCAATTTTTTTTTTTCTTTCAAAGAGCAGTGTGCATCTGATAAGTGCCTACTAGGAAAGAATTGGGTATTAAAAACGGAAGGTAAGAACCTGCGTATGGAGCATGTAACAGCCCTGCTCCCCCGCCCACTTTCCAGCAGATTTGTTAATTTTTTTATGGGTAGAAATAAACATTTGAGTTGTGTGTATGACTAAGAAGAAAAAAATTGAAAATACTCCAAAACCGCTACCCAAACCTGACAAAACCAAGGGACCGGTGACCCTTGGTCGATCAACCTTCATAGACGATATCGTTAGGCAAGCCGTATCTCAGGCATCAGTGGGCCCTAGAAAAGTTGCTTCTAAACAACCTACTGGCTCCCTTCGGGCCACAGGTTCACCATCTATAGCCTTTGCTAAGGTGCACAACAAAACAAAAGAGACTGAGCAAGATTTTCAGGAAATTGAGAGTTCTCACCCAATTTCTTTTCAAGAAGGGAACTCTAGCAATCTTCGCGAAGGAGGAGGGGAACAGGGGAGATAGAAGAGCCAAAATCCCCTCTGGAAAGTTCTAACACTCAGTAGCCCAGATAAGGGGAGTGCTGTTAAGATCATCCAAAACAAAATAGAAGAACCTGAAGAGCCAAAACCCCCCCAGATAATAGTTCAGCAAGGACCACTCATTAACCTAGACCAAGGAAGTGCTGTCAAGGCCATTCCTACTCCTTCGAGTCAGCCTAGAAATAAATCTCTAGAAATCCTAGAAGGATATTGGCACATATTTGATCAAATGGCCCAAAACCAACAACCACCTCAAACCTCCACACTGCAATATCCCATTGTGGACACTGCAGTTAATGCACCTATGAAGGTCATTCATCTCGAGCATATTCCTACATTCCATGGCCTAACATCGGAAGATCCAGATGCATTTCTATCTGAATTCAATGTATTATGCCGGGGGTATGACTATACCACTGATCCCCAAAAACTAAAACTATTTCCCTCCACATTAAAAGGAGCAACTATACGATGGTTTATGGGGCTAGGTGGAGGTGTTATAAATGACTAGGATCAGATGAAAGATGATTTTATAAAGAAATATCAAGATTATTGTAGGTCTAGAGAATTAAAGGAGGAAATATTTCAAATGACAGGAAGACCCAATGAAACACTAGAGGAATATGTAGAATGCTTTCAATACAATCTTTAGAGATCTCCTTATGCATCTTTACCCTTGCCTGAAAATGTGTTAAAAACTACATTAATTAAAGGTATGAAAGAACAATGGGTTGAAACATTAAATATTATGGGCAAAGGTGACATATATCAGGAAAATTTTGTTGACATCATTGATTTATGTATCAGGAGTTCTAGAGGCAGCACAAGACTAAAGCCGGCAGAACGTAACATAATCACAAGGGATAGTAAGGTCCTCGGTGGAAGTATAACCCGCACAGAAATCAGAAATCTACTAGAGGATTTCAAGACTGATATTCTAGGGACTCTGACAACGTAGTTTGACATCATGCAAGCTAAACAAAAGCAAGCAGAAGCAGAGAAATTTGGAAATATTTTTCCCTAGATGCAGAAAGAAACACAACCACAAAGAGTCCCGTTGGATACAATCCAAGTCTGTGCCATCTTCATGAAAGATCACTCCACAGAAAGCTGCCCCTCACTCCCGGGATTGAAAGCAGTTTACAAGGAAGCAGAAGAAGAAACATAACCAATTTACCTATTCAATCAGCGCCACCAGTGGCAGCCACGACAAACAGTTATGCCCGTTGATCCATCCTCTTCTTTTCAACCTCCTTAATATAATGCTCAACAATATAATGGAATATGGAAGAATCAACCTCCTTTCCATAGCTGGTCACAACAGCCATTTCCCATATCATCATGGCCAAATCAAACAAACCAAACCAATTGGTCGAACTTTCCTTACTATCCGCCATTTTGGAAAAACAATGCATATCCAACGCAATGGTCACCCTCCACCTCGCAGAGTCAAACCTGGCAATTGAACTGGCAAAGACCGATGAATTAGCTAGCTGGAACGATTCCTCTCCCTCAACCTACACTACCAGCACCTTATACATTGCAACAAAACCCCCAGACCAACTTAAGACCGCAACTCCTAGCCCAACCCAACCTGAACCCCAATAATAGACATTCAATTAAGATCTGGGTTCATAATAGAAACAGAGGGAGATAAAAATGCTCAAGTTGAAAATTCGTTACCTTTAGAACAAACACTATAAGAAGAGAATTTGGTTAGATAACAAACTCATGAACAAGCAATCACCTCTTCTCCTCCATTCCCAAAACGATTAATCATACCACGCCCAATAGAAGATCCTGATTTTGATCTTTTGGGAGAACTAAAAAATTTGTGTATAAAATTTCCACTCCTCCAAGCTATCCAAGATATCCAAATTTACGCAAAAACCATCAAAGAATTATGTATGAAAAAGCGAAAGAGGAGAATAACAACTAACCCAACTATCCAAGTAGTCGACACCCTATCTGACTTACTATCAAGAAGAGAAGCACCTGTAAAATATGAGGACCCAGGGAATCCTATAGTTATGGTGCAAATCAATGGATGCTCCTTCCCAAATGCCTTGGTTGATTTAGGAGCTGCAATCAACATTTTAACAACCACCACTTGTCAAAAGTTTGGCATTACATCATTAGACCCAACCACAACCTTATTGGAGTTGGTTGACCGATTGGTGGTTAGACCATAAGGTACACTACATGATTTAATGGTATTTGTAGACTCCTGGGAATACCCTGCAGAATTTCTGATTATTAATCCCAAAAAATGACTAGATGGACACCCTTTAATTTTAGGTAGACCCTGGCTGGCAACTGCTGATGCTTACATTGGCTCTTGACAAGGCAGCATGATTATAGCAAGAGGGAGTAATGTCAAGAATTTAGCCTTATACCCTCCATCCCAGCCAAGCCTCACAATAATTAAAACAAAGAAAGAACCTGTATCAGACCCGACAGAAAACATTAGATCACCATTAACCATTGAAGATGCCCTCGAATTTAAAGACCAAACAGAGGACGAAATCATTAACAGCTTCATTAACCAACCAGAAACCAGATCTCATTTACAATGTCACATGATTGAGGCAGCATTTGATAATGATGTAGAAGAAGATCCCCTGAAAGACACTCATGATCAATCAATACCTACCACCTCTATTTACTGTTGGAAATAATACTGAGAGGGGGGGGGGGTGAATCAGTATTATCAAATTCTTTTCAATATATCTTCCAAATTTATACTTTAAGTTATTCTTCAGATATTGATCATTAGTTTGTATGTCAGTACCATATAATAATGAGCAAGAACAGGAAAAACAGATAATCACACCAAAGAACACCAGATATAAGGTGGAAACCCAATGTGGGTGAAAACCACCTGCTGCAATATGTCTCTATCTTCTTTCAATTAGAAACTTCTTTTACAATGATTTTGTACTGGTGCAGTCCTTTACTAGTACGCAGGCTACAACCTGCAGAGAGCTACAACCCTCTCTCGTTTTCCAGTCTCTCCTGGAAGGGAGCTACAACCCCCTACTTCTTTTCTTCCAAGGACCACTTTTCATAAATTTTCAAACTGGATCCATGAACATCAAATAATCATCAAGTACATGTGAATCACCCAATCAACTTTTTCAATCAACCAATGAATCAACCAATAACTTCTCAGAATGCAGTAACCAGATCAGCAAAACCAGTAATCTAAACCCAGAACTCTTCAGCAATAGATAAAATACAGCCAACAAATGTTTCAAGAAAGGTCCACAACTTCACCAATAGAGGCCTGCGAATATCTGCAGCTCTTTTGTGTCTAAACTGCACAGATCCGCACCTGGTCCTTCTTCTACTCTGCGTACCTCCGCACCTACTCCTTCTGCTGCCCTGCATACCTCTGCTCAGATCCGCACCTGCGCTGTATGCCTGACAGCGTACCTCCGCACCTAGTCCTTCTGTTCCCTTGTGTACCTCCGCACTATGCCTTCTTCTGCGCTGCGTACTTCGCACCTGCGCCTCCTGCTGTGCTGCGGATCCCAGCACCTCCGCCTTCTGCTGCGCTGCGGACCCCCGCACCTGCGCTGTGGATCGCCTGCGGACCTATGAATAGAGCCAAATTAATAGTCCTGCAATGTGCCACAGACAGTCAGATCCATAGATCTAATCATGCGCCCAAGAGATCACGACCTATCAATAGATTCGCCTTAAAATTCACCTTGATTTAGATCTATCTTTTAAAACCGATCACCCAAAATTTCAGATCTTAAGATATTCAATTTTTTTTTTACAAGTGTATAGCCAAGTGATCTCCTTTCCTTTTTATAGGCAAGCCCTTATTCACACCATGGGACAAAACCATCGAAAACCAATATAAGGGATCCAAACCGGGGTTCAATACCTTAGATCCTATACCACGGACCAAAACCATAGGATCATGATCGACATGCTAAATACCAAGGGCCAAACATACGAAACCCCACGTGTGGGAACTTCTCTGCATTGGAGTGAGTGAACTGGGGTCCGCACCTTCTGAACGGAGCACCTGCGGATATGTCCGCACTTCTTGGTCGGCGTACCTGCGGGTCCGCAGCTTCTCTTAAGATCACCTACGGGTATCTCATTTTTTATGATTTTGAGAGCTTGAACAGAGATCTGCCACTTGAGTGAGTTGCCATCAAGTAAAACACCTGTGCCATAGCGCCAAACCTGAATCATAATGCCAACATTTACAACAACAAAACTATAGAAATTGAAGCAAGAAAAACTTTGAACATTAATAAAAATCTGACTGTTGAACAAGAAGAAAAGTTGGTCCAACTACTGAGAAAATATAAGGAAGCTTTTGCATGGGATTACCTAGACATGAAAGGAATTGATTCCCAGTTGTGTACGCACCACATTTATATAGAAAAGGATGCTAGACACATTCGCCAACCCCAATGGAGATTAAACCATCATCTTAAGGATATTGTGAAAGCTGAATTACAAAAACTTTTGGATGTAAACTTTATTTACCCAATATCTGACAGCAAGTGGGTCTCTCCACTAGTAGTGGTGCCAAAGAAGAATGGGAAGTGTTTCATATGTGTCGACTACAGAGAATTGAACAAAGCAACCCAAAAAGACCACTTTCCCCTTCCATTCATTGATCAGGTATTAGACACATTAGCAAGAAAAAAATTCTTTTCTTTCCTAGATGGCTTCAGCGGATACAATCAGATCGAGATTGCCCCTGAAGATTAGGATAAAATCACTTTTACCTGTCCTTGGGGAACATTTTCTTAGAGAGTCTTACCCTTTGGGTTATGTAATGCTCTTGCCACATTTTAGAGGGCCATCCTCAACATTTTTTCAGATCTAATAAATGAAGGGCTCAAAGTATATATGGATGATTTCACACCTTATGGAGATGATTTTGAGCCAGCATTACAAACACTGGAAAAAGTGCTGAAAAGATGTATTGCCACCAGGCTCTGTTTGAGCCATGAAAAGTGTCATATGATGATGACCAAAGGATTAATCTTAGGTCATTATATCTCAACAGTTGGAATAGAGGTAGATCCGGCTAAAATTCAGATAATTTTGTTAATACCTACTCCTACCACACAAACAAAGGTACACAATTTTTTTGGATTTTCTGGTTATTATAGAAGATTTATAGAACATTTTTCTCAAATTGCTGCACCTTTATATGCACTAATAGGGAATGTTGATTTCATTTGGACAGATAAGTGTGACTGTGCTTTTGAGGATCTGAAAAAGCTTGTATCGACAACCCCAATGCTTAGGGGCCCAAATTGGGATTTTCCATTCCAAATTTCATCTGATGCTTCAGACACAACAATTGGAGCAGTTCTTGGGCAAGAAGAAGATAAAAAGCCATATGCAATTTATTATATTAGCAAGAATCTATCTCTTGCTGAATTAAACTATACTGTGACTAAAAAAGAATTTTAGCTGTAATACATGCTGTAAATAAGTTTAGACATTATATAATTGGGTATCCTGTAGTTTTATATACAGATCACTCTGCCATAAAATATTTAGCAAATAAACCGGTTACAATTGGAAGAGTAACAAGATGGTTGATTCTCTTGCAGGAATTTGACATCACAATTAAGGATCAACCTGGAAAAGAGAATCCTGTGGCCGATTTTCTCTCACGAATGCTAAAGCCATCAGACACAGCAGTAGTCGAAGATCAATTTCCAGATGAACATTTGTTTGTTGTTACTGTCAGAACACCATGGTATGCCGACATTGCAAATTACTTAGCAGTACGCAAATTACCTAAGCATTTAGCGCCTAATGAATGAAAACAGAGAGTGCAACGTCGTACCCGATTCTCTTGGATTGGGGGCTACTGATTTCATACAAGGGTAGATATGCACATCAGAAGATGCGTCCGAGAAGATGAAATATTTGACATTATGAAAGCATGCCACGATGGGCTGTGTGGCGGACATTTTGCAGACCGTAGGACCAGTCACAAGGTTCTACAAATAGGCTATTACTGGCCCACTATTTTTAAAGATGCTAAAAATTTTGTTCAAGCCTGTGATAGCTGCCAAAGGGCAGGATGCCCTGGACAATCTAATGAAATGCCTTTGAACTCACAATTAGTAATTGAGCCATTTGAGCGATCGGTGCTCGATTTTATTCGTCTTATTAACCCATCATTAAATCAGAAAACCTACATACTGGTTGCAACTGAGTATGTTACCAAATGGGTTGAAGCAGAGGCACTACCAAGAGCTACAGAGGATTCTGTAATACATTTTATTTTTCAATTATTTGTGCGATATGGCCTCCCGAGGGAGATAATTACAGATGGGGGACCGCAATTTGTAGGTAATAAAATCGCTGCAACATTAAAAAATTACCACATTCGGCACAAAATTACAACCCCATACCACCCACAGGAAAATGGCCAAGTAGAAAGCACTAATAAGGTAATTGAGGCAATACTGACAAAAACAGTTGCATCAAATAGACGCGACTGGGCTTCAAGATTGCTGGAAGCCTTGTGGGCATATTGAACAACGTGGAGAAACACCATCGGGTATTCACCATATCAATTAGTATTTGGAAAAGAACCCATCTTTCCAATCGAATTCAAAATTCAAACATTAAGAATAGCGCAGGATGTGGGTTTGAATTTAAATGAGGCCCAGACTAATAGATTACAACAAATCCATGAGTTAGATGAAATAAGGCTCTCAGCTCTTCAACGCACTGCATTAATTCAACAACAGAGAGAAAAATGGCATGACGCCCTTATTAAAAAGAATATCTTCCACGAAGGAGATTGGGCACTCCTATACGATTCCAGGTTTCAGGATTTTCCTGGAAAACTCCAGACACGATGGCTTGGACCTTATGAGATACAGAAAGTGCATGACAATGGCACCATTACATTGACTACCATTGATGGATCTGGACATTCTTTCAAAGCAAATGGTCATCAAGTGCGACTTTATCACAAACCGCTTACTTGGGAATCCTTTTACCAGCAATTACAGGAAGATTCCACTATGCAGATTCTTGCTGAGGAAGATAACCCCTCCTCAGCATTAATTCACTGAACAATTCCTTTGTTTCTGAATTTTGTACATAAACTTTTCTTTTTAAATTTTTCTTGTATAAACTGGTTTTTTGTACATATTTTTACTATTGTTCCATTTAAGGAACAATTGTTGTTCCTCTTAAGGAACAACAATCATTCCATTTAAGGAGCAGCAGATGATTTCTTTATTTTATTTTATTTTATTTTCGTGCTATTCCTCTTAAGGAATAGTTGTTGTTCCTCTTAAGGAACAACAACCATTCCTCTTAAGGAACAACATTTTTGTATGTCCCGTTTGGCATTTGCATTTTTGTTGTTCCTCTTAAGGAACAACTGCTGTTCCTCCTATGGAACAATAATCGTTCCTCTTAAGGAACAACACTTATGAATGTTTATATTTTTGTTGTTCCTCTTAAGGAATAGCTGCTGTTCCTCCTAAGGAACAACAATCGTTCCTCTTAAGGAACAACACTTCTGTGTGTTTATATTTTTACTGTTCCTCTTGAGGAACATCTGTTGTTCCTCCTAAGGAACAATAGCCGTTCCTCTTAAGGAAAATCACTTCTGCATGTTGTATTTTTGTTGTTCCTCTTAAGGAACAACTACTGTTCCTCCTAAGGAATAACAGTCGTTCCTCTTAAGGAATAACACTTCCGCATGATTGTATTTTCGTTGTTCCTCTTAAGGAACAACTATTGTTCCTCTTAAATAATAACAACTGTTCCTCTTAAGGAACAACACTTCACGTGTCTCTATTTTTTTTCTGTTCCTCTTAAGGAACAACTACTGTTCCTCTTAAGGAATAGCATCCATCCCTCTTAAGGATTAGCAACTCCGCATGATTCATATTTTTGTTGTTCCACTTAAGGAACAGTTTTTGTTCCCTTTAAGGAACAGTAGTCATTCCTCTTAAGGAACAACAACCCGCGTGCATCTTTTTAGCTGTTCCTGTTCTATTAAAGGAACAATAGTTTCGCTATTTTTTTACTTTCTGCCATTCCTTCTAAGGAACAACAGTTTCAATTTGTAGTGTTTTTTGGTTGTTCCGCCGAAGGATCATCACTTTATTTTGCGCTTGCTTTACTTGTTGTTCGGCTTAAGGAACAACTGCTTGTTGTTCGACTTAAGGAACAACTGCTGTTTCTCTTAAGGAACAACAATTTCGCGTGTAAGTTTTATTTTTATTTTTGCCATTCCTCTTAAAGGAACCACAATTTGTGTGTAGATGTTCTTTTTGCTATTCCTCTTAAGGAACAACAACTATTCCATCTAAGGAACATCACTTTTTTGAGTGCATTTTTTTGCTGTTTCTCTTAAAGGAACAACATTTTTTGAGAATCTTTGTGAATAATGTTTCACTCTTCATGATCCTTTCAAGGAAAAGATACAAATACATGTAAGGACACAAAATTTAAAGGTTACTGAAATAAGCAAATCAAAGAAAAATTGTCATCTTTCAAGAGATTGCTTTGTATTGATAAGAAAAAGGAAAGGACATAACTATCTATATCACTTTGCTATCATTATCTTCACTTAAACTTAAATTGATTGATTATTGTTATCATGTTGGTTCTTCCCTAATTCTCATAATTCTCTTTGATTATTATTATTGAATAAGAATAAGGACATATTTTTCCCTATTGAGATGTTTAGACTTCTTCCACCATCCCTACTCTTAAGGAGTGTTGAGCCATCCTCTATATATAAATAGGAAGTGATATATAAAAGAAAAGGAAAAGAAAGAAAAAATATATCTATATGATTACTAACAATTCTATGAGTTGTCAGATAGAGGATAGAGGGTCTCATCAAGAGCCAGCCTACCATGATCATAAGAAAGTAGTGAAGTGGCATTCCCACTATGGCCACCACACCAGGGATATGATCCGATGGGCACAACAGAAAAAATAAATCATTGGAATGGGAGGTCTCATCACGAGCCGGCCTACCCACCTTTCAATCCTTCCTGGTGAATCGCATTGTGATCCAACTGGTTACCAAGCTAGCACAATGGCCTCCATTTTGACATCACAAAGCACTTTCCTAGACACATATAAAGGATTATGGTTCCAAGGGTGAAAAAGAAACTTTGTCAAGGTTATAAACCCCCGTGGGCAACAGAGGTCTGCTGATGGTATTGGAGTCATATTTTTCAACACCAATAGTAATTATAAACCCTTTTCTTATTTCTTTATATTTTCAAAAGAGGTTATGTTCCCAAATTCCTTTTTGAACCTTTTATGCATGAATATTGTTTAAAAAAATCAATCATAACGGTTTAAGTGGGATGAGGACCGCATAAGCATTTTATCTACGTCAGCTGTCCTTTTCCCTTTTTCGCATCACTCCATAGCATCTCCATATCTATTCACGATTTTCATCATAAGCCTCGATTTCAACAACTCGATACTTTTTTTGATCTTGTCATGGATACGTACATCTTTCCTTTTTTATACTGTATGATTACTGTCCAATACGCTACTCCTCCATTTAAATCGGTCGAGGACGACCTATTATACTTCAGGGGGGTGCGGGTGACTTCCAAAATACTTCTGCATACGTGTCGTTTTCCTATTTGGAGGTACTAGACTGCATCAGATCCCTTAATAGCAAGTTTTAATGGTATTTGATGTTAAAAAAGGGATATTATCTGATATGCACATTTTGCTGTTCCATTGTTATCTCTGTGTATGGCTGTATAAAATTAATAGTGTGTAGAACTTAGACAAAATGGGAGGTTGATCAGTACGCAGTGAGCCACAGGTACTAACAGTTTCTGACGCTACACAAGAAATTTTGGTAAGAGCAGGATGGATCACCTATTTTACACAGTTACAACAGCCCCATGAAACTGTGGCTATCGAATTTCTGCAGAATTTGCAGGACGATCATTCCATAGTAAGAGGAAGGCAAATAATAGTGACAGATATAGTAATTGTAGAAGTATCTGGACTACTAGCAGTTGGTCCCATATGGACACATAAGAAAGTGAGACTTCAAGATGCCATGGCCACCTTTCAAAACGAGGGACAGAGCCGGATCGTTAAAGGAAAAGGAGTCCAACCTTCATCTCTGGGGGAACCATGAACAATACTAGCTAGAGTAGTGTAGAGCTACATTATATGTGATGGGAGAAAGGATGCGGTAAGACCACGCCACCTCAAATTATTGTCAGTATTAAAATAGAAATGTGCCGTAAATCTGCCTGCATATCTAAATTTTTTGCTACATGATGCTGCTGAGAGTATAAAGAAATCCCATCATATAGGTACTATAGTGAGCCACCATTGTTTAATTTGATTAATAGTAAGTTATAACCTTGCTCAAGAACAGACCAGTTGGGAAGAATTGGTGTTTTCCATAGACGGGGGACTAGCCTTACTAGCCCCAAAAAGAAAAAGAATTGCCAACACACCAAGAAGGCCTCTGAAATGCAGACACTCCTCCATATTAAGAATAGGCAGGGGAATGTTTGAGATCCTCCAGGGTAGCAGCAGCCAACCCTTAGAATTACTCAGTTCTGAAAACGAGCAACCTTCACAACCTGAAAGAAGAGATAACCAAGAGTCAGAATTGGAGGAAGAAACTGAACACACTAGTGAAGAAGAGAGGGAGGGAACTGAACTTCCTTTAAACCCTAGCGCAAGTCCACCACAAAACCCATTGCAGGAGGATGAATTGGCCCAAATTTTGGCCAATATGAGTGAGTATATTCAGCCCCAGAGTCCGCTCAACCTCAATATTGAGGCAGAGCAATCACAAGAACACTCTTCCCACACCAAGAATTCATCAGAAGAAATAAATAACGAGGAAGAAGTAGGAGTAGAAGCCACTCAAGAAGTGGCAGACCAAACTAGGGTTACCCCTCCAGAGGAATCTAGTCTGAATAATGTAAACACTGAAGAGACGCTCCAAAAAAAGGATATGGAAACTAGCCAGGGCAAAGGCACAACCCTCGAAGAGAAAAATCCAATTGAACAGTCGAGCCCAGAAAGAATAGAGACAGTTAGGGAAATAGCTGTTCCTCCTAAGAAGAAGAAGAAAAGTGAAATTAATAGGCTACAAAAGGAACAACAAAACTACAAAATTTAGTAAAACAACTCAAACGGAAGATAAGGGCACTGAAAATGGGGAAATCGAATTGCAAGAAGAGCCCCGAAAACAGTGGGTGCAGCCATACAAACTGAACCCCATGATACAAAGGCCGCGGAGAGTCAAACCGAGCCCATACGCATTCAAGATGGTAAGGAATTGCATGCAGCTGTTACAGACATAGCTGCCCAAATGGAAAATGTATATGTCTGTGATAAAGATGTTAAAACAGAGGCACTATCCTCCAGCAATATGGCCACTTAGACATTCTGTGATAAAGAGACACAGACTATGGACACTCGGAATTGTGATAAGATTACCTAGATAAATCTTCATCCCAATTTTTTTTTGATAAACAACCACCCTGGTATAACAAAACTCCAAGAGGATCTGGCACAAGCTCAACGAACTATAGAGAAGCTTGAGGAAGAGACTGCTCCTCAGAAGAAATACCAAGAATTATAGCAGCAATTCAGGAGCATCAATGCATCAGAGAATGAAGCCTTCGATAAATACCGAAGGGCAGAGGAAAAAGTTGAAGAGTTAAAGAACAACCTGAAAACAATCACGAGTCAAATGGATACTCTCTGTTCTTTATATACAAATGTTCTAGCATGTAGGTCACCTGCCAAAAACTATGCTTTATTTCTGTTAGAAAGATATTTACAGTTAAAAATTAAGGTTGTTAAGGCAGGGAAATCTATAGAATTAAAAACTGTTGATGATTTTATAAATTGCTGTAAACACCATGGAGTAAAAGTTCAACGATTACTCTGTGAGTTTTATTTACATAATTTTATATTGGAAGAGGAAATGGAGAAAAATCCCAGTCCTTTTGTGGGTGATGTACAATTTCAAGCATTTATTTCATTTGCTGTTAACCAGTTCAAGTGGCTTAAGGCCCATAATACTTTTCAAAGACAAGAAAATGGGCTAGAACTTTGGGTTAGGGGTGAACTGAAAAATCCATTACAGTTGTTGGCTAAACATAAAAGCCTAATGAAAAAGGAAGGAGTGATCCAAACCCTGGGACCCATCCACAAAGAAATTGTCCAGTAAGGGGTAGAATATTTCCTCTCTATCAAAGACAATTCCTTGGCAGCAACTAAATTCAGATGGAAGATTTCCAATCAGAATATACAAGATACAGAGCCATTCAATTACAAGAACTTCAAGTTAGCTGTAGATTGCCTGGTTACCTATAGTAACCTCATATTGAGGGAAGGACCATATTGGCTTGGTTGTAGGTTTCGAAGCCCTTTTATCTGGTATCCTGCAAAAGGGTACAAGGCCATATATGAGTTGCCTGAAGGGAAGACAGGGCCCATCTTTGAAGTTTTAGCTACAAATCATGGTTTTAGACCACTGCATGACGATCCCTCTCCAGCCTATTCTTTGACTTCTTTGCATGAAAATTACATGGTTTTCATGAGGCCATGAAAAAAGGTAAGGAGGGGGGTGTGTTGAGCTATGGAAAAGTTATGAATTTGCCATTTATTTCCTTATCTTTTCCTTTTATCATAACTCCTTTTATTCCTAAGATGATAATATATCAAAGAATTATAACGAAAACTAGGGAGTTATTGATCATTGCGAATTAGTTAATTATTGTCTTTTTCCATGCAGAAAATAGAACAAATGGAAAACTACCATTTTGAAGGAAAAGACAAAACGTAGTAACTGTTGTTCCTTCACCAGGATGCCGTATCCAGACAAGCAGATCAGGATCGGAGCGCACAGTTAAGGATAATGATAGAAAATCACAACATCAGTGCAAGAAGACAAAGGGATTGATTGGAGTTAGAAGATGGAGCGTATCCCTCAGGATCTCTTGATCCTGAGGGGTCGTTGTTTTATAGTCTATATGTTATTCCTTGTTTTACCTGCCTGTCCATTATAAAAGGGAAAATGCTTGTAAAGATTAGGGGGATTATCAATTATTGTTATTCAGAACTCACTGTTGTATTTCTACTTTGACTATCGACTCTTGTTGATTAAAATAGAGTACAATTTCCTGTAACATTTTCATATGATTAATACATAAGTCAGTTGTTGTTCCATTCGTTTATACTGAAGTCGTTCGGCGGTGCTTCACTAGTGGCTAAGGGCCTGACCCTGGTGGATCCACTTTCTATCTATACCAATACTTTTAATTGCAGTCATGTGCTGGTTTGGTTTGGTTTTCATTCATTTAAACACATTACTTTACTGTTCTTCGTTTCCAGAGTTTATGAATTGTCTTACTATAACTGAATCGCGTTGCTATTCCTTTTCATCATAATAAGATTATTATCATGAGAAGCTATATTGTTATGTTTTTCATTTCAATTATAAAGCTTCATTGTTCATCCCAGTAAACTGACTTTGCTGTTCATTGCAGATTGTTGTTCATTTCTATTAAATAAGATTGCTGTTCATTTCTGTTGAATGATATTGCTGTTCATTTCTACTAGATAACATTTCTGTTCATTTCTTTTCTACAAGTATTTGGTTTCGCCTTTTAACATCTTTAAATTTAGCACATTTATTCCATTTTCGATTAGAAACATTTTTGATTTGATTCCTTGTCATTTCTCATTAGTCGCTTTAGTGTGGAGTGTGAGATCAACAACTGTAAAGAACATTGGCTACTATTGTCAGAGTTCTCAGATTGTGGATTTTTTTATGTTTTATTTCATTTTCATCAGTTGACAAAGGAAAGAGTTATTTCTACTGCATCCTTGACTGATAGTTGCTGTTAATTTCCGAGTGAATGATTTAGTTTCAGAGCATTGAGTTTCTTTTATTTGCAAATAGGTTTTATTTCAAGCATTCGTTTACTCTTGTATTTGAAGCACTGTACTGCAAATTGGAAAACATTACTCTTGGATTAAATTGCTGCCTCAGACTGAGTACACTCTTGAAATAGAAAATTGTTCTTGGATTGATAATTAATGTAGGATAAATATTAGTTAAAAAGACACCTTTTATACCTCAATAGCTGGTTACCTTGGTTACCCTGGTTACCCTTGTTACCCTTACCCTTATTCTTTTTCTTCAAATTTTGGGGATTGGTAGAACTTTGTTGTGTAAACACCTGACCCTGAGGGGGCAGTGGCTGCTAGGGCTAAGGATGCATGGGAGGCTGCGGTGCTAATTCTTGGGAGGTTGGAGCACTCGACTGTGCATGAGGAGGAGCAATAGTTTGGTAGACGGCTTGAGGTCCTAGAAACATGTTTCTAGCAGGAGGGGCATAAGTGTTGGAGGAACTGGTGTCCCCTTGCGGGTAGCCATAACTCTGCTGAGTCTATGGTGAAGAGTGCGAAATGGATCCAATGATACCATCGACAACGTGAGATGCCCCCGATGTATTAGCACTTCCAGGACGAGGGAGTCTGGAATGACAGTATAGACATAACCGGATTGTGCATAAATCAGATCAAATCTCAAAGTGGTATGGAGAGATTCTTCCTCGGTATGAGAAAAATGGGATGCGACATATTTCCCAATTGGGGATAAAATGATATTAAGAAACCAATCTAGATAGACATGTCTTCAAAAGGTGGGGCACAACATGTGCTCCTCCTTCGACACCACTCTTGAACATGGTCAGAAAGGTGAGTGGCGGAGGATTGATGGAATGTGGTCAATAGATCCATACCAGTCTCATAATGGAGAGGTAACTGGAAATATGAAAGGAACGCTTTAACAAGCGTCACGAAAACGGAATGAGATGCGGAGGGCTAGTATACATACCATTTCGCAGCATATCCAATGAGTGTGTGTTGGAAGATCCGAAGATGAATGGAGGAATCAGTTATGGAGTTGGATGAACACCACATGTGGAAGGATCGAACATGGTTGGTAGGATCCTCTCCAGCATTACCCTCAAACTTTAGGATGTCTGAAGGAAGCTTAGTCAGCATAGAGGTCCAACCAACATAAAGGTGTATCGGGTCGTTTATCAGCTGGTTAAAATCCGGTAGACTTAACCTAGCCATAAAGGGGAGCATGGGGGATGTTAGAACGAATCTTGAGACTATTACACTTTATGTGACTACCAGGATAGAACCAGAGCCAACACCAGTTTGGGTTCCTGCACCAACTGTGGGTCCAAACATGGTGACGATATGCGGTGAAGCAGGCTCAGAATTAGAAGAACCAAGAAAAGAGTCGGTGTGGGGACTCGGAGGGCTATGAACTCGAACCCGATGGGGAGGGGTAATATGCCCAAGCAAAAACTGGGGGTGAAGGCCTAATAGTCTCCATGACACACGCCTTGGTGGCGGAATGATGGTAGGACACACGGAACACATAAATAGTGAAGGGAGATCAACAATATATCTTTGGCTTGTTGCAGGGAGAAAAATTTATTATGTTAAGTCTTGGCTTGTTGCAGGGAGAAAAATTTATTATGTTAAGTCTTGGCTTGGCAGTGTAAACCAAGTGCCCTTCACTTAAGGCATGCTTTTGTGTGAAAGTGTATTAATTGATTAAGCTTAGATCATTTTTGTAAAAAATAAAAAAACTTGCTAAAAATAAATTGAAATAAATAACAGAAAATGAATAGCAAAACGATTAACTAAACCCCACCCAAACTAGGTTTGCAAACACTGTACTTCTTGGTGGCTAAACCGATTGGAAATACACTGAAATGGTCAAGGGATCTGAAATTCGATGTGACTGTGATCAAGTGACACTAAGCTGCTGGAAAGTGGTGCAGCAACAACAAAAAACCGGAGGGAAGATCGCTGCAAAAAGATAGGGAGATGGGTGAAACACTTAGGGGAACCAAAGGGACCCTAAGAAAAATGACCAAACAAGTGGAAATGTGACACTATGGATGGTAAAAACCTATCTTAATAGATTTGAAATAGAAAGGTACAAATCTAGAAAATCTGGCTAAAAGCGCTGCAAAAACTCAGACTACTCACTCAGCTAAACTCCTCCTAGAAAGGTGGAAGTGTACTAGAAGCCCTAGGGGAGGCTAAATTCGACTTCGATGAGTAAACATAGTGGATCGAGGCCAAGGAAGGATGAGACAAAGGTTAGACACCCAACAGATAGCTCTCTACAAAACCCAGAAACTGATATGAGAAAAACCCTAAAACCCAGAAATCACAGGTACTGACCTGTTTCTCTGCAGGGATCACACTTTTTGGGCTGAAAGGTGCGTTTTGAAGCCCAGATCGCACTTTTTGGGCTAAAAAATGCGATTTCTGTTTCATGGATCCTGGTCATAAAATCTCGGAAAAAAAATGTCGCTTTTGTCGCGGCTGGTTCCTGTGACCTGCGGAAACGACCAAAAAGCTTGCAAAAGTCAGAAATTTATCAGATCTAGGGTTAAAAAACTAGGAAACATTAAGAGAATTGAAAAAATAAGAAACCCTAAGCTGAAAACCGAAGGTCACCCAGGTTTCTGGATTTGAAGTATAAAACCCAGCAAAGTCACCAATTTGTTGTAGTATTTTCTTCTCAATGATGTAGAAAAGAACCCACTTAAGATTGTGGATGAAAAACAATCTCAATAATATAAATGGATGCTAAAAATTGTAGATCTGCAGCAAATGATAGAAACAAAACCTGCCAAAGTCTGGATCTATACCACGATCATAGTTAAACAACAAAAGAAATAGTAATAACTCCAATCATCCAATGGAAACCAGATATGTAAAGAATAATTTTATTATAACACCTGTGAAGAGAACAGATAAATGTTACCAGTCCCCCTCTATGGGATGGGTTCTTGGCTATCCTCAAACATCTTCAGCTTGTGTAGAGTCTCTCTCCTCTATAATGCATAAACCCAACAAAAATATGGTGCGCGACAATGAAAATAATCAGAGTTACAATAGTGAGTGCAACAATGAAAATAATCAAAAGTAAATAATGAATGGAAAACCCTTCTATTTATAACAAAATATTGAGTTATCCTCGAATACTGAGAAATAATAAAATATTATTGATCCCATTCTTGGAATAACCACTTGGAATATTTTATTATATTTGGTTAGGAGGGAAAATGTATTTAAACTTTTATTTAGAAATAATAAATAAATAAATGATTTATTTATCATCTCGAGGAATTAGTTAACGAATAATAAACAAATAAGGATTTATTTAATTATTCCTAAGGGATTTAGTCAAATTTAACAAAGAATAATAATTAATTAGTGATTAATTAGTTATTCTTAGAGAAAAATAAGAAAAATAATGATTTATCTATTTATTTTTCATGATTGGGTCAAATTTGACAAGGAATAATAATAAAACAATGGTTTAATTAATTATTCCTAGAATAAAATCAAATATAGTGATTTATTTAATTATTCTTCATGGGTTTGACTATAAATTACTTAAAAAGGGTGGTTTATTAAGTAATTTCTCACAGTGAAAGCAATTTTACTATGGTAAAATTCGCTTTACATGGTGTACTTCGATCCATCTAGTAAATTAGGCTAGATGATCAATTTTTTGATGATAACAAAAATACTGATCTCTTCCTTTAAACTTCTCAGTGTCACTGCCAAGTCGGAAGAGTTCCCAACACCATACTACTCTTCAGATTCGTAGGGAGAATCTCTGTAGTCAACCATCTTGCTAGCCATTTGATATTTCTCCCTGCAACACATAGTATGTCAGATAAACCAATCACAATAAATCACGTACCTTAGCATAACTTGGGGAGGATACCTTATCTGCAAGATTAACAAATCAACTTGATACATGTATAACATAATCATAACAACATATAGACATAAACAGGTAAATGTATCGACTCATAAACATTACTTTAATTAGGGTCCAATCATCAATGCAAGGCCATATCAATAATGCATGCTATGATCTCATGCATGAAAACAACCATTACTCCATTGTACACATTGACACATGCAACCAACAGTATGCATAAGAAATGCCAAACCAACTACAAATACACATAACTGCATGTAGTCAAACATAATCGATCAGTTCTTGTAATCAACCTACAAGACTGATGCATGTAATCAATATATCGAAAAAATGTAACCTCTCATTCAAGTATGTAAGTAGGTACCATGAAATCAACATGTAAGCGACATATAATCCATACATAGTCAGTCACATACTCATTTCAAATACATTTCATGAAATACATAATAAATCCTCCATGATAACCATACTACAACCCTAATCCGACATCAAGCAATTTCAATAGGTGTATAAGTGTAAGAGAGACACATGCAATTGAAATGCATGCATGACCAACACATAGCCCATCCAGTCTGACGGGTGAACCATGCTCTAATAGCACTCTATAACATCCTCCTCCCACATCTACCCAAGCAACCAACATCAAGAAATTGCAACAAGTGTATAAGTGTAAGCGACACACATGAAATTGACATGCATGCATGACCAACACATAGCCCATCCAGTCTGAGGTGTGAACCATGATTTGATACCACTCTGTAACATCCTCCTCCCACATCTACCCAAGTAACCAACAAACCAAGGTAAACATGCGACGAGAGGCCACTATGATATGATTCAACCTACTAAATCAGATTAAGGAAGTGGAACCGATGGAAACACGCTATACATACATCCAACATCATCAAAAAAACCCTCAGAAGATAAGTCAACCACTCAAATAGGTTGTCCCTGGGTCCTAATGCTGTTTTAGGTGTCTTGGGCCATAGTCACTCTCATGATATGTGCAAGGGAGTGACCAATAACCTAAAGTCTCTCTCACAGGTCTGCTTGCCAGTGGTTGTGGACCTGAATAGTCAGTGTTGTTCCAGCGACTCCGAGATCTGAGCCACTTTTTTCAGGCTCAGAGCCTAGGTCACTACCCAGAATTGAATCATCTTTTTAGATCAATAATTTAACATGGAAATGACAACATTAATGCAATTACTTGTTCAAGACCTTGACTGGATCCCTACTAGCCATGCCAGGCATTTCATCAAATATATCATTGACATGTAATTTACAAGTGTAAATAACAGAGTTAAGTGTAGGGATCTCATACATATCTCAGAATCACTATGAACTATTGTTCCCTTATGCCATTTTATCCATTACCATCTATTAGGACATAAACACATTATCCATTCACATACAAGTAAAAACATGCTAAGATCCATACATAATTGCTGTCATAAAATGTGCATATAACCATCTTAATAGGAATAGAAATATAATAAATGTATCAACCATCAAATCCATAGATACATCAGTACCTTTACACATGAAAATCAAGGGAAAGGATTTCTCATTAATGAATGCAATTAACCAACTAAAGATGGGACTACCACGTTCCACCCGATCGTAGAATGGCTGATCCAAATATCTCTTTTTTGATTCACCCCTGTGCCATATTCCAAGCATGAATGTGGGATCTCATAGAACACATCAATCAAAACTCATAAAGGGCTTCCAGAGGCCATCCACCTCAACCCATCAAACAGTGATTCCACCTTACGGTCAGACATCACCAAAACCATCACCAGAGCGGTCTCCATCCTAGTCATCTAGGGATCCTAATCATTTGTTCCAATCAAGGCTCCAGGACTAGTAACTCAATCCGTAACTGCCATCAGACTCCAAATCATTTGTCCAACCAAGGCTCCAGGACTAGTAACTCAACCCACTAAGGGCTCCAAAGCATTTGTCCAACCAAGGCTCCAAAACTAGTAACTCAACCCAAGCTATTACAAGGCTCCAGAGCGTTTGTCCAACCATGGTTCTAGGAACTAATAACTCAACCCAAGCTAAGGAAACATGAGAACTAGCCCAAACAAAAAAGTGAAAATAAACCCACAATCACCACAGCTATCCAGGAAATGGAAAGACTAGGCAATCCACTGTCAATCCAGACAATCCTCCATACTAATGACAGATCATGACCAAGAATCCACATACATATGCCATGCATGCCCAAACTATTGAAGGAATCATACAACAACTTGGTACCTGCAAGAAAATCCGATGTAGCTATTGATGTTGATGCCTTCTTGCACTTTCATGTTCTTCTTTTGCCTTATTTCTCCAAGAATCCAAGTATGCCACACCCTCCAAGAGTGCTCCAAGAAAACTCTAAGTATACAGGAGTATGAGAGAGAGAGAATAATGAGAGAGAGCTCCAACACTGAATTGACAAAAGGTTATCACTGATCTTTAGAAGCCTTTTTATGAATGAGGCCTCTATCATTTTTCATTATTTTCCTTCATTTTCCTCCTCACATGCAACCCGTGACCTTTCACCTCATTTTTCTCCTAATTTCCGTTATTTTCATAAATAAATGTGCCAAAATTCCTTTTAATGCCTTAGCCATAGACAACCAAATTTCAACCTGGAATAAGTGTCCTAGTCATCTGTGGTTATTGTTATTAACATTTATTGCATGGAATTTTCACTAGGACTATTACAATTTCATCTCATTACCTACTACTGAAGTTGAATATGTAGCAATAACCACTTGCTGCACTCATATATTATGGATGAATTATACTCTTCAAGATATGCAAGTTGAATATTGATCCTATTCCTATCATTGTTGACAACATTGGCATGATCAACATCTCCAGAAATCTAATTCTTCAATCCAAGATGAAGCACATATCAATAAAGTACGATTTACTATGAGATCAAGTGGTCAATAACATTCTGAGGTTGAAGTATGTGGCCACAAATGAACAAATTGTAAACATATTCGCTAAGCCACTTCCAAGGGAGCATTTTGAATATCTTAGACAACATATGGGTGTGTTTCCTTTTTGAAGGCATTGGGAAGTTTTTTTATGGAGTTAGAAACCGTCTCAAAGTTGGCTCAATCAATTGCAACAAGATTGGAGAGTTGGTGGTGGTTGCTTGGCCACATGTCCTTCATCGCAATATGAACTATTTTTTTTTTCTAATTGTTTCTCATTTTTCAAAGGTGTATAGTTTCTCATTCATGCAGAGGAGAGTGTTCAAAAACTCAGGGGGAGTATATGAGGTGGCCTCTCAGGGAGGCTATGTTACAATTAACATTGTATCTTGTCCATGTTATGTATTTTCTCTTGTTGTGACCTTGCTATGTATTCCTATGTATTTCCTAATACCATTGATGTCAAAGGGGGAGAGAGTATGGAGCACATCTTCAGAGGTCAGGTTCAGGTTGACATTTAATGTCAAAGGGGGATTTTGTTGGCATTATAGTGTTGCCATTGATGTTACCTGTTGTTTAGCTCTATTTTCCTTGTAATCATGATTTTATACCTTGTATTGAGTCTTATGTATGCTCCTTGATGATTTTAATAATGTCTAAGGCTTACATATCAATGTACTAAAGTTGAGCTCCAAAATGGGTGGAAGAAGGATACAAATATCAAGTGCTAAGCCATCGTCTCTAGGAAGTAACGTTGTACATAGTTCAAAAATAATGCTATTTTCACTACCATGCTCATATGATTCTAGCGTAGATTTTCTTTGGGATTCCCATATTGTCCCACAAAGATTGTTGTAGATGGATTCCCTTAAATGTGCACACACTCAGTGAATACCATGGGATTTTACTGTGGTTTTTGCACTTGGTTTTCAGTCAAATAGTTTGAAGAAATTCGCCTTTCATCTAGAAGATGATCAAAGTGGAAAAATATATTTCATTCAATGAAGATAGTGGTGGATTGAGTCAAGGAGGGAAATTTCTATGAACTGGACTAAATCTATAATGCATGAACATAGATGTTTAACTCCCCATTACTATGCATGTAATTACTACTTTAATCACTACAGAAAACTAATTATAGGATAATGTTTTGAAGAGTTGAGGTTGGATATTTTTTGTGTGTGAGAGACAATATGCATTGTGTGTTAAGTGGAGAAGGATTTGTATTCAGTGGCTATAGAAGATCAATGAAAAACTTTATAAATTTATTTCAAAGATTATATAACAAATGTTATTTAGATTTTTGTGTAGGAATTGAAGACTTGGCTTGAGGCAATATTGTGGAGAATTTCTCTATCTTTCGAAAAGTGTTAAGTGGTAGTTAAAGGGTTATCTATAGGAGTTATATTTTGTATTTTTAGTTGTTGTATCAGTCCATAATTGCCTTTTAAACTTTTCTTTTTTCGAGGTTGGGGCCTTAAGAAAGTGAATTCTTGCCTTATTATTGTATAAGTTGTGGATCCTAGTTGGTTGTGCCAACAAATTTCATTATTAAGGTGTAGTGGTTCCTTTCTAGTAGTGGCTAGCTGAATATTGTAATTGAGAAGATTCATGAATTGATAGAGAAGAAGAAGCAAGCAAATAGTTTGGTGGTTTTCTACCCTAGGAGAGTTTCCACCTAAAATATCAGTATCTTCATGTGATTTTATTTGTGCTTGATTTGTTGCATTTGTTATTAAGTTCTAAATTCTAAAAAGTTTATCTCTTGAAAAAATTTGGTATTATTTTTTAAATGCTGATTCAACCCCCCTCTAGGTATTGCTAGATTCTAACAAGAAGAGTTTATTAAAACTGGGTAGCTATGTAAATTTGGCAACTAGATATTGTGGGCTACTTGAAATCCTAGAGAGGATTGTTTAGTTACATATAGGACTGCATTGCAAACATCCATGCACATTCATAATTTGTTTCATGTTCCATTTCTTAAAAAGTGCATCTTGATGCTAACCATGTAAATGATTGGAATATGATTCAGGTGTAGCTTGAGGGAGATTTTCAGGTCCAACTAGTGTGAATTTTGGATAAGAAGGTCAAGGTGCATTGCACCCATTAGGTCTTGAAGATGCTACATGTGAACATGAAGATGTAACGAGGGAAGAGTACCCTCGTAATTTTGGATAATTTTGTTGTATATGTGTGTGTGTAATGCAGTGAGGACAATACATAAATAATGAGGATGGGAATGTAACACACCTACTTGACCCTTGGATTATAAATAACATTTACATGTGAAACTTAGGGTGGTGATCTAAGACATATTAGTTAGGTTGATGACCCAAGAATTACTTTTGGTGCCGATGTTCCCATGTGAATGTGTGTGTATATGTTTTAGGGCCAATGTACCCATGTGTATATGTTTATATATGTTTGAGTCTAGAAAGACTGATGTTATGAATATATTATCTTATGCATGTTAATAAACACATGATGACTGCAGACTTAGTCAAATGAAAAGATTATGGGGGGATAATACTCCATGGGTATTAAAAGGGGTTCACATGATTTAATAATCACAAAAAGTGTGCATGCTTTATGAAGTGCCAAGCGTAAAAAAAAATACATGTACATAAAAGAAAGGAGGATGATACTATGGGGATTTAGGTAGAGTTGGATACCTAGGATCATAGTAGGAGCTCCTGGAGCCCTAGTGTTGATAACATCCCTCTTCAACTGAGTTGGATGCCTTGGAGGTGGTGGCACAACATGAGGGATTGCAAGTGTGGAGAAGGGTGCACACTACTTGGGTGTAGGTTGATGGGGGATGTGAGCCTGGAGGTTGGAGGTTGCTAGGGTGTGATATGAGGGCTTGGAGGGTGCCCGGAGACCCGAGAGGGAAGTAAGAACTCCTAGAGCCAAATAACTCTGGGAATATCCCTGTACGACTAAGTAATGCACCCTATAGGTGGTGGCATAGCCCAAGGGACTGCAAGTGTAGAGAATGGTGTGAACTACTTGGGTGCAAGATAATGGGGGATATGAACCTATAGGTTGGAGGTTGTTTGGGTTTCGTAACTTGTCTAGTTGGTGGTATTAGACATGTACCTAGATTTGGGTGAGTTGTTTCCCCATGTAGTCAAAGCCTCAACTTAGGGGTGACACATTGTTGAGAGAAAATGAATAGTGTGGTCTATGGCTTGGAGGAACATCTAAGGCCTACAAGTTGTTGGTCATTTAATCAGATAAGTGATTCTATTAATACTTAATTAATTATGTATATTTTTTGTATTAGGTATGAACTATAACTGTTGTGTATGTGAAGAATAAATTGAGAATTTATATGTTTGTATATGAACAATGGCTTTTAGAGTGCATTTAGACTTGCATAGCACCCATGTAGGGAATAAAATGAAAAGGGAATTTCTAGAAAATGAATCACATAAGTGGTAGACACAGAAATATGCCTCAATCGATAGTTGGAGAAGTGGTTGGAATTAAAATGAATGAAAAACAATCGAAAAACCCAAGTTTCGAAGGGTCATTAGGCATGCTTAAGCCCATAGATGGATGGAATGCAACATCAGGTGGATGGAATGAGTTGGTAGGGGGTTAGAGACATTACAATGATGTTCTTGGATAAATCCTCTACCAAAAGGGGCACACACTACTGAGAATGGTATACATTTTATCAGGTGATTTAGAATGAAGATTATCCTAAACCAATAGAAGTTTCCAAATACTTAGAGATTGCAAGGGGAATCACAAGATGAAGATGTCCTAAAATGAAAGTTTGATGGTGATGCCTATGAAAACATCAGGAAATTTGGTATCTAGCTTGTTTCCACTAGGCCTACAATTCTCTCATCTAAAGAAATAATTGAATGGATTCTTGATCATTCACGAACTAGACCCCACACCATCATTAGTGATAAGGTAATGAGTTGAGAAATGATGTCATCTCAAATATTTCCAAGATATACAAGCTAGATCAACCACATCAGAATCTTGATATAGCATTCATAAATGTTGACAATTAAGAGCATCCTAAACTTGATGAGGTATTGAAGGATTGGGGTCACCAAAATAATTTTGCAATGAAAAATGCTAGAATTTATCCAACCATCCGGTTTCATTCGATATATAGGGTGGTTGTGGCATTTTTCATATCACTCTACAACGAAAGAGATGTCACTCAACATACATTGGAATAGGTCATTTTGATTATATTACAAAAAAGGTACAATATTCAACTGGGTAGCTCTCCCGCATAAGAATATTAACAAATCAATTATCTGATATCTCAAAGGGGAACTCACGCAAGTTAAGAATTTCTATATGTAGGCTTATTTGATTAATGTTATATGTGCCAATTCACATTTCCACTCATGGGATGGAAATGGACTCCTACAAACCCCCTAGTTTACATTTATTGTAATAAACAATGGGCTAATAATTTTGGCACCATTTAATCGAAATATGTGATGGGTTTGTGACCCCACTATACCTACTCTTGTTCAATAATCCCACTCCTCAAATTTCACATAAATAATAGAAAATAATTGAGCCCATCGATGGTTTTATCATAAAAAAAGGCTTCACCTTTATACACATCTCCTAGATATCTAAAAGACCCTTAAACCACCCCCACACCTATTTCCAAAATTCATCTTGGATCAAGTCACACTTCAAAAACCATCTTTTAAGACATTATGGTTGGTGTTAATGCTTACCTCTTTAGCAAACAAAACCATTGTTTCCCATCACATCCAATTCATCTCAGAGTTTACAATGCTGAAATATAATCCTTTCACATTAAAGAACTACAACTTTTTCAAGGAAGGTTAAGAATATATGACCATATGAGGCAGTCGAGAAACATTTCAAGAGTCTCAAATTCAACTAATCACACACCCATGAATATTTTTGGGATGAAGAGTTGTGTATATGTTCCCAATATTACGAAGAGGTATGGGAGAGGACACTTTAGATTTCTGTTGATGGCCAAAAATGACCTCATCAATATTTGGGAAGACCACCTGGTCAAATTCCCAAATCAGACTCTTATCCATTTGTAATGATGGCTCTGACTGGTTCTATTGGGTCCAGTTACCCCCTCACTTTTCCTATTGACTTGTGATCTCTCTAATTTAATATCAACAAGAAGAGGAAATCAAACCTACCCTCTTGCTCCATGCTTTCTAGAAATTAGTTCTTAAGCTGAATTTAGGGCTCAACCAAGCCACACCTAAAGTTTCACCTACTTAAGGAGACTTCTAAAATTATATGAGAACTAAATTTGAAATTAAATCTAAATAATCATACTTATTATTGTAGAAAAATAAAGGAAACTAATTTAACTTGATACTTAGGAGATAGACCCCAAATACCAAGTACAAGAATACAATCAACATGGGGATTTAACATGTGTTTAATGTTTAATTTCCAACTATCAAAGAAGTTCCAATAGATGATATTTTAAATGCACACATACTCTGTTTAAGATATCAAAGTAATGGAATATTAGCCATCAAAATGTAGACATAGTTCATACAATTTAATGACAGTTAAATCAATTTAATATGGAAAAATTATGAGTAAATAATTACTCAGAAATTTGAATAAGCACAAGAGAAAATTGTAAATAAATAACAAATCTCTAAAAACATTAGATCAAATAACTGATCAAGAAGAAAACCATTTTCATAGCAAACAAAAGTGAAAAATATGAAATAGATATGCAATTAAAAAGAATAAAATTTGCATTACAAATAAAAATATTTTAATAGAAATTGATAAAGCCTGATCTCCTAGCTCTATTTCTTATTGGGTCTCCATTAGTCCTTTCAAAATCATGAGTTCTTCTAATAAATACAAGAGATGCAATAATGCAAGATTTTCCTCAAAAACAAAGATTAGATCTTGAAAAAAAATCCCCAAACACTCATATCTAAATGTTCCTCTCTAACTACAACAAGAATTATCCCTTAAAAAGTGCAAAAAACTTCCAATTTGTAGACAAGAGGAACCCTTTTTGTCATCAGAACTCATATTAATAATTTACAAAAAATCCCAAAAAGAAGAACTGCTAGAAGTGGTTCAAGCCCATCAATTTTGAAGCTGCAAATCCTCTTCTTTTTTCTTTGTCACTTCAATCCTATTGCTCCAAATATTCTTTGCCTCATTTATCCAATCAACTCCCTGCGAAAAAAACAATCAAAAGTCAAATGGAAAACCAATTAATATTGCAATCAAAATTAAAATACCAAAATATGGAAAACAAATTCTTCAACAAAAAAATAATTAAATAAATTAAATGAAAATAAAATTATGCTTCCCAATGATCTATTTCAAAATCTCTTTGGCTCAAGAAGGATGTCTTCGAAATAATTTGCAACAACAAAACTTTTGGCTCATGAAATTCCAAAAATAAGATTTAGAAAAATGGTTTTTGTTGCAAATTTAGAACTCCAACTTCTGCTAGATATTAGGCATATTAAATATTCAAAGTTACTTAATTTAATGCTTCTATATTATTCTACATAATTTTAGCTTTCTAATGAGCCATCCTGGGCCTCATTTGACCAAATAAAACTCAAGATAGAATCCTGCAAAATCCGAGTTCCAAAATAAATAGTGTTAAAAAATTCACTATTTGAGCAATAAAAATTGGGCTTTTATTAAAAGCTCTGTTTTCATTAGTTTCAATGAAACTAATGAAAACATTTTATGAATCTTTAAAAAGTAAATTATATAAATGAAGTTTAATACAATTTAAAAATCAAAATAATTAAAATAAGCACGAATTAAATAATATATTAAAACATTAATTATATACAAAACATTACCCCAAAACATGATAAGCTTTTATAAAACCAAATTGATGGTTTGAATGAGTCATGGTAGGTATCTATGAGAGGAGAAGGATATGGGAGGAGGCCCACGTGGGAGTGGGACGGGACCACCTTCCCATAATCATAAATAACAAGGTCCCCTTTTAATTGTGCAATCCTTCTGGGCAGCGAACCCAACTCCCTCCCATAAATGCACAAATTTTCCCCTCAGTCAAGTAGACTGTTGCATGTACCAGTGGGTTGGCCGGTTCCACCGGGACCGAGAAAACTTGACATGCATGCATGGCCTACTTTTTCCTTAAATAGAACAAAGAAACATGCAAAAAACATCCCTAGATTTTAGGGAGCTATTTTTAGCAGCTGGAGGTTACATACAAAGATCGTTTTAGAATCTTTCCTCCAAGTGTCGCTTTTTCCTAGATTTGTGGCATGCGTGTCATGAGCCTCAAACTTATTTATTTGACACTTCAGAGCTCACTTATTCACATCGATCTTAGACATCTGACATCCCACAACACATCTAGGAGTCTTCGACACATCCAACTCAGATATTCACGGATCTAGCAGGTGTTCATACGCCTCTTAGTATTTCAGGACCAATGACCTCCAAGAGAGCAGGATCAAAGGACACTAATAGAAGTGCAACTCGAGAAGCAGTTGAGTGAGTGTCTACAAGTCTACTGATCTATGAAGACACCAAGCTGATTGTAGACAAGGACATCAAGCTGAAATGGAAAGAGGTCAATGATGCATTTGCAAGCACATTTGGGGAAGACCTCGAAGACCGCCAAGTCTATGTGAACATTCAAAAGTCTGACTTGTACAAGATTTCATGCAGGTATCCCATGCTCCCATGCGTGGACATGATACATTGGATCATCTCGCACACTGACCCTGGGATGATGACATTGAGCAGTATCAGCAAGACGAAGATTGCTACCTTCAGGGCACAGGATTATGAACATATGTATCATGTGTCGATGCTCGTGATCACCATGGAGACACCCTTCAGCATACCCAGTGTCTAGTCAATTTAACGTCTTAAATTGCTCTACATAAATTATCAATCCGGGTATCATAAACTGATGAAGTGTGGTGCACTATATGTGCTTAGTTAACCTTTCTCTTACTTCGTTGTTTTATAGTTTATGTTGTTTTTGGGGTTTTGTTCTAAAATGCAATAATCAAATAATGAGAGAATGACTATGAGACCCAGTATCCTTGCTGCTTCAGCAAAATGACAAGATGATTCTATCACGTCATTAGTTCATTAAAAGGCTATGTGCATCACTAATCTACAATCAACTTGAAAGCAATTTATGTACAACTAATATACATGAGAAAAATAAAATGCAAAATTAAATGACAACTATACAAGGCAGGGGCCCTCTACCACCTATGAAATCAAATGCTTAAAAGAAAATAAAGACATCAAATAAAGGACTAATGACATCGGCCCAGTATCTCTGCTGCTGATTTAAAATGAAAATGAAATGTGAAATCTAAGTGTCACTACATAAAGGAGACAAATCACACTACTTTAACCTTTTCTTAACCTTTTTGCTTTTCAGCTAGATTTATCATGTGAGAACAGTTATGAACAAGTCAACAATGTGAGTCTTAAAACAAACTAAACCAAGATATTTTGGCTCCAATAAAGTTATTTGATTATGGAAAAAGAACCATCAATAGATGAACAACTTGATATCTAAGAGCAGAAAGTAAAGTGCAAATTAAAGAAATGATACTAATGAAAATCAAACTGTAGAAAAATAAAGGTCAGCAACATAGACAAGATGATCACACATGCCACTAGTCATGAAATCAAAGCAAAATTGAACACACTTGCATGAATTAAAATTGCATGAATGAAAAATCTAATCTACCTTACATTCTACAAAGCAATATTTACAAAATTAAATCTACTCTACCTTACATCCTAATGTGCTCCATGACATCTACTTCACATCTCCTTCCATGTTGAGAACATCAAAGCTTTATTCAACTTCTTCAAAAGTACAAAGTACAACAAAGTTCTCCAAAGCTTTCAAAAGCCATCAAGGAAGAACTACAAAACAAGCTTAAGCTAAAATAGACTAAAAAGACTAAGAAATGAAGGAGAGAGATCTCCTATTTATACAAAAAGATGAGAGCCATCTCATTAATGAGAATCCATGAATCTCTCCCTCTACCTCTAGAGTCCTAATCAAAATAGGAACTGATAAGACACATGTCTTCTTAGAGTTACAATACAATTAGGAGATGTGACACATATCCTCATGATCCCATGATTCTTTACACTCAAATTCGAATTTGTCCTTGGGGTGCCACATAAGGGTCTTCTAGAAGCCTCCTTTCAACCTACACATGTCAACAATCTCAACCCATTTGTTAGGTATAAGCATATGCACATTATTTTCTAATGTTTAACCACAAATTCACTTAAAAGGCTTAGAAATAATAAAGATTGGAAAAACATAAAGGTGGCCTAATGATAATGAAAGTGGGATGAATGTGGTGACATAGTAGTGAAATGGAGGTGAAATGGAGGTGATATAATGGACATAATAGTGAAAGTGTAATGGAAATGAATGACATTTTCAAGACTCAACACCCAGCAGCAATGCCAACACCAGAGACATCTTGAAGAACTGGGTGAAGCAGATGACCAAATTCAGGATGACACCCAACCAGGTCTACAAGACAAATCTACTGCGGAAGGCGTATCAATATTGGTCATCTTTGCATGTTGCTTGTATGGCCAAGAGAACATGGAAACCTTCCCGCAGAGTTGGGTGATCGTGTTGGACAAACTGGCCAGAGAAGGCAAAGCATGCAACTAGTTCGACATGTTGGCTCACCAGCTGCAGGAATAGGTAACAAGAGCTCAACAACCCCCCAAAGGTCATTAGGCAGAAATCTACATGTCCTCTTACATCTTGGATGCAATCTATACCCATTAGGAGTTCCCGGGCTTGAAGTGAGCATGGACATTGCTGGAGACCTTTGTGAACACTTATTGTAAGATTTTGTCTGAATGCAACTTTAGAGGAGTTATCACACAACTGTTCGATCATTTTGTCACTCTGGTGGACAAGATGATATTTGAACAGGATCCACCCTGCATGTCGAAGGCAACAATGGAGGCACTAATTGATATTTTAGATTGGTATGCCTCACCATTTTGCACCTTTGTACGGATGTACAGAGTGGAGAAGCCTCTGCATGTTCTACTGAAGTTTTCCTTGGAAAAACTCGTCATGCAGGAAGTATCATATCACATATCGGCAGGATTGAAAACTAGGTGGCACTGGAAGAAGAAGGCACCTTGGCCCGCTCTTCCGTTGCGGATCGGGTTATACAAGATAAGGAATTTCAAGAATGTGGATGTCGAAGCAGAGGAGATCAAGAAATATCCATTCGGCGCCCGAAGCTACAATTCGTATGACCCGCATTGTCTTGTAAAAGATCACTGCATGAGAGTACAGTTTCAGTAGATCCACGGGGCATGTCATTGGGTGGAGGAGGACCCATGGATATATTGCTACAACTTCTCCAGACCCAATGAACCAGTCGGCCTCGCTGTGAAATGGTTAGCGAAGCAGCATCCTGGAGAGCACCAGTGGCAGCAACAACAGAGGTGAACATACCAGTGGGCGGTAAGGGCAAGAGGAAGATTGTCGACAACATGGAGGAGGAACAAATCTGCAAGTTTCGAGCAGACGCACTTTTGCAAAAATTAGCTTTGGAAATAGAGGCAAAGAGGCAACAACGCGACAAGAGGAATGTGCAAAGGCAGAGAGAAAAATGGAGAAAGGAGGAAAGAGAGAAAGAGTTGCATGAGTTGAAGGAGAAACTCCGGAAGGAACAAGAGCTGCGCAGACAGGAGAAGGAGGTGCAACAGGAACATGTACAATAGGGGGCCCAACATGTAAAAACAGATGAAACTGTGCCCGTACAGGGAGTCGACTCATCAAAACAACTGGCATCAGGCAGACGGGGTGAACAATTGCAGGAGCATGACTTTTCTCAAGAGATTGAACAAGCACTTGAGCAAATGGATACAGACATGGAGCAATAGGAGTTAGAGAAAGGCATCGATCTCATGCCTCGCCACCAGGAGGTCATTCCACCAGCTTCACCGGATCCAGAAGCAGAGCAAGTCCTGAGCAACCAATGAGACACTGAAATCCTTGGAGACAATCCAGAGGGAGAGATGCACAACATCTCATTCGCTGAGTCCCAACATAGAGTTGTGCAGTCTCACAGAGTGTTGACTCCGGATGATCACACATCTCCTGCACAGTTTGAGGAATGAGTGATTATGTCTAACGCTCATAAACATCCAACAACATTGGCCGATGCTACCGGAGTATATGCTGAAGCCACTAGCTCGAGTGTTCACTTCCTGATCGCTAAGAATGAGCGAATGACTAAGGAGCTACATATGGCCAAGCAGGGAGGAGAATTGGTTACATCATCTGCTCGAGCAGAGTTGAAGAAGGAAATACTGGATGAAGTATTGTCCCATGACACAGTCATGCGGGCATTGTATTCCAAGTTTGGTACTGTGCATAAGGTAGTTGTCCACCTCAATGGTTGGCAGCAACGATGTGCTAGGCAAGCACATATCTTGTCGAATGTGCATGTTGCTGTTGATATCATGCAAACACGGGCAATGAGATACAAGGGAGCCCCGCTGCATTTGGCTAAGATGATGAAGCCAGAGCAGTCGAGATGAAGGCATGCATCCAAAGTCAGATCTAGAACTATGAAGATATCCCACAGCTCATCACTAATCTACAAGATTCCCATGCACGAGTATTAAGGAGTATGGATGTTGTTGTGTGCGCACATGTGATCCCACCTATTGGAACACTCACCCAAGTGAAGACAAAGGCACAGGTCCCACTAGAGCTTGACTCATACTTTGATGAGTTGATGCACATAGCCACCAGCCCAGACTTGGTGATCAATGCAAACACCATGCACAAGTATGTTGTTGATCCGACCACATTCAAGACAATGATGCACATGTTATCAAACGAGTTGGACAGAGGAGCTCGAGCAGTGTACCCATATGATATGGAGGCAAGAGTTTGTTTCTAGAAAGATGTCACCTTCGAGTACACAGACACCATCATAGACTATCGATCTTGGCATCAGTTCACTATTGTCTATCACCATGAGGATGTCGAAGAGATGATATTCTCACAATTGTCGGAGTCATAGTGATGTCTTGCATGGCTTGCTCAAGCCTATTTTGTCTCACATGGGTACATGTGCAGATTGTATGTAATGTCTTGTCAAGTGTAAGTTCAAGTGTCGATAGTTGGATGTAACAGTCATAGAGTAGATGAAGAGTCATGAGGGTAGATGAACTGTCACAAAGGGGAATGTCAAGGGCCACCCCAAACTTTGCTATATATAGTACCTCATAACTCATTGTAGAGGCTTTTGGTCAACCAAGCTTGTGATAGGAGTATCTTAGGGAGGGCTTGGACAATATTGCAATGAGCCTTGGCTTCCCCAATGTGTAGAGCTAGTATATCTCTTTGGAGGAGCAGGCGGTTGTGACTGTAACGTTTTGCTATCGGAACTAGTGGTTGGACATGGATGTATTGTATGACTGGAACTTACACTTCTTAATATAACAGAGCCAACACATTTCATGCATATGTCATATTGTATTCCAGCTATCTTGTTTACTCTAAATTATATATATATATATATATATATATATATATATATATATATATATATATATATATATATATATATATATAGATATATATGTTTTCTTACGCATGGATTTATGGACTATTCTATATAAGTATGTATGTATCTTACTAAAATGCGCTGATTGGTTTATCCATCACTTTGGATTTCTTGCTAACTTGGTTTCTAGTTTGTAATGCATCTTCGCTCGTGTGTTCCCTTCCAAGCTGTGTGCTATCACATGTTTCCAAGGGGTGCACTCACCCCACTTTCCGTGTGTTAGAACCGTTCATGCACCTTCCTTGAATCGCCGCAGCCGTCACACCCTTGCTACCAATAGGGACATCTTACTTGCCTCTGTACAAAACTACGGTCAACACGATACCGTACGACCCACTGTTGGGACCCATACACCAAACGGTCTGAGGTCTAATTGGGACTTCTTACAGGGGAGATCCCCTTACATGTTGGTGGGTCTAGCACCGTCAACATTTCTGGCGCTAAAAGGAGGGCCAGATGACAAGATGTGTTCTCTCATCTTATTTTGACCTTTTCCCATCTATCATGGATGCTGTTACACTCATCCCTCCACGATGTCTTTCGCATGTCAAATCTCTCCACATTAGGAGGGAGTTTTTTGATCTCTTTTCGGATTCACATATGATGTTGAAGGCAAAGTGGCTTGGCCTGTGTTCTTACATGACTTCCTTGCCATGCTTGACAAGGAAGATGGATGTTTTGACGAACAAGCCAGCCTGCTGCTTGCACACACACTTCGCAAATCCCCACGATGATAGTGCTGCAACCTACCGGCTGATAGCATGCACTCACTTGAGCAATTCTATGATCTCATTGAAGATACTTTCCATCATTTTGATCTAGAATATCTTGACAAAAAATGTTACAACAACGGAAGGCTCCACATGAATCGCCTATGGATTTTTGGCAGCGCTTCCGTGATTTGCAGTTTCAAGCTCCGAAAATCCAGATGAAATTTCCTTATTTTTGGGCTAAATTCGAGTATTGTCTTAACAAATTAGCCCATCCCAAGAAGAAGTTTTAGCCCAAACCTCGCTCAACATACTTCAATGATGGAGCTGCACAATCATAGACAGACACGATAATTGTCACAAGTGACTGTTTGCCGTCCCCTCATCAAATAGCTCCACCACTGCAGAGTGATGCGGGAAAACATACACACACATTCGTTCAATTGTCACATCCTCCCAACATTACTTCACTTAATTTTTGCACAGATTTGATTGTGAGTTCTTTGAGTTGTCACATGCATTTTGTACCAAAACCTCCATCTTTGTACTCGGATGATCCTGCAGATGATACTGTCTTGTGTTGCTCCATTCCAGACTTTAAACCTATTGTGAATAAGGATCAAGCCATCGACGGAGTTGGTGTTGCACAACCAACATCCGCTGTCATTCATGAAGAGTATGACTGGGAGCTTGAGCATAAAAACTTGGTGAAGGATGACACCTTTTTGTTCGAGCCTCCTTCGTTCTTCCCTGACCTCTTTGGTGAACCTGCCATTAATGATTTTGCATGTGTATCTTCATCTACAGATGCACCCATTGTTGATTAGTCGCAGGACACACCGGATGTCATTCCACCCTTCGACAATGGAGAGAATAAATTATTAATTGAAAGTCCACTTGACTTTTCATCTGCCTTTTCTGGAAACACAGAGGGTGAATTTGTCCGCTTATCATCTACCCCTCTATTTGATTCATCAGATCATAACATAGCTACCGATCAAACGAGAAAGTGAACTGGTACCCGTTTTTTTGATGTAGCAAAAAATCACCCAAGTTTGAAAACTGGTGATGCCAGAATGCAATTTTTTTTTGGGCATATTTTTGGCACTTTAAATTTTCCTATGTATCAAGTATGAACTTTTTTTTTCGATGTTAGTAATTTTCATGTTGATTTTGAAAAGTGTTGATGGAGCATCAAGACATTTTTTTAAATGTTAGTGATTTTCACACTGATTTTGAAAAGTGTTGATGCAACATCAACACATTTTTTTAAAGGACTTATTTTTTACACTTCAAATTTTTTTATGTATTAAGTGTACACGAATTTTTTTGTTTGCGATTTTCATTTTGATTTTGAAAAGTGCTAATGAGCATCGACCCTTTTTGCATAGAAGGCTTAGTTTTTACACTTTAAATTTTCTAATGAATTAAGTGTGGATAATTTTTTTAAAATGTTGGTGATTTTCGTGTTAGTAATAAAACATAAAAAATATAATAATAAAAACATGACAAAAAAAATTCAAATACAAAAAAATATATATAAAAAGAAAAAAGAAAAAACCTATAAAAATGTAAAAAAAACATAAAACATAAAAATAAAACATAAAGCATCACAAAAATAAAAATAATAAAAACATGTTAGTAATAAAACATAAAAATATATATAAAAAAATAAAAAAAACATGACAAAAATTAAAAAACATAAAAATGCCCACGGGGCTTTGGATTGACAGTGAATGGTTGTACAGTTAAGGCACTCCTTGCGATAGGTCACTGGTTCAAATCCCCTCTGGGTGCTTAGGTAGTATTATATAAGGAGAAAACAAACAAACAAACAAACAAACATAACAATAAAAAATAAAAATAAAAATAAAAATAAAAAAACATGACCAAAAAAAAAACATAAAACATGTTAGTAATAAAACATAAAAATATAAATATAAAAAACATGACAAAAACAAATCAAATACAAAAAATATATAAAAAAGGAAAAAAACAAAAACAAAAAACTTGTACAAATGTAAAAAAAAACCAAAATTAACTCGTAAAAATAAAAAAAATTAAATAAAAAATTAATGAAAAAAACAAAAAATAAATAAATAAAAGTAAAAAAAAATAAAAAATGATTTTTTTTCAAAAAAATAAATATAATTTAAAGAAAAACAAATTGATCCACACAAAAAAATCTAAAAACATACTTTTTTAAGTTAAAAAAATACCTCATTACAAAAAAAAAAACTTAAAATAATTACCAAATAAAATTAAAAAAATTAAGAAAAAAATTTAAATTAAAAAAAATAATATTTAAATTAAATAATTTAAATAAACAAAATAAAAAATTAAAATTAAAATAAAAAAAAAAATTAAAAACTAATTTTTTGAAATTAAAATGATAAAAATAAAGAAATAACATTTAAAAAAAAATCAAATCAATTAAAAATAATTAAAAAACAAAGCAATTAAAAAAAAAACAATTTAAAAGAAACATTTACAAAAAAAACAATATAAAAAAAAAAACCAATTAAAAAAAAAAAAAATTATAAAAAACCAATTAAAAAAAACAATTAAATAAAAAACTTAAATAAAAAAAAAAATTAAAAAAACAATTTAAAAAGCAAATAATTAAATTAAGAAAAAAACAATATAAAAAAAATAAATTAAAAAAACACATTAAAAAAATTGGGCCCCACGCCCTCTTGACCCCTCTCCTCTCCCCTTCCTCACCCAACCTCTCCTCTTCCTCACCTGGCCCCCACCACACCCCCCACGCTCACTCCTCTCCCTCCTCCCTCCACTCGCCTCTCCCATCCCCCACCCAGCCCTCGGCTCCCAACCCCCATCGCCTGCCCTGACCCTCTCCACTCCCCTCTCCAACGAAACTTTCAAGGATGGAAATTTATCTTAAAGTTTAGAAACCTTGGCGAATCCCACTAGTCCATAATATGAAATCTATAAAATGTTTGAAGATATTTTTGTAAAAATATTCATATTTATAATATTTTTATATAGTCTATATATAATTTTTTGGCGATATTTAGGGTAATATAATTTCATTCTATAAAATTTGGGCGAATCATTTTTACAAAAAAATGGGAATTAACAATTCTTTTTTTTGGAAAAAGTGTAGAAAATTAGCCCATGGGCGAATATTAGCCCCTTAAATTTTCCCTGCCCCTCTCTCCTCCCCCACCCGGCTGCCACCCCACTCTCCGCCCTCACCCCTCTCCCCCAGCCCTCATCCCCGTCCCCCTCCCTCCGCTCCCATCTCCCCTTCTGCACACTAGCCCTCACCCCAACCTCCGCCCTCACCCCGTCCCCTTACCCCTGTCCCCCTCCCCCCGTTATCCCCCTCCCATCCCCGCCCGGGCCCCCAGCCAGTGGCCAAGAGGCCACTGGTTGGGGGCTCGGGCGGGCAGGGGAGGAGGGTAAGGGGGGAGGGGCAGGGGGGTAAGGGGCGGGGGGAGGGGAAGGGAGGGTAGGGGAGGAGGGAGGGCGGGTGGTGGAGTGGGGGCCGGGTGGAGGAGAGGAGAGGGGAGCGGAGGGAGGGGGCCGTTGTTGTAATTCGTAATTGTTTTTTTTTTTTTTATATTTTTTTAATTGTTATATATATATATATATATATATATATATATATTATTATTTTATTTTTTTAAATTGTTTTATTTTTTAATTGTTTTATTTATTATTTTTTTATTTTTTTTATAATTTTATAATTTTTAAATTTAAATATTTTTTATTTTAAGTTTTAAATTTAAAATTTTTTATAATTTAAATTTTAAAATATAATGTAATTTATTTATTTTCCTTTTAACTTTAATATTCTAGGCCTGATGATGAAACACACTGGCTGGTGCGAAACGAATCGACCTAAATCTACCTGCGGTAATAATTTAGGGTGATGTATTTACGATCTCTCTACAGTAATAATTTAGGGTGATGTATTTATGATCTCTCTGCGGTAATAATTTAGGGTGATGTATTTGCCATCTCTCTGGTGTAACAATTTAGGGTGATGTATTTACGATCTCTCTGTGGTAATAATTTAGGATGATGTATTTACGATCTCTCTGTGGTAATAATTTATGATCTCTCCGCGGTAATAATTTATGATCTCTACGGTCATAATTTACGATCTCTCTGCAGTAATAATTCACGATCTCTCTGCGGTAATAGAAAAACAATCTGGGGCATGTGCATCTGCAGTCTGGCTTGCTGACATCAGGTACACACATTCCTTATATTTTTATAATACATATCTGCTCATATATTTTCAAGTATGAATAATTCACCATAATTACCAAAGATTACCAAAGGTAGACCTAGCAAAGTTACTCTACAGAGCCTCTATGAATATATAGAGTCTTTAGAGAAACGTAGATAAGAAAGAGAAGTCAAGCTACAAACAGAGTTAACAACCATGCTGGAAAATAAATTCACATCTCTTGAAAACAAGATCCAAAAACAAATAGAAAATAAAATTGAACTATTGGAGAATAAGATGGAGGCAATAGAGACTAGGTTGCAGGTTATAGAAAAACAAAACCAAGATATGAACCAAACATCCCAGCAAGTAGATGCTGATACTTTATAGAGTCTTAAAATGAAGGACATGATTAAAGAGCTAGAAGAAAAAGTTAATAGCCACCTCACCCTAAATAGCGTGGAAGGTAAATTAGATCAAACCAATTAAAGATGAAATGAAAAAATTGATAGAATTAGACCATGAGCGTAACAAAAGGGCCTTGAACCTTATAATCTTTGGTTTGAAAGAGGAGGTAGACGAGGATACTTTTGCGATAGCCCAGACATAATTACATAACAGATTACAATTGAAACAATGTGTCTCATAGAAGCAACAAGGTTGGGGAAACTAACTGAGAATAAAGGAAGGCTGATCCGAATAAAGGTGAGCTCTACTGACCATAAGTATGACATACTTAGTAAAACCTCAAGTCTAAAAGGAACACGAATATTTATAAATGAAGATCTCATTCTAGAAGATCAAGCAGAATTGAGAAAGGAGCTTCAAAAGGTAAAGGAAGCTAGGAAGGAAGGAAAATGGGCAATAATCAGAAATAGAAAAGCCGTTATTCGAGATAGAAACCAAAAAGATAATAAAAAATAGCAACTCAACATGCTCCAGGTTCTTTCTTGGAACTGTCGGGGCTTTCCATGGAACAAAGGCCCCAAGCTAAGTTGGATCTCGAATGATGTTGATATTATTTTGCTTGTTTGGGAGCACGAAGAATCTAAGGTCCCTAACATAGATGGCTTTACATTATGGTCTACTTGGAATAATCGATCCTCCCGTAGAGGTATTTGGGGTATAACTTGTTACATTAAGAAGAACATCTCTCCCCATGCTAAGATTTATAAAAACGACCCTTACAACCAATATAGTTGGATATGTAAGGCCCTATCTTAGGGTCTTCTAACAGATCTATTTTCTCTGGAATTTAAATGCAATAAGAGGCAATAATTTACTTTCTTACAATACTTTTAAACAATGAAAATTTTGTCGTTTACATTCTAATCCCTATAACTTATAGTGAACATTTCATTTCAATAATTTACATGAGTAAACTATGCATAGAGGAATACCTGTACCGATGGCTGGTGGAGATGCCCTTAAGCTGCTGCTCCTATTGAAATGCTTCTCTTGACTAACCCAACTAGATTTACCTCCCACCCAACTAGGAAATAATTCCTAGCCCAGGAAACCTCCACAGGTTCCCTAACCCTCCAAGTCCAAGTCCAACCAGATGTAGTGTGTCCAAATGAATAATCCAGACCAAGATAAACAATATTCCCCTCCTCTCAACTAACCCAAGAAACCTCCACAGATTCCTTAGGTGTCCAAAATCACAGCAATCCTAAAATCACAGCCAACCCAAATCACAATCAACCCAAATAACAACCAACCCCCAAAATCAAAGCAAGACCCCACATGCCCTTTTCTCCCTTCCTTCTTCCATTTTTATACCCTCCCTCTTCTCCACCTCAAACACCTCTCATTAATGTCATTAACTTCTCCTCCATCCTTACAGTTGACTTCTCTTCTCCCAAGTAAATCTGGGAGTACATTTGGAAATGTGATATGAATATAAAATTGGGAAATTAATGGGAGAGGACCATATCTTCTCCCAAGTAAATCTGAGAGTACATTTAGGAATGTGAGATGAATATATATATTGATAATTAAATGGAGAGGACCATGTCTTCTCCCAAGTAAATGTGAGAGTACATTTGGGAATGTGAGATGTAATTAAGTGGAGAAGACCATGTCTTCTCCCAAGTAAATGTGAGAGTACATTTGGGAATGTGAGATGAATATATATATTGATAATTAAATGGAGAGGACCATGTCTTCTCCCAAGTAAATGTGAGAGTACATTTGGGAATGTGAGATGTAATTAAATGGAGAGGACCATGTCTTCTCCCTAGTAAATGTGAGAGTACATTTGGGAATGTGAGATGAATATATATATATATATATATATATATATATATATATATATATAATTTGAAATAATGGAAGGAGACCATATCCTACCTAAGATTCAATTTGAGAAGGCAAGTTGGGAATTTGAATAAAATAGAAATAATGAATTTTATATTAGTAAATAAATTTATAGTTTCCAAAATGAAGGTATTCACCAATATTTCTCAATATTTCAGGTAATGTAAACATTAATAAAATTTGCATGATAAGATTTAAGTGGGGCATTACATACACCTCTCCTTCAGAAAACTTTGTCTTGAAGTTAGAATGAAAAGATACAAGGAGTTCGAAAGCATAGCAAACCAGAGAGTTATAGCAGCAAAACTTGATAAGTCAAAAAATGACATTACTTCCCATCAAGAGTCTCCAACTAATCTATATCCTCCTATCCATCCTGACCTACTTCTGTTCCCACCCTATCCGTCCTTTGCTGCTTTATCAATGGCAATGGCCATACTAACCACTGATAAAACTGACATGGTGGACGCGTCGACTATATCGACCTAACTTCCCCAGGAGGCAACTGGCAATCATCATCAGATGTCTAAGGGAGTGTGTCCACCATTGCCTTCCCACGATTCTAGGTTTCGGAGGATACACGGTGGGAAATGCCTCCACCCCTCCTTCACAACTAGGGTCAACGCCCTAACACGGACCACACTACAAAGCTAGTTGGACTTGTCATCGAATAATCCAATCAGGTTGTCTTACCGCCTGTCATTTGCATTTTACTCATGTCATAAGAGTGCATATCAAGTGGATACCAAATGTAGTAGAACAATGTACATTATACCTTCCCCATGAGAAGTCTCGACCTTCCCTCAATGGAAGATTAGATCTCGGCTATCATATAGTTCTTTCCCCCTGTGGGTTAGCTCTCATTCATGCATTTATATAACAACAAGATATATAATCCTCATGTTATTAAGTCTAGTACCCACGTGTCAATCTTGTAGTTCATACTGGAAATAAATCATGAATTCACTAAGTCATTCATTTAAACAAATCATATCCACTTGAGCCATATATGAAACAAAATAATTATGATAAGTCACATACTAGATAATTCACCACTAAGTGAGTCATACATTTAGGCCATACATCAACCATTTCCATCATCAATATCAATCTATCAATTGATTTATATAAGTAGTTTCATGTGTCCAACCAAATGCATCAATATTACATAATGTTCATAAAAAAATAGCATGGGACTACAAAATAGAGCCTTAGCATGGGTAGCTATCTAAGTCAAAATGGACATCATAAATGCTCATGTGAAATCCTTGTGGAACCCCTTGATAACAATTAGAGTTGAAACAGATTCAACTGTCTGCCATGGAAAATAGCATTTGAACTCGGATATGTTATAAGGTGGTAAGCAATGGATCAGTGTACTATCAATTCCACTAGAAGGTGCTAGAATAAGTTTCATGCATATAATTTCTTTAATACCTTAGTGAATATAAAAGTCCCACTCTTCCAATTCGCTGGTTTTTTTTTTTTCTTTCAACTTCTAAACCAATTATTTAACTTGAAAATAAAAGACTCAAAACTTCAGAAACCATTTCCATCATGATTTTCATACTATATATATATATATATATATATATATATATATATATATATATATATATATATATATATATATATATATATTTATTTTTATTTTTTATTTTTAGATTGGGTCACATTTTGGGTATAAAATACTGGCTCCATTGTAAAGCTATATATGGATGCTAATGTTCTTGCTATACATGTTGAGGAAAAGGGCTTAGATTAGGTGAAAGTTTGGGAAAATTTTTGATAGATAACTCTGCAACCGATCACCTAAGCTAAAGGAAGTCTATGTTATGCATTGCAACACTGACCTTGGGGCATGCTTCTCGAAACAATTTCAAAAAAAAAAAGAATCCTATGAAGAATGTGGTCACATCTTGCACTTGACATGTGGAATGTAAGGCAGGATTGTACAATCCATCATATAGGAATCACACCACTAGGGTAGGTATGGAACCTTCATAAAGACTGTCTTGTAACAAGTATATTCTTCATTATATTTTCAACATGTTGTATCCCTTGGATAAGGCTTGAGATTACCTAATGGAACCCTTACCTGACTTCACATTTTGTTGCCAACCATGATAAAAAGTAAGCTTTCCATATAGGCTAGTTAAAAATATTGCATGGCATTGCCATAGACCTAAACAAAGTTCGGCAAGAAGAAAATGCATGTTCTCCAAACTGACAATGTAAGCTTTTAAGAATCATCCAAAAAGCCTAAAAATGTTAACGGGGTCTTCAATTGGCTTCAGTCAAGACAACGAAGGTCATTAAACAAAATAGGTAGGTTATTCCAAAGGACCCATGGTTCAAGGGAAATGCCTTGACTATGCAAGAACAAAAACAATGGCTAAAACTGGACCTTATGATGAGTAGGTAATACAAATTACTAAATACAAATAAATTTTTTTTACGTCTTCTTTATATGTGTTTGTATCATGTAAAATGCGTATGCATATACTCATCGTGCCTATAATTAGGGAAGGAACATAGTTGATGGTGAATTTTAATGTGTAATTGAGTGTGTGTAAATTTATTATTCTATACAAGGAGAAGATATATTCATTTAAATTTCTAAGATGCAGCTGAATTCAGAAGCTACCTTTTCTACTCACTGAAACTTTTCTTCCATTGCAAAATTAACTAAAATTGATTGAGAAGTTAATAATCTTCATGGTTCATGATCAAGTTTTGGGTTTCTTTAGCTCAGCTAGAAAATCTATTCAGCTTTTCTCATCTTGCTCTACCTTTGGTCCACATTAAAGGTATCAACTCCTCAATATTGATGCCAAATTTGCAAAATTATCAAATTCCCAGTGCTCCAAGGAGTGAATCTTCTATCTTGAGTAGTGGAAGGTATGAAAAAGGATTTGCAAGACCTAGGCTGATGAAAATTAACTGAACCTTCTTATCTTGAAACTATTTGTAGAGTGCAATACCTAGGTTGGAATTGTCAGTTAAGCTGATGGCCTCTAGATGCACCCATTATTGGGAGTATCATTCCACACTTGAATTTTCAATTCATCAATTGTATGACATTGTCTTTGGAAAGTCAAGACATGACAGATTCAACTATTCAGCCGTCATAGCTTAATTTTGAACTTAATCCTTAAAACATCATAGAGATTTATCACCCTTTGCTGATTATATCTCATCTAAATTTCACCACATTTTCAACTGATCACATCTCAAACCCTACGTAGTTCTTAGAAGCTTCATTGATCCATTAATATCCATAAATATTTTATTTGCAAGACAACCAAGGGTCCAGTTTTTGATCCAAATCGTGACCTTGTGCAACAAATGGTAATAGAATACCAATGGTACAAATTTCAAATAAATCCTCAAGAGCACCACGAAATCCTAAATCCAGACAATGACAAGGGACCTCCCCAACATTCACTTGGTTTTCTAAGTTCACTACTGCTTGCAGAAGTAATCAACCAACTATCCACATAGAAAAGAGATGAGATACATACACTAGTAACTCAACTGCAGAATGAAGAACAAAATTCAGTCTAACAATTATCTGTGAACCTCCAGATCCTCTCAAGGAGGAGGCTTTATGTTTAGCACCTTCTCCTTCCAATGCCCAACAACCTCTCATGGATTAGTCATATACCTCCCAGTTCACCATAGGCAATATTCTTAGCAGAGAGGAAACTCAACAAAATCTATGCAGCGACAAAACAAATTTCCAATTGAAAAATGTCACCATCTATAACACCGAGTTGGATCTTTTACTTGCCCTCTTTCTCATGCCCTTGCCAACACAATAGATTTTCAATACAATGATCACGAAGGAAAGGAACTTCAGCCTCTAGATCTAGGTTCCAGATTCACAATCACATCTTTGAAGCAACAAACAATGTTTGTACCCACATCTAATATGATGGCAAGTCCTATACCTCAAGTAGGATCAAATCAGCCAAGTTCCATCTTATTTCTATAGTAGCCAACACATCTTGAGTTCATTAACACATATAAGTGCATATCTGATGTGTCCAAAACTGAATCACTACCACTTCCATCTTGCTTCCACCCCAACATAGTCACAACTACCTAAGCAACTCACCTTTGCTTTAGCACCATTGACCTAGATGTCATATGGGTTTAGTAAGTGCAGCAGAATCTTGGGCTTATCAGTCCACACAACTGAAGGATACCCAATTGCATCTTGCTCCCACCCCATCATATATGTTAAGAAACAGACTTTTGCTTCAATGCCATAAAACACCAAACCAACACATCTACGCTTCTGTGTTCGATATGTGTAATGCATTCATCCTTGGCTATACAAACAAGCAAGTCTTGTCTCCCCACAATTGAAGTGTGCCAACTTCTATGTTGTCACCCAAGCACAAGCATGGCTACCAAAACGGCTGAGTTGTGCACACAGTAGCACCACTGCCTAACATGGCTACCAATTTGGTCCATCTATGCTCTCAACAGGGCCCATGGTCAAAAGGATTCTGATAGGACTCATTTGGGGTCTCAATAACATTGAAGGCCGACTAGGAAATATTGTGGTCACAAAAATTAAGAATAAGTTGGCTTTAGATAGAATATAGTAACATAATTTTCTGATCACTCATCCCGAGCTTGTCAAAACATAACAAAATTCTAAACCTCTGCACCATAGCAGGGGAAAAACTAGAAGAGCAAAAGGGGATTGAAGAGGAGCTAGTCTCTTTCTCCAAAGACTCACTTAGTGAACCTATTGCTGATGAAAATGAGGTGATGACTTGATAGTGAAACACATCCTCAAGTTGGTCACCCATGACCAGAGTCAAGAATTAATTAAAGAAGTCTCACCAAGAGAAGTTGAACATGCAGTGATGGAAACAGAAATAGGCAAATCACCTAAACCAGATAGCTTCCCTATGGATTTGTATCTAGAATGTTGGGATATTTATTGGGCTAGAGCTTTACTTGCTATTGAGAAATCTTGTCATAAGGGAGGGTCCCTTGAAGCTATCAATGTCACTTAACTCTCATACCTGAAGAAGGAAAACATTGATACTGTCAACAAATTCAAACCAATTGATCTCTGTAATTGTTCCTACGAAATCATATCGAAGATCATTGTTGACAAAATGAAGCCCATCATGGACTAATTGGTCTAAAGAATAAGGAAGTTGTTTTAATGCATGCAAAATCATGGATAGTGGCCCATGAGATGATACATTCTATTCACGTGTAAAAGGGAATTTATCCTGATTGATTATACAAACAGGGTTAGGGTGGTGGAACTCCATCAACAACTGATGATGAAACCTAGGCTACTAATTCTTCCTTCACCTACTTTAGTAGCTCTTGTTTTTGTGGATGGATCATTTTTATTTATCTTTGGCAAGTCAGGCAACAATGAGGAAGTAGTAGAAGCTATTGACTTTTATATTGTGGTGGAGATATATGTCTTGGCTGATGTCATGAGCTACTTGAGGACCATTCCCCTAAACAAAAGAGTCAGAGATTTGGGAGAGCTTCAAGATTGGAATCTTGTTGATGTTTCCTTGTGTAATTTTATGGGTAAATTTTCAACCTGAAGAACACAATTGGTTGCTGTGGTTGGTTAAATATTTTTGGCATAATGTGAAGGTTGAAAATAATTACAGATAAAAGAAATACGTCTATATAATAATGATGAAGAACAAATCAAGGAAATCTTCCACAAGAGTTGGTAACAATGAACAAATATGCCCCAGTTCTAATAGGAGGCGCAAAAAAATCTTGTCATGATCTTGAAATGAAGGAAAGAAAAGTTGCAGAATTGATTACTTCTTCTGCTCGAAAGCATAGAATTGTTCATGTTTCTACCAGCCTTGTTTCTCCCAATCGTCAAAATATTGGAGGCAACAGTGCCACAACTGTAAATGCCAATACAGAGTTGGGTGATGACGTTTGTCAGGATCTGAGATTAGCATTTTCTACCATTGATGACCCATGCATTGAACGAAAGAAAGCACATCCATCTGTCATGGGGACAATATTTTCGCCCGTTTTTCATATGTCAAAGGATGCTAGCAGTGGAACTACAACAACATGTACAACTGATCAAGGTGAACTTATGGTCCATAAAAGTCAGCTTCTAAAGAAAATAAATGAGAACAAGGATTCATGTGAAGAAAATAAAAAGAGTGTAATAGATACTTCTCTAATTTCAAGTGACATACGAAAGAAACTTTGACCAGACTTTCTACTGATGTGGTAGAAGCAGTGCAAGGGTTTGAGACAAATTCGGGTAATCTTCCTGATGATGATCTTGATGGTTTGCAAATAGATTTTGATGTGGCTTATAATGGCACTGAGTGGCCTCTTGATGATTAAAATGCATCAGATGTTCATAGGCATGGTTCAGAATGAGTCCAGGAAGGTTTGTTAAGTTCAGATGGGGCATCCTTGTTTCTAGCAATGCAACAAACTAAATTGTTGAAGTGCAATGATGAGGCCAGCCAAGAATCTAGAGTTGCTGATGAAGATGATGAAATCGATGATTTTGATCCATATTTATTCATAAAGAATTTACCAGACCTCTCTGAAGTGGTTTCATCTTTTCGGCCCATGTTGCTACCGAAACAAACATGGAGATGCCCGCCTATCACACTTGTCTTAGATTTGGATGAGCTTCAAGTGAAGATTGTGAATTTTGGATCACAGAGTCATCTTGTTTTCTTCAGTGCATCAGTTCCTCATAGCATTTCTTCCCACATATTGAAAACTATTTCAGCAAAGGAAGTTGTTCAATTGCAAGCAATAGGAAGTACAGAAAACAAGGTAGTTCAAGTGCCCGAAGAAAGAAGAATTTCTGGATCTTGTCCCCAATTAGAGTATATATACCATATTATAAGTTTGCAACCAGTCCCACACTCTTCTCTGAAGATAAGAAGACTATTTTTATCAATGTAATATTAAGCACCAAAGGCATTGATACAAAAGTAATGAGGATGCCTGTAAGAATGCCTTGAGAACTCTTCTTCAAAAACTGGAGAAGGAAAAAGGTAAATATTTCTCAAATACAGAGATTCGAATTGATGTGAAAAGATTTGAACCATGGATATCTGGGGATTCAGTTCATCTAACGGCTTGGTAACCAAGGCTATGGGAACATGGATTCGCAGGCTTGCATGCCTTGTTCCTATCCAAATAGCCTGAGCAGAAAACAATGGACTGCTTGCTCTCAAGGATGGGTTTCAGATGCCACTGGAACTGAGTTATACAGACAATTTATCTCTGACAAATTTGATAACTTTTGGCATTTATGAAATAGTTCTTAGTAACTGGGAGGGCGAGATTATGGTCATATCATCCATGGGTAAACAAAGCAGCGGGAAATCTTATTTGTTAAACCACTTGTCAGGGTCTCTTTTGGATGTGGCAGGTGGAAGGTGTACCTATGAAGGGTGGATGACTGTGAGAGCAACAGAGAAACACATTTATGTCATGCTGGAATAACTCCTTGTTTGAGATCAATTCCAACACCATGCTGCCAACAATACCATATAATGCCAAGTTTCTTGTTTTCATTTGTTTTATGTCAAGGAATTCGTTCAATACGAAACAAATTTGTTTGTGTTCATACATAGTCATTCTTTAGTATTAGCAGGTATGTGTGGCAAGCCCTAGAGAATACTATTGTCAAAGCTGCCTAGGCATACCAATGCTACCATTCTGTAAGAGGTACTAGCGTGCTATAGCCCCAGATGTAATATATGTTATATTTTGACCACATCTTTGAAAATTTTGATGAAGACTCCTTGTCAGCTCTTCTATCCTCAATTCCATGTCATAAGTATTCTTCTTCGTCAGTCTGATAAAACCTCATATGCACTTTGGAGATTCTTAAAGGATTCCTCTACCACTGGATTGCCCATATTTTTGTGACGATGGACAAGCATTGCCGTTAGAACCAGTGCTTCCATGTCCATTACAGAAGTTATTTCTTTTTGTTTCTTCAGCTCAATCATCAAAGCATCTATTTTCATCTTCTTTCACACTAATTTTCAATAAGTGGATCAAAATGTCATTTGAAATAAAGGCCATGTTCACACAAAGGATTAAACCAAGCCATCCACCACAGACTTTAGCATGATACATGGAGTATATAGTTGTGATCAGAATTGTCAACTGTGCATGGTTCAGTGTGAATAGACTTTCTCCTATTATAATCAATGCTCTCGTTATCCAAAAGCTTCCATATATCCACAGAATTGTAGCCCCCAAAATAGCCGCGATAAAAATGGCAGGTGAAAAACCAAGAAGAATTCCATCTATACAAGCTATGCCCTATGATCACATAAAGGAGGCCTGAAATAACAGCCATGCTAAGAAAGATGCACCAAGTAAAAGGAAATATGTTGTTGAGCTCAACTAAAGTAAAGATTTCAGGCCTCTCAAACTGCATTCTAACCATAGAGCAGAAACTCACATAAACGACCAGCAAAACGCACCGACCAAGTAGAGATTATTGGTCAATTTTGCTCTACTGCAAAACCCACATAATCTGTTGCCTCCAAATACAGAGGCTTCTGTCGCCTGATCCATTCTAGGACTTTTTCAAACAAACTTGTGTCCGCCATTTTTGTTTGTTACTTCAATTTAGCGGCATGCTCATATAAATTTGGCCATTTATCACAAGAGACTAATGAAAAATTTGGCCCTTTATCACGAGAGACTAATGAAAAGAGGAAGTTTAAGAGTTGCAGAAATGAGAATCTGGGCATTGCAGAGGAAGGTTACATGTTTGAAGCTTTAGAGCTTGTTGAAATTAAAGCTTTAGAGGTTACCTTGGAATGGTTGAGCTGTTTTCTCAGTTTGGAGATTGAATGCCAATTATTTTTCTAGATTCCTGTTTTTCTCTCAGACATATAACCTTGAAATATTGCCCAACTATGGTACCAATATCGAAATTTTCATCTCAATACAATGTTGGTACCATCATATGACCAGCAGCAGAACTATAAGAAAACCCAAGAGATAGAGTCCTTAAACAACTGCTTCTCTCCAAATCAAAATCTCGACTCAATCTGATGCTGATACCCCCATATGAACAGGAGAAAGGTAGATCCATTACATCAATGCTTCTTTACAATACCCAAAATCAGGCAAATCCATCTCAACTTCTTATAGTAGTGGTGCCTTGATATATATACACTGAGTATATCAATTCTAGGATCAATTCAGTCCAATACTCAAACCTCCTAACATATCTACTCATATCTTGCCAACGCAACTTTAACATGTCTTTACTTCAGTTTTATTGCTTTCCATGGCAATAAAGAGGGTATCATTTTCCATCTAGAAACAAATTGTTATATGTATATATTAGGATTACAATTCCTTACGAGGGTTACAAGCTCTTTATAGTGGAATTTTTGGTTTAGTGGGTTTTGGGTCTAGATTTTGAACCAAAGCTCTGATACCACGTGTAAGGCCCTATCCTAGGGTCTTCTAACAGATCTATTTTCTCTGGAATTTAAATGCAATAAGAGGCAATAATTTACTTTCTTACAAGACTTTTAAACAATAAAAATTTTACCATTTACATTCTAATCCCTATAACTTATAGTGAGCATTTCATTTCAGTAATTTACATGAGTAATCTATGCTTAGAGGAATCCCTGTACCGGTGGCTGGTGGAGATTCCCTTGAGTTGCTTCTCCTGCTGAAACGATCCTCTTGACTAACCTAGCTGGATTACCTCCTAGCCAACTAGGAAATAATTTCTAGCCTAGGAAACCTCCACAAGTTCCCTAGCCTTCCGAGCCCAAGTCCAATCAGATGTAGTGTGTCCAAATGAATAATCTAGACCAATATAAACAATATTTCCCTCCTCTCAACTAACCCAAGAAACCTCCACAGGTTCCTTAGGTCTCCAAAATCACAACAATCCTAAAATCATAGCCAACCCAAATCACAACCAACCCCAAAATCAAAGCAAGACCCCACATGCCCTTTTCTCCCTTCCTCCTTCCCTTTTTATACCCTCCCTCTCTTATCCACCTCAACCACATCTCATTAATGTCATTGACTTCTCCTCCATCCTTACAGTTGACTTCTATTCTCCCAAGTAAATCTGGGAGTACATTTGGAAATGTGATATGAATATAAAATCGGGAAATTAATGGGAGAGGACCATGTCTTCTCCCAAGTAAATATGAGAGTACATTTGGGAATGTCAGATGAATATATATATTGATAATTAAATGAAGAGGACCATGTCTTCTTCCAAGTAAATGTGAGAGTACATTTGGGAATGTGAGATGTAATTAAGTGGAGAGGACCATGTCTTTTCCCAAGTAAATGTAAGAGTACATTTGGGAATGTGAGATGTAGTTAAGTGGAGAGGACCATGTCTTCTCCCTAGTAAATGTGAGAGTACATTTTGGAATGTGAGATATATATATATATATATATATATATATATATATATATATATATATATATATATATATATATATATATATATATATATATATATATATAGGAAGGAGAGACCATATCCTACCTAAGATTCAATTTGAGAAGGCAAGTTGGGAATTTGAATAAAATAGAAATAATGAATTTTGTATTAGTAAATAAATTTATATTTTCCAAAATGAAGGTATTCACCAATATTTCTCAATATTTTTAGGTAATGTAAACATTAATAAAATTTGCATCATAAGATTTAAGTGGGGCATTACAGGATAGAAATTACTGACATTTATAATAAAAAGACCTACATAGCAATTTGTTATCCCCCCCCATCAATTCTAACTGCTATAAGAAAAATAATCTAGATAAAAATAGTCCTTACAGTGGTTTAGAGAATGATATTTCTAGCCTAAGGAAGGAAGGCAATATCCTTTTAATGGGTGACTTTAATGCTCGAACTTCAAGCAACCAAGCTATACTTCTAAGAAATCATTCCAACCTTAATCCTCTTTGGTTAGACGAAGACCTTCTTCTGGCTAGCCAGTACAAAAGGAGCTCTGAAGACCTCGGGGAGAATTTGTTTGGGTCGGAGTTAGTCAAGCTCTGTAGTGCTCAGGATCTCATAATTTGCAACGGTCTAAAGAAGTGGCCCAATTCTAGCCAGATGACCTGCATCCATGGGCTTGGTAGCAGCGTGGCAGACTATGTTATCTCTGATCTCCCTCTATACAACGAAATAACAAATTTTGACATCTTAAACGACCACGAGCCTGACTCTGATCATAGGCCTTTACTTATAACTCTCAATTTTTTCATGCATAGAGATCCCATAGAAGATAATCCTTATAGCCAAAAGAAGTTAATATTTTATAGAATTAAAAAAGATCTCCTTCTAAATGAATTAAAAGCTAATTTACTTCCTTTATCTAGTATAGACAACATAGAAGATGTCTATCATAATTTTACTACAACCCTCTCATATTCTATTAACAAGTTCTCAATTGAAGTTTCAAGTAATAAAAGAAATAGCAAAACCAACCCATGGTATGACAAAGACTGTAAAAGTGTGAGGAGAGAAATTAAGGAATTTGTTGAAGAATCTCTTAAAATTGGCAAGATAAAAATATACAAAGCCCTAACTAAAAGGAAAAAAAGGAAGTATATTGGTAAAAGAGAAGAGAATATCTTACACCTCTCTAAGGTAGCTCCTAAGAAATTCTGGAGGCAGATTCTAACTAGGAAAACTAAAGATAATAATAGAATTGCTTTACACGACTGGAAATTCTATCTTAAAAAGCTTTATGAATCTCCAAATGTCATGGATAACTTTGAAACCCTACTCACAACGAAAGAAGTTTTCTCATTAGAAGACATTGATTTTGGCGTTAATCGCTTGGCTAATGGGAAAGCTAAGGACATTGAAGGTTACCAGGCGGAAATATTAAAAATTGGAGGTCCTGTCCTCATCCCCCACATTCATAAGCTTTTCAATAAAGCGGTCAAGCAAGGGTTCCCTAAACCATGGACTCAAAGCCTCATTATCCATATTTTTAGAAGTGGGGATACAAATAACCCCTCTAATTATCAGACAATTATGATCAGCCCTCTCCTAGCCAAGTTATGTGGTATTATTTTGGAAAGGAAGTTGAGCATATGGCTTGAAAGTGAAGGTAAGTGGGCTAAAGGCCAAGCGGGTTTTAGAAAGCAACACTCAACAACAGACCACCTCATTACGCTTAGGATCATTATGGAGGAATGCCGCAATGATAAATCCAATCTCTTTTTTTGCTTTGTGGACTTTAGAAAGGCTTTCGATACGGTTCCTAGAAACAACCTTTGGAACATATTAGAAGAGCTAAAGGTTCCTTTTGAGTTGAGAGCTGCCACTATAAGGTTATACGAGAATGTAATTGCCAAGTTAAAGAGCAATGAGGGGTGGTCGAAAGATATTAAGTGTAATATCAGAGTTAAACAAGGTTGCCCTCTCTCCCCTACCCTATTTGGCATTTACATTGACAAGCTAGAAGGTTGTTTAGAGGAAGCAGGATGTGCTGGCACAATCTTAGCTGGAATAGTCATCATCCTTCTTCTCTACACTGATGATATTGTTCTTCTCGCAAGGTGCCCATCTGATCTTGATAAGCAACTTATACTTCTTAAGGATTTCTGCTCTACCATGGGTATGATTGTTAACACTGAAAAAACAAAAGTTATGATTGTCAAATCCAAGAAGGACACTTATGCTGATTTTATGTATGAAAATAGTAACTTGGAGGAAGTGTCTTCCTACAAGTACCTAGGAATTGATATTCATCACAAGCTCAACTAGAACTATAGCATTGAGAAAAGGATTAATGGGGGATGGAAAGCTTATTTTGGTCTTGAAAATAATTGTAAAACGACAAACCTCGTAATGTGGGATAGAAAGAATTTCCTCTTTGAAACTTTAGTCACTCTAGTTATCTTATATGGATGTGAGGTTTGGGGTTGTAGCATCTCTAGGGAATCCTAGAGAAAGATTGAGCGAATCCAGAAGCGTTTTATAACGTATAACCTCAAAATTAAAAGCAACACACCCTATCCTATTCTCCTTATAGAAGTGGGTCTTTCCCCTATCGAGAGCCTAGCTATGACTAGGATTCTGTTGTACATGCACAAACTCAATAACATAGGAGACCATAGACTTCCTAAGCTAGCTTTAAATTCCAGGCAAAACCACCTAAGGCTCAAACGAGGTTGGTATAAAGACACCAGGGCCTGGTTAAACCATTGGGAGATCGACGAGAATGTTGCATTGCAAAACATTAATAACATTAAAAATATTGTTACATCTAAGTTCAAAGAAAAAAGTGGTGTGAGAAAGATTTAGCAGCTAAAAGAAAATTAAGATATTATAAGGAGGTCATCAACCCCACCCTAGAAGATCAAAAGTATCTCTCTGTTTTAACTAGCTCAAAGAAGAAAATTAATATAGGCAAGATTAAAATGAACTCTCATGAGCTCCAAAGTGAAACGGGTCGTTGGGCAGTTCCTAAAACACCATGGATGGAAAGGTTCTGCCATCTCTGTGAGAATACAAACATCGAGGATGAAAATCACTTCCTCTTAGAGTGCCACGTGTATAACCACATTAGCTCTCAGTTTCAAAATCTTTGTTGCAATACTGACCTTCCTAGCCTTTTACGTTTTCAAAATTACAGTGAGCTCGAGGGGCTTCTCTTAGAGCTTTTTGAGCATAGGAATAAAATCTTAAATCAAACTAAATAATTCGTTTCTTTAGGTCTGATAGACCAAAGTTTGGTCTCAGTGGACGTTGACCATCATCATCATCATCATCATTAATTTTTTTTTTTTAATTGTTTTGAATTTTTTTTTTTTGATAATTATTTAACATTTTTTTTAAATGATGTTTTTTTTTCTTAAACTTAAACAATGGTATTTTTTTAAATTTTTATTTAAATTTTCTTATATTATATATATATATATATTTATTTTTTTTGTTTATTTTTATATTTTATTATTTTTTTTTGTTTATTTAAATTTTTCTTTTTTCTAGTTAATTTTGATTTTTTTTTTTTTTTTTTACATTTTTATGGTTTTTTTGTTTTTTTTTTTTAAATATATTTTATGAAATTTGATTTATTTTTTGTCATGAATCGTCCCCTTGCCACCCTTGGCCAGTGGGCCTCAGGGTCGCCGTGGATTTTTTTTTAACAAGATCGGTTGTTGTTTTTATATTCCAAAAAAGAGAGGGCATGGGAATGCCATTACATCCAGAGAGTATGTGAGAAGGCTGCATAGGGTTGGGATGGCAGAAGCCAATCCTCCAGCAGGCTTTTTTACACTATTACATGAAAAACATGAGAAACAGGAACATTTATAGACTTTTACAAACTGTGCTAGTAACAAAATAAATTTAATTGACATGGAAACTGAGAAGAGAAGAAGAAAAAAAGGATAAAAAGTGGTGATATGGGACTAAGAACTGTTGTCTTTTTGTCCATTGGAGCTGACAGGGGGACCCATCTAGCTTGTTGAGCTGTTGTTTGCTCCCACATTGGAGCTGGAGCTCTGTGCTGCTTGTTTTGCTACCATGTAGCGAAGGATCTCCAGTGATTCTTCAATATGACCGCAACGATTGTTGGAAGATCGTAGCTTCTCCTCAAGGATATGCACCTTGTGAGTGAGAAACCCAAACTCAGATTGTTGCTTTGACTGAACAATATTGTTTTGGGCTTTGATCAATTTCATCTCCTCCTACAAGTCTACACAATGCAAACAATTCTCACTCTTCATGCTGCAATAGGGAGTTGTGATGTAGGAAAGTGTTCCCTCTATGGACATAGGCAACCCCTCTAGCCCTAGAGTGGGTCTAGTCACAACAAGGACAAAACAACAATTGATTCCCTTAAATAGTCATCGTTGGAGGCCTACCTCAAACTGGTGGTTGATGAAGTTCCATTGCGCTGCTCCAGCTTCTGTTTCCTTCTCCTTAATGAGAAATTAACTTGAAACACCACAAGAAAACAACATAGCATGTAATCGAGAACAACAATGATCTATTTACTCATAAAGTCAAGAAGTCATGAGATATCAAGTAAATTACATACAAGACATAGGAAATCATCATTGATTGTATTAATAATAAATCAAGAGCAAAGCTTACAACCAAGTCTTGACATCGCAAGCCTTCTCGGAGGGTCCAGCTAGTATGTTTCTTCAAGCATTCACTCTCAAGGATGGGTCTCCCAAACAACAATATATCTCTCTCTCTCTCTCACAAGCTTTAATACAAGGTTAAGGGCACTCCACAACCTCTTGCAAACTACTTAACAATCCCACACTTGTCACAGTCACAAGCTTTAATACAAGGTTAAGGGCACTCCACAACCTCTTGCAAACTACTTAACAATCCCACACTTGTCACACTCACACCAAAGCTATCTACCAAACTCAAATGCACTAGCAGCACTATACAACCAAAAGAACTAGCAGATCATAGCAATGGTGAGTGATTTTATAGGAGAAGGAGTCTCCATGAAATGAGGGAGAGGGAGCTTATCCTCAAAGAAGGTAGCACAAAAGACAAAACTACCATCCCAGAGGGGGGAAGGCGACCCAAACTGACCCAACAACCAGGTCTAGAGACATCCAGAAGGCCGATTGTTTGAACAAATTCATCCAATCTGGATTGTTGCTAGTCGTGAACTAAGTCTCAGCGACGGAATCGCTAAGAGGCAATGCATGCAGACTGATCGTTGTGATAGATAGTTAACAGCCTCGCGCTGAGACTTGAAATTCGATCATCATGGGAAACAGGTGTACACCTATGACAGGGTCGCGATGACACCGTTTATGGCAGAGGTCTATTGCGTATATTAAGGTTTTACTCGCGACAAGGCAGAAACTTAGGGAATGAGGGTCAATTTGCAGCATTAGAGAGCATTTGCTTAATCTTCTTGCATTGGTGGGAAGATATGAACATGCTTATTTGACACATGACATAGTAGAGGGTTGAGATGAGGACAATGACAAATTACTGTGTAACAGGAGCGAGGGAAGGATTTTGCAGGAACGATAGAGGTTTTGGGAGAACAGAGGAGCCTCCATGGAGGGACTAGAGAGCTCGGTAGACAAGCGCGCAGAGAAGGGAGTTGTTGGAAAAATGAAGGAAGTAGAGGGGCTTTAAGAATAGGAAGGGAGCGAGCCCAAGGAGTGAGCAAGAAGGATTTGGTAGGGAGGATCAGGAAGGATCTGGTAGGGGAGATCGGGAGGATCAAGTCACGAGAGAAATGGCAGGGAGGATAATACTAGAGTCTTGTTCACCGTAAATCGAGGAGGCATTGAGCATTAGGACAGCAGGAACGTAGGAGGAATTCATGGAAGGGGGGAGTAGGTAGACCTGCCTTGGGTAGTGAGTTGACCAGGGGAGAGAGACAAGCCAAGTTGGCATAAGAGTCAACAATTTTATTATTGTGCCTTAGGATATGGTAAAAAGAAATATCTCCAATTTCCCGGTTTAAATTCTGCAACAAGTGATTAATCTACTAAGATCAATGTTGGGAGATAGTGCTGGTTTCAACATCATTTGTTTTATTATTGACGAGTATCAAAAGACCATTGCATTATTAAATTTAAACTCTTTGATTATTTGAAGGCCTTGCAGTAAGGCATAGGCCTCTGCCTTATTATTTGATGCTTTGCCTAGTCCCCATTGATAGGTGGCTATATTGCTTCCCAATTCATCGAAAATTGCCCATCCTACTCCTATTGTTCCCAGGTTAGATTTTGAGGTGCCATAAAAAAAATAGATCTACATTTGCCCTCAAGCCATTCTAGAAATTCCTATTATTTTAGCCTTACCTTCCATTGAAAATTGGTCGAGAGTTGCCTTGTGTTGGGTTTGTTGTGCCTTGAAGGGAGATCCAGGGCACTTCTGAAGATGACTCTTTCTTCCACTTGAAGATATTTGATAATAATATGAATATTTCCTTTAGCATAGATATTCTATACAGTTAAGGCCTAGGTTTTGCTCAGGACTTTCCTTATGAAAGGAGCTTTTTCATGGAAGATGACTCCATTTCTCATGATCCAAATGTTCCAAAGAAGGAAAAATAGAAGCATATCCCAAATTCTCTTTTGGGCACTCGGTCCCTTTTTTTTATAGGGGTAACTTTTTTCCACTTGACAATTGTGGCATAGATGGAGGAGTTGCTTTCTATTTTGAAGTTTAGGAGATGAGGTAGGGAGCTCCAATATTGAGAGGAAAATGAAAAATCCACAAATAAATGTTGAATAAACTCTTCAACATCAGAGCAGAGAGGACACCTAGATGCTCCCTGAATGCCTCTTTTTTTCAAATTGTCTACTGTCAAGATTTTCCCTTTGAATAGGGTCCAAATAAATATTTTGATCTTTGGCAGGCTCTCAGATTTCCAAACCTAGTTCCATAAGACCCACGGAGGAGAAGGGAGAAAGTCATCTAGTAGTGCATCATAACATGCCTTAATGGTGTATGCAGTTCCCAAAGGATCCCATCTGAAGCTATCTTTTTCATACCTTAAGGTGGGAGCTACTCCATGTGGCAATTCTTTCATTTTAACTTGAGCATCGAGAAGATGTGCAGGGGGATTGGAAAAATTCCATCCCATCCATCGCCTGTTGCTACTATTCCAACCGGGGATTTCGTTTAAGGTATGTATTCTTTGATCCTTGTGATAATGCTGCAAGATGAGGAGACTGTGATCAACAAAGAGGGCCTTTTTCCCCATAATCTTATCATGCCAAATGTTAATGCTACTGATTCCATGAGGCACTTTGGATATGTTGTCTTGAAGAAAGGGAATGGCCTTTTTGCAAAGTTGCCATATGCGCGAACAGGGTCTGCTGGGGGTGTCATGATCCAATAGATGTTGTCTAGTTGTGCTCAATTTTTTTTTCTAAAACCAGCTTCCACCATGATTACGGACCAGAGATCAAACGCCAAACAATCTTTCCACAGAAGGCAACATTTAGCAGCTTGGGTATGTGGATAGCAAGTCCACCACTTTCATATTTGGTGGTAACTTGTCTCTGTTTGACGAGACTGAACTTATTCTTATCTAACTTCCCTCCTTGCCATAGAAATTTTCTTGGAATCTTTTCTAATTTGTTGAGGATGCTGATGGGGGACTAGATCAAGGAGAAATTATAAAGGGGGAAAGTAGATTAAATTGCCTTTAATAGTATGACCCTTCTGGCCAGGTCTAGCCAAGCTGTTCCCCATTGTTGTATATTTCTCTTCATTTTATCAATTATGTTATTCCAGACCTTTGTCTTAAGGGGTCCAATGCCAACTGGCATCCCTAAGTAATTGAAGTGGCTCCAATTGAGCTTGTAGGAGACTCCAAATATTTGCATTATATTGTGTATTGTGTTTTTTGTCGCATTCCATCCATATATGTAGCTTTTTAGATGGTTAATCTGCCCACCAGAGTACTGCATGAATTTCTCAAGGAGATTTTTGAATCTTCTTGCTATTATGATGGAGGCTCCTCCCATTAAGAGGGTATCGTCAACGAACTGTGAATGGTTTATGGTTTTGACTCCATCACCGAACTTGATACCAGTTATCAATCTCATTCTACGATTATGATCTAGAGCTCTGGTGAAAGATTCTGCCATGAGGATAAAGAGAAAGGGTGATATCTTAGGCCTCTGGTGAGTTGAAAAAAAGCAGAGGGCGTGCCATTGATTAAAGGAGAGATCCAAGGTTTGGAGATGAAATTTTGGATGAGTAAAATGAAGTCTTCACTGAATCCCATTTTTCTTAAGACACAAACAAGAAGGAATGCTTTACTCTGTCAAAGGCATTTTCTAGATCAAGTTTTAAGACAAAACCTTTCTCACCCCTGTTGGCACTAGAGTGAATGGCTTCTTGTAATAGAAGAATAGAGTCAGTTATATGCCGATTTTCTAGGAAACCCCCTTGATTTTCTAATATGAGGGAGGGAAGATATGCTTTGATGCGAGAAGCAAGGATTTTCGAAATAATTTTATATGAAGAATTGCATAAAGAGATAGGCCTAAATATGGAAAAGGATAGGGGCTGGGTCTCTTTGGGGAGAAGTGCTAGGAAGGTTGAGTTTTTGTAGCCTCCTATCTTCTTTTTCCAATGCACCCAATGTATCATCTTCATTAGATTTCGACAAATGACCTCCCAGAATATGCAATAGAAACTGATGGAGAAGCCATCTGGGCTGGGAGCCTTGTCTAGATGAAGAGTCCAAACTGCCTTAATGACTTCTTCCTCCTCAATGTCTTTGATTAGATGATGATTCATTTCCTCTGTTATCATTTTTGGAGTGTGTATGAGCAAATCATCATAATCTTCCTCCTCGATGTTCTCTGATAAGAGATTTTTGAAATGTTGTCGGGCATAATCTTTTATCTCTGCTTGGTCTATGCGCATGATCCCTGCTTCATCTTGAATTGAAATGATGACATTCTTAAATGTTCTTACTGTTGCCTGTTTATGAAAATAGGAGGTGTTTTTGTCCCCTACCTGTAACCACAGATTTATGGATTTTATCTGCCATTTCTCTCCCTCCTTTCTATTATTATTTTAATTATCCCTATAGATCTATTTTTCCTTATCGTGCTTTTCCCTGTCCATTCCATGCTCTTCTATCTCCTTTTAGATCTCGGCCAGTTCTCCTTTTAGTTCTTGTTTGCTATGCTTTGGATCCTTATATGAGCTTTTGACCCATATCTTGAGTGCATTACACACATTTTTGAGTTTTGTTTCCCAAATGTGCATTGGTGAGCCTTCTACATGCTGGTGCCAGGTGTGTTCCACAATGTTCCTTGCTTCTAGAGAATCGATCCAAAGTGTGTTGAATCGAATGGAGAGAGGTCCCATATTTGGATGTGAACCTAGATCTAGTGTGACAGGTTGGTGATCAGAAGCAATACAATCTAAGATGGTGGAGGTGGCTATAGAGTGAAGGGATATTAATGAGACAGCCACAATGAAGCAGTCTAGTCTCTCCATTATGTTCCCTGGTCCAAGTCTTTTGTTGCTCCAAGTAAAACAATGATTCTTTGGCACAATATCCACTAGATCGTGCTCAACCATAATATTTTCTAGCATTTCTCATGAGGGATCAGTTGTAAAATTGCCTCCCCATTTTTCTTTGGCATGAAGGATCAAATTTAGATCACCTCCAATGATGTAGTTCAAATTTTCTTCTTTTTCCATATCCTCCTGAAGAGTGCTCCAACACACTTCTTTGTCCCTGTAGTGATTTGGCCCATATATGTTGTAGATGATTATTTCTGTTCCCTCTCTTACACTCAGCATTTTAAGTTTTATCCAATATTGTGTTTTGTGGGTAGTAAGAAGTCTCCATAATATTTGATTCCACATTTTTGCCATACCTCTTGAGGCTCCCGAGAATGTACACTTACACCTTGATAATTTCTGATTCTAGTGATGATGTTATCCATGCCTGTTCCTCGTAATTTTGTTTCTTGAAAAAGTATGATTTCAGGTTGCTCTTATTTAATGATTTCTTTTAGGGCATTGATTTTTAGGGGTTGTCCAAGTCCCCTGCAATTCCATGTGAGAGCTTTCATCATGGAGGGAACACAGGTGTAGTCCCTATCTTGGTCCATGTTTCTTGTTGTCCTTTTTCTTTGTTAGAGTGCCCTCCAATGAAATATTCTATCGGATGTTGTGTCCCCATGGCAATGTCCTTTTGTGCCGCTTCATCCCTATGATGTTTGGTGGTTTTTCTGCCAGGTCCAAGTTTAGCAACATTTCTAGTGATTATTATTGTTGTTGTTGATTCCATGGATGATGAAGGAGGACTAGGAATGGAGGGAGAAGGTTGTGAGAAAGGCTCAGAGGAAAGAAGAGATAATTTCGAGGGAAGATCCTCTTCAGTTGAAGCAAGAGCATTAAAAGGGTTGGAGGAAAGGGGAGAGGAAGCTATGGGGGCTGGTTGGGTTAGAATAGGTTCAGATGAGGAAGGAAGGTTAGGGGCAGTGGAAAGGGGGAGCGTGGGAGAAGAGGATGGAACAACTTTAATGGATTGATTAAGGTTGTTTTTTTTTCTTTTTGATAGGTTCCCATTGGGGTTCAGGTCCATTGTCTTCAGTTTCAATTGATTTCGGGCATCTATTAGCAAAATGACCATATCCATGACATACCTTGCATTTGAAGGGTAGTTGTTCGTAATCCAGCTACTGTATGTGCATCTAGTTGTCCACCTTTGGTTTGATTGCCTTAGGGAGTCCTTTCCCTAGATCTACTTCGACACAGATTTTGGTACAAGCTTGCATGTTGTCCTTCAGCTCACTTTTGCCTATAAACTTTCCCAAAACATTTCCTATCGCTTTGACAGATTCATCCCCCCAATAGTGTAGTGGTAGATGAGGCATTTGAACCCAAACAGGGACAACATTTGGAATGTCGAGTTCTGGGTCAAAATCTGGAGTCCATTTATTGAGATATAGCCCTCTGGTGTCCATGAAATAAGGCCCATTTCTGAATATTAGGTCTTTGTCTTCCTTTGTCTCAAAATAGAAGGTGAAGTATCCCCTTCCACAAAATTTGATAGAGATATTTCCTGTTATTTTATCCATCCAGTTTCTTTCTACCCATTTCTGAACAGTCTTTGGGGATGGGTAGAGTCCTGTGAATTATTTGATTAATCCTTTTTCTGCCAAAGACAAGGCAACCCTTCTCGGAATAGTTGGAGGCATGGAAACTTCTTGCAATCTCTCAAGTTTCTTGATGAATTTCGAAACTGAGGGTCTTGGCCTGGACAGATTCAGGGTGCCGATAAGAGCTGAGAACTCAGCTTGTAGGTCAGAGGTTGCGGCCGCCTCCGGGATAGGTTCCGGAGGGGCCATGCAGATAGGAAAACAGGAGCAGGCGGACGCTGTGCGCAACTGCATATGACCTAGCTCCGCGTTTTGATAAATTATTTTTAATGTTGTATTTTATTTTTGTAATTTTTAATTTTATTTTTAATTTTTAATTTTTTACTTTGTTTTTATTTTATTTTACTCTTTTTATTTTTCTTTTTTTTTAAATTTTTACGTGGTATGGTTAATTTTTTTAACGTTATATATATATATATATATATATATATATATATATATATGTCATTACTATATATTTTTTATATTTGATTTCTTTTGTCATGCTTTTTTATGTTTTATTACTTGTTATTATTTTTTATTTTTATTTTTTTTTCAATATTTGAATTTTTGTTTTCTTATATATATATACATATATACATATACACATACACACACACACACACACACACACACACACACATATATATATATATATATATATATATTTTTTTTTTTTTTCCCATGGAAAAATTCGTAATTTTATTAATGATAACAAAATTACATTTTGTAGATGCTGTAGTGCATATCCAAAAGCAGGTCAAAAACTGTTGATCAAAGAAAAAACCAGAACGAAAATAACCAGAAAATTAATGTACAATGGGGAGAAAATTATAATTTTCTCCCTTTTTTCTTCTCAACCTTTCGCCACTCCCCCTGAGTCAGTAAGGAAGAAAATAGAACAAGTGAGGTGTCCTCCTCAGGGCAAGGATTATCCTTATCAGAATCCGAATGGTCTGAAGAATGTTGTCTTTTGGCACCACTGGTATCCGATGTGTCAGGTATCTTTGCCGGCAAAGAGTCCATCAAATCTGTTGTTTCATGTTCCACAATTTCTGGCTCCTTGTGGATCTGATTGTTCTCTTGGGGAATGGGGGGATCTTGTTCCGAATCTTCCTCCTTAGTTGGTAGATCTTCAGGGCCTGGTGGGGAGAACTGCCATCCCTTGGGCTGTTTTCCAACTTTCTTCTTCCTATTCTTATCCTTTTTGGCTTCTGGGCATGTGTTTTGAAGATGCCCTGTTAGGCGAAAAATTCTGCATCTAAATGCAGTATTTTCATAATCTAGTATATGTGTCTAGCATTTCTATTTATACTTGAGTTGAATTTGGTCTGGAAATCCTTTGCTGAGGTCTACTTCCACACATATGCATGCAAATGTGTAGATTTTTTCCTCCGTTCTGTCTGTGTCCATTTTGATGAATCGTCCAATGGAGTTGCCTATAATAGACAAGACTTGAGGGCTCCAAAAGTGTAGAGGAAGGTTGTGAAGATGAACCCAGACCGGCATCCGAGAAACAACCATTGTATTTGGATCAAAATCTGGGAACCATGGAGTAATGAAGAGACCCGTGGATCCCATGAACCATGGTCCCTCCCTCATGATGATGTCCCTTTCCTCTGCTGTCTGAAATTTTACAACGAAAAATCCTTTGGAACAGAGATGAATATCGCATGTAGGATTCCAGGTTCTAAAAACCCAAAGGAAAAGATCCATAGACTTGGGCCAGAAGCAGTTGAATCTGCAGATTAAAGCTTGTTTTTTGAATTAAGTACAATAATTGTCTGTTTCTGGTATGTCCATATTTATTTTTGGGGTATAACTCAGCTGCTCCATAATGTATGGGGCTGGTGTTGTGCCTACCTGTTTTGTTGTGGTTGTATCTGGTTTGTTTCCTGCTAGGATGTCTTTGAAGGATACCCCTGCACGTTGTTTCTTTTGTTGTGTTTCTAGGTATTTTGCAATGCTGCTTCCTATGCCGCTGCTTGAGGGATTTACTTTGTGATGGTCTGCCACTCCACCTCTCAGCTGCAGGTTGAGTGTGATGGAAGACTCAGGTAGGATCCTGTATTCCATGAGGGTTTTTTTGTCTTGGAGTACTCTGCCTCCATAGATTAACACTTGTGATCCTATAGGATAACCAGTATGCTGGCAGATGTTATTCTTCAATAGCAATACTGATTTGGTGTTATGTACCTAGGCTAGACGTGTCCTCCCATTAGGGGTTTTTATTAAAACTTGAAAAAGGAGAGGGCTTACCAGTGATTTAGGTTCTGGTTCGTCCGCGGACTCCTTTCTATTGTCCATAAAGCTCCGTGGGTAAATGTCAGTGTCGCAGTCATTGATGGCATAGTTGCCAGAAAATATGGCAGTAGAACCCGGGACGCAGACAAAGGCTCCCTTCGGAATAGGTCTCAAGTGCAGCCCATTATCCAAATTCATATTAGTCTTCTTTCCACAGTAAATAAACTAACCCGTGTTCATCTATTCAGCTGCTACGAGGAGCTCCTCCTGTTGCTTGAAACGGAATGGGTACCTGTATATAGTCTTGCAGAGAGGAGCGTTGCATCCTGGTTCACATATGTCATCCGAGGCATTTCCCCTGTTGTATCCAGTTTGTGTGCTGTAGTAAGGACACTTGAGATGAGCAGGTATCCTCCAACGATGGCTATGGGATTTGGAAATAGAAACTATTCCCTTTCTCTGTGCACGGATAACACAACCCATCTTGGTTCCCGCCTTTGTGTCAGCACCAGATATCGCCACTGCTCCGTCAGTTTTGTACAATGACTGCTTCAACACTTCCACATCTACAGGATCAGCCTATACAGAAACGGCCTTTGGCGATGTCTGCCTTGACTGTGCATATCCAGGATTCTCCGTCAAAGGAGTAGGGTTTGCTGTGACGGCCTTCATAGCAGAGCGGGGAGCCATTTTTCTTTTCTCAATCTATCAATTCTCTTGTTCATATATATATATAATTTTTTTGTAGGGTATGTGTCGATGCTTGTCTAGTAGCTCGATCCCATTATGTGCAATTTGATAGTTGATTTTAAATTTTTCGTTATAATGAATCGAGTCTGCTCCACAATGTGTTAATTTCATGGTTGGTCTTTAAGTTTTCATTACAATGGGTTGAGCTCACGTACACTACGTTTCAATTTGATAGTTCATTTCTTAATTTTTTTCGTAATGTATCAAGTTGTCTTAGGCTAAGATTTCAAAATCGCTATACATTTAGCATTTAAAAAAAATTACTCTTGGTATAATAACTCTTTCATTCAGGTGTTCATTTTAAAGGTTTTTTAGTCATAAATTTTTCCATAATGTCATTCTTAAAATATTTTGAAAATTTAAGATTGTTTTGTAGTCATAATCTTTGGTTTTAATTCCATTGTTGAAAAATTGTCAAGATTTTTAATGTTTTTCTAAGTCATGATATTTTATCTTTAATGTTATGGTTGAAAACAATTATAAATATTTTTTCTTAGCACCATGCTTGAAAATTGTTGGAATTTTAAGGTTTTTCAAAGAAGTGATATTTTAAATTTAATGTCATGCTTAAAAATCGTTGGAATTTTAAGGGTTTTCAAAGACGTGATATTTTATCATTAATGTCATGCTTGAAAATCATTGGAAATTTAAAGTTTTTCAGAGTCATGATATTTTGTTTTTAACGTCATTACTAAAAAGTGTTGAAAAATAAAAAAAACACGTTATTCTAGCATCAACACTTTTCAATTTCTAGGTGTTTTTTACACCAAACAAAATGGATTTTATTTTTTTACTGTTATTTTTAAAAAATATTGAAAATTTACTCTGAAAATAAATAAATAATAATAATAATAATAATAATAATAATAATTCCAGCGTCAACACTTTTCAATTTCAAGGTGTTTTTTCATGTTTTTTTTGGGATTTTTGGGCTCGAGTACCCACTTTGAGGTAATAGTTCCCATTTGATCGGTAATTATGTTTCATGAGGATGCCGATGAAATCATCGATTTTACTGATCATAGTTGTCGTGATATATTTACTCCCGTATTTGATCATGATGATGATTATATCGTAGTTGATTTTTCGAAGCCACCAGTTTATGATGATCTATTTTTTGATGAAGTCGAAACCCCCCAAACTGTTGAGGCACTTCAGCCCGAACTGATGGTTATGTCAGGCCCTCGCTATCTTGAGGTTGGTTTCACTTCCGATCAGGAAATTGTTGAAACACCCAAGGCTCCTCATCACTCATCTATATGCATTGAAGATCAATCTCACACACAAATCATACTTCCTCCACTCGAACTGTATGATCCCATCGCTCATGCAATGGAGGAATCTTACATTGCAATCACACATGAACGATGCAAGTTGTATTTGTTTCTTTCGTTTGCTTGCATGTCACAATCAATAGTATGTGTATGATTAACAACTGCATGTAATGTCGCACAACACCGTGACAAGTCCATGGATTGCATGTCATGTACTTGCACTCACTTATGTTCTGTGGACACATTGAAACATGGAGTGTGTTTGTCTTCATTTTTATATCTTTCTTGTTTGCTGGTTCGCACAACTAGGTTGCTCGTGGACCATGCCTTCACCAACATGGGTCAACCAATGTGTCGATGGATGCATTGTAAGTATCACTTCACGTGATCAGGCCCATGCAACATTAGCTTAGGAGTAGGAGCAATGTTTGCTTTTGGTTGTTTGATTGCATGCTTGCTTGCTTACTTATCTCGCATGTTTTTTTGTTTGATTTCTTGTTTGCTTACCTTCTTTTCTTTCACATTTACTTCTGCTTCTGCTTTGTTTTTTGTTTGTTTGTTTGTTTTGTGCCCGTAGGTTAGTTTTGCATGAAACCATGCGTGACTCTTAAAACAAACTGGGTAAAGTACAAGAAGACTTGTACAACTATCAACATTTGGTTATCTGTTATCCACTCTCTTATTTAATAACTTTCTATCTTCAGTCCGTGATACGTCGATGGTACATACGTACTGTTCGAAGTGAAGCTTGATGAAAACACAATGCTTGCGCACTAACTAGTGTCACCTATTCTAGTCGGTTTTTTTTGGGTTAACCCTTGGCAGCTTAGTCAAGTAGAGTAAGGTGAGGGGGAAAACCTTAACATGCACGTCAGAGGTATATAATAAACTATTTCTCTGAAGGAACAACTTCTTCTTCTCTCAATAAGTCAAGATCCCTCTTTTGCCTTTGAAATGAATAAGTGCTATGTATAGTTATGAAAAATGAAAAATAAAAAATGAAAAATTTCAAAATGAAAATGAATAAGGTGAAAGAAGAGAAAGGCTTCCTACGTAGGGAGGTGATACAAGTAACTCTACCGGGGTACTGACCAGGCTCACTGGTAGCAGAGCGATGCCTATGTTCCTGTGTGACTTCGCTGGGGTACTATCTAGGACTGCTGGCAGCAGAACAACACCAGAGATGAATCTAAAACTCTGATGACTATATTGCTTGTGCACCAATATACCCCTGAACCCCAATCAAAACAGTTGTGTTGGCTTGGCTTGGAATGTGTGTTGACCGACCAAGAGCTTGGAAGATGCTACATCTTACAATCAAGCAAGTGTGGAAACCAAGATGAGCTGGGAACTGAACAATGCTTCCGGAGGTGTTAGACTTGCTTTCGACGAACAAGGTCCATTCAGAGAGTTGCAGTTCTACCAGTGTGTTGCCAAGTGTTGTAGCGTCTACAACCACCCTCCAAAATTTTGCCTTAGCTTTGTTTTGGAGCCTCCCTACCAACCATCCTCAGCAGCATGTCTTGCACTGTCAAGTACACAAATTTCAGTGGTTTCCTAGTAGGTTTCCAGCCTGTGCATGATAGCTTGATGCATCCCCCTCACAGGTTGTTTCTCCTAACTTGGTCCAGTTGTAGGCTGAGCAGATCCCTCAAGGAATTGCATAATTCTGGAGGGGAAACAACCTTCCATCTAGAAATTATGCAATCATGTCTGGCAGCCTGCCTGGCTCCAGAATTGCGCAATTCTACCTGTCAATCTTCCATAGAAAAAGTGCACAATCCGTCCCAATAGGACTGCTTAGCCTAGAAATTGCGCAATTCTGGGCAGCAGTCAGTTGTTTAGCCCAGAAATTTCACAATCCTTTTGGGAAGCTAACTCAACTCCCTCCTAGAAATGTGCAAATTTTCCCCTCAGTCAAGCAGGCTTTTACATTTTCCAGTGGGTTGACCGGTTCCACCCGGGACCGAGAAAACATGACTTGCATGCATGTAGTTAGGGTCCTATAATTTATAGGATCTCAAGGTAATTGAGTATTGTATCTCAGGAATCTTATTTTGTAAATACTTGTCAATCTACCAATGATTTCCAAATAAAAGAAAAAATAGAATAAAAAATGAAAAGAGGGTATAAATAAGAAAAGAGAAAAAACAAAAATATTGAAAAAGAAAGAAAAGATTGAACCCCACCAAAAGAAAGAAAAATAAAAAAAGGAATAATACTGAAAGTGTTGCAAGTCTAAATGCCACTACTCATAGATAGTTTTTCTTCATTATTGTTAAAAGAAAAAGGTTGTGTGCAGCTTGTTCAAAATGCCACAATCACTAGCTTTTGGTTTAATCATACAATGTAATCATGGTTAAACTTGTTTAAATTTCTGTAAATTAGGTTAGAGAATAAATATTTTCCCAACAATCCAATCTGGGTAAATCAGTAGTTAGGTAGAAAATGACATTGATTCAATTGTTTAATCTGAATCAATAGGAGAAATAAGGGATATGTTAGATAGTTTTTCATTTTGTATAAAAGAAAATAAAGTGGGTTTGCTAGTCTAAGTGCACCCTTTTGAAGAATAAAAAATGCTAGTTTAGTTATGGGTAGGTAAATTAGATGATTTTACAAATATATGATTATGTCATTTTTATCCTAAGTTTTAAGGATATGGGAAAAGGAAAAATGGGTACAATGGAATAAAGTGTTTTCATATGTTTTATTATTAACCTTTATCCTAAGTCCAATAGGAAAAATGTAAAAGCGCAAACGGATAAAGCTGCTTTGTCGCATATGGTTAATCAACTGCATAGTCGAAGGCATCAAGATATATTCCCGCTCAGCATCCATGGTCCTCATCCACCTACGCCCCCCCCCCTCCATCCCACATTTACTGCTAGGGGGGCATCTACAAAGTTGTTTCTCCCACCGGGCCCCATCCCCAACGTGTCACCCTCTCGCGATTTCACACCTCCCCCCCATCGAAACCACATACCGCTTGCTACCCCCTCTGAAACCACTGTTCCCTCACCCACTTTACCATGCCCCACCATGATTTCCTCCACCATTCTCCTCCCTCTACATTGCCTAGCTGTTAGCCAATTAAATGAATTTCTGGAAAATGACCATTTAGCATTAAAATTGTAATTCTCAGGTAACCGTTTAGGCCTAACAGTCCTACACCATTTTCAACGGAACGTTCACAGAAGTGTTTAAAAATCTCCTGAACCCATCGCTCTCCTCCCTTTTCACTCCTGATTGTATGTAAATTGAAAACTTTGAACATCAACCACTCTCAGATCTATTCCCCGACCAGACCAACAGAGAAACTGAAAGTTTCCTATTTCTTTCACCTGACAGTTTGTTACCCAAACACTTTCCCCAGTAAGCTCTTCTGTCAATTCCTCTTGTTTTTCAGATTGTTATAGTCATGCCTCCAAAGACCAAAACCCAAGACAAACTTGTTAATCCTTTGATTCCCCCTTCTGTAGACTTAGATCATATCCCTCTGGTTGACAGGGATTATAGGATTAATGAAACCTAATGTGACTGTGATTTTCTTGAATTATATTATTGGTTAGAAGACAAACATGCAAATAAAATTGATGAAATTCGGTGCTGGGAGTCCAATCTTCCCCATTACATTTTCCCCTTGACATTCCAAGCCCTTGAGTTTACCAGAAGGTGTTAGGCATGTAATTTCCCTGCTCAAAGTGCTATCATGGCCCCCTTAGGTGACATTCTCTTCACAATTATTGCCCAGTCCATTGACAAAATGATGCTTACTCCCACTGTGGAAAATAATACTCCTTTCTCCTTAGAAGCCCTCACCCAACTTTATTAGAAGCTGGATTTCACTACCAGAGCTAAAATCTTCGAAATCTTCTTGCCTGAGAATGCCCAGTTACCCAAAATGAATCCTCCATATCCTTCCTCCATATTTCCTGATTAAGCCAAACAAATTATATCCATGATTTCCTATATTTTATATTATTTTTCTAATCAGTGGGTAGATGAGCCCATTTTAGAATTCCTCTCCATATTTTCCATAGACAACAAGCCTTCCGTTGTGTTTAATTTCAGTCAATCCTTGGTTGACAATGTTCATGAAAAACTCATAAAGTTTCCCACAGAATAGGTGTTTAATTACACCTCCATTTGGATTTATATGGTCCTCTACTATCAGGTAGACAAATTCAATTTTGCAATGCAGAAGCATGATGATGCAGGAAATCAGTAGCCATTGAGCTTTTGGACCTCATTGATCATGAAAGAACAACATGAGTTTTATTATAAGCAGTTCATTGAAGATTTTTTTCATCGCCGTTAACATCCTTAACGGTGCAATTTAGCCCAGAATCAGTGAAGAAGTCAAGTGAATTTTTCAACTAACAGATCAAGCAAATACTGGGGATTGGTATTTATACCAAAATTACATAGAGATCAGGGTGTATGGTTGTGAATTGGCACCATACAAACTCCCCAAATACCTCCCCATGATGATTTTTGCCATGGAGTATATTAGACAAATGCTAAATTCGGATGACATCCATTTTGTAGTGGCCAAGAAGAAATCATAGTTCAGAATAAAGACACAGGTGGGCCCATTTGTATGTAATACCAGGACAACAGGTGAAGAAGCTGATAAGATGCTTAAAGAAATGAAGTTCAATCTATGTTTTAGTCGGCCTTATGACCCTTATGGTATTATTTCAAAGCTCAAAGTGGAAAATGAAAGCACTCCTTACATTCACACTTCAAGACCTAAAATAGAGCAATATGCTAATCAGTTGGAATGGATAGAAAACACCTTACAAGAAGCTGAAGAACAACTCTTTTCCACTTGCATTTTATGGACTCCCACTCCCCAAGAAAAATCAAGCAAAAGACAGAGGGAGGAAGGATCTTCATCAACAACTGGGAGTGAAGCCAAAGAGTTCAGGATCAGTTACAAGAAGAGGACAAAGTTGACTCCTAGAGTAGAGGTGGACAAAGAAAAAGAAGAGCAGATTGCCATCATAATCACTGATTCACCACCTGCAACCAGAAAATATAGAACATCTCCTACTGGACCTTCATCATCACAAGGTCAGAAGGAAACTGAGCTAGAGTCACAGAATGTCCAAACATAAAAACTGAAGACAATTTTTGATAGGTACAAGGAGATTAAACTCAGAAATGAGATTCTAAAAAACAATACTTATAAACAATTTTGGAAGCATACCTCTAGCTCATAGAGTAGGTTGTTGTTAGTCTTTGACACAGATCATGAAAAAATGTAGATGACCTTCCTTGAGGCCCAAGTTCCACAACCAAAAACAACAACATACTACAAGAGCACTACATTTGAGTTTAAAACTAAATACATTCATCCCATTGTTAAAATGGAGATGCACAAGAAAACTAGTGATATTATATCTTCTACTTTAACTAACACTGCTATGTCACTATCTAAATTGCAGGTTTCATTTGCCAATGTTCAGTCACAGTTGAAAATGGAGAAAGTGTCCTCCTTGGCAAAAGATAACATGATCAAATATTTGGAGGATTTGGTACTAAATATAGGGTATGACCCTAAAGATGTCAATGTTGCTGAGGAGATTATTAAAATGAAGAATTTGGACATTGCGGGCTTGAGAAAACATCTTAGGCTGCCAGACACAGAGGATCTATTAACTAAGGACATTGAAGAAAATGAAGCATAGAAGGCTGACATGATGAAGTTGATCATAGACCAGAACATACAAATTAGGCAGATGGAGGCAGAGATGGAGAAAATGATAAAGGAGAAAGAAGAAAGTCAGAAGATGGCCATTATTCCCTTGGATGCCATACCCATTTCTCAACTTCCAGCTACAGGAACAACCACTGTAGCCACTTCTTCTACTCATACTACAAGTGCTGAACAAGTGACCAAGACACTAGAGAACATGTCACTCCACTCAAAAGAAATCAAGACTTTGCAAGATCAACTCAAAGCTTTAGAAGTACAAAACTCCAAATATGAAGTTGCTCATGTGAATGAAATGCAGAAATCACAAAGATTGTTGGAGAAGTTGTAGAAGTTGGAAAGGGACACTTCAATTGGCCAAACCTTGGCCCAAGCCAAGGAAACAATTTGGATGAATATACTAGACTCTATGAATGAGATTTGGCCTTCTATCCAAATCATCTTTGAGCAGAAAGAGCTAATAGAAAAGGCTACAAAAACTATTGTGCAGGGAAGAGAGAAGCTTGGAGAGATGCCCACAGAAGCTTCCAACATTATTAGGTTCATGAATTATAAGTCCAAATATGAACTTGAAGAAGTAGGATTCAAGGATATAACTACTACTATTTTGGAAGTCAAGAAAGTCTTGACAAAGAGGAACCTTATTGATCAGTTGGAAGAAAGATGTGAAACCTTGGAGCTACAAGTAAACAGGTTCACTAACAGAATTGAAGCATTGATCCAGAAAGGACTACCCATCATTTATGCAATAAATGATAAACTGATCACTTAGGAAGACTATGACCTGAAGATGAAATAAGTGGCCAGAAGCAGTACTAATGTCAATGGAATCAAGGGCAGTATGACATCAAAGGCGTTTTTGGAAACCATGTCAAATGATTTTTACATACAGAATGAGGTAAAACACATTTTTACTGTGAAGCTGACTTTTTCCAAATACACAGAGGTAGATGAAATTTACCGGAGGGTAACAAAATTGACCATACCAGATGAAAAGAGATGGGAAGAACTGGTCGATTTACTGGATTAAAAAGGTAATTCGGTAGCAGTAAGTCAATGACCAACACATCAGCCAGCACGACAATCAGTTCAGCAACGCAACACAGTTTTAGGTTGACTCAGCAACCGAAACATCCAAAACAGGGTCACCTTTCTTTTCAACTATCTACATGTCCTATTTTTCTGCCAGAATTAGATCATATTTTTTGTAATTAGGCTAATAATACACTATCGGTTTGAAATCGATTTTGTAAAGGATTTTTGTAATTATCAATATAAATGCTTCACTATTTGAAGTATTAAGGGTTGATTTCCGAATGTAATTTCTTCTACATATTGTATTTTTCAAAGTGCTAGAGCATCAATAATACAAGGAACTTTCATAAGATTCATGTGGTGTACCAAACGGTTATGTGTCTCTTCTATTTACATGTTAAAACATTGTTTTTCTTTCTCTATTATTCTAAATATCTGAATTATTCAACATAAACTGTGATAAATAAGATTTGTTACTTAGAGCACCCTATTTTGGTTGTTGGTAATTTTAATGTTTTCCACTGAAGTCAAATCAAGGAATTCTTAATTGCTCCTTGATTTCTACTGAACCTTACACTTTTGCTATTTCACCATCCATTTAATTTTTTAAAAGATCCAAATAGTGCAACCTAGCTTTCCCTGTGATAACTCCTCTAAAAATTGATGCAAAATCCAGTTTAATTTCTAGACTTCATAACCCAATGAAATTATAACACTCAAATCAACCAAACCAATCAAATTAAAACAAACAGTACAACCATAACTAGCCTAAAATTTACATAAAACAAAGCTAAATTTTACAAAGAGATCCCTCTCTGAAGCTGGCAGGGCTAGATCCCAGCTTCCAAAGTGGTTTTCATGCTATCCTATGTGTTTACTACCCGAACCTCAAAAATACAGAATGAAAACACATCGGATGCTTTTTCCTAAAATAGAAAAAAGAAGCATGCAAAAAGCATCCCTAGATTTTAGGGATCTATTTTTAGCAGCTAGAGGTTACATGCAAAGATCGTTTTAGAATCTTTCCTTCAAGTGTCGCTTTTTCATATATTTGCAGTGTGCACATCATAAGCCTCAAACTTATTTATTCGACACTTCAGAGCTCACTTATTCACATCAATATTGGAGCTTTGACATCCCATAACACATCCAGGAGACTTCGACACATCCAGCTCATCTATTCACAGATCTAGCAAGTGTTCGTCTGCCTCTCAGTAGTTCAGAACCAATGGCCTCCAAGAGAGAAAGATCAAAGGACACTAATGGAAGTGAAACTGGAGCAGTAGTTGAGTGAGTGTCTATAAGTCTGCTGATCTATGAAGATACCAAGCTGATTGTAGACAAGGATATCAAATTGAAATGGCAAGAGGTCAATGATGCATTTGCAGGCACATTTTGGGAAGACCTCGAATACTGCCAGGTCTATCTGAACATTCACAAGTCCATATTGTACCAGATTGCATGCAGGTTTCTCGTTCTCCCTTGCGTGGACATGATACATTGGATCATCTTGCACACTGATCCCGAGACGATGAAATTGAGCGTTGTCAGCGGGACAAATATTGCCACTTTAGGGCACAAGATTATGAACAAATGTATCATATGTCAAAGCCCATGATCACCATGGAGACACCCTTCAACGTACCCAGCAACAATGCCAACTCTAGATACATCTTGAAGAACTGGGTGAAGGAGCCGGCCAAATTCAGGATGACACCCAAGGTCTACAAGACAAAGATATTGCGGTAGGCATATCAATACTTGGTCATCTTTGCATGTCGCTTGTATGGCCAAGAGAGCACGTAAACCTTCCCACATAATTGGTTGATCGTGTTGGACCAACTGGCCAGAGAAAGCAAAACATGCAACTAGTCTGACATTTTGGCTCACCAACTGCAGGAATAGGTAACAAGAGCTTGAAAACCACCCAAAGGTCAGTAGGCATAAATCTATGTGTTCACTTACATATTGGATGAAATCTTTGCCCGTCAGGAGTTCCCATTCTTGAAGTGGGCATGGACATCGATTGAGATCTCTGTGAACACTTACTGTAAGATGTTGTCTGAATGCAAATTCATAGGAGTTATCACATAGCTGTCTGATCATTTTGTCACCCCAGTGTACAAGATGATATTTGAACAGGATCCATCCTGTTACACTAAAATTTGTCACCATGACTATTTGCAGTTAGTATGGCTCCATCAACTGTCATACTATCCTCCTTGGCAAGTCTCATACCTCTGCTCTTCATGTCAAACTCCAAGAAAGAGAGAAAGTCCTTAAAAAGTCAAATAACTCTGGGTACGTAGTTTCTCTTAGCCTTACCTGCGTGTACGCACCTCAAGTTCACAATACCTGCGTACTTGTACGCTCTGTCTGTAAAAGGGTGGGTGCGTACTCCTGTAAAGGTCAAAAGGCGCAAGTTTCACTTCAAAAAAGTTACTTGTGGTCATTTCTAGAGCATTCTAGAAGTTTGTTTGACGTGTATTGAGCGCCTCCAGATGGTTCATGTATCCCTATGAAAGAGGAACTTATCCCATCAAGAGGGGAGCTATCCCATTCAAAGAGGGGCGTATCCCATTGATGGTGGACCTGATTAACTTCCTCTAAAGCACTATAAATACAGGCATTGAGCCAGAGGGAGGGGAGGTTGAAAGCTGAACATTCCTAAGGGTAGATGCTGCTGGAATTAGGACTCCCTTATAGAGCTTGAGAGGAGAGATTCCCATCCTTTCTTAGCATTATTTGGAAGTGGGTGAGCTGATCAAAGTAAAGGAAAACTCTTGCTGGACCCTAGGAGGGACCTGCACAACACCAAGGCTCAGGTTGTAATGGTTTCTTTTGTTTCCACTTAATACAATTAAGCTCACTTTTCTCAACAGATTGTTATACATTATTTGTTTCATATACTCCTTGGTCTGTATGATGAATATGTTTTATTTTATAAGTTATTCAGGTGCTATGTAATCTTTTGGCTTGTTAGTGAATGCAGGTTTCGAAGAGAAGGAGGAGCTCATCCAGATCGGCGAGGCTGGACTACTACAAAGCGTTGGACTAAAGGTATGTTATGAACACCTGATTACTTGTATTCTAAATGCATATTTAGAGAAAGGTAGTGTTTACTTGTCTTGTTTGTCACTAGAAAGCCTTAGCTTCTAGGGAGGTCGGTTTTGTCCGCAAAATTCACTCTTTCCACATGACACATCCTACATGTCAAAGGCAACAATGGAGGCACTGATTGATATAGCAAATTGGTATGCCTCACCGCCTGAAACCTTCATACAAATGTACATCGCCGAGAAGCCTCCGCGTGTCCTACCGAAGTTTACCTTGGACAAACTCATCATTAAGGAAGTATCATATCACATCTCGATAGGATTGACAGCTAGGCTACACTGGAAGAAGAAGGCACCTTGGCCCGCTCTTTCGTTGCGGATAAGGTTATACAAGATAAGGAATTTCAAGCATGTGGATTTCAAATCAGAGGAGATCAAGAAATATCCATTCAACGCCCAAAGCTACAATCTGTATGACCCACAATGTCTTGTAAAAGATCACTGCATGAGAGTACAATTTTAGTGGATCCACGGGGCATGTCATTGAGTGGAGGAGGACCCATGGAGATATTGCTATAGCTTCTCCAGACCCAATGAAATAGTTGGCCTTGGTGTGGAATGGTTAGCGAAGCAGCATCCCAGAGAGCACCAACAGTAGCAGCGATAGAGGTGAACATAATAGTGAGCGACAAGGGCAAGAGGAAGATTGTCAACAACATGGAGGAGGAACAAAGCTGCAAGTTCTGAGAAGGCCCACTTGTGCAGAAAACAACTTTGGCAATAGAAGTGAAGAGGCAAAAACATGACAAGAGGAATGCACAAAAGGCAGAGAGAAAAACGGAGAATGGCGGAAACAAAGAAGGAGTTGCATGAGTTGAAGGAGCAACTCTAGAAGAAACGGGAGCTGCACAGACAGGAGAAGGAGGCACAACAGGAACATGTACAATAGGGGTGAAACATGTACAGATAGATGAAACTGTGCCCATACAAGTAATCAACTCATCTGAATAACTAGCATTAGATAGATAGGGTGAAGAATCACAAGAGTAGGACTTTGCTCGAGAGATTGAAAAAGAACTTGAGCAGATAGATACAAACAAGGAGAAAAATGAGTTAGAGAAAGATATCGACCTCATGCCTCACCACCAAGAGGCTGATCCACCATATTCAGTGGATCTAGAAGTGGAGCAAGTCCCGAGTGACCAAGGAGACATTGAAATCCTTGGAGACAATCTGGAGGGAGAGATGCACAACATCTCATTCGATAAGTCCCAACATAGAGTTGTGAAGTCTTGTAGAGTGTCGATTCCAGATGATCACGCATCTCCTGCGTAGTTTGAGGAACAAGTGAGCATGTCTAATGTGCACAAACATCCAACAACATTGGTTGATACTACCAGAGCATATGCTGAAGCCACTAGCTCGAGTGTTCACTTCCTGATAGCTAAGAATGAGCGAATGGATAAGGAGCTATAGATGCCCAAGCAAGGAGGAGAATTGGTTACAACATCCATCTGAGCAAAGTTGAAGAAGGAAACACTGGATGAAGTATTATCCCTTGACACAGTCATGTGGGCGTTGTATTCCAAGTTTGGTACCGTGAATAAGGTAGTTGTCCACCTCAACGGTTGGCAGCAACGATGTGCTAGGAGAGCACGTATCTTGTCGACCGTGCATGCTGTTCTTGATTACATGAAAACATGGACAATGAGATATAAGGGAGCCCTACTACACTTGCATAAGATGATGAAGCCCAGAGCAGTCGAGCTAAAGGCATGCATCCGGATTCATATCCGAAACTATGAAGATCTCCTGTAGCTCATCACTAATCTACAAGCTTCCCATGCATGGGTATTCAAGAGTATGGATGTTGTTGTGTATGCACATGCGATCCCATCTATTGGTACACTCACCCAGGTGAAGACAAAGGCATAGGTCCAACTGGAGCTTGACTCATACTTTGACGAGTTGATGCACATAACCACCAGCCCAGACTTGGTGATCAGTGCAGATGCCATGCACAAGTATGTTTCTGGTCTAACCGCACTTAAGACAATGATGCACATGTTATCAGATAAGTTGGATAGAGGAGCTCAAGAAGTGTACCCGAATTCTATGGAGGCAAGAGTTCATTTCCAGAAAGATGTCACCTTAGAGTACACGGACACCATCGTAGACTACCAAGCTTAGTATATGTTCACTATTGTCGATGACCATGAGGATGTCGAAGAGTTTGTCTTCTCACAGTTGTATGAGTCATAATGATGTCTTCCATGGCCTGCTCAAACTTATTTTGTCTCACATGGGTACCTGTGCAGATTGTATGTAATGTCTTTTCAAGTGTAAGTTCAAGTGTCGATAGTTGGATGTAACAGTCATAGAGTAGATGGAGAGTCATGAGGGTAGATGAACTGTCACAAAGAGGAATCTCAAGGGCCACCCCATCCTTTGTTATATATAGTCCCTCATAACTCATTGTAGAGGCTTTTGGTCAGCCAAGCTTCCAATAGGAGTATCTTAGGGAGAGCTTGGACAGTATTGTAATGAGCCTTGGCTTCTCCACTGTGGAGAGCTAGTATATCTCTTTGGAGGAGTAGGAGTTTGTGACTATAATGTTCCGCTATTGGAACTAATGGTTGGACATGGATGTATTATGTGACTGGAACTTACACTTCTTAATATAACATAGTCGACACATTTCATGCATATGTTGTATTGTATTCTAGCTATCTTGTTTACTCTAAATGATATATGTATCTATTTTCTTACGCATGCATGTATGGACTATTCTGTATAAGTATGTATGAATCTGACTGAAATGCGCTGATTGGTTTAACCATCACTTTGGATTTCTTGCTAACTTTCTTTCCAATTTGTGATGCATTTTTGCTCGTGTGTTCCCTTCCAAGTTGCGTGCTATCACAGATTTCCAAGGGGCACACTCACCCCACTTGCCATGTGTTAGAACTGTTCATGTGCCTTCCTTGACTTGCCGCAGTCGTCACACCCTTGCTACCAACATGGAAATCTTACTTACCTCTGTGCGAGACCACAGTCAAGGTGATATCGTACGACACACTGCTGGGACTACTACACCAAACAGTGTAAGGTCTAATTGGGACTTCTTACCAGGGAGATCCTCTGACATGTTGGTGGGTCTAGCACCATCAACATTTCTGGCAGTAGAAGGAGTGCTAGATGACAATATGTGTCCTCTCATCCTATTTTGAAGCTTTGCGCATCTATCATGGATTCTATTACACTCATCCCTCCATGATACCTTTCACATGTCAAACCTCTCCACATCACGAGGGAGTTTTTTGATCTCTTATCCTGATTCATGTTTGATGGTGAAGGCGAAGTGGCCTCGCCTGTGTTCTTACATGACTTCCTTTCCATGCTTGATGAGGAAGATGGATGTTCTGACGAACGGGCCAACCTACTACTTGCACATGCACTTTGTGAATCCCCATGACGATCGTGCTACAACCTACTGGCTGGCAGTGTACACTCACTTGAGCATTTCTATGATCTCATTGAAGATACTTTCCATCATTTTGATCCAGAATATCTTTACCAAAAACTATTACAACAAGAGAAGGCTCCACATGAATCGCCTATGATTTTTGGCAGCGCTTCCATGATTTGCAGTTTCAAGCTCCGAAAAGCCAGATGAAATTTCCTTATCTTTGGGATAGATTCGAGTACTGTCTTAACAAATCAGTACATCCCAAGAAGAAGTTTGAGCCCAAGCCTCGCTCACATTCTTCAATGATGGAGCTGTGAAATCACATACAGACATGGTCACTTTGACAAGTGACTATGTGTTGTCCCCTCATCAAATAGCTCCACCACTGCAGAGTGATGTAGGAGAATAGGCACACACATTTGTTCAACTGTCACATCCTCCCAACATCACTTCACTTAATTTTCATGTAGATTTGGTTGTGAGTTCATCGAGTTGTCACATGCATTTTGTACCACAACCTCCGTCTTCGTACTCAGATTATCCTCTGGCTGATACAATCTTGTGTTCTTCCATTCCGGACTTTACACCTGTTGTGTGTGAGGATCAAGCCATCGACGAAGTTGGTTTTGCACAACCAAAATGCACTCTCATTCATGAAGAGTATGAATGGGAGCTTGAGCATCAAAAATTGGCAACAGATGATGCATTTCTATCCAAGCCTCCTCCATTCTTCCGTGACCTCTTTGGTGAACCTGCCATCCATGATTTTGCATGTGTATCTGCATCTACAGATGCACCCATTGTTGATCACTTGCAGGACACATCGGATGTCAGTCCACCATTCGACAACAGAGAGGATAAATAATTCATTGAAAATCAACTTGACTTTTCATCTTCTTTTTCTGAAAACACAGAGGGTGAATTTGTCCGCTTCTCATCTACCCATCTATTTTATTCATTAGATCATGAGGATGCCGATGAAATCATTGATTTTTTCGATCATATATTTCATGATCTATTTACTCCCGTATTTTATCATGATGATGATTCTATCGCAATTGATTTTTCAAAGCCACCGGTTTATGATGATCTATCTGTCAATGAAGTCGAAACTCCCCAGAATGTCGAGGCACTTAAGCCCAAGCTGATTGTTATGTCAAGCCCTCACTGTCTTGAGGTTGGTTTCACTTCCAATCAGGAAATTATTGAAACACCCAAGGCTCCTCATCACTCATCTGTATGCATTGAAGATCAATCTCTCACAAAGATCATTCTTTCTCCACTCAAACTGCACGATCCCATCGTTCATTCATTGGAGGAATCTTACATTGCAAGCACACGTGCACCACATAAGTTGTATTTGTTTCTTTCATTTTCTTGCATGTCATAGTAAGGAGTATGCGTATGCTTAACAATTGCACATAGTGTTGTACATCACCGTGACAAGTCCATAGACTGCATGTCATGTAATTGCACTCACTTATGTTCTGTGGACACATTGAAATATGGAGTGTTTTTGTCTTCATTGTTATATCTTTCTTGTTTGCTTGTTCGCACAACCGGGTTGCTCGTGAAGCATGCCTTCACCAACATGGGTCAACCAATGCAACGGTGGTTGCATTGGAAGTATCACTTCACGTGATCAAGCCCATGCATTGTTAGCTTAGGAGGAGTAGTGTTTTCTTTTTGTTGTTTTCTTGCATGGTTGTTTGCTTACTTAACTCGCATGTTTGTTTGTTTGCTTGCTTGTTTGCTTACTTGCTTTGCTTTTTCATTTAATTCTACTCCTGCTTTATTTTTTGTTTGTTTTCTTGTTTTGCGCTCGTAGGTTAGTTTCGCATGAAACCATGCATGACTCTTGAAACAAGCTGGGTAAAGTACAAGAGGACTTGTACAACTATCAAAATTTGGTTATCTATTGTCTGCTCTCTTATGTAAGAACTTGTTATCTTCAGTTCGTGATACGTCTATGGAAAATACATATTGTTCAAAGTGAACCTTGGTGAAAACACAACACTTGCACACTAACTAGTGTCACCTACTCTAGTCAGTTGTTTTTGGGTTAGCCCTTGGCAGCTTAGTCAAGTAGAGTAAGGTGAGGGGGAAAACCTTAATAGGCACATCAGAGGTATATAATAAACTACTTCTCTGAAGGAAAAACTCTTCTTCTATCAATAAGTCAGGATCCCTCTTCTGCCTCTGAAATGAATAAGTGCTATGCATAGTTATGAAAAATGAAAAAATAAAAAATGAAAAATGAAAAATGAAAATGAATAAGGCGAAAGAAGAGAAAGGCTTCCTATGTAGGGAGGTGATACAAGTAACTCATCCGAGGTACTGACCAGGCTCGTTGGCATTGGAGCGATGCTTGTATTCCTGCAGACTCCATCGGGGTATTGTCCAGGCTTGTTGGCAGCAGAGCAACTCCAGAGATGAAACTAAGACTGTGATGACTATACTGCTTGTGCACCAATATACCCCTCAACCCCAATTGAAACAAATGTGTTGGCTTGGCTTCGAATGTGTGTTGACTGACCAAGAGCTTGGCAGATGCTACATATTACAATCAAGTAAGTGTGGAAACCAAGACGAAGTAAGAACTAAACAATACTTCCAGAGGTGTTAGACTTGCTTTCCATGAACAAGGTCCATTCAAAGAGCTGCAGTTCTACTAGTCGCTAAGTGTTGTAGCAGCTACAACCACCCTCCAAAATTTTTCCTTAGCTTCATTTTAGAGCCTCCCTACCAACCATCCTTAGCAGCATGTCTTGCACCGTCAAGTACACAAGTTTCTATGATTTTATAGTAGATATCCAACATGTGCATGATAGCTTGATGCATCCCCCTAACAAGCTTTTTCTCCAGACTTGGTCCAGCTATAGGCTGAGCAGCTCCTTCAAGAAATTGCACAATTCTGGAGGGGAACCAACCTTCCCTCCATAAATTGTGCAATCATGTCTGGCAGCTTGCTGAGCTCCAGAATTGCGTAATTTTTCCTATCAACCTTCCCTGGAAAAACTGCACAATCTGTCCCAGCATGACTGCTCAGCCCATAAATTACGCAATTCTGGGGAGCAGTTAGCAAAAATTGCACAATCCTTCTGGGCAGCCAACCCCGCTCCCTCCCATAAATGCACAAATTTTCCCCTCAGTCAAGCAGGTTGTTGCATGTGCCAGTGGGTTGATTGGTTCCCCTTGGGACCGAGAAAATTTGACTTGCATGCATGGGCTAATTTTTCCCAAAATAGCAAAAACGAAACATGAAAAAAGCACCCCTAGATTTTAGAGAGATATTTTTAGTAGCACGAGGTTACATGCAAAGATCGTTTGAGAATCTTTCCTCCAAGTGTCATTTTTTCCTATATTTGTGGCATGCGCGTCATGAGCCTCAAACTTATTTATTCGACGCTTCAGAGCTCACTTGTTAACATCGATCTTGGAGCTCTAACATCCCACAACACATCCAAGAGTCTTCGACACATCTAGCTTAGCTATTCACGGATCAAGCAGGTGTTTGTCTGCCTCTAAATAGTTCAGGACCAATGGCCTCCAAGAGAGCAGGATCAAAGGACACTGGCAGAAGTGCAAGTGGAACAATAGTTGAGCGAGTGTCTACAAGTCTGCCGATTTATGAAGACACCAAGATGATTGTAGACAAGGAAATCAAGATGAAATGGCAAGAGGTCAATGATGCATTTGCAAGCACCTTTGGGGAAGACCTTGAAGACCACCAAGTCTATGTGAACATTCACAAGTCTGCTTGTACTAGATTGCATGCAGGTATCCTGTGCTCCCACGCGTGGACATGATACATTGGATCATCATGCACACTAATCCTGAGACAATGACATTGAGCAGTGTCAACGAGACTGAGATTTCTACCTCCAGGGCACAAGATTATGAACAAATGTATCATATGTCAAAGCCCATGATCACCATGGAGACACCCTTCAACATACCCAACAACAATTCCAACTCCAAAGACATCTTGAATAACTGGGTGAAGGAGTCGGCCAAATCTAGAATGACACCTAACCAGGTCTACAAGAGGAAGATACTACAGAAGGCATATCAATACTTGGTCATCTTTGCATGTCACTTGTATGGCCAAGACAACACGGAAACATTCCCGCAGAGTTGGGTGATCGCTTTGGACCAACTGGCCAGATAAGGAAAAACATGTAACTAGTCCGACATGTTGGCTCAGCAGCTACAAGAACGGGTAACAGGAGCACGACAACCACCCAAAGGTTAGCAGGTAGAAATCTACATGTCCACTTACATCTTGGATGCAATCTATGCCCATCAAGAGTTCCCACGCTTGAAGTGGGCATGGACATCGATGGATACCTCTGCGAACACTTAATGTAATATGTTGTCCGAATTCAACTTTAGAGGAGTTATCACACAACTGTCCGATCATTTTGTCACCCCGGTGTACAAGATGATATTTGAACAAGATCCACCCTGCATGTCGAAGGTAGTAATGGAGGCACTGAATCATATATTAGATTGGTATTCCTCACTGTCTAACACCTTCATATGGATGTACAGTGCAGAGAAGCCTATGCATGTTCTACCGAAATTTTGCTTGGACAAACTCTTCATGTGGGAAGTATCATTTCACATCTCAGCAGGATTGACAACTAAGCTGCACCGGAAGAAGAAGGCACCTTGGCTTTCTCTTCTGTTGTATATTGGGTTATACAAGATAAGGAATTTCAAGCATGTGGATGTCGAATCAGAGGAGATCAAGAAATATCCATTTGACACCCGAAGCTACAATCTGTATGACTTGCATTGTCTTGTAAAAGATTAATGCACGAGAGTACAGTTTCAGTGGATCCACGGGGCATGTCATTGGGCAGAGGAGGGCCCATGGAGATATTTATACAACTTTTTTAGACCCAATGAATTGGTCGGCCTCACTGTGGAATAGTTAGGGAAGCAGCATCCTAGAGAGCAAGAACAGTAGAGGTGAACATGCTAGTGCGCAACAAGGGAAAGAGTAAGATTGTCAAAACGTGGAGGAGGAATAAAGCTGCAAGTTTTGTGAAGACCCACTTGCGCAGAAAGAAGCTTTGACAATAGAGGCAAAGAGGAAACATCACCACAAGAGGAACACGCAAAGGTAGAGATAAAAATGGAAAATGGAGGAAACATAGAAGGAGTTCCATGAGTTGAAGGAGCAAATCTGGAAGGAATAGGAGTTGCACAGATAGGAGAAGGAGGCGCAGTAGGAACAGGTACAATAGGGGGTGTAACATGTAAAGAAAGATGAAAATATGTGCGTATAGGTAGTCAACTCATCTGAATAGCTGGCATCAGGTAGACAGGGTGAAAAATCGCAGGAGCAGGACTTGAGCAGATGGATATAGACATGGAGCAATAGGAGTTAGAGCAAGACATCGACTTCATGCCTCACCACCAGGAGGTTGATCCACCAACTTCACCGGATCCAAAAGCGGAGCAAGTCCTAAGCGACCATGGAGACACTAAAATCCTTGGAGACAATCTGGAGGGAGAGATGCACAACATCTCATTTGATGAGTCCCAACATAGAGGTGTGTAGTCTCGCAGAGTGTCGACTCTAGATGATCACACATCTCCTGCGTAGTTTGAGGAATGAGTGATCTTGTCTGACATGCCTAAACATCCATCAACATTGGCTGATGCTACAAGAGAATATGCCGAAGCCACTAGCTTGAGTGTTCACTTCCTAATAGCTAAGAACAAGTGAATGACTAAGGAGCTACAAACGGCCAAGCAGGTAGGAGAATTGGTTACAACATCTGCCCAAGCAGAGTTTAAGAAGGAAATACTAGATGAAGTTTTTTCCCTTGACACAGGTATGCGGGCACTGTATTCCAAGTTTGACAATGTGCATAAGGCAGTTGTCCACCTCAATGGTTGGGAGCAATGATGTGCTTGGAGAGCACCTATCTTGTCGAACGTGCATGCTGCTGTTGATTACATGAAAACATGGACAATGAGATACAAGGGAGCCCCACTACACTTGCCTAAGATGATTAAGCCCAGAGCAGTCAATCTAAAGGCACGAATCCAGAGTCAAATCTGGAAATATGAATATCTCCCGAAACTCATCACTAATCTACAAGATTCCCATACATGGTTATTTAGGAATATGGATGTTGTTGTGCATGCACATGCGATCCAATCTATTTTGAAACACACCCAGGTGAAGACAAAGGTACAGGTCTGACTAGAACTTGACTCGTACTTTGACGAGTTGATGTGCATAGCCACCAAACTAGACTTGGTGATAAGTGCAGAGACCATGCACAAGTATGTTACTTGTCTGACCACACTCAAGACAATGATGCACATGTTTTAGACGAGTTGGATAGAGGAGCTCGAGCAGTGTACCTAGATGCTATGGAGGAAAGAGTTCATTTCCAGAAAGATGTCACCTTAGAGTACATGGACACCATCGCAGACTACTGAGCTTGGCATTAGTTCACTACTATCGACCACCATGAGGATGTCGAAGAGCTGGTCTTCTCACAATTGTCTGAGTCATAGTGATGTCTTGCATGGCTTGCTCAAGCTTATTTTGTCTCACATGCGTAAATGTGCAGATTGTATGTAATGTCTTGTCAAGTGTAAGTTCAAGTGTCGATAGTTGGATGTAACAATCATAGAGTAGATGAAGAGTCATGAGGGTAGATGAAATGTCACAAAGGGGAATGTCAAGGGCCACCCCACCCTTTGCTATATATAGTCCCTCATAACTCATTATAGAGGCCTTTGGTCAGCCAAGCTTCTGATAGGAGTATCTTAGAGAGAGCTTGGACAATATTGTAACGAGCCTTGGCTTCTCCAATGTGCAAAGCTAGTATATCTCTTTGGAGGAACAGGCGGTTGTGACTGTAACGTTCTGTAAATTGGAACTATTGGTTGGACATGGATGTATTGCATGACTGGAACTTACACTCCTTAATATAATAGAGCCAACACGTTTCATGCATATGTCATATTGTATTCTAGCTATCTTGTTTACTCTAAATGATATATGTATCTATTTGCTTACACATGCATGTATGGAATATTTTGTATAAGTATGTATGAATCTAACTGAAATGTGCTGATTGGTTTAACCATCACTTTGGATTGCTTGCTAACTTGCTTTCTAGTTTGTGATGCATCTTTGCTGGTGTGTTCCCTTCCAAGCCGCGTGCAATCACAGGTTTCCAAGGGGTACACTCACCCCACTTTCTATGTGTTATAACCATTCATGTACCTTCCTTGACTCGCTACAACCATCACACCCTTGCTACCAACAAGGACATCTTACTTGCCTTTGTGAGAAACCGCAGTCAAGGAAATACTGTATGACCCACTGCTGGGAATCCTACACCAAATGGTCTGAGGTCTAATTGGGACTTCTTACTGGGGAGATCCCATGACATGTTGGCGGGTCCAACACCATCAATATTACAATTAATATAAAAATGAAAAAGAAAATCTTATTTACATATTAAATTAATAAAATAAAAGTAAAATACATTTTGTACATATTTAAGCCCAGATGGTGAAAATCACTCAATCTTTGAACAAGCGTCATTTTCAAACCGTAAGTCCAAATTCAACAAAATTAGATTCATTGGGAAGCTAGCGAGAAATCACACACAATGAAGCAATCAAGGTGGAAAACCGAGAAAAGTGAAAATCTCTCTAAAAAAAAGCATAATCAAAGCATAAAGGTAACAATATGACCAATATTTACATAGAGGGTCCCCACTATTATTATGCATATAATAATGTAAAAAATGGGGGTTGTTGTTTTACCACAATAACTCTAAAAGGATAGTAGTGTCAATAATAACAAGACATAGAGGCTTAGAAACAAAAGACAAAAAATGAGCAAGACAGACATGCTACTAAATTCATGAGGCTAGAGAAAGAATACATAGACTATGAACAAGTTGAAATTCAAAGGGATTAGGAAGAAAATTAAGAGAAAATGAGAGAATAACTTGCACTAGCTACTCAAGCATTAGTAACACAAAAGGAAAAGAAAAGGGAAGCTAAAGAGAAAAGAAAGAAGGACCTTGAGAAGCAAGTGACCAAAAAGCATGAAATGAAGAAAAAGGAAGATATCACTTAGTGAGTGAAGTTAGAAGAAAGGTAAAATAAAGAGTGAGATGAATCTTAATGAAGGAAGGAGGAGCATGCCAGTCAATAACAAGTAGAATTATCCCAAAAAATAGAACAAGAAAAATTGCAAATGAGTAACAACCACATTAGAGAATTTAGTACTCTTGTCTTGCTTACATCAATAGGCATGATTGAAAGAGTACATATGATAATAAGAATTAAAATTTAAGCCATCAATGACGATGGTGGAAAAGTGGCATCTCTGGAAGAGTACTTTTACTCCAAGCCAGAATAGAGCATTGTCAATAGGTTTCACAAGGGAAGAAAAACAGTTGCCCTTGCAAATCAAGAGATAAGAGATGAATTATTTTTTCCCTATCTACTTAGACCTAGAGTAAAGGGTTATCTTTATAGCTTTGGATTTAGGAGTATATTCCCAAGATAACACCTTATTAGTTAAAGAAGTGTCGTTTGAACTTGATTTATCAATGCCATCAAGTGGTCATGTTGAAGAAATCAATAAAAAAATTGAAATCCTCAAAAGTTGAGGAACTAAATTAAGAATAATGTGAATGAAATTAGTTCATCATGCCAATGAACAACAAGACACCTTCGTCATATCAATGAGTTGAGGAGTTGGAGAGGGTGCAAAGCAATAATTTCCAAGAGATCATTGATCATCACTAGCAGGATGTGCCTGTAGTCAAGGAGCACTTGAATTTGTAATAGGATGTAAAGTGCATGGATATTCAAGAGTTTCAAATGTTGTCCTGTATCACAATTGAGGATCTAAATAGATCTTGAGAGAAGCTATTTGGTCACCTTCCCAATGTTCAACTTCATCAAGAAGAGGTAGAAAATCTATAGAGGAAAAGGGAATCACAAGAGATTGAATACCATGAAGTATAGGTAAGAATGCATAAAATTGAACGATACCAATTAGGTGCTAAAAATATCCCACTAAGAATTCCAAGGCTTAACTAAAGAGAAATTATGAAATTTCAGTGCCTGGTCAATGAATTAAGGGAGGTTTTTCCTAGTTTGGACTTGAGCTTAATTTCCCTTAGTAGGAAACGTGCCAAGTTGTGGAAGGGAAAATGGAAATTCATTACTGGAACTAATGTGGCTAGGATACTACATTGGACCCCACCAAAGCCCAAAATAGTTTTGAGAAGTCCAATCAAGAATGACATGCAAAGGGAAAAGATGCATAGCATTTAAAAGGCCTTAATAAGAAATCATTGTTGCAATACTTTATGTCCCCTTCTGAAGAAGTCCTCCATGTAACCTTTGGTCAAATATTTTTTAAGAAGGATCTAGAGGCTATCTACCAAGACATAATAGAATGTGAATTGGTATTAGATCAATCTCTCCTAAAACACATCAAGTGGGAATTCCAAGTGGCTAGTAAGGGTAGCATGTCATCAACACCATCTCCAACTTCCCAAACCATAATCAATTTGTTGCTAGTGTCGGAAGGGATGTACTTTCATGATTACACCTCTCCACCCCCCTCCCATAATGTATTATTCATAGAGCAGTTATTTTGTGTGTGTGTTTGTTCTATGTCCCTAGGAATATGGGTTGGGAAATTTTGTATTCTAGGGAAATTAAGTTTGTTGCAATAATTACTTTTGCTCCATTATTAATACCAAGAAGCCAATTTCCTAGACAAAATTTTGTTGAGAAATGTTGTCTATCTCTAGCTCTGTTTTTGGAATATAGTAGTTTCCTTCTATAATTTAGATTATTTTAGTTTTTATTTCTTATGTTAATACTTAAGAGATTTTCACATTACTTGAATTATTCCATAGGCACTAATTTCTTCAACAAGATATAAAATAGTCTTATCTCTTTTTATTTTAATTAACATTTCTCTTTGGGTTCCACATAAATACTATTCCAAATCGTGCATTCAATGGACACATGGGCTAAGAGTATGTGCACTAATGGAATATTTAGTATAGGTGCATATTCTTCTCATGTTATATTAGTTGCACTTTCCTTTATTATCTTAAAATAGATTTATTTTCAAAGCAGAGAAACCCTTTTCCTTTCTGCACTTAATATAGGTTTCTAAATTATCATTCCATAAATATAGACTAATCCTATTTGTTGAATTACAATATTCATTTACTTTATTTCTTATATTAGTGGCTAAATTTCACTTCAATGAATCTAGACTAATCATGTTTGTTGAATTGTGATTTCTCTATTTCATAGTTCATAGGATAATTTTTTGATGTTTTTTTTCTTCAGTTAACACACATTATTTCCCTATCATTAAAGCTCATCAAAACTAGCTATCAAGCCAAATAATCAGGAGGATTTAGTTATCCCAAATATGGGAGAATTTAATTAGGCTTCTCTTCTAGGTTGAGTCCATGAAACCTCTTAATGATACATTTCTGACCATCAACGGGTAGTAAATACAAGACTCATTGTTATACATGAAATACCTCCTCATCCAATTAGAGGAGAAGATCAGACACTTGACTGAGATACACACCTATTTTAGGCCTTTTTAAAGTTATAACGCACCCTATCAGAATATTCAGAGCATTATAAAGTGGCCCTTTGACTAATATCCTACATTACCCTACCTATAAATGCACCATGCCTTCATTAAGCCCGCAATACCAGAATTTCATGTGGCCATGAGAAAAAATCATGAGTTAACTCACTATGACTCCATTGTCTACTCAAAGTTGACTCTAAAACACTATAAAATATTTCCTCAAGTCCATCCATTGATGTTGCCAATCCTAACAAAGACTACTGAATTGGGAGAAATCAATCAAGCAGAGGAAACATATTCCATCCTTTGGCTTATACACAAAGTGGACTGATGAAGGAATTGGTAGCTTTCTCGACCTCCCATTGCCTATATATTGGAGGCTAGGCCATTGAAATTAGGATCAAATTCATGTACTGTTATGTTTTCAAAACATTGTTTGGGGCAGAGAGGTTGAAGAGGTAGGACTTGGAGGAGGTCATGCTGTAGCTACCTATGGTTGTAACATTCCCTGATCTTTTTAACATGTAGATTTACTATTGTTCCTTGCATATTATTGTTAATTGATCATATATCTTTTGTTCATTTAATGATAACTTGGAAGATGGTATACTGTATGCATTTTCAATAATGGATCATTGCTCATCTATTGATGTTTGAATTGATTAAGATTTATATGCTGTAAAGGATATATTTTCTCTCTTTTGTGTGCAAGATTGAACTTAGGAGTTAGATGGGAGAATTTCTCATACACACTAATTGCTCCAACTGATCTACATGAAAGGATCATCAGGTAATAATTTGTCATTGATTTGTCAATTCTAGCTTATTGTTTGAATTATTGGATGAATTAGACCATAGCTCAATAGATCCCTAAAACGTCTACCTCAGGTTCTGGGAAACCTAAGAAGGTTTTCTAGTTTTTCCATTCGAGCTTAAATCCCTATAACAGAATTGGCGACTCCACTACGGATCATTTCAAATTCCTGTTTTTTTTTATACCTACTAGATCATGAATATATTCTCTTGTTTGGTCTTGTTAACCTCGAATTCTTGTCTCTTGTATGTTTCTATGATAGTTTTTCTAGTCTGAGTCTCTATTGTGACATGGATTATTCTTTTTCCAAGTAAAAGCGTGCCCTCCCAGTTCTTTCTAGTGTGTTAACACAAGTTTCCTTTATGCACAGTGCATTACCCTCGCTACTAACACCCTGTGTGGTCTAGAAACCTGCGTTAGTGCCTTAAAACCTTGTTTTAAACCTAGTATGTAGATTTCACTATCTAGTTTTTGCTTGTCTATTGGCCCTTAGGTCTGTACTGTATGAAATTATAATTTTTCTAGTTGCATCCATTAATTTTTATTTCAAGAAGGTAGAATAGTTGCATCATTTGAAAAAGAAAAGAAAAAATGACTTTCTGTCAATTTTGTTTGTTTTGATCAATTTGTTAGTGAGATTTTATTTTGAGTATTGAATGCATGCATTAGTTGTGCAATATTAGAAGCTACATTAGGATTTTTTGTTTTTGGAAAATATGTTTATTACTCGCTCCTTGTAGAATATTTTTCTCATCAAATTCAATTGAAAAGCATATTTTTTGGATGGTTTGGGGCAGGTCTCACAAACATCATATGTTGACACCCTTCCAAAGGCACTAATAAAGTACCTTTAAAAATAACTACATAATAAAATAAATCAACAACCCTTTCTCTCAGGAAAATGCATATTAGCTTAAGCTAGGGTCTTGGGTTAAGCTCCCCAAGGTTGCAAAACTAAACTAGCGTCATTAAAGAGTGAAAATCCCGTTGCACTCACATCATCCTAGACTGGTCCTCTAAGAAGGGAGTTAAGCACGAGACAACATCAATGTAACACTCTCCTCCCACATCTACCCAAGTAACTAGCTAACCGGGGTAAACATGCAATGAGAGGCTACTATGATTGGATTCAAACTCCTATGTGACCGTAAGGAAGTGGAGAGCCATATATAGCTGCTGTCATAAAACATACATATAATCAACATAATAGGGATAGAAATATCATAAACATATTAGCCATAAAATCCACATATACACCAGTACATTCACACATGAAAATCAAGGGAATGAATTTCTATTTATTGAATGCAATAAACCAATCGGAGATGGGACTACCACGTTCCACCCGACCATATCTTAGTTGAGCCAAGTCTCTCTTTAGCCAATCACCCCCATGCCATATTCCAAGCATGAATGTGGGACTCATAGAACACACTAAAAACACCAACAAGCATGGATGCCATTGGATCTCTCCACCTACACTATGAGGAATTTGAGTGCCTCCTAGTCTCTTAGGCTTTACCATAATCCACAGTCCAATCCAGGGATTGCTAGGCCCTACATCAAGACACACTCTACATGCTTTACCATATATCCCATCCCGGGACTATTAAGCCCAACAAAGAGAAATCCACCTCATGGGTTTACTGTATATCCCACCATTCACCGACAAGGATTCCTAGGCCTACCAAGGCACACAATCTGGATTTACCGCAACCCATAGTCGGGTTCAGGGGTTACTAGGCCATTGGGTTTATCGTGATCCACATTCTAGTTCAGGGACCACCAGGCCATGTGTTTGATAGTTCAGAGGTCCACCCAATCAGCTTCGAATCCATTCGGCCATCCCACATTAAATGAATATGAGAAAACCAACACATGTAATACCATGCATGTCAAATATATCAAGGAAAACACACATGCAAGTCGATACCTACAATGAAGCCTATTATAGTTGATTAATCCTGCCTTTCCCTGCTTGATCTTTGCTTCCTCTTGCCTTCTTTTCCTTCCTTTCTCCAATTCCAAAGTGCTCCAAGAAAACTCTGTGTCCAAGAGTGAGAGAGAGAGAGAGAGAGAGAATAGAAGAGAGCTCCAAAACTGAACTGATCAAGCTTTCCAACTGATCCTTAAAAGCCTTTTTATGAATGAGGCCTCTATTTTCTTCATTTTCCATTATTTTCCTTCATTTTCCTCCTCACATGCAACATGTGACCTTTCACCTCCTTTTTCTCCTAATTTCCATTATTTTCATAAGTAAATGTGCCAAAAATGCCATTTTTCCTTTCCAAATCCTTAACCATTTCCTTTGCCAATTTCCTTAACCATAAACAACAAAATGAACACCCACACTAGGATGTCTTGCCCACCATTAAACTTGGAATATGTGTCCCATCAACCATGGTCTTATATATTTTTACATGGAATTTTTTCGAAGGTTATTACAGAACCCTCCCCCTTGGGGGACACCGTCCTTGGGGTACAATGACACCTATAACCAACAAGATCGCTGAAAACAAAACATACTTCCCATGGAGCATTATAACACAACTCATTGCAACATTTACAATGAATGACCTACTCAAAAGAAAAACATCATGACAATATGACCAGATAACAACCATACCACATACTATAGCTTTATAACACAACTCATTATGATATTTACAATAACCACACATATACACATATGCACATTTTTTCAACCAAAAAATAAAAGGATACGATGCACATATCAATCAACAAGGGAATCTAGAGGGTCACAAATCCAACCTTAAAGTAATACCAAGATTCACCTCCTTCCCAGGAAATCCAGAATCCATTACCATAGTCAAAGCTGCATCTAATGTCCATCACTACAATCCCATGCCACTTGTCATCTAAATGAACAGTTACCAGCTCATTGTTCCATGGTTCACTCCCAATGTGCATCTGATTCCATCTAGTAATGCTAATGACCAAAACAAATCCATCCATGACCTTCTCTTCTCTACTCTACAATCCCTCTGGAAATCCGGTCATCCCCTTATGTGCATTCATGCACCTTCCAAGTTCTGCTAATACCCCCATCTCGGGCAGTCCATCCCTTGGCAAGACTTCCTCACATCGTAAGGTCAAAAAACTAAGGCATATGCCTACCTCAAAATCATCATACCGATCATAGCATGCTCATGGAAATCAATGGACACTATTAGGTACTAGTGTCCTACAATGGCCCTCCTGAAGTGCTCTACCAACATACTACTGCATGTTACAATTTCTTTCACTGTTGCTACTAATTCTTGTAGGTGATTTCAACCATCCAACTAAGCATTTCTATGCTTCTTGTACCAAGCACATAACTTCCATTAGACTCAAAATAACTTGAAATAAATTCAAATCATACCTCATTGGTAGCTTGTCAATAAGTTATACTTGCAATCCTATTTACTTCCTGTCACAACAAGTCAAACTAGCATCTTTGACCAAATCATCATGTATAAACATATCACATTAGGTTAGCTCAAACACAACCATCATAGATCAACATCATAAATCACATGTAACCACCATAAACCGTAATCATAGATCACATATAATCATCATATACCATAATCATAAATCACATGTATAATAAAACTAAATAAAATGATGATACTTATCCTTTAGTCAATCCTTAGCTTCCACCTTTGTCCTTATTTCATACACACCTCAGATTGGTTGCCACACCCGAAAAAATCCTAATGCCTTCTCCTCAACTGTGTGCACATACACATAGTACCACATGTACATAACACAACATATACGAGATGCACATAATACCACATGTACACCAGTGCCATATGTACAAAATATACATAGTACCACCTGTACACCACACCACCTGCACAACATGTGCACAACATCACATGTTCACGACACCACCTACACAATGTGACATGTACACTGCACCACCTATACAACGTGTACACAATACCACATGTACACAATATCACATGCATGACATGTACAACCACCACATGTACATAACATCACTTGCATGACATGTACACAACACCACCTGCACACAACACCACATTCTCACATCACCACTTGTAAAATCATGCACAAAACACCATATGTACATAGCACCATAATTACAACATGCATAGAGAACCATACACATATAACACTTCATATCCAACATGTACATAGCATCGTTTGTACACAACATTGCATATCCATCATGTACATAGCACCATCTATACCCAGCACTGCATATGCAATATTCACACAACACTATCTGTACCATCCTATACATAACATTGCATAAACAACATGTACACATGCTATGTATACACAACAATGCATGTGGACAACATCATAGATAAAACATGTACAACATATATGACGTATGCACAAAAATAGTACCACACATCCAAAACCACACTGTCCTTACCAAGAAACCTTCTAGTGTCTTATCCATGTTTATCCCAGCATGTCGTAGACCATACTGCTTTCACTTTGCTGATGTATCCCTCGGTATAACCTGTCCATAACATAAGAATAAACATAATACAAGAATACAATATAAATTCATATTCACATGATACTAAACTCATATATTTGTCATGACTACTCTTCCCACTTGATTCCTCATAGCCATGAAATTTTTAATTCCATTCGCCTACATTGCAATCATTCCACCACAAGAATGATTCTTGATGATTTATCAGATAGTGACATAGATACATGGATACATACATACATATACATAAACATTATCATAAACAATCACGATCTTGTCAGACAACGATATGTGTACATACATATATATACACATAAATGTTAGCATTAATAGTCATGATCTATGACAACCCTGTCAAACATGACATCCAAACAAACCTATATGTATCCATATATAAACATCAGCATAATCATGATCATAACATAATTATTAGATATCAAGGTCAAGGGTTAAGATAACTTCCTTTATTCATGCAACACATGCGCAACATTAAGAATAGTCATTCCCAACATAGCCAAGGCATCTGATGCCTCAGATCCATTTACTTTACCTTTTTGGTTACCTTTCTCATGAATTTATTGCCACCATCCATTTACCACAATGGACCATACTAGTCCAACCAGCTGTCATAGTCTTACCTTTCGTTGTGCTTACTCATGCACCGAGCTTCATCCATGTCTTACATTACTTGTTGGGTACCACACAACTCTCCCAAGCTCCATTAAATTTCCTCTTTCCCAACGAATTCCCAAGACTCAAAAAAATAAAAGGAAAGAATGAAAACAAAAAGTAATACGACACCGCAAAAAAGTGGCATAACTATGCACCAGACACAATAAAAATCACAAATCAAGCGCAACAATTGCAAAAGAAAAAAAGCACAAGAATAACAATGAACACCACGATTCAATCCCCATGGTTTCAAAGGAAAGCTCGACTTGAGAATTCTTTGAGATTTAATGCAACTCCTTGCATCATGTTGTCACTAACACATAACCATTAGTGCATAAATGAACATAACAATACACTAGTTACGTCATCTTGTTGTGCCAAGCACATTTCTTACAACTGAACACATTCACAACATTTCTGAAGGGACTCCAATCCTTTGACAGATCCACGTGTAATTAGAGACTAGCTAATATACCTGTGAAGTACATGTTCATGAATATAGCATGTATCCACATAATGTCAGACAATATTAAGGTTAAGAAGACTTCATGTAGGAAAATCACTCATTCATTTGGAATTAGGGTTTCCAAACATAGCCGAAGAAATTCTTGCCCAATTCCTTTATTTTACGTTTTTACCTTGTTGTAATCGAGGCTTACTATGTGTTGTCAAATTACCCAACTGTGAGTTATATAAACACATCAACTATTACCTTGTCAGGCTAATACCAACATTCTTCCTACAACTTCTCACACATGTCAACCACATGTTCCAAATATCAAGACAATCATATCTATCAATTTGAAATCAAAATTTAGCAAGACTAACAATCATGTCATAATCCATAGTCAACTCATATTCATTAGACATCATGCTACACCTATCACCTATTACACTCAAGTACATATCAACTGTCTCAACACATATGTATTAGTACAATCATCTTAAAACAAGATCATTGGAACACATACTCGTATTATGCAACCCATCAAACATTCAACCAAATTGCAAACATACCATGTTAAATAAATCAACTAGATGACATGATAGACACCAAACACTCAACGTCAAATAGACGACATAATCAAGAATGAAGCACCAAGTATACTACATAAGCAAACTCATACCCTAGTGTACCTTAGGGGAGGCTATCTTATCTGCACAATCAATCAAGTTAGCAAGATATAACTTCACAACATATCAACTCAAACATAAATAATGATATCCATAATAGTAACTAACTAACATGTTCACATCATAATCTCATAAGAATTTGTCATTCATGCATAACAATCACATATGTACGATCAGTCTAGATTAGTATGACACCATATCACTAATACATCGGCTCATACCTGAATATTGCAACCATAACCATATGCATAGGTCAAACCAAGTTAACACAATACATATAACATCAAGATCTTCAATGCAATGAACATAACCATCACACATATGACCAATCTGAATTACAACATCAAAATCTCAATGAAATAACCCTAATCATCAAGTTAATAGCATATAACAAAAATAAGCTATATATCATGCTCATCAACAACATATAACCTAATCATCAAGTTATCTAACATAAAACAACAATAGTAATTCATACAACCATAGGTTACCAACATTCTTGAATATTCGACTCATGTGCATATAACTACACTAATAAACTAGAACCTATCATGTATGTAACCATTGTTGGAAAATACTGAGAGGGGAGGGGTGAATCAGTATTCCTTAGCAATTATCACTTTTAAATATTTCCAGAGCATTAGTTAATCTTCAATTATCATTAATGTTTATGCAGTAATAACAGTGAATAAAAGAACACATGAGGCACAAAAATTTTAGGTGGAAAACCCCCTCCGGGTCAAAAACCACCCAACGCTTTTCTAATAATTATTTAATATTCAAATCCAATTGAAAATAAAGCTCCAACTTCCTAGAATCTAGGAAAACATTCTTCTCCAGTTCCCACTAGATGGACACTCCAACGCCTGAGATTCTTTAGTTGTCAACTAAATGGATGCCCCAACACCCAATGAGCTACAACTCACCCTAGCACCACCCTACCACCATGAAGTTTTCACATGCTTGAACCTATTGGTGACTTCATGCACCACCCTACTAGCCTATAGAAGAATAAAAGAATAATGGACTCCCGTACCAGGGAAAATGGTCCACTTTACAATGATATAGAATGATGTGGAAGAATAAGACACACTAGACCATAACCCCAACTATGACACAACCACCTAATGATGATCCTAGACCTCCTGACACTACCTCTTCAACTCTTGGCAGATAGACACTTTTACAAAGATGCTTTTACAATGACTCTGTACAATGATATTTTTATAATGTCTGTATGTAGTGCTGCCCACTTGAAGACTTCAAGTGGTGAACTTCTTATTGTTGTTCTGCACCTTGATTTTTTCTCTTGTCATGCTACCCTTTCTCATTCTTCAAAACATTATATTATGCATTGAGTCTTCTCTTGATGAATATATAGTACCTGCAAAAAGTCTTCAAGGAAATACCCATGACATGATAATAGCAAAACTTACCTCATCCTAAAGAGCATATGTTAGTGCTAAACAAAAACAACAAATTAGAATACAAATAACCTAATGCAATTAAGAGATGAACATGCATATACAGAAGATACTTTTAGCTTACCTCTTCTGCATCATTTTGCTGCACCTTTCTCTTTGTTGCCCTAGAAAGTCTGGTCCCTTGCACCCCTTAACAAAACTTGATATAGTTTTTCTTTCCTTCTAGGAGCACGATATTTAATCTGATGTATCTTTGTGATTTTAGATCCCCAACATGTGATCTTCGATCTTGTAGAATCCCTTTGAGTCGTCTTTTCAATGCCATAGGTCTGACCCGATTTGGACTCTTCAAGGAAAAGTTATGCCCAATCTCTCACAATGACCTAATTATGGACTAGTTCAGTAGAGGGAACTTGTACGACGTGCCACATGTCACTGTTTCCTCTGTTGGCTCTGAAATTGATATACAAAAAAATTCAATCTGTGCACTATCCGCCACTTTTTACAAAATTCCAATCCTCTTTTCAGAGAGAGAGTTATGATGATTTTCCCAAGGTCACTTCTTTGAGATGAAATTTAGAAGCCTACAAAAACCCTAACTTCTACAGATCATATCTCCGAAAATATAGCAAAACAAGATCTGAAATTTGGTCGTGACATTCATTAGGATTGTGAATCAAACGGGTTTTAGTTTTAGAATCTATGACGTCGTAGAAATGAAGTTATAGTGAAAATTCCACGATCGCTATCTTTGGAGGATATATGAGATTTATTTTTATAAAGTTGAGAGGGGCTTCTATAGAGAATGTTGGAGGGATTTTAGGAGCTTAAAAATTAATTAATTAATGACTATTCAATGAAAAAAACCAATCATGAGTGCCATGCCACAACCCCATAGGGTTTTAGCCCACTAACTGGGGTTACTAACTTCAAACATGAATATCTCTCAAACCGTGAAGAATTACTTGGCGTGCCATATATCAATAGAAACATCTCGACAAGTAGAATCTATCTATAAGATCCTTGACTCAAAATAGAGTAAGTTGTGAAGTCAAAATTCCCTTGCAAGATCAGGGTAGCCCCAGGTGCTGCTTGGGTTGACATCAATGGAAACCTCAGATCATCTTTAGATCAATAATAACATCAATAGACATGTATATAAACCTAATGTGCATATAAAAATCCTTAACTTACATACCTGCATGCCAAACATACCATACTTATATGACGATCTGCTCTTCTCCCAAAGTCCAATGCTACAACCACATTATGATGATCTGCATCTCCTGCTCTATCTCAGTCAACACATTAGCATCATAACAACAAATAGCACCATGATGACCTAAATTACATACCATTACTTCTCAAGGCATGTTTGACCTACTATTCATTCATAATTATAACCAAGACCATACATGCATAATGACTGGATATAGACATATAACACATGAGTACAAAACCATATACACATCCTTCTTTCTAGAATCCAATCATCAATGCATGACCATATAAACTTCACAAACCATGACCTCATGCATGAAAACAAGCATTACTCCACTGTACGCATTGCCACATGCAACTATTAACATGCATAAGAAATTCATAATCAACTACACATACGTATGAACACATGTAGTCGAGCATAAGTGACCAATACTTGTAACTAAACATATAAGACTGATAAATGTAGTCAAACATATAAGAATGAAACCTAACACACAAGGATGTAATCAAGCTGCATATAATAATGTAAGTGACATATAACCATATGTGACCAATCATATACTCACGACGATGCATTCGATAAAATCAACATCAAGTTCCTCATGACAACCTTACTACAAACATGATCAACATTATGCAATGCAACAAGCACATGGAATGAAAGTTTAAGAGACATACATGCAACTGAGTAGCATGCATGACCAACACACACTGCCCATCCAGTTTGAGGGGTGAACCATGCTCTGACACCACTCTGTAGCATCCTCCTCCCACATCTACCCAAATAACTATCCAACCAGGGTAAACATGTGATGAGAGGCTACTATGATTGGATTTGACCTCCTATGTGACCTTAAGGAAGTAGAATCGATGGAAACATCACACACAATCATCAAACATCAGCTTTAGGAACCAGGGAAACCAATCCAACACTTCAGGCAACTTGCCCTTGGGTCCTACTGAAGTTTTCACCATCTTATGCCTCAGTTGCTCTCATGCTGTATGCATGACAACATCTAGAAACCCAAAGTCACTCTCACAGGTTTATGTGCCAGTGTCCAGGGACCTAATTTTCTAGTTCTGTGCTAGTGACCCCAGGATTTAAGCCACTTTTTTAGGCGTAGAACCTAGGTCATTGCCTAGAATGGAGTGGTAGCTTAAGATTAGTAAGATAACAGGAAAACAATGATGCCAAAGCAATAAGTTGAACAAGACCTTAACTGGCCCCTACTAGCCATGATAGGCATTTCGTCAAACATATCATCAACATGTAACCTACAAGTGTAAACAACAGAATTAAGTGTAGGGATCTCATACTTATATGAGAATCGTTATGAACCATTGTTCCCTCATGTCATTTGCTACATTATCTATATTAGGCCATATATACATTATCCATTCATTTACAAGTAAAAACATGCTGAGTTCCATACATAGCTGCTGTCATAAAACATACATATAACCAACATAATAGGGACACAAATATCATAAACATATCAATCATAAAATCCACATATACATCAGTACATTTACACATGAAAATCAAGGGAATGAATTTCTCATTAATGAATGCAATAAACCAATCAGAGATGGGACTACCATGTTCCACCTGACCATAGATTGGCTGAGCCAAGTCTCTCTTCAGCCAATCATCCCTGTGCCATATTCCAAGCATGAATGTGGGACTAATAAAACACACCAAAAACACCAACAAGCATGGATGCCACCACAGTTCTCCACCTACACCGTGAAGAATTTGAGTGCGTCGTAGTCTCTCAGGATTTACTATAATCCACAGTGAGATCCAAGGATCACTAGGCCCTACACTAAGACACACTCTCTAGGCTTTATTGTACATCCCATCCCATGACTACTAGGCCTAATGGAGAGAAATACACCTCTTGGATTTACCGTATATCCCACCATTCACTTACAAGGATTCCTAGGCCCACTGAGGCACACAATCTGACTTTACCGCAACCCACAATCCAGTTCAGGGGTTACTAGGCCAATGGATTTACTGTGATCCATAGTCCGATTTAGGGACCACTAGGCCATGTGTTTGACAGTTCGAAGATCCACCCCACTCAACTTCAAATGTGTACGACCATCCCACATTAACCGAATATGAGAAACCCATATGGAAATGGAAAGCCTAGGTTGAAGAACACTATCACACCTGGCAAAACCCATGCCATGATAGGAAAGAACCACATGCAATACCATGCATGTCAAATCTATTAAGGAAAACACACATGAAAGTCGATACCTACAATGAAGCCTACTGTAACTGCTTGATCTTGCCTTTCCTTGCTTGATCTTTTCTTCCTCTTACCTTCTTTTCCTTTCTTGCTCCAAGGCCAATGTGCTCCAAGAAAACTATAAGTGTCCAAGAGTGAGAGAGAGAGAGAGAGAATAAAAGAGAGCTCCAAAACTAAACTGATCAAGCTTTCCAACTAATCCTCAAAAGCCTTTTTATGAATGAGGCCTCTATTTCCTTCATTTTCCTCCTCACATGCAACTTGTGACCTTTCACCTCCTTTTTCTACTAATTTCCATTATTTTCATAAATAGATGTGCCAAAAATGCCATTTTTTCTTTCCAAAGCCTTGTTCACTGCCTTTGCCAATTTCCTTATCCATAAACAACCAAATGAACACCCACACTAGGATGTATTTCCCACCATTCATCTTGGAATACGTGTCACATCAACCATGGTCTTATATATTTTTACATGGAATTTTTACTAGGGCTGTTACAATCAAAGTGTGAGAGTAGGTATCCCGCCTTTGATTGCATTTCGGTGGGTATTTAGTGTACTACTGATCCTTTTTGGAATTTCAGAGTTGAATCGGGGACTCATGTATCCTTCCCACACAACATATTGTATATGACCATGTTCCCCCTGGTGGTGTCTATGATTTGAGGTGAACTTAGTGGCCATATCCCTAGGGACTTATATAATGTGACTTGGGTGGGATTCCCTGGTACCTAGATAGGCGAACCTACTTTGTATTTGGTTTTTTTGGAGGGTGCTTATCTTCACGATAGTACTTGGCCCCTTCTTACCAAGGTTTGGGAAAAGCTCAAGAGTAATTGTAATTTTCTAGTTTCAACCAACTTTCTCTTATAGCCCTTCGATACTGGGTTTCATCTCCAGCTAGTTGTGACTATCAGACAAAGTCTGATTGCCTGTTGATCTTGTAGAGTTTTTTTTTTCATTTTTAGGAGTGTTCTATTTTGGTTAGTAAGATGATATAAGAACATAATTTAATAAAAATAATATAAAATCTATATAATTCGTCGTGGCTACCACCGGACCCCATCGCCAATCTCGATGACTACAGGGTCTCCTTCCACTTTCTGTGGAGGAATTTATGAGTGAGTTAGATTCTCATGTTACTTAGGGGAATTAGTCTCTAGTTTCTAATTTTGAATCATTTCATACTGACCCAAAGTCAATCCTACCTGAGGACCATTTTACTGAAGGTTTAGTACCTCCTTATAATTTTCCACTTACATATCCTCTTAAGCCTATTTTGCTTTAGATAACACCTTTGCCTACTGTGTCTTTATCATTTTCTACTTCAAACATCCTAATGAATATTAGTGAGTCATGGTATTTTTTGGACACTTTTGGTCCATGACCATATGTCCCACCTATTTTAGTTTTTACACCATTTGTCGGTTATCCAAATTTTCATCCTATGCTGAATCTAGGAACCTTGACTACCCCAACTATGGGTGATGTGTCACAATTTTTGCCTCTTACCATCCCTACACCTTTTTTATCAGCTCCTCGACCTCCAAACCTTACCTTAACAAGTGTTATTAGTTCACCAACCTTCAATAATACTTTTTGATATAATCTGCTACTAAGTTCAACCCCCAACAAGGGTATTATTTATGGTACTTATTTGATAGATGGGGGAATTCCTGCACCCATGCAACCTGTGATACAACCGGGTCTCTCTTTAATTGATTCTTTCCCTATTGGTTGTTATCCTATTAGTGGTACTTCCATTATCATGAAAGGTGGTAGTCCCGTGCCTAACCCACCTTATGTGGCAAGCGGTGTTCCATATCCTGGACATGCTACACCACTGTGGGGCCTCCCAACTCAACTCTCAATACATGTTGGGTGAAACCTCTATCTTAGGGGAAACCAATTTACTAGTAATATCCATTAAGCTAGGGGCATGCCTTATGCCTGCCACTTTATATGAATCCACTTTCACCTTAAGGAAATTATTACTCGACCACACCCATGTACCATGCCAAAAACTAATTGATAGATGAAATCTTAGTCCTCCAGGTCATCCTAGTATACCCTAGTCAAATTTGATGATACCTACCCCATTTCCATTTTTGTCTACTCTCGACATCTTGAATTTGGAAAAGTTGAATGACCCCATCAACCATAATTTGTTGTGGCCTATGACCCCACACAAAATTCTTGCCAACATTTTGAAGTTTGAGGGAGAACAAGGGGATGATCTGGTGACACATGTCACTACATACCATCTTTGGTGTGTTTCTAATTCCATTATTGACAATAGTGTCTAACTTAGTATTTTCCTGCACACCCTCACTATTAACGCTGCCAAGTGGTACATCAAATTTCCATGTGCCTCTATTAACAATTTTAACACCCTCGCTACAGAATTTCTCAAGAATTTCTAATTACTAATCGGTTATGAAATTGGAATGAAACTATTGACCACTTTGTGCTAGAATACTTCCACCCATATCTCTAACCATATCCATTAATGGTGATGTCAACATGGGTTATTAAAGTCAATCATTCTAGATTACCTTCTCGCCGATTGGTTTTGAAAATCTCTTTTACCTACCATCTAGAAGGATGTTTCCATGTCTGGAGCTGTTACGGAAGATCAGATCATTCGACGTGCCCAACATCCTAATCTTATCTATTCGCAATCAGGCACCCTTTATGACTTGATCCCTAATTCTACTAAAACTTCAAATACTCCTACCACTGAGAAGTCTAGTCTGTGCTTTGACAGCCTCATTGTTGCTATGACTGCAACTAATGTAAATTAGTTGAGTGGGAAAGTTTCTAATTTATCCATTACTAGTGCCCCCACTTCAACTATAATGACTTGCCCTATTACCTCTCTAACTACTATGGTTACCTCTGTGTAGTTTGCACAATCGACTAGCAATAAAAAAAGAATAATAAGAAGAATTTTTCTCCTTCTAAGGAGCAACAACTTGGTCAAAACACCCCAATTCAGAAAGCCCCTTGTTGGTTTGAGGGGGCTTGGATCCAACTTCAGATTTAGTTACGCTAACCAACAAAACCCTACACTATTGGCCATTTCGAAAACAACCGGTATAGCATAGGCTGTAGTCTCACCCGAGGCAAGATTGGGGGATGCTAGAGCTAGGATTATGCATCCAGAAGGCTATGTCATGTGGTTTAAGGTGTTTCCTGCCATTTTAGTTATGATATGACCTTCGCAAATCCTTATTCATGAAATTCAAGTGATTTTCATATAAAGTGAGTTATAAGCTTCGCGTAACCATCTAATCATGTATGAAATAACATCTAAGAGTTGATCCAGATCTTCACAAAGTAATTAAGATAAAATACAGATAAATATCATTCAGTTCATGTAAATACAGAAAATACACAAGTGCATAAAAATTGACATAGAATTTCTTCAAATATCATTTTATTACTTCAAATATTTCTTATACAACTTTCCATACCCTACGCACACAATTGTAGGGGCTCGCTCACTCATTTGCAGACTTACCAAGGTATCTGCACACTCAGCTGTAGGAGCCTTCCCCTTTGCCTAAAACACATAAATATATACAATTACAGACTCAAATTTATTTCATCCATCAAGTAATTCTTTCCTTAGACCTGCTAAGACACCTTTTTATACTCTTTTCTATTACAATAACATGGTCTGCAAACCATGGGCAGATCTCAAAACAATACCAGAATATAAGGGGTTTGGCCTTCCTAAAACCTCTTGACTCCTATTTTATCCATGCTACTCATGCTCCGCTCCTCAAAATGTAGATACTTACAATGTTTTAACAAAATTTACCCAGGGGACCCCGTCCCAACAAGCCCCCAATACAATTACGTGACTAGTCCTCGAGTCACTCCGATGGTACGCTCTAGATCTTTTCTTTCAAGCCAGTGAACGAAGAATTCACTGGGTGAAGTGCCTTCGTGCATTGAACGGGTGTCTATCGAACTTCTTCGACCAACTTTTCCATAGTTGGCCTGTTGGCTGCTAAGCCGATGGTTCGCTGCATCTGCCACATCCTCTTGAGCATACCTTCCATGGTCTGTGAGAGTTTCCCTGCTTCTTTGTCCCATGGTTGCAATTGTGCAGTGATGATCTACATCTTCTTCCATAGTTCCTCGATCTGTCCTTGCAGGGATGTCCCCTCCTTTCAATAGGGTGAACTGATATGATTTCGAATACCAGATTATAGTGCTAATATCCTCCTCAAATTATAAACAAAATGCTTTCATTGTGTATAAGGATTCATGAATTTTTGCAAGTGAAATGATGAGTTTTTATGTTAATTTTATGAGAAATTAAACATAAATAAGAGATTGAACAACAGCATAAACATGTACAGAACATCATCAAAAACACATTACAACAAGCACATGATAAATTAGTTCACCCCTCCTGGGCTACGTCTCCTTGGTCCAACTTCCAATGGCTTGGACCTCTCTATTATGCTCAAAAGTGTAAAAATATATGTTTACAATACTCAAATTCTTCTCAAACCTGCTCCAATTAGTCCAAAATGTCCAAAAATGGCTATCTAGCCTATTTTTGCATCCAATTTGGTGGAAAAATGAAGAAGTTATGACATCTCCTTGTTTTCCCACTATTCGCTCCACAAATTGCTCCAAATCGGTATGATCCTACAAATTAGCTCCCAAAAGCTCTAACTGAGCAAAAATTTCGTTGTGGCGGTCCATAATCTGTTGACACTAACTATCCCATCGCAAATCACAATCGGCAGAAAACCGGCGGTCTTATGGTTTGTGAATGCTGCGGGGCAATGTGTGATTGCAATATGGCAGACCCGACAGTACTATTAACTGTAACCCTTAGTTGCATCGCATCCGGGATCCTTTCGAAAATCGCAATCAGTGGAGAACCAACGGGTAACATAATGCAGGACTATGCCTTTTGTGATGTGCGATTGTGATCTGCAATTGCGATCATCGCATCACAACCCAGGTATGCTGGGGGGCGATTTCTGCAATGCCTTCCTTGTTGCGAAGTGTGATTGTGATTTATCACATCACAACCCTGACCTTGCTTAGGGATGATTCTTTAACACGGCCCGCCTCTGATATGAAATTTATGAAATGCGAGGGCCAATGGTGGCCTGCCACTTGGCGCTTCCCCATTCACTAAAGGGCCTTAACACATAATCTTTTCCTACCATCTGTCCAAGTCAAACTTGAACTTTGACTTTCTCTAACTTCCTCATACGAGCTCAAATTCGAGTTTCATTCACACTGTTGGAATCAAAATGAAGAGCTCTTTGATCTAAAGCTTAGTTTATCGAGATTTTGACACTTTGAGTTTTGAGCCTAATTTTGAGCACCTGATCACTCCTCCCCATTGGAAGCCTTTTGGATGCCAAAAGGATCACTTGCAATTTTCCAGTAGGTGAGGGTACAATTCCCTCACCTTTCCAACCTCTATCCATTTGGATTTTAAAGGATTTTTACTCTTGAGCCCCAGTCGAAGATAATTGACACTTCCCTTTTTGATGTCCTTGTTCTTCTATCAAGTATAGTGTCTCGCTGAAGCTCATCAATGAATTTTGGAGAAAAGTCTTCAATAGATGGAATTTGAATATTATCTCCTTGATCTCCAATCAAAGGAGTCTCATACAACCTTAAATTCTCAACATTAACAACAACATAAATTTGCATATATGAAGGAAAATCCAACCTGTAGGCATTGTTACCAATCTTTTCCAAAATTCTGAATGGACCATATCTAATTGGTTTTAGTTTTTTACCTTCACTTTAGAGCCTCTCTTTGTTAATGTGAAGGAAAAATTCATCACCAACTCGGAACTTGTGATCTTGATGATGCTTATCGTGCCTTTCTTTGTATTTTCCTTGGCTTTTCTCAAGTTGTTCTTGAACCTTTTGGTGTACTAATTGGATTTGTTCAATGAACTTGATTTTTTTTATGTTGCTATGACCTTCAATAGCAACATATTTGCCAAAAATAAAATCCAAAGGAGATTTATGCAAGTATCCCAAGCATGCTTCAAAAGGCGAAGTTTGAGTTGAAGAGTGCTTGGCTCAGTTGTAAGCATGCAGAATATAGTGAAAATGTTCATCCCACAACTTAGGATGCTTGTTACAATACCAACGAAGAAGATGTATCAATGTTCTATTCACCACTTCTGTTTGACCATCTATTTGTGGATGAAAGGCTATAAACTTTTTCAATGTGGTGTCCATGAATCCCCACAAGCTTGACAAAACATTCCCAACAAAGTGAGAATGTCAATCACTAGTAATGGATGTGGGAAAACCAAAATGTACCCAAACATTTTGAAAGAATAATTGAGCAATTTTTTCAGCTGTAACTTTCTTTTTACAGGGCATCAAAATACACATTTTGTTGAACCTATCCATAACTACATACAAATAATCATGACCTCTTTTTGACAATGGAAGACCTCCTACGAAATCCATAGAAACACTCTCCCACCTTCGTGTAGAAACTGAAAGTGGTGTAGATTTTTTTCTAAAAAGTCCTTGCTTCAATCCAATTTTTTTCTCTTTTTTTTTTTTTTTTTTTTTTTTAGTGCATTTTTTTTTATGTTGCAGGTTTGTTTCAGGCCAAAGCTTGATCAAGGAGGCAGATTTTTTTATTGAAACCACAGTGAAAGCTAGGAATAAAGATAGCTATATAAGTTGGTTTTCTTCTATCTGAGCTGGGTGACTAGGATAGGATCAATGTCGGGACAATTCTGGAGATGCCCATGTGGTCGATTTTTTCAATGGATGCTTGTAACCTGCTAAACCTTAAAACAGCTGCGGAATTCTCAACTAGCTGTGGAATCAGGGCAGTTTCCGCAGCTAAGTTGCAAAACCTTATTAAAACAGGATACGGTGTTTTGAAGACCACTAAAAACCATAACCAAATAATTTTGGACAATTTGAACCTGTCAAAGCAGTTGAGTTTCATTTTTTTTCATTTTTTTTATTTATTGAATCAATTGAAATGTTGAAGTTTATTTTGTCTCCTTTTTTTTTTTTTACATAACAAATTTTTTTCTGATCCTCTAGATCACACAAAGTGCAGGAGGAGAGCATACTCAAGAATTATTAATTTTTTTTCAGATGTAAGAAATAAGGTCTCCTAATTACACTTCCCCGGCAACGGTGCCAAAATGTCTAGTCAATTTAACGTCTTAAATTGCTCTACATAAATTATCAATCCGGGTATCGTAAACTGATGAAGTGTGGTGCACCATATGTGCTTAGTTAACCTTTTCCTTCATTGTTTTATAGTTTATGTTGTTTTTGGGGTTTTGTTCTTGTTGGTTTCCTAAAGTCTAATGCAAATGGAAATCCTATTCTAAGGTCTTAAGAATACTTTTAAAGGACAAGTATGGATAGAGATTTCAAGACAAGGCCTATGTCCCTAATGGTAACTTCCAAAACTTAGCACTTCAAAAGATCTTAAAACATGTTATTTATGGAATTAGTACTTAAACAAAAGTGTAAATATGCAGCTACTTCAATCAAAATAGAATGCAATAACCAATCAATGAGCTAGTGACTATGAAACCCAGTATCCTTGCTGCTGTATGAAAAAAGAAAGTAAAAACTTAACTTAAAGCAACTCAAAGACTGAAAGCAAAGAAACTAATTCATCACACTACTTCAACTCTTCTGATCCTTTACCCTTCAGCTCAATCTTCCTTATGGGAAGCAATCATGAACAAGTTAAGCAATATGATATCTAAATTGCAAGAAATTAAATTGCATAAAGGAAACTAATCACACTACTTCAACTCTTTTGATCCTTTACCCTTCAGCTCAATCTACCTTATGGGAAGCAATCATGAACAAGTTAAGCAATGTGATATCTAAATTGCAAGAAATTAAATTGCATAAAGGAAACTAATCACACTACTTCAACTCTTCTGATCCTTTACCCTTCAGCTCAATCTACCTTATGGGAAGCAATCATGAACAAGTTAAGCAATATGATATCTAAATTGCAAGAAATTAAATTGCATAAAGGAAACTAATCACACTACTTCAACTCTTCTGATCCTTTACCCTTCAGCTCAATCTACCTTATGGGAAGCAATCATGAACAAGTTAAGCAATATGATATCTAAATTGTAGGAAAGTAAATGAGCAAAACAAAACTGATTGAAATAACAATGCTGGAATTAGAACTCAGAAAATAAATCAGCAGGAGGAAAAGATGATTCTATCATGTCATTAGTCATTAAAAGGCTATGTGCATCACTATCTACAATCAACCGGTTGAACACACTTGCATGAATTAAAATTGCATGAACGAAAAATCTAATCTACCAACTTGAAAGCAATCAAATGACATAATGAAATCAAAGCAAAATTACAAAATGAAATCTACTCTACCTTACATTCTAATGTGCTCCATGACATCTACTTCACATCTCCTTCCATGTTGAGAACATCGAAGCTTTATTCAAATTCTTCAAAATTACAAAGTACAACAAAGCTCTCTAAAGCTTTCAAAAGCCATCAAGGAAGAACTACAAACTCACAAGCTAAAAAGACTTAAGAACTCCAAACTCTAAGCTAAAGAGGACTAACTAATGAAGGAGAGAGATCTCCTATTTATACAAAAAGATGAGAGCCATCTCATTAATGAGAATCCATGAATCTCTCCCTCTACCTCTAGAGTCCTAATCAAAATAGGAACTGATAAGACACATGTCTTCTTAGAGTTACAATGCAATTAGGAGATGACACATATCCTCATGATCCCATGATTCTTTCCACTCAAATTCGAATTTGGCCTTGGGGTGCCACATAAGGGTCTTCTAGAAGCCTCCTTTCAACCTACACATGTCAACAATCTCAACCCATTTGTTAGGTATAAGCATATGCACATTATTTTCTAATGTTTAACCACAAATTCACTTAAAAGGCTTAGAAATAATAAAGATTGGAAAAACATAAAGGTGGCCCAATGATAATGAAAGTGGGATGAATGTGGTGACATAGTAGTGAAATGGAGGTGAAATGGAGGTGATATAATGGACATAATAGTGAATGTGTAATGGAAATGAATGACATTTTCAAGACTCAACATACCCCCCAACTGAAGCTATTGCATGTCCTCATGCAATATATATTACATTAACTCTTTTGATCCTTGAGCTTTGGCTTAACTTTGCATGATATCATTTGATAACTTCATATTTCTGCAAAGTGTTTTACTTGAATTGCAACATGGTTGGTTCTTGTGTTACAACCATTTTTTTTTTGTTGCCTTCTATTTTGATCTTTGAACTTTGCATAATGATATTTTGATTATTGTTGCAAAGTATATCTTTATTGGATTGCATGATGGTTGGTTCTTGTGTGACAACCATGATTTTGTTTGTATCCAATTTATCCTTTAAGCACTTTTTCAAAAGCCATTGTATGCTCATAATAGCAATGTAATAATTAATATATGTTGGAAGTATGTGAGCTCCTGAATATGATATGGACATGACAAGATATGAATATGAATGCATTCTCCCTCCCCCAACTGATGGTATTGACAATTTTATGAAATGAGGAAGAGAAATGTTTTTCCAAAAATTATCATTCTAGCTTTTTATGGAATTCTATGGTCAAAAGTTAGAAAATGACATACCTTCACTTACCCTTTGGAATGGATGAGTTGTATGTGTGGTGGCTGAAAAATTCTGATCATATTCTTCTTCAAGTGGCTGAACAAGAGGAGTCATGGATAGAGAGATAAGATGACTTTTTATTGCTTCTACTAAAACTTACTGAATCTGCTCCAAAATGCTGAAAATAATAGTCTTCACGTCTTCAAAACTCAATCACACAATTCCTACTATGTGAAAAGATGTTCTGATGTCGAAGATAGTAGGAAATTGTTGGCTTAGTGGCCATTAATGGATGCCACTAGTCAACACTAGAACTCTCACCATTGATGACAATGAGAGTCAAGATGCCCAAACACATCTTGCTAGGTACGAATGAATTTGTTGATGTCGAGTAACCTAGAAGATTTAAAGAACAAGGGACATTAATGTATTTCCATTGTTTGTCAGCATGAGGACTTTCCATTAAGGCATGCAAGCCTCAAGGTGTTTTTACAAAGAACTTAGACTCAAAGGACTATGGACTCAATAATTTGCATTGAAGCAGGGCTTTTTTGCAGAATGAAAATGACAGGAAATGGAAGATGAAAATGGAAGATGGAAATGGAGAGTAGAAATGACAATGGGCAATAAGCATATGAATGAGCCTCTTGCTTTTATTTGTGGGTTATGAATGAACAAAAAGAGATGGAAAGTGTATGTGAATGTAAATGGAAAATATGGAGTGGAATGAGGTGAATAGTTTATTATGAAGTATGGATGTGATGGAGACAATAGTATCTGAAAGTTTTTCAAGTGTTTGGATCTGATTTTGCATCAGCATATTTCCTCTTTGTTGTTGATCATCCTTTTATGAAACAAATTGGTCTCTTAGAGAGACACCATTCTCTTGTAGTCATTTTCCTTCCTCCTGGAACCTGCAAAAAAAACTAATACTTCTTCTGCAATGGAATGTAAGATTATCAAAGGAGAGAGATGGTCAATCTCTCTAATTATGATATTTACACACAAAACTTAAGAATTTGTATTAGTGAAACAAGTTCTCAAAGGAAAAATCAAAAGAATTTATACCTGATTTGGAATTAGTGCCTCAAGTTGATGTTGCTTCTTTTTAGCAATTTATTTCATTATTTTCCATTTAAAACTCAAATGATGGATTTCTCATTGTGTAGATCTTGTTGAGATATTTCCAATGGTATTTAAATCATCAAAATCTGATTTTGTATGAAAAATATAGGCTGATTTGAATAATGAGGTTTTTCTGGTTGCGGAATTAGAGAACAACTGCGGAATTGGACTTTAGCTGCGGAATGTGCACAGTTTTTGTAGCTAAAAATCTTGAATAAAAAGTTATCCATTCATCTTTCATCATCAATCCAAAATTAATCAATACCTTCAGAAAATTGAGCAAATAACTTATTCATTTCATTGATTCAAAATTATTATTTTTTTTCTTGACATGCAGCGACTTAGTGTGGCGACTTAGTGATAACACACAATTTGACTTCCTTTTGACCGGGGTCTTTTTCATCAAATTTGACCAAATGAATAGGACACCATTTATGTACTGACATTCCCCCAGCTACCCATGTGGCTTGTTTTGCTTGATGACACCTGCAACCTAGAGTTTAACAAAACAGCTGCGGAAAGTTAAGCCAGCTGCAGAAAGTTGAGCCAGTTGCGGAAAGTTGAGCCAGCTGCGGAAAGTTAATCCAGCTGCGGAAAGTTGAATCAGCTGCGGAAAGTGGTTGGATTCCGCAGCTAATGAAAACAGAGTGTAGAAAATACTGTGAAATGGAGTGGTTGTGTTCGTGGAAAAGGGAAAAAAAATATGGAGGATGTAACTGAATTTAACTCAAGTTTCTGCCCTCAACAGTCCTCCCATCCTTCCTTCTGTTCTTTAAAACTCATTTGAATTAGCAGAAATGGTCAGGGTTTATGAAGAAGACCAGCAACTGTAAGTGGATATCAGAGAACAAGTACATGGAATGAGGTGGAATAGAGAACAAAACGAGGTGAAGGTTTATGTGAGCATGGTGGAAATGAAGCCGTGAGGTCAATAGAACGGTAGGGGAAGAAAGTGCATCCGACAAAGTTTTAAAATTGGGTGGCTGTAGAATGGATGCAAGCACGTTTATAAAACAGCTGTCCATTTTGTCCTTAGTTATTAGAAAACTAGCAGTAATCCTAGACAAGATTCTGAATACCATAATCATTAATTAAAAATAGAGTGATGCTGTGAAGAGTCGTACCCAACCAGATCACGTAATGGAGAGCCGTCTTGGATTGGAACTGTTGTTTAACGGGTTTTAATGAATTGCAACGGGTGGAATATGGGCAAAGGACATGGTGGAAAAGGGTGGAAGATGTGGTAGAGGTGGAGTAGGTGCCAACACAGAACCAAATTGGAATTCCCCTTCTTCAGCCACGCCGAATTCAATCACACATCAAACTATCAGTTAATTAACTCAAATTCCGTTTTTCTTCACGCGGCGACAAAAAAGAGGCTCCAAAGAACCGAGGATTTCTCCCAGAACGCCACAAATTTCTTCAAACGGTTTCTGGGTTATCTAATTGACCCATCTGGAAAAAAACCCATGTTTTAGTTTTTCCAAATTCGTCTCTGTTTGGGCAAATCGAGTGTTTGAAATTTGACGTTTTTCTGAGTTATTATGTTCATTGTTCTGCATTCGGCCTGCAAATTTTCCGAATTAGTGGTTGGATGATACGAATTTGTGCATTCTCATACATGTCAAGTTGTCCACCATAATTTTCACCTTTTCTCAGCAATGAAAAGAAGAAGAAGAGCGAATCCTCAAAAGAGTCCAAGTACTTGCCTGTTAAGCTTTTGTTGTTTCCCTCATGGAAAAAAAAAAATTATCATTTGCCTATAAATCTGTTCACCCAACTAAACCCCCATAAGCAGCAGCCAGCTAGCCAGCCGAGCTTCCTACCACTGGTCATCATCATGGCCCAATTCGTTCCCCCTAACAAAAAGCTTAATGTGCTTTTGTCTTTATTTTGTCATGGGAGTGGACATGATCAGGGTTCAGTGTCATTTTTTTAGTGTGAATTATAATTCTACAACCTAGCCCCCGTGTGCTGCTCATAGCTTTAGATTTTTTTCTAAAAAGTCCTTGCTTCAATCCAAATTTTTTTTTTTTTTTATATATTTAGTGCATTTTTTTTTTATGTTGCAGGTTTGTTTCAGGCCAAAGCTTGATCAAGGAGGTAGATTTTTTTATTGAAGCCACAGTGAAAGCTAGGAATAGAGATAGCTATATAAGCTGGTTTTTTTTCTATCTGAGCTGGGTGACTAGGATAGGATCAATGTCGGGACAATTCTGGAGATGCCCATGTGGTCGATTTTTTCAATGGATGCTTGTAACCTGCTAAACCTTAAAACAGTTGCGGAATTCTCAACTAGCTGCGGAATCAGGGCAGTTTCCGCAGCTAAGTTGCAAAACCTTATTAAAACAAGATACAGTGTTTTGAAGACCACTACAAACCATAACCAGATAATTTTGGACAATTTGAACCTGTCAAAGCAGTTGAGTTTCATTTTTTTTCATTTTTTTTTTTATTGAATCGATTGAAATGTTGAAGTTTATTTTGTCTCCTTTTTTTTTTTACATAACAATTCTTTTTCTGATCCTCCAGATCACACAAAGTGCAGGAGGAGAGCATACTCAAGAATTATTAATTTTTATTTTTTTCAGATGTAAGAAATAAGGTCTCCTAATTACACTTCCCCGGCAACGGTGCCAAAATGTCTAGTCAATTTAACGTCTTAAATTGCTCTACATAAATTATCAATTCGGGTATCATAAACTGATGAAGTGTGGTGCACCATATGTGCTTAGTTAACCTTTTCCTTACTTCGTTGTTTTATAGTTTATGTTGTTTTTGGGGTTTTGTTCTTGTTGGTTTCCTAAAGTGTAATGCAAATGGAAATCCTATTCTAAGGTCTTAAGAATACTTTTAAAGGACAAGTATGGATAGAGATTTCAAGACAAGGCCTATGTCCCTAATGGTAACTTCCAAAACTTAGCACTTCAAAAGATCTTAAAACATGTTATTGATGGAATTAGTACTTAAACAAAAGTGTAAATATGCAGCTACTTCAATCAAAATAGAATGCAATAACCAATCAATGAGCTAGTGACTATGAAACCCAGTATCCTTGCTGCTGTATGAAAATGAAAGTAAAAATTTAACTTAAAGCAACTCAAAGACTGAAAGCAAAGCAACTAATTCATCACACTACTTCAACTCTTCTGATCCTTTACCCTTCAGCTCAATCTTCCTTATGGGAAGCAATCATGAACAAGTTAAGCAATATGATATCTAAATTGCAAGAAATTAAATTGCATAAAGGAAACTAATCACACTACTTCAACTCTTTTGATCCTTTACCCTTCAGCTCAATCTACCTTATGGGAAGCAATCATGAACAAGTTAAGCAATATGATATCTAAATTGCAAGAAATTAAATTGCATAAAGGAAACTAATCACACTACTTCAACTCTTCTGATCCTTTACCCTTCAGCTCAATCTACCTTATGGGAAGCAATCATGAACAAGTTAAGCAATATGATATCTAAATTGTAGGAAAGTAAATGAGCAAAACAAAACTGATTGAAATAACAATGCTGGAATTAGAACTCAGAAAATAAATCACCAGGAGGACAAGATGATTCTATCATGTCATTAGTCATTAAAAGGCTATGTGCATCACTAATCTACAATCAACCGATTGAACACACTTGCATGAACGAAAAATCTAATCTACCAACTTGAAAGCAATCAAATGACATAATGAAATCAAAGCAAAATTACAAAATGAAATCTACTCTACCTTAAATTCTAATGTGCTCCATGACATCTACTTCACATCTCCTTCCATGTTGAGAACATCAAAGCTTTATTCAAATTCTTCAAAATTACAAAGTACAACAAAGCTCTCCAAAGCTTTCAAAAGCCATCAAGGAAGAACTACAAACTCACAAGATAAAAAGACTTAAGAAATCCAAACTCTAAGCTAAAGAGGACTAACTAATGAAGGAGAGAGATCTCATATTTATACAAAAAGATGAGAGCCATCTCATTAATGAGAATCCATGAATCTCTCCCTCTACCTCTAGAGTCCTAATCAAAATAGGAACTGATAAGACACATGTCTTCTTAGACTTACAATGCAATTAGGAGATGTGACACATATCCTCATGATCCCATGATTCTTTCCACTCAAATTCGAATTTGGCCTTGGGGTGCCACATAAGGGTCTTCTAGAAGCCTCCTTTCAACCTACACATGTCAACAATCTCAACCCATTTGTTAGATATAAGCATATGCACATTATTTTCTAATGTTTAACCACAAATTCACTTAAAAGGCTTAGAAATAATAAAGATTGGAAAAACATAAAAGTGGCCCAATGATAATGAAAGTGGGATGAATGTGGTGACATAGTAGTGAAATGGAGGTGAAATGGAGGTGATATAATGGACATAATAGTGAAAGTGTAATGGAAATGAATGACATTTTCAAGACTCAACATACCCCCCAACTGAAGCTATTGCATGTACTCATGCAATATATATTACATTAACTCTTTTGATCCTTGAGCTTTGGCTTAACTTTGCATGATATCATTTGATAACTTCATATTTCTGCAAAGTGTTTTACTTGAATTGCAACATGGTTGCTTTTTGTGTTACAACCATTTTTTTTTTTGTTGCCTTCTATTTTGATCTTTGAACTTTGCATAATGATATTTTGATTATTGTTGCAAAGTATATCTTTATTGGATTGCATGATGGTTGGTTCTTGTGTGACAACCATGATTTTGTTTGTATCCAATTTATCCTTTAAACACTTTTTCAAAAGCCATTGTATGCTCATAATAGCAATGTAATAATTAATATATGTTGGAAGTATGTGAGCTCCTGAATATGATATGGACATGGCAAGATATGAATATGAATGTATTCCCCCTCCCCCAACTGATGGTATTGGCAATTTTATGAAATGAGGAAGAGAAATGTTTTTCCAACAATTATCATTCTAGCTTTTTATGGAATTCTATGGTCAAAAGTTAGAAAATGACGTACCTTCACTTACCCTTTGGAATGGATGAGTTGTATGTGTGGTGGCTGAAAAATTCTGATCATATCTTCTTCAAGTGGCTGAACAAGAGGAGTCATGGATAGAGAGATAAGATGACTTTTTATTGCTTCTACTAAAACTTGTTGAATCTTCTCCAAAATGCTGAAAATAATAGTCTTCACGTCTTCAAAACTCAATCGCACAATTCCTACTATATGAAAAGATGTTCTGATGTCGAACATAGTAGGAAATTGTTGGCTTAGTGGGCATTAATGGATGCCACTAGTCAACACGAGAACTCTCATCATTGATGACAATGAGAGTCAAGATGCCCAAACAGATCTTGCTAGGTACGAATGAATTTGCTGATGTCGAGTAACCTAGAATATTTAACAAACAAGGGACATTAATTTATTCCCATTGTTTTTTAGCATGAGGACTTTCCATTAAGGCATGCAATCCTCAAGGTGTTTTTACAAAGAACTTAGACTCAAAGGACTATAGACTCAATAATTTGCATTGAAATAGGGCTTATTTGCAGAATGAAAATGACAGGAAATGGAAGATGAAAATGGAAGATGGCAATGGAGAGTAGAAATGACAATGGGAAATAAGCATATGAATGAGCCTCTTGCTTTTATTTGTGGGTTATGAATGGACAAAAAGATATGGAAAGTGTATGTGAATGTAAATGGAAAATATGGAGTGGAATGAGGTGAATAGTTTATTATGAAGTATGGATGTGATGGAGACAATAGTATCTGAAAGTTTTTCAAGTGTTTGGATCTGATTTTGCATCAGCATATTTCCTCTTTGTTGTTGATCATCCTTTTATGAAACAAATTGGTCTCTTAGAGAGACACCATTCTCTTGTAGTCATTTGTCCTTCCTCCTGGAACCTGCAAAAAAAACTAATACTTCTTCTGCAATGGAATGTCAGATTATCAAAGGAGAGAGATGGTCAATCTCTCTAGTTATGATATTTACACACAAAACTTAAGAATTTGTATTAGTGAAACAAGTTCTCAAAGGAAAAATCAAAAGAATTTATACCTGATTTGGAATTAGTGCCTCAAGTTGATGTTGCTTTTTTTTAGCAATTTATTTCATTATTTGCCATTTCAAACTCAAATGATGGATTTATCATTGTGTAGATCTTCTTGAGATCTTTCCAATGGTACTTAAATCATCAAAATCTGATTTTGTATGAAAAATATAGGCTGATTTGAACAATGAGGTTTTTCTGGTTGCGGAATTAGAGAACAGCTGCGGAATTGGACTTTAGCTGCGGAATGTGCACAGTTTTTGTAGCTAAAAATCTTGAATAAAAAGTTATCCATTCATCTTTCATCATCAATCCAAAATTAATCAATACCTTCAGAAAAGTGAGCAAATAACTTATTCATTTCATTGATTCAAAATTATTATTTTTTTTCTTGATATGCAGCGACTTAGTGATAACACACAATTTGACTTCCTTTTGACCGAGGTCTTTTTCATCAAATTTGACCAAATGAATAGGACACCATCCATGTACTGACATTCCCCCAGCTACCCATGTGGCTTGTTTTGCTTGATGACACCTACAACCTAGAGTTTAACAAAACAGCTGCGGAAAGTTAAGCCAGCTGCGGAAAGTTGAGCCAGTTGCGGAAAGTTGAGCCAGCTGCGGAAAGTTAAGCCAGCTGCAGAAAGTTGAATCAGCTGCGGAAAGTGGTTGGATTCCGCAGCTAATGAAAACAGAGTGTAGAAAATACTGTGAAATGGAGTGGCTATGTGCGTGGAAAAGGGAAAAAAAACATGGAGGATGTAACTGAATTTAACTCAAGTTTCTACCCTCAACAGTCCTCCCATCCTTCCTTCTGTTCTTTAAAACTCATTTGAATTAGCAGAAATGGTCAGGGTTTATGAAGAAGACCAGCAACTGTAAGTGGATATCAGAGAACAGGTACATGGAATGAGGTGGAATAGAGAACAAAATGGGGTGAAGGTTTATGTGAGCATGGTGGAAATGAAGCCGTGAGGTCAATAGAACGGTAGGGGAAGAAAGTGCATCCGACAAAGTTTTAAAATTGGGTGGCTGTAGAATGGATGCAAGCACGTTTATAAAACAGCTGTCCATTTTGTCCTTAGTTATTATAAAACTGGCAGTAATCCTAGACAGATTCTGAATACCATAATCATTAATTAAAAATAGAGTGATGCTGTGAAGAGTCGTACCCAACCAGATCACGCAATGGAGAGTCGTCTTGGATTGAAACTGCTGTTTAACGGGTTTTAATGAATTGCAACGGGTGGCATATGGGCAGAGGACGTGGTGGCAAAGGGTGGAAGATGTGGTAGAGGTGGAGTAGGTGCCAGCACGGAACCAAATTGGAATTCCCCTTCTTCAGGCACGTCGAATTCAATCACACATCAAACTATCAGTTAATTAACTCAAATTCTGTTTTTCTTCACGCGGCGGCAAAAAAGAGGCTCCAAAGAACCGAGGATTTCTCCCAGACCACCACAAATTTCTTCAAACGGTTTCTGGGTTATCTAATTGACCCACCTGGAAAAAAACCCATGTTTTAGTTTTTCCAAATTCGTCTCTGTTTGGGCAAATCGAGCGTTTGAAATTTGACGTTTTTCTATGTTTACGTTTTTCTAAGTTATTATGTTCACTGTTCTGCATTCGGCCTGCAAATTTTCCGAATTAGTGGTTGGATGATACGAATTTGTGCATTCTCATACATGTCAAGCTGTCCACCATAATTTTCACCTTTTCTCAGCAATGAAAATAAGAAGAAGAGCGAATCCTCAAAAGAGTCCAAGTACTTGCCTGTTAAGCCTCTGTTGTTTCCCTAATGGAAAAAAAAAAAAAATTGTCATTTGCCTGTCCATCTGTTCACCCAACTAAACCCCCATAAGCAGCAGCTAGCCAGCCAGCCGAGCTTCCTACCACTGGTCATCATCATGGCCCAATTCGTTCCCCCTAACAAAAAGCTTAATGTGCTTTTGTCTTTATTTTGTCATGGGAGTGGACATGAGCAAGGTTCAGTGTCATTTTTTTAGTGTGAATTATAATTCTACAACCTAGCCCCCGTGTGCTGCTCGTAGCTTTAGATTTTTTTCTAAAAAGTCCTTGCTTCAATCCAATTTTTTTTTTTTTTTTTTTTATATATATAGTGCATTTTTTTTTTATGTTGCAGGTTTGTTTCAGGCCAAAGCTTGATCAAGGAGGAGATTTTTTTATTGAAGCCACAGTGAAAGCTAGGAATAGAGATAGCTATATAAGCTGGTTTTTTTTCTATCTGAGCTGGGTGACTAGGATAGGATCAATGTCGGGACAATTCTGGAGATGCCCATGTGGTCGATTTTTTCAATGGATGCTTGTAACTTGCTAAACCTTAAAACAGCTGCAGAATTCTCTACTAGCTGCGGAATCAGGGCAGTTTCCGCAGCTAACTTGCAAAACCTTATTAAAACAGGATATGGCGTTTTGAAGACCACTACAAACCATAACCAGATAATTTTGGACAATTTGAACCTGTCAAAGCAGTTGAGTTTCATTTTTTTTCATTTTTTTTTTTATTGAATCGATTGAAATGTTGAAGTTTATTTTGTCTCCTTTTTTTTTTTTACATAACAATTCTTTTTCTGATCCTCCAGATCACACAAAGTGCAGGAGGAGAGCATACTCAAGAATTATTAATTTTTATTTTTTTCAGATGTAAGAAATAAGGTCTCCTAATTACACTTCCCCGGCAACGGTGCCAAAATGTCTAGTCAATTTAACGTCTTAAATTGCTCTACATAAATTATCAATCCGGGTATCATAAACTGATGAAGTGTGGTGCACCATATGTGCTTAGTTAACCTTTTCCTTACTTCGTTGTTTTATAGTTTATGTTGTTTTTGGGGTTTTGTTCTTGTTGGTTTCCTAAAGTGTAATGCAAATGGAAATCCTATTCTAAGGTCTTAAGAATACTTTTAAAGGACAAGTATGGATAGATATTTCAAGACAAGGCCTATGTCCCTAATGGTAACTTCCAAAACTTAGCACTTCAAAAGATCTTAAAACATGTTATTGATGGAATTAGTACTTAAACAAAAGTGTAAATATGCAGCTACTTCAATCAAAATAGAATTCAATAACCAATCAATGAGCTAGTGACTATGAAACCCAGTATCCTTGCTGCTGTATGAAAATGAAAGTAAAAATTTAACTTAAAGCAACTCAAAGACTGAAAGCAAAGCAACTAATTCATCACACTACTTCAACTCTTCTGATCCTTTACCCTTCAGCTCAATCTTCCTTATGGGAAGCAATCATGAACAAGTTAAGCAATATGATATCTAAATTGCAAGAAATTAAATTGCATAAAGGAAACTAATCACACTACTTCAACTCTTTTGATCCTTTACCCTTCAGCTCAATCTACCTTATGGGAAGCAATCATGAACAAGTTAAGCAATATGATATCTAAATTGCAAGAAATTAAATTGCATAAAGGAAACTAATCACACTACTTCAACTCTTCTGATCCTTTACCCTTCAGCTCAATCTACCTTATGGGAAGCAATCATGAACAAGTTAAGCAATATGATATCTAAATTGTAGGAAAGTAAATGAGCAAAACAAAACTGATTGAAATAACAATGCTGGAATTAGAACTCAGAAAATAAATCACCAGGAGGACAAGATGATTCTATCATGTCATTAGTCATTAAAAGGCTATGTGCATCACTAATCTACAATCAACCGGTTGAACACACTTGCATGAATTAAAATTGCATGAATGAAAAATCTAATCTACCAACTTAAAAGCAATCAAATGACATAATGAAACCAAAGCAAAATTACAAAATGAAATCTACTCTACCTTACATTCTAATGTGCTCCATGACATCTACTTCACATCTCCTTCCATGTTGAGAACATCAAAGCTTTATTCAAATTCTTCAAAATTACAAAGTACAACAAAGCTCTCCAAAGCTTTCAAAAGCCATCAAGGAAGAACTACAAACTCACAAGCTAAAAAGACTTAAGAACTCCAAACTCTAAGCTAAAGAGGACTAACTAATGAAGGAGAGAGATCTCCTATTTATACAAAAAGATGAGAGCCATCTCATTAGTGAGAATCCATGAATCTCTCCCTCTACCTCTAGAGTCCTAATCAAAATAGGAACTGATAAGACACATGTCTTCTTAGAGTTACAATGCAATTAGGAAATGTTACACATATCCTCATGATCCCATGGTTCTTTCCACTCAAATTCGAATTTGGCCTTGGGGTGCCACATAAGGGTCTTCTAGAAGCCTCCTTTCAACCTACACATGTCAACAATCTCAACCCATTTGTTAGGTATAAGCATATGCACATTATTTTCTAATGTTTAACCACAAATTCATTTAAAACATAATTGTGCTTGAGTAAAGTAACTTCACTAACAATAGGCCTAGAAAGAAAGTCATCAACTTTATTATAGATACCTTTCTTATACCTGATTACCAAGTGGAATTGTTGAAGAAAACCCATCCATCGGAAGTGACTTGATTGCTGCAACTTTGATTGTGATTGCAAGTATTGCAATGGTTGATGATCAATGTAATGACTATTTCCTTACCCATCAAGTAGTGTTTCCATTTTTTCACACTTTGCACCAATGCATACAATTCCTTGTCATATGTAGGATAGTTAATCACTGCACCATTAAAAGTTTTCGAATGAAAATAGATAGGCTTAATATGTTGCATGAGGACTACACCCATAACATAATCACTAGCTTCAATCTAAATCTCAAATGACTGTCTCAAGTCTGGAAGTTTGAGTACTAGATTTGTACTGATCTTTTCCTTCAACACATCAAAGGCCTTTTTCTGTTTTCCTTCCCACCGAAAAACCTTTTTCACGCTTTTCAATGCATGCAAAGGAGCTGCTATAAGATAGAAATTAGCAATGAATTTCCTCCAATATTGGGCTGCTCCCAAGAAAATTCTTACCTCCGTAAATGTCTTGGGCCTTGGACAATTCACAATGACATCCTCCTTGGAGGGATCTATTTTCAACTCACCTCCTCTAACAATATGACCCAAGTAAACTAAAGAAGTTTTTCCAAACTCGCACTTTGACATCTTAAGATACAACTGTTCATTTTCTAAGACATCAAGTACTTCTCTAAAATGCATGACATGTTCATCATGATATTTAATAAAAATTAAGATGTCATCTAAGTAGACTATGAAAAAATCATCAAGAAATGGCCTCAAAACATCATTCATCACACGCATGAATGTAACGGGAGCATTACATAAACCAAACTGCATAACTAGCCATTCAAGCATACCTTGTTTTATTTTGAATGTTATCTTCCAAATGTATCCTTTAGTTATTCTAATTTGAGGGTAGCCACTTCTTAAGTAAAACTTAGTAAAATACTTTGCATCTTTCAATTGATCAAGTAAGTCATCTATTCTGGGTAGTGGGTAATGATTCTTTATCGTAATTTTTTTCAATGCACAAAAGTCCACACACATGCGCCATGTTCCATCCTTCTTTTGTCACCAAGATAATAGGTGAACCACACGATGGGGAAGATGGTCTGATGACCCCTTTTTTCAACAAATCTTTAATTTGCTTCTTAATTTCCGCACTTTCCATCATTGACATCCTATACATGCCAATGTTAGGAAGAGGACAATATTTATGAAACTGCATCTCATGTTGGATTCCTCTCTTGGGAGGTAATCCCTTTGGTTCCTGAAACATCTCGTCATATTGGTTAACTACGTCAACTAATTCAGATTTAAAATTTGAATCACAACCTTTAAAAGCTTCATTATCAACATCATCCTTGGGTTTGATCATAAGAAGCACAAAATTCTTGCTCGAATTCACTAGTCTTTCATCTGCCCTGCATTTACAGACGAAAGATTTATTTTCTTGCTATGAGCTCTCACAATATATTCTAATCCATCTTTAAATAAATGATATTTATTTTCATGTGTATGGAAGATAAATTTTCTGTCATAAAGGTATGGGCTACCCAGAACTATGCCACAGATATCTAACGACACAATGTCAAGCTCCACTTCATCTATGAAATTTGCAATAATGGCGAATCTCAATTTACACTTTCTCGTAACCTACAATTGTGCATTGTCACACACCCATCCAAGTGGATACGGTTTATGATGTGGAACAGTTTCCAAGTTTAAACTTTTGACAATGTTTTCAGAGATAAGATTGGCTTGAGAGCCACTATCGAACATCGTATCAATCTTGTTGTGTTTTGATATCACCCTTATGTGAAAGAGTTATATTCTCCTCTTTTCGTTGGGAGTTTCATTTTGTGAGTTTGAGGAAATAGTGCTAGCAATGGATTCTTTTCCTTTTAACCCCATGGTCGTGATTTTAGTTTCATCACCTGAATCGGATCCCAAATCCTGTTGAGTGGTTGCAGTTGTCTTTTTTTTTCCCTTTTGTTGTTTCTTTTTTGTCTCAGTTCAGGATAAAGCTTCCAACAATGAGCTTCATCATGACCCTCTCTAGAGAAATGTTTGCATGTAATTTTCTCTCCTTCTTTTTTGATAGAAACATTTTTCTTTTCCTTCCCTTTGAAAAATGTTTCCTTTCCTTTACTCTTAAATGGATATTTACTACCTTCTTCTAGAGTGTTTTTCCCTCTTGCCTCAATATGAGTGGCTTTCACACATACATCATCTAGATTATTGGGATTAAACATTAAGATAGTATGCCTAAGGTAACTATGTAAACCCCCTATGTACTTCAACAATGCGTCCTGTGATTGCAAATATACACCTAACGTCAAAGACCTTTTCCCGAATTCTTGGGTGTAATGTTTCATATTTTGACCTTTAAGCTGTCTAAAGTTCTACCAATTCATGATGGCTTTTTGCATATAAGCTAGAGGGTAGAATTGTCTTTTGATTGCAACAATGAAATCATTTCAAGAAATTGATATCTTACCATGTTTTTTAATATCCTCTTGGGTCTTTGATTCCCACCATAGTAGTGCTGCACACTCCATTCTCAAGGAAGCTAACTGAATCTTTATGTCATCCTCTTGAAGGTTTTGAATCTTGCAATAGACATCCAACTGACGAATCCAATTATCAAGCTTCTCTACATTCACTTCACCATTATACATGGGAAACTTGAATTTAACATAAAGATTTTAAAAACGTGATTTACCAGTTCCTTTTGAAGAATGATGATGAGTATGAGTAAGGGTTGTGTTAATGGAAGAGGGTGAAGATTCTTGTGAAGAAGAATATGAAGAAGATGGTGGAGAGGGTGGAGGTTTGTCTCCATTTTCATCACCTCCTTTTCCATTAAGTCCTCCTGAATATCCTTCTCCTTTGGGAGGTTTGGAACTTTCCCCTTGCAACTTGGTATTCCTCTCTTCATAGAGGACCTTTACCATCTCTGTCATATCAAGGAAAGCCTTTCTGAAGGTCTTCTCATATTCTGTAATGTTTTTATGTTCTCCTTCATGAGACATGATCTCTGGAGTCTCAACTGCTTGAGGCTGAATTGGTGTTGGAGATTGTGGCAACCTTGCTCTCCTTCCACTTAACCCAACTTCAGGGCTTCCATCCAACTTCCCTTCTCCTCTTTTGAGTTTTAACCTTGTAAGCATGACATAAAATTGCAAACAGTTAAATCTTTCTTTCATAAAGCAAACCTAATGCCCCGATACCAAAAAAATGATCTGATTTAGAATATTAAATTGTAGTGCTAAGATCCTCCTCAAATTATAAACAAAATGCTTTCATTGTGCTTAAGGATTCATGATTTTTTGCAAGTGAAATGATGTGTTTTTGTGTTAATTTTATGACAAATTTAACATAAATAAGAGACTAAACAACAACATAAACATTTACGGAACATCATCGAAAACAAATTACAACAAGCACATGAAAAAGGAGTTCACCCCTCTTGGGCTACGTCTCCTTGGTCAAGCTTCCAATGGCTTGGGCCTCTTTATTATGCTCAAATGCTTCTAAAACCTATTCCAATCAGTCCAGAATGTCCAAAAATGGCTATCTAGTCTCTTTTTACATCCAATATGGTGGAAAACTGATGAAGTTATGACCTCTCCTAGTTTTCCTAGTACTATTCGCTCCACAAATTGCTCCAAATCTGGTATGATCCTACAAATTAGCTCCTAAAATTGCTAACTAAGAGAAAATTTCACCGCACGGTAGTCCATAGAATGCCAACACCATTTCTCCCATAATAAATCGCAATTGGCGGAAAATTGATGGTCTTATGGTCTACGAATGCGGCGGGCGATGTGCGATTGCAATATGGTAGACCCGACGATACTATTAACTGTAACCCTTAGTCGCATCGCATATGGGATCCTTTCGTAAATTGAAATCAGTGGAGAACCAATGGGTAACATAATGTAGCACTCTACCTTCAGTGGTGTGCGATTGTGATCTGTGATTGCGATTATCACATCGCAACCCAGGTACGCTGGGGGCCAATTCCTGTAATGCCTTCTGTTAGGGCCTAAATCTACCTTAGGCTAAGGAAGGAAGGATCTAGAGTAACATCAAACCACGCTTAACCTGGTAGCTAGCCCTACCAGGTCAGGAGAGGGCTCTCTCCTTATCAATCTCAGAATAATATGATCAATGAGGTTTGAGATGACTGATGTAAAGGTTGATTTTAGGCTAGGTATATGCTCTAAGGAGTTTGATTGAATTTAGTTTTGGTTTGCTGGCTCAAATGTGAAAGGCAGATTTGGGTTCAGGGAATGGACACAGTCTTGCAGAGATCTCTATGGGGCGAGGTAGGCAAATGGTTTAGTACTTAAAATTGAGTGAGATGGATAGTCTTAAGACTGGTGAGGAGTTGGATAGGGCATGAAAGTCTCAGGGATCCTCTTCAAACAGTTGAAAACATAAATAACTAAACAAACCCTAGGTAGAGCACTGCAACATCAATGAATTCTACCTTTATCCTTGATTCATTTAGTTAAGCTGAACAGAAAGAGATGATGGCATACATAAACACATGTAAACTTGCATTACAGAAGGAAAAACAATACCAAATCAAGTTGCCACAAGAATCCCACAAAATGCTGCAAACCCTGGTCTATTCCTTTGCCAAACTGCATATATGAATGTACAATAATGCTCAAAGCATTCACAAGAGTCCAACCTTTACCAATGACTGAAAAACTACTAGATATAGGCAAAAAACAACTCATGATAGGCTTTAGGGGTCGAATTCATGAGTTTAGGAGTTGTTTCAACAAGATCTAAACTAAGAACTGAAAAGTAGGCAGTGGAACAACTTGCCTCTAAAACTTAGGAAACTGATTCATTCAGTTGTAAACTACCTTTTCATGATGTATCTACCTCCATGAGTGAAATTTTAGCATATTTACATCAAAATCAATCAAGTCACATCAAATTACATCATGAGTTTGACTATTAGAGAGAGAAAATTCAAACTGAGAAAAAACTAGGCAAAAAACAGAGTTTTTTGGCCAAAATGACAAATTTTCATCCTGTGCGCTGCGCTCTTGTCCCTATGCACTGTGCTACTTTGGAGCTGATTTTGGAGGCCTTCCCGTGCACCAAATTTTCTCCAAGTGGGCTTTTTGGAAAGGTCTACCTGTCTACTTTCCTAAACAACTGGAATTTCTAAATTTGGTGTCCATTTCTCCCTCTAAAAATGAGTTCTCCCAACACTGCTACCTGTGTGGCAAAAAAGGGGGCAGAAAGGGCATTTTTTAGGTGTTTTTGACCCTTTTGGCAGCTCAAAACTTGTCAACATTTCTTGGCCATGTGTGAGAATTCATATTTTTACCTGAGGAATCCAAAAATGCTGAGTTTTCCTCCAAAGGAGGTCCCTAGAAAAAGCGCGCGCCAGGTGGCAGGGTGCACTAGGCAGAAAAACTTGTTTTTTACTCCAAAAATTCAAAATTTGCAAAAAGTATCCCAAATTTCCTGAAATTTGGGCTAAGTGTCATTCATCAAGTGCTGTGTTGGGCTAAGGAAGCCTTAGCTAGGATCTGGAGTTTGTCAAGTGCTCTTTTCTCTTCCTCAATGCTTTCTTCAACTTGGCCTTCAAAGTCCTAATTCTTGCTTTGCAAGCTTTGTTTCTCGCCAAGTAGTGGTAGGCCATGTGCCTCAACATATTTTTCTCTCTGTTGGCCTACTCCAACATCTTTTCCAAGTGCATGTTTGTCCTCTCAGGCCAATATTCACGATTAGCTTCAATTTCTTGTTCAAGTGGTGTTAACTTGGTTTTCCTCCTCTTAGTAGCTTGTCGGTTTTCTCTTATGTTTTGGAGCTCCATGATAGTTTGCTGATCCTCTAACTGTTTGTTCCTCTGCTCAAGATAATTGATTATCCATTTGGCTCTTTCCAGGTTGAGAGACAAGTGATGAAGGTCATCTTGTTGTTCTTGAATGATCTCCTTGAGCTTTGAGCTCAAATCAGTGTCATCATCGATAGATGTTGTTATACTGCTGATGAGGAGGCTTCCTTTGCACTAGTGTGGTCATTTTCTCAATATTCTGGCAAATGAAATAGGGGAGGTTCATTATCCTCACCCTAGTAAAATGCATCAACAATCTGATATGATAGGTGTATAGGCGAGAAAATCTTCCTTCACAACTGAAATATTTGATTATGAGTTTCATTAGGGGAGCATATGTGTCCTGTAGGTACCTGAAGGGGAAGACCCTACTTACATGTCTCTAAAAACCAGCCTTGATATAAGGATCATAATGATCTCTGTCCACCAACTACCCCTTATACCACTTCTCACCTACATTCGGAATACCGGTTGCTTGAGCTATAGTCTCAGGTGTCAAAGTGAATGTCACACCTGCCAAATTGACCTGGCCATTGTGAAGATGGAGCACAAAGAGTCTGGCAAGCTCATGGTGGTATTTGACTCTTTCCACCATCTCACAAAATTGATAACAAGATTGATGTTGGAAGCATGTCACAGCAAGAGGGCAAGCCAACAGCTCAGTAAGTGAAGTAGGCTCCTCCCGATTATGTTTTCCACTCTTGTGAGGTCTCCTTGGTGCATGAATTTCTTTGGAGGAGTCACTGACTGTTTCCTCATTTCTATCATAAGAAGAATCTGACTCCATGTTTGCCAATGCTTGAGTTTTCTTAGATGAGTATGAAGAGATTTTAGAGTGACAATAGGTATTTGTTGCTAAAAGATAGGGATTGATGATAAGGAGTGTGAAGGGACTGTGAATGAGGGGTTGGGGATGCTGCTGGTTGGGTTTTTGGGGAATGGAAGGGTTTGGGGAATAATATTTAGGGTTTAGGGTTGTTAATTAGGGTTTGGGATAAGTGAAGGTAGGGATTAGGGTTATTGGTTTTAGGGATAGGGGGAATAGGTATATGTAGTGGAAAATGGAAGGATAAAAGAGGTGAATAAAATGTAGTGAGGGAGTGAAAATGGTAGGGGTGGGTTTTAGATAGCAAAAACAGTGATTTGTAAACCCTAGGCAGTTTTTTTAACAAACTGTGCAAGGAACTAGGGTTTAATTATTTCCCTATTGAAACACCATAAACACTAAAGCAAACTCATGCATTGGCCATATGGAGGTGTTGACTTACTTGTGAGATGAGGAATTAACGATTTTGAAGCTTGGAGGAAGATTTGGATGAATTTTGTGGTTTGAATACTGGTGCGCCGCGCCTGCAAATTTCACTGTATGGATGCAAAATCGCTCCCTTGGCTCAAAAAAACAAATTGCACTTGCTCTCTTCTCCTTTGGCATACTGTTGGGCCTCAAAATGGTCCCTATTTTCACTCCATTATTCACCAATATCTTCACGTTTTACCTTCATGTCACCTCCATTCCACCTCCACATCATTCCATTTACCTCATTATTGGGTTATAACTATGCTTTTCCAAAGTTTATTAATTCTTAACATTTTTAAGTGAATTTATGGCTAAACTTTAGAAAATAATATGCTTATACTTATACCTAACAATTAGAATGAGTTTGTTGACATGTGTAGGTACAAAGGAAGCTTCCAGGGCATCTTTATGTGGCCTTGAATGATCAAATTCGAATTTGATAAGATAAGCCTCATGGAAAAGACCATGATCTCAGGGAGAAGATCATGGACCTCATGGAGAAAATCATGGAGGATAGGGTTATGTGTCTAGATGGTTGAGAAATGTATGGAACTAAAGAGAGATTAGTGGATCATCATTATGAGTTTGTTATCTCATCCCATTGTATAAATAGGAGTACCTCCTCCATTCCAAAGGGAGGACTCTTAGAGCATGTATCCAAACTTATGATGGAATAGAATAAAGCTTCATTTTACATATATTTCCATTATGTAGTTTTAGATTTAATTTTCCTTAATGTAGTATATGGAATAATTTGTCTTGTTCTTAAGAGAATTGAGCTCACTCTAAAAGGATGAGAGAAACATTTTATTTCATATTAGATCTTATTTCATTTAATTGCTTAGATGTTTGAGGATTTGTTTGAGATTGATGAATGAGTTTTGAATTAGAATCTTATCAGCATATGAGAGAACAACCAAGGGTCTAAGTTAGGCTCTCTCTCCATTTGATTTGCATGATAATTAAAATTCATTCTTTTGCTTTTATGTTTCAAGTATCATATGAGGAGATACCAAGAGTCTAAGTTAGGCTCTCTCTCCATTGATTTATATGGTAATTGAAATTCATTCTTTTGTGCTTTTATGTTTCAAGTCATTTCATTTCTCATGCTTATGAATGGATCTTAGTTTAGTTTGGATTAGTACATGAGAGGACAATCAAGAGACTAAGTTAGTCTCTCTCTCTACTTGAATCTGAACAACAATTAAGTTCATTCTCTTGTCTTCATTTCAAGTTTCTAGTTTTATGTAATCAATGATTTCTCTATGATACTGTAGGGAAGGACAACCAGGACCTCCTTAGTTAGGAGCCTCTTCCCTTGCATATTATATTGAATCGTAAATAATTTAGCTAGACATAGAGTTAGTTGCCTACTCTTGCATATATATTGTTGGCACCATCACAAGCTTACGAGTTTCCCTGGTTGATAATTTAATGCAGCAATTTAAGCCCAATAAATTGCCCAACACATACAAATGAGCTTCCTTGGACATGAAAACACTTTATATACCAATGATTTTGATTTTTCACTTATGAAAACCGACTTTGCTAATGTTGTCTTTCATTTGCTTTTTAAAACTCTGTTTGGGCAGTTTGTCTTACTTTTTGCCTTTGATGGACTAAATGCTTTGAAATTTTGTTTCTTTTGTAGGAACTAGAGTGCAGAGGCTTGGCAAGGTGACCAGGGATGCCTCTTGAAATTATTACATATAGACAAATGAAATTACATGAGATTTTGTACATAAAACATAAAAAACTATGTTTTTCCTCAAAACGGGGTTTTGAGGAAAAATCAATCACTGAGCATGTGATTATTGAAATTAGTGTTATTGAGACTTTATTTGACCTCCTCATGTGCCTGCTGACCATTTTGAGCTTTTACAAGACCTTATTGACGAAACCCTAGACCTAATGAGACCTAAAACCCTAAAAATGACTTTTGCAGATTTAAGGACAAAAAATGACTACAAATGATCTAAATGTATGAAAATGGGCCAACAAGTAAAGAACGTGAGGGAAAATTTATAATATGCCACTACCATTAGATGATCCATGACCCTAATGGAATGCATATGATCGGATGAGACACCTAACATGCAATGCAACAAGAGAATTTGATCACTGATGGAGGGATGAAAATACCGACACTAACACCTTCCCTGTTGCGAAATGCGATTGCGGTTTATCGCATCACAACCCTAACCTTGCTTGGGGCCGATTCTTTAACATGACCCACCTGTGATATGAGATTTATGAAATCAAGGGGCAAATGGTGGCTTGCCACTTGGCACTTCCCCATTCACTGAAGGGCCTTGCCACATCATCTTTTCCTGCCATCTATCCAAGTCAAGCTTGAAATTTGACTTGCTCTAACTTCTCCATACAAGCTCGGATTCGAGTACCATTCACACTGTTGGAATTAGAATGACAAGCTATTAGATCTGAAGCTAAGTTTATCAAGATTCTAACACTTTGATTTTTCAGCCTAATTTTGAGCACCTGATCACGAACTGTTGCACAGGGGCTGAGGTGCACACTGTTGCCTTTATCTTGTCATATTGCAGTTTTTTATCTTGAATTGAAACTTTGATCTTCTTCACCTAAAGGTCCTACTCCAATGAGGTCTATAATTCGGGAGTCCCTTGAAATGACTAGCTAGACTCATTGACTGCAACATCGAGCTTTGCTCTGTTTGTTTTGATGGTAACCTCGCGCTACTCTTGGATCTCCGGTGGTGTGGTGGGCTGTAGCTCCAATTGAAGCTTAGTAATTTGGAGTTGCAGATCGAAGTGGATTTTATCCACCTACAATTTTGATTCTATAAACACATCTGCTATCCGCTACACTTTTTCTTCAGAAGTGGCCTCCGACTGAATATGGAGCTCGGGGAGCTCACTACATACTTTGGAAATGGCCTGCTCCAGTTGCGCCCTTCTCGCAACTACCTCATCATGGTCTCAAAGAGCTTTGTGCTTTTCATCACACATCTGTTTACTGGTGATCTGTTGTTATAAAACCATTTATCACCCTTGGTATTTGTGATGCTTGGTATATGGCCTAGGGAAACCCCTCCTTCTAGACTTGGTCCAAATATATTAAAAACAATGTTTTATTCCCTGTATGCTACTTTGCCCTGATATAAAAGCATGTACACATGGGTTAGTCAATGCCCAACCCACGTATATGTGTTAAAACACTTAAAAAATTAAATTTCCTTAATTATGGGTGGAGTTCACGGGTTTTACCTATTGATTACATCCTATTTCTTGTGGCCCAACTGTTTCCCAACTAAAAAACTAATTAGGAGAAGTATAAATAGACTTCTACGGGAAGGCCTTAAGTAAGAGAAGAAATAGAGTTATTATACTAAGAGTATCCTTGACTGAGTCTGATGAATCCCTATGCCTCATGCACTTCCCCAAGCTTTAGGAAACCCTTGTTTCCTTGATTATAGATATTCTCCCTCTTTCTTGATATATCATGGTGTTGGTTATGGAAGAAGATTGTTGAAGGCTGGGATAGGATGAATCCGGAGGACGATTCTACTTGGAGCTGGAAGAAGAAGACTCAGGTTAATTCTCTCCATGCTATTTATAGCTTACTGCAATGAAAGAAATGTTGTCTTGTTTCTGAAAATAACTTTGTTTATGCATCAAATTGTGTTGTAATTCATGTATGAATGTTGTTTTGATGTATATCTGATCATTAGCTTATATGATATAAAGTTAAATTTCGTGAATATGGTTTACTTCTATACTGCTATGTATGTTTGAATTGAATGATTTTTAGGTCTGAAGAACATCGGGAGTTGCAGAGGGTCTGAACCCTGCGGGACCTACTCGAACGAAGGAAATCTAGGTACGGTCGCTCATTAATAGTTATAAACAATTGCTTTTGTTTTTTTAGAGTGATTTAGGATCTTGCATCTTCATTAAACCTTGCATTAGGGTAGTTTTCAATGTTATAGCATTAATAGTCTTTTTAGTTTTTGCATGTGTGAAGTATGTTTCAAGAAAAGAAAAGAAAAAGTATTTTTCTTTACAGAAGTTTCGTAGAACCCACGTAGAGATCTCTTTTCATCGAAGAACAAATGATTGCATTCATGTAGTTAGTTTTTCATTGATTTCTTTTGTGTCATACAAACACCATTGGTTTCACTTCCATCTATACCCTTGACTTAAAAGAACAACCATTAAATTCAAGCGCTTAATTAAAATAAACTAGAATTTTTGTATTGTCATCAGAATACACCAACAAGTTTAGGTTTATTAGGGCCTTAGATTAGGCGAGAGGAGAGTTAACTCTCCAAGGCTGATCTAAATTACAAAACATATAAGTTTGATTAATGAGCGAAATCCAATAGTGTTAGGGAGACCGGGAAAGCTCCGTGATTGGGAGTAAAGCACAAGGGTTAGTGAATATAAGGATGAGAGATACCCCCTCTCTTACTTGTCGGATCCTACCTCACGACTATTTCGCTTGGCTTCTAATATGAGTTGGTGACCATAGTTGCCTATCCTAGGAACCACACAGGTGGTTGTGGAGGGGAATCTCGTGGTACCTGAGGTTGAAATTGTATCACATTCAGCAGTACTTCTGGAGGGCACCCTTGCGAAGCTTGGGGGCTTGCACCGGCAAACACTGTTGTATGGAGGTCGGCGTAACTACCTTTGATACCTTTGCTAGTAGGACTGGGGTGTGATTACCCCATTTTATTTTCGGAAGGCCCTTGTTATTAACTTTCTTGTATTTTGGTATCTAGTCCTAATCACCTAGAGCAGAAATACTTGAGATTTGTTTGATTGTTGATATATTTAGGGACATTTTAGTGAGTGTTCAGTGCTCCTAGTTGACCTAGCTTTATAATTTTTTTTTATTCTTTAAGTATATCTTTTAAATACTTCAAAGTGGCTGACTGACCATCTTGACGGTCTAGGAGACTTCGTGGGCTATCACCTACGAGTTTGGAGCCTTCTCCTAGAAGGCGTAGGAGCGATTCTGCCAGTGGTTTCCAACCAATGGCAGTAGGCACATCAGAGATTGATCCTCCGCTTGGGGGCATTAGTTCACAAGATAGATTTGGTACTAGTACAGAGTTAGAGAAGAACACACCAGTTCTTTTTCGGGTACTCTTCCAGTTGAAAGATAATATTGAAGTAGAAGAGCTTTCAGAGTCGGTTGCGGCTCCGAATTCTCCTCTTCCTCCTGACCATCTAGACATTTTGTTATATGTTGGAACTTGTTGAAGCCTCGAAAATCGGGTCTACAACAAGGGGGATACCCGCCCGGTCCGGACCTTGGTTGGCAGCTCCTTATCCGTTTGGTATAGCGGGTCCGACTGGGGATAATGGGACCAGTTTCCCAATCTATGAGTGTGTGTGTGTAGAGTTTGATGTTCTTGGTCTAACAGTTCCTAATTTAAGATATTCTAATTCTAATTTTTAATCTAATTCTATGCTATTGTAATCTAATAAGCAACAACATCTAAGTCTATACTAACCTGGGATGTAATTCTTCTATTATGCGATCTAAAAAGATTTCAAATAACAACTGGTAATAAAAATCATTCAGCTATTATAAGAAAGGAAATTAATAAGTATGAACCACTTTGTATAAAAAGTTAGACGAAACAGTTGTGAAAAACATATTGCATAATGAGCTATTCATACATTAAGCATAAATAAATAGCTATCACCGTACAAAAGTGCCAAATGATAACTCAGGCATTCATGCAATAATACATAAACAACTAAAAACTGTATATCACTTTAACATATAAGCAGAAATGGTCAAGAGATAAAAGTACCATTTATGTCTAGTCCTACTCATAAGCTTCAAGCGACAATGATTTATCTCTCCTTGCTCTAACATCCACTAAGAGTATAGAAGTGCAACATCAGTAGCAAACATCAAATGCAAACATCAACAAATCTTGATCCGTTCATTCACCAAAACCTCCTCTGAGGGTGCAAAAGTTCATGTTCTGAGGACAAGTTTTTGATAAATTTCTGGACTCTTCTCTAAATGCATGAGAAGGGTTCAAATACTACTAAATAAATAAATTAATTACATAGATGCAAGATACGGTTTAAATGACACCCTTTTTCTAAGCAAAAATAAAACAAAACTATTTCTAAAAATTAAATCTAATATCTAACTATTTCTGCATTTGCTCCTTAATGTTGCAAGCATTCAGTATTTTCCTGGGTAGAGTTGGCTGACTGTCTTCCTCTTTTGGTTGAGCTAAGCAAACAGAATCGGTAAGAGTTGGCACCACCTTCTCGGCAAAGTCGATGATATACTCGAGAGTCATCCTCTGACTATGTGGATTTACTGCGTATGCCCAGTAATAATCTCAGTTCACTTGATTAACCCTTTGGATTGCTTTTTCCTTTTCTTTAGCTTTCTATTTCTATTTTGTTTTTTTCCATTGCTTCCTTGCACTTCTCGGGCTTATAGGTGACTGAGCTGTTACAGGGCTTTCCTTCTCGAACAATTTTCTCAGCGATGCGCGATTAGCGCTAGGCGCTAATCACGCATCGGAAACTGCCTCCGTTCTTTGATCCGGGCTTCTGTGATGCATTTTTTCCTTTTGCGCCTCTTCATCTTTATCGGGTATAAAGCTTCAAAATTTGTAAAAATAATGTCCTTGTGAGCTCTTGACCCTGATCATTAAACTTCCTGTTGATATCAGCATCCTTCAGTGCTCATTTAACCATGGCTGTATATGAATGATCTATAATGGATGGCTCAACAGCATTCTGTGAATCTGCGGCTCTGTTGCATGCGGTATTTGTTTATGAGAGCATCTTTTCTCTGTCTTTGAACATTGGAGCTTTACCCTTTTTCCTTATAGCTTCCTGCACATTGCTTTGTGTAACTTTTGTTTTTTGTTCCTGTAGTTCACAGGTGAGGAGAGTAATGATAATAAATAACGACAGGAAAGTTTTAAATGCTACGGATATGCAAAAACACGCCACCTGACATGAACTGGCTCTTTGAACAACACAAAAGCATATTTTATTAACAACTGGCACATAATACATTAATCATCATTAAAGCGCGTAACCAGAAAACTTTTTCTTGAATATTGAGCCAGGAAAATCTGCGATGGAATGTTTCTGCGATCTGCATCGCAGTATCGCATATCGTTGTATCGCATTACTGCAATTTCGTCGTGCTATGCTATCGCAAGGTTTCTTGATTGCGCTATAGCAAGATCGTGGATCGCAGTATCGCAATATCACAGATCGCCTAATCATTAAAGCGTTATGTGTCTTTCATGCAATTTTACGAGATGCGATATGCGATATCGCATATCGACGTTTTCGCATATCGGCATTTTCTTAAGGTTTTCTAATGTGAGTTTTTCTTAATGCATGTGATGCGATGGAGTTCGCATCGCGATCTCGCATTTTACCATTTTGACTCATAAGGAAATACCCTATCATTCTTTGCGTGATGCGATGTTTCTTAAGGAGTAACATATATGAGTTGATTTTTTGAATTTTTTTTACTAAGGGTCCCCACTTACATAGTCTTATTGCTAATACTAAATAAGGAGGGGGGGTTGTTGGTGGCCACAATAATTGGCGATTCACTTGGAAGAACCAGTTATCTCTGTTATTCTATTGAATTTTCTAAACTTCCAAAACATAAAAATTTTCAGAAAATTAAACTTTATTATGGAAAGATAAAGTACATTATGCTCTAATCTGTCAATGATATTTTGTTTCAACTATTTTCCACTTTGATTATTTGCTTCCTCAGGCTAGTCCTTGTATTTACATTAGTCATTACTTGGTCTTGTAAAGATAAAACAAAGTCTTCTCTGTAAACTAGTTTTAAATATGCTCATTTGTCGTAGGTAGAGCCTCTGCTGCCAGCAAGCGTTTATAGCCTCGATAGGGTTACCTATTACCCAGCAATGATCCTGTATCCTACTTAAGGCAGCCTACAACTTTCAAAGAAAAATCCATATCCACACGTATTGCTTTGATTTTCTTTTTTACTCTTAAAGAACAATGTCTTGGTTTGGTAGCCAAATTATGACACAGTCATTCACTTGATTTATAACTTTGTTGAACAAGCTAGCTCGTGATGAGACCCCTTGTCTTTTGATTGCAACAATCTTGAGTCATTGCCCTGTTGTGGTGTACAGTATTGGCAAAGTCAACAAGTTATAATATCTGTGATTATGATAAGCCGGCTCATGATGAGACCTCTTATTCTTCAAGATAAAGTTTATCCTTTGGTTGTTCCTCTGAAAGATGTGATTTTCCTTAGCAGGGAGGAAGTCATTGTTTCCTTAAGATAGCTCTGGACGACAATAATAGAGTTTTTGGAAACAGTTGTTCTACCGAGAATCTTTATATTGTTATTGATACCTTTCATTGTACTGAGATAAAACAATTTCTTCACTAAAGGTTGCTTTCATCAAACTTTTTTGAAGTTGAAACTAGTATCATATCTAGGCTAGAGTTTTTAACTGTATCTATCAATAATAAAGATCAATTTTCCAAAAGATTTGCTATTTATACAAGCGAAAAGTTCAAAATATGAAAGAGAATTGGTGTCTTTTTTGTAAATGCCTAATGTAACCACTCACTACTAGTTTTATTATGAAAAAGAAAAACAACTATTCTACAAAAAAATAGAAGAATAATCTTCTATGGAAAATATTTCTTGAGAATTTGTCCATTAACAGGCAAAGAGTCTCTCTTACTTGCTAAATCCTGTAACACAAACGTTGATGGACCTATGACTTCTACAATTTGAAAAGGACCAAGCTACATTCTTTGAAATTTTGTATGTTTTCCTTTTTCTTCATGAGCCTTGTCCCACTTTAAAACTAAGTCTCCCATCTGAAAATCTTTTCTGGTCATTATGTTTGAATCAAAAGAGGATTTTACTAGTGCTTGATGATGAGCATGCATTTTCTTAGCATGTTCTCGTTGTTCTTCTAATTTGATTATTTCCATTTGTCTTAGTTGTAAGGAGGAAGTGGGTACTTCATCAATGTATTGAAATAGAGACAAAGAGGGAATCGCTAGATGAGTCGGAAGAACCACTTCTTTCCCATAAACTAAATTAAAGGGAGAAGTGCCGATAGAAGCTTTTTGCGTTATTCGGTCTGCCCATAAAGCATATATCAAATCCTTATGCCAATTTTTATGATTTTGGTCAACTATTCTTTTGATAATCCTGAGTAGGTTTTTATTTGTGGACTCAGCTAACCCATTGCCTTGTGGGTAATAATTGGCCGAATATTTAAGTTTGAATCCACTTTTAAGTGCAAATTCAGTCATTGCATTTCCAGAAAAGTATGATGCATTATCAAACATTAAAGCGGAAGGAAATCGAAACCTGATGATTATAAATTGATCTATGAACTCAATGATATTTTTAGCATTAGCCGTCTTGAGTGGAACTGCTTCTACCCACTTAGTAAAATAATACGTTGTTGTGAGGATGTATCTATGCTGCTTAGAAGAGTGAGGAATGATCTCACCTATTATGTCCAATCCCCACTGACTGAAAGGTTGGTCAATGTTAACTGGTTGTAATGGCAAGGATGGCTTCTTTTTTCTTCCAGCAGTGGTTTGGCAGACTTGACATTTCCTCACGTAACTGTGTGAGTCTTTAAATAACGTGGGCTAGTAATATCCTGCACACAAGATTTTATGTGCAGTAGCATCTCCAATATAGTGTCCGCCTGCTGGCCCATCGTGGAGTTCCTACAAAACCTTTTCAGCTTCAGATTTCTCAAGACACCTAAGAAGAACAGAATCATAATTTATTCTAAAGAGAATATCATTTATGAGTTGATATTGTTTGGCTTTCAACCTTAGAGCTCTTTTATTTATATGATCGAGGTGTGAAGGAGCATACCCGTTCTTAAGATAATAAATGATATCAGCGTATAATGAATCTGCATCGTTTAGGCTTACCTCGCATATTTGTACCTCTGTAGATGGAATTTCAAAAATTTGCGATGCTTCAGCCAACATTTTGCAGAAGCCTTGACCTATCACAATGTTTCCTGGTTTAATCTCAATGTCATATTCCTGTAAGGCAGTAACCCAATTGGCTCTTTTCTCACCCACATCCTTCTGTACTAGAAGGTTCCTCACCACTGGAAATGGTCCTATAATTTTAGTATGGGTTTCGAGTAAGAAAGGTGTGAAGTATTTGACCACTTTGAAAATAGCATAAGCCTGTTTCTCCACGTCTGAATAATTTAATTCAGCACCCTGTAAATTTGAGCTGAAAAAGGCAATTGGGGCTTCCGCTTTTTCTTGATTTGCTTGAGTGAGTATCGCAGCATATGACCCATCTGAGGCAAATGTGTATAAAATAAAAGGTTCTGAAAAATTCGGAGTTGATAACGATGGAGCATTAATAATAGCTTGTTTGATCAGGTTAATGCTTCATGTTCATCTTGGCCCCATTTAAAATTTGAATTCTTTTTAATCATTGTTTGCAAAGGAGACACGATTCGTGAAAAATCTGGAACAAATCTCTTTACAAAGTTGATCTGACCAAGAAAAGATTGCATGGCTTTTTTGTTATGAGGTAAGGATATTTCAGAAATTTCTTTGATTCTGTCAGAATCGATGTGAATACCGGATTTTGACACTATGAATCCTAGAAGTTTCCCTTCACTTAATGCGAAAAAAGATTTCTTTAGGTTAAGTGAAATTACATACCTTAAACACCATTGGAAGATTTGTTTCAAGTATTTAAGATGGTCGCTTCGTTTCTTTGCATACACTATTATATCATCCAAATAAATTACTACATATTTATTGACTAAACCTTTGAATGTGATGTCCATGGCTCTCTGAAATGTGGCACTAGCATTAATCAAACCAAATGGAATCTTTTGATATGCGTATGTGCCACATTTAGTTCTAAATGTGGTTTTCAATTGATCATCAGGATGTACCAACACTTGATTGTATCCTGAAAATCCATCCAAGAAAGACATTAATTCTGAGTCTGCTACTGCCTGCAATATCTGTTCCATAGGTGGTAAAGGAAAATTATCTTTTTGGCAGGTCTTGTTAAGGTTTCGAAAGTCAATGCAGATCCTAATATCTTCGTTTTTCTTTCTAACAGGTACAATATTGGAGACCCATTTGGAATGTCTGACGGGAAAAATTATTCTGGCTTTCAATAACTTGTTAAGCTTAGTTTTTATCTAATTTTCTAAATTGGGATGGATATTTCTTAGCTTTTGTTGGACAGGTTTTTCATTATTGATCATGGGAATAGTATGATGGATGATGGAAGTGTCGTATGTTTTCAGTTCATCATAACTTCAGGAAAAAACATTTTTATATTGTCTCAAAAGACGAATATACGCTAGTTTTTCTTCAGGGGCTTGGCCGAGACCTAGATTAATGTTTTGTGGTTTAGCATCGGTTCCTAGGTTTACTAATTCGTAGTTCAAGGTTGAACTTTGGTGTTTTGAATTGGTAGACCTTTTAAACTGATCCTTCAAATCATACAAGTCTTCTAACTTGACTACCGACTTAGTATAGCATTCTTAGTGCTATCTTGTTGTAATTGTTGATCATGTTGGTCTTCGTCAATTATTTGATTGGAGTAGGATCCTTGAGATGTGAGGAAATTTAAAATATCAGGATCATCATTGAATACTCTCCAATTTGTGATGTTATTAGGAATGGATGGTCTAAAGATTAATTCTATTGAGAATATATCTGGACTAAAATATTCTAAAGGAATAAGCTTAGAAGCTACATTAGCCAAAAGGTCTGCACTTGCGTTTTGGAGTCTGGAAATTGAAGAGATATTAAACGCTATGAAATGCTCAGTCAGATCTTGAACTAAGGATTGATAATGTTTTAAATGACCTGATAAGCAATGTATAGTGTTACGTACCTTTTTAACCACAATCTCAGAGTCTCGGAAAACTTGAAGGTACTTGACGTCTAACCCGATCGCTTTGTACAACCCTTGGACCAAAGCCTCATATTCTGCTGTATTATTGGTGCAATCAAATTCGAGTCTGCATGTGAGCATGATTTTATCTCCTTCTGGACTAATCAGAACGCATCCTGCTCCTGCTCCTTCGTTAGATCTAGAACCATCAAAAAATAATTTCCAAAACAAAGATTTATTTACAGGTTTATCTAAAAAATTGATACATTTTGAACTATCATTTCGAGAAAAAATTTCAACTTGGGACAAAATAGAGTGTTCTAAATAGGGTGACGCATGAGCATTGAAATTGCTGAGGAAAGAATCTACCGAGTAATTGCCAATAATGCTGCTGTTATACACTACTGGTTCATTTCCCCCCTCTAGCTCCGTTACTATGTATTTCTAGTGTAGTTCTCGTTCAACTTTTATTTGATTCGGTTTACCATTATAGGGCAGCCACAAGTGCGACCAGTCAGTTGTGAAGTATCCATGAAGTTTTTCTAACCAATCCTTGCTAAGAATTAAGCCATATAATTCTGGAATATCAACAACTAGAATGTCAATAACTTGACATACCTTTGGGTTGGATGATAGCCTTATGGTTACTTGATTTAGTTCGCCAATCACTTCAACTTGAGATCGATCTAGCTGAACTATGCACACAGCGTATTTCTGCGGCTGAACGTTTAACTTGGCACATATGGACTTTGGTAAAATATTGGATGAAGCACCAGAATCTACCAAACAATTGTGCACATTTTTATTGAAATTTCATAAGTAAGGAGAAACGGGGGAGTACGAGATCTTGATCTTCCTCCAATTAGAGCGATGTCATTTGGATCAATCTTATTGATCGCGTTAGTTGGAGGTATTCCCATGTTATGAGAAGCTTGAGAAAGTACAACGGCAGGCAAAGGTGCAACTAACACGAAATGTAATTCTTTCATCATTATCTTCTGTTGATGCTTTAACTTGCTTAGTTCATAAAGGGTGATGTTGGCCCTAGTCTTTTTCATATCTTCAATAATATTGTACTCCATTTCATCCGACACGATCAGTGTTTTAGATGGATTTGATTCATCTATTTGGACTGGGCTAGTTTGAGTCGCTTTTGATGTCGTTTTCTTTGTTGCGACTTTATCCTTTATTGCAAAGCTTGCACTCTTTGGCTTAGGGATAGTCTGGGGAGGATCAAGCTGATTTTTGCTTCGTGTGCTAACTGGGAATACTTCTTGATCTTCTTCTTATGGGAGGATGAAATCCCACATTCCTTGTAATTCCACAACCTCTTCTTCATCAGTTTGCCCTTCAATGGCAATTTCCTCATCCTCTTCTTCGGATTCAGCATTTGAAATAGCATTGGGTGGCTTTAAATCCATTGAAGGGCCTCTTTTAAAAGCTCTGTAGGGATTTTTTGAAGAAGTTTCTGCTACTTACTTTTTGATGTCAACCATTTCATTGGACATGGTCTTTAGAACTTTATGCAATCCTTCCAAATCGAATGGATCTTTTGCTTGCTTCTTCTTGGAGTCTTCCTTGAAGGTGACTTTCTTGGATTTATGTTCTTCTATCGCAGATTTCTTTTCCAGGGCTATTATTCATTTCTCTACTGCTATCACTTCTTTCATGTTATTGGATAAGGTTGTTTTATTAGCCCTGTCCATAAAGATTGCTATGTTTGATGGTAGAGCGGTGATATACCATTCACATCGTACTTCTTCGCTGGGCCGGGAAGCACTAGGAATTTTGTTTAGAATTTTGTTGAAACGTAAATTGAAATCTTTGATAGGCTCTCTAGATTCGGCCCTAAGGTTGTATAGGTCGTTGATTAACGTTGCCGTAGACCTGTCATCACCAAACTTGGTTAGGAATTGCTCCTGGAAGATATCCCAACTAGTGATAGATCCGAAGGGTAATGAAAAATACAATGACCCGGTTGTTCCTTGCAGAGTATAAGGAAAGAGTCGAACAACAACATCTTCATTAGTAACCCCATTGAGATTAATGGATAGCATAAAGTTGTTTATGTGCTCCTCTGCTAGCATGCCTGCCTCGAGATTAAATTTAGGCAGCCATTTCTCAGGATGGGCCGGTATTTGACTCAGGGGTGCAGGCATTAAGACTGCCCCAGGGTTATTCCATGGAGACTGGGCCATTGTTGTGCTACTAACAGTGGAAAGTGCAGAAGATGATCCCTGTGGCTGGGAAGATGAGGATACTACAATTGTAGATGATTGAGGAAGAGTTGTGGGGGTTCCCGTGGATGGATGGACGACGATCTAAAGTGGCGGAGTGGATGGTTGACTTCGCGGTGAAGAAGTTGAGATGGATGATGTTGACGAAAGAGTCTCATTGTCAGACTCTTTAGGTGATTTCCTTGCTCTTTTCCTGGTGGGAAGAGGTAATTCGGTTGGCTGAACGCCAAACTTTTCACTCTTTAACCTGGTCAGGGGATGAGCATGGTTATATTGCGAAGTCACACTGCCTTGAGATTTATCAGACCTTTGAGGAGAAATGGAAAATCGCTGAAGTTTGTGAATCAGAGATTCGACTTGAGGAAGTTCAACTGTAGATTGTTCTGAAATGTCAGGGTTTGTAGCAGCGATTGATACTCGAGTGACTTCTAACTCTGGATTTAAGTGTAATGGAGAAGTCGGGGGAGATGGTGAGGGCGATTTACTCTTAGAATGGTATTCAGATTTAGATTTACTTGCCATTCATAGTTCAGGCCCTCCTTCTAGGGACAAATATGTTGAAGCCCCGAAAATCGGGTCTACAACAAGGGGGATACCCACCCGGTCTGGACTTTGGTTGGCAGCTCCTTATCCATTTGGTATAGCGGGTTTGACTGGGGATAATGGGACCAGTTTCCCAATCTATGAGTGTGTGTGTGTATAGTTTGATGTTCCTGGTCTAACAGTTCCTAATTTAAGATATTCTAATTCTAATTTTTAATCTAATTCTATGCTGTTGTAATCTAATAAGCAACAACATCTAAGTCTATACTAACCCGGGATGTAATTCATCTATTATGCGATCTAAAAAGATTTCAAATAACAACTGGTAATAAAGATCATTCAGCTATTATAAGAAAGGAAATTAATAAGTATGAACCACTTCGTATAAAAAGTTAGACAAAACAGTTGTGAAAAACATATCGCATAATGAGCTATTCATACATTAAGCATAAATAAATAGCTATCACCGTACAAAAGTGCCAAATGATAACTCAGGCATTCATGCAATAATACATAAACAACTAAAAATTGTATATCACTTTAACATATAAGCAGAAATGGTCAAAAGATAAAAGTACCATTTATGACTAGTCCTACTCATAAGCTTCAAGTGACAATGATTTATCTCTCCTTGCTCTAATATCCACTAAGAGTATAGAAGTGCAACATCAGTAGCAGACATCAAATACAAACATCAACAAATCTTGATCCATTCATTCACCAAAACCTCCTCTGAGGGTGCAAAAGTGCATGTTTAGAGGACAAGTTTTTGATAAATTTCTCGACCCTTCTCTAAATGCATGAGAAGGGTTCAAATACTACTAACTAAATAACTTAATTACACAGATTCAGGATACGGTTTAAATGACCGCCCTTTTTCTAAGCAAAAATAAAGCAAAACTATTTCTAAAAATTAAATCTAATATCTAACTATTTCTGCATTTGCTCCTTAATGTTGCAAGCATTCAGTATTTGCCTGGGTAGAGTCGGCTGACTGTCTTCCACTTTTGGTTGAGCTAAGCAAACAGAATTGGTAAGAGCTAGAACCACCTTCTCACCAAAGTCGATGATATACTCGAGAGTCATCCTCTGACTATGTGGATTTACTGCGTATGCCCAATAATAATCTCAGTTCACTTGATTAACCCTTTGGATTGCTTCTACCTTTTATTTAGCTTTCTATTTCCAGTTTGGTTTTTGCCATTGCTTCCTTGCACTTCTCGGGCTTATAGCTGACTGAGCCGTTATAGGGCTTTCCTTCTCGAACAATTTTCTCAGCGATGCGCGAATAGTGCTAGGCGCTAATCGTGCATTGGAAACTGCCTCCGTTCTTTGATCCGGGCTTCTCTGATGCACTTTTTCCTTTTGCGCCTCTTCATCTTTATCGGGTATAAAGCTTCAAAATTTGTAAAAATAATGTCCTTGTGAGCTCTTGACCCTGATCATTAAACTGCCTGTTGATATCAGCATCCTTCAGTGCTCATTTAACCATGTTTGTATATGAATGATCTGTAATGGATGGCTCAGCAACATTCTGTGAATTTGCGGCTCTGTTGCATGTGGTATCTGTTTATGAGAGCATCTTTTCTCTGTCTTTGAACATTGGAGCTTTACCCTTTTTCCTCATAGCTTCCTGCACATTGCTTTGTGTAACTTTTGTTTTTTGTTCCTGCAGTTCACAGGTGAGGAGAGTAATGATAATAAATAATGACAGGTAGGTTTTAAATGCTACGGATATGCAAAAACACGCCACCTGACGTGAACTGGCTCTTCGAACAACACAAAAACCATATTTTATTAACAACTGTCACATAATACATTAATCATCATTAAAGCGCGTAACCATAAAACTTTTTCTTGAATATTGAGCCAGGAAAATCTGCGATGGAATATTTCTGCGATCTGCATCGCAGTATCGCATATCGTTGTACCGCATTACCACAATTTCGTCGTGCTGTGCTATCGCAAGGTTGCTTGATCGCGCTATCGTAAGATCGTGGATCGTAGTATCGCAATATCGTGGATCGCTTAATCATTTTTTTCGTTATGTGTCTTTCATGCAATTTTGCGAGATGTGATATGCGATATCGCATATCGGCGTTTTCTTAAGGTTTTCTAACATGAGCTTTTCTTAATGCATGCGATGCGATGGAGTTCGCATCGCGATCTCGCATTTTACCATTTTGACTCATAAGGAAATACCCTATCATTCTTTGTGCGATGCGATGTTTCTTAAGGAGTAACATATATGAGTTGATTTTTTGAATTTTTTTTGACTAAGGGTCCCCACTTACATAGTCTTATTGCTAATACTAAATAAGGAGGGGGGGTTGTTGGTGGCCACAACAGAACTCTAACTCACAGGCCTTCGAGCCCAGGTTTACATATATATATATTCCTTCGATGATCAATGCTAGAAGCATGGCATCTATGACGAGTGTTTCGAGCATGCAGATTCCCATATCTTTATAAGGGGGAGGAACTATTTCCATCCCTTCTAATACACCCAGCACAACTATATTTGGGTCTACTTCCATTTCGTGAATGAGTGGAAGTTCTCAAGCTATTGCATCTAGTTTTGGATTCTTCCCTTTTGGAATGACGTCTCAAGGTATTCCTTCAGTTCCTTTGAACATACCATCGACCGCCTCTACATCCATGATGAGTGGATCAAATTCTTTTTAGGGTTTCTCATTTGGAAGTGGTCATATACCACATTCCAATCTGATAGTAGGGTCAATGCCTTTTCCTTTTACAAGTCAAGGTAGTAACCCCTTCTAGAGTTGGACAAACCCTGCGGTTAGTGGGATATGAGCTGGGAATCATTTTTCAGTCAACAAAGGAATGTTCCGTATTCTTCAGTTAATTCATTTCAAATTTTCCCCCCTTTGCTAATGCATGGAACCCTTATCAATGGTTGTCAGCTCGTTTCAGTGCTTCGTTAGGGGGTAACTTCACTAGTTATGGAGGATTTTCGACAGGAGTTCGTCAAACTTCGAATTTTGTTGGACCACAAGGATCACCTTTTGGTTCAATAGGCTCTACAAGTTACTTTGGGAAACCTGGTGCCTTTAAAAATCCAGGTCATTCTTTTCACACCTTTGGGAACCCTGTCTGCTCTAGATGGAATTCCTAAGGTCCCCCATGACTTCCTTTTCTGGCCATGCTTGATTCCAGACTTACATAAACTGACGAATGATCCAATTAGGTACAATCCGGCTTGGCCTCCGATCCCAACTCAAAATTCCCTTGGATATTCCAAATTTTGAAGGGAAGAGTGGTGAAGACTTGGGAGACCATGTGACCACATTTCACTTATGGTGCTCATCCAACTCCCTAATAGATGATTTGATTAGGTTGAGGTTATTTCAACGCACCCTAACAGGAAATGTATCCAAATGGTATATAGAGTTTCCAGGGGGAACCTATACTCCTTTCACTGATTTGGATAATATTTTCTTGAACCATTTTCAATTGCCTATCTGCTATGAAGCCAGAACTGAAATTCTGGCCAACTTTCAGCAAGACACAACAACTCACGTTTTGGATCACATCCATGAATGGAGAATGAGAAAAAGGCTTACCAAAGCCGAAATTCCACCAGAGTTCCTTCTCGAATGGTTTCTCAAATCATTACAACCTGAGATCTCAAAGGATGTTTCTCTTTCCAGTGTTTATTTGGAAGAGAAGGCTATTTTTCGAGCCCAACAATTAGAACTAATATATTCTCAGTCTGGGACTCTACAGAAAATCCTACCTGATGCTCCTTGATCTAAGGTTGATTTAGCCAAACTGAAGCTAGGCCCTCATGCTGATGGTATAGTTGGATACATTGATGCAAATACGGTGAACCTTTTGAATCAATTTCAACAGTTGTCTCCACAAACTGCTTCTCTAACCAGGGAGCACTGTCTACACCTTCACCTTCCCAACCTACCTCTATAAATGTTGTCCAGGCCTCTAACCCCAAAGGAAATAAAAAATCAATGGGAAGAGAAAGGGACGAGGTAAGAAGAAGAACCGGGAGGGGAAAGGAAATGCGAACAAACCCGACAACAGTGCCAGTGAGGGTAGAAAAGAGTCTAAGAAAAAGGTTAATTTTCCATGCAAGTTATGCAATGGAGATCATTTGACTCACCTTTTCCCTAAGATACAATATGATCAATGCTTGTTAGTGTAGCAAGGGTCCTCTAGCTCCAAAACTATTATGACTAAGCCTTTTCCCCAAGGGCAGAAATTACTTGCTGGTGCTTACTCGAATGGTGGTACCTCCACATGGGGCAACCAAGAAGGGGAAAATTCCTCAAATGTTTATATGGTGAATTCTCATGTTGACGTTGCTATACGAGCATGCGATTATGGTGAAATGGAAACATCTAAGGCTAAATCTATTCCCTAAACCACAAACTCACTTCATATTGAGCGACCCTCTGCTGAGTCTATACCTCAGATACTGAAAGGTTTCGCAAAGCGCTTGACTATTAACCCTAATGCTAGGGTAGCCCAGAACTACTCGATTATAGAAGATCTGGCTCAAAATCCTTGTGCTATGTCTACTTTGGAGGTACTCTAGTCGTGTCTTTCTCAAAGAAGTGCTTTACTTTCGATAATCGGTGCAGTAGATCCAAAGAATTCTTTAGTGCTCACTTTTGATATGCTGAATGTCAAAAAGAGACTTCCTCACCATATGGCTTTCTGGATAAAGTCCACTTATAAAAAAACCAATATTTTTCAGATAGTTATAGATGAGGGAGCTTCCACATATGTAATGTCTATTTCATGTTGGAAGGCCATTGGATCACCTTCAGTTGTTCCTTCACCGACTCTCTTGCTAGCATTTGATGGACATTATCATAGGCCACATGGAATTATCCCGACCTTTCCTATATGTGTTGGGGGAAAGGTCATAAACATTGAGGTGGAAATTGTTGATGCCAACTTGGATTATAACCTCTTATTAGGAAGGAATTGGATTTACGAGATGGATGCCATAGTTTCATATTTATTCCGCATCCTCTGTTTTCCTCATGAGGGGAGAATTATTAAAATTGAGTAGTTAGATTATTCTCCAGGTGAGTCCCACGCAACTTCGGATTCTACCGTTCCATTGGTGGATAATCCTCGTCAACCTACTGAGAATTTAGGAGTTTGGATGTACTCTTTGTTAATGGGTATATTTGACCTTCCTCCTCGTACAACTAGAATCGATGCAATTTCATCCTCCAGGGGGCCTTCACGGAAAGAGTTCTTTCAAACTCATTATTTTTTAGAACCTTGGACCTTACCTTCATCTACCACCACATTAGATGGAGGGAAGGTTGGTGGAATGGCATTTCCCATGTCTGCAGCAGAACTTAGCTATCAATCTATCGTTAACTCTACAGACAACCATCCCACTCCTTTTTCACAAGAGGAGTTAGATGGCGATGTCGCTCCAGCTTGGACCCTCAACTCTACTTCAACTTTGGATTTCTTAGATACAGTTTTACCATCTGAAGAAGAAATTATGGAGGCAATGATGAGTGTGGATCGACCATGGGAAGATTTACATCATCGTTTATATTTTCTTCCTCCATTGCATGAAGTTGAATCCAGATTCTCCAATCTACTTACTAGCGATGTTTGTACAATTTCAAACCCTTTGGCTCGAGCACAATTATCTGTCGAAGGTAATATGTTGGTTATCTCAAGAACTGTACCTATAAACATCTCTAGGAATCCTAACATTATAGAAAATGTCTTCATCAGAGCTGATTGTTCCCCTGAAGAAATTCAAATTTACACCAACCTCTTTAAAGAGTTTCGAGATGTGTTTGCTCAGTCTTATGAGGAAATGCCTGGAATTGATCCATCTATAGTCCAGCATGAGATCAAGACGTATGAAAATGCCAAACCTATTTGTCATAAGCTTCGACCAGTCAATCTTTGGAAAGCAACAACTATTAAAGCTAAAGTTGAAAAGCTGCTTAAGGTAGGTTTCATATACCCCATTCCTCTAACGGAGTGGGTTTCTAATTAAACCCTGTTAGATAAAAAGCAAGGAACGATCCGAGTATGTATCGACTTTAGGGATTTGAATAAAGCTTGTCCAAAAGACAATTACCCCACGCCTTTTATTGATCAAATTGTTGATGAATGTGTGGGTAATGAAATTTTTTTGTTCATGGACGGATTCTCTAGTTACAATCAAGTTGCTATCCGTCCAGAGGACCAACACAAGACAACCTTTATTTGTCCCTTGGGCATGTTTGCATACAAGAAGATGCCTTTTGGTCTTAAAAATGCTGGAGCTACTTTTTAGCGGGCCATGTGTTATGCTTTCTATGACACCAAACATGTTATCGAAGCATACTTGGATGACTTAGCTACTCGTTCTCGAAAGAGAATCGATCATCCCAGCCACATTTGGTTAGTTTTTGAGAGATGCCGTTTTTATAAAATCCAGTTGAATCTGAATAAGTGTGTTTTTGCAGTCACATATGGTTGGTTGTTAGGATTCATCGTATCGACTGAAGGGATTCAAGTTGATCCTTTCAAGGTTGAGGCAATAATTCAGTTGCCTCCCCCGTCTTCCATTCGTCAACTTCAAAGTCTCCAAGGAAAGGCAAATTTCTTGAGAAGATTTATAGCAAATTACGCCGAGATTACCAAAGGATTTATGTGTTTGCTTAAGAAATGAGTTCCATTTTTATGGGATGACTTTGTGCAACGATCTTTTTATGCCTTGAAATAGGCATCAATCTCTTCTCCATTGTTGATTCCACCAAATTATGGCAGAGATTTCCTTTTATATCTCGTTGTGGCAGAATCAACCATAGGTATGGTTCTGGTTCAGGAGGATGATGCTCTCAGTGAGCATGTAATCTACTACTTGAGTCGAGGCTTAGTAGGACTTGAGCTACGCTATTTTCCTATCGAGAAATTGGCCTTGGCAGTTGTCCATGATGTTTAATGGCTTCGTCATTACATTCTGCTACACAAAACGTTTGTCTTAGCGATTGTCAATCCTTTTCAGTTTGTCCTCAATAGGTGAGTAATTAGGGGAAAATAGAATCGATGGATTGTTATTTTGCAAGAATTTGATCTCGAGTTCTTGTCAACCAAATCTAAGAATTCATTGGTTTTTGCTGAATTAATTTCTGAGCTTCCTTGTGAGGAAGGCATTGTTTATGAGGAAAATTTCCCCGAAGAACATTTATTCCTCATTTCTTCACAAGATCCCTGGTACGGAGATATCATTATATATCTCCAGACTTCAAATTTCCCACCTACTTCCTCCAAAGATGAGTGTCGAAGTTATGTCACCTTGCCAAAAACTATATTATCATTGGTGATACATTATATCGCAGAGGGGTTGATTCAATCCTTAGGCGTTGCTTAACTTTGGAAGAAGAAGAGTTTGTACTTAATGATTGCCACAGTGGAGGTTGTGGCGGTCATCTATCGGGGCTTGCAACAACCTAGAAAATTTTACGTGCCGGCTACTTTTGGCCTTCAATTTTCAAAGATTGTATTGAAGTGGTTAAATGTTGCCACCCTTGTCAAATTTATACTCGAAAAATGTGCGTGCATCCAGCTCCACTTTTTCCTGTTATCAATGTCAGTCCATTTACGAAGTGGGGCATTGACTTCACTACTTGTAATTTGCCTTCGGCAGTGAATCACAAGTACATCATTGTGGTCGTAGACTACTTTACAAAGTGGGCTGAGGCCATGCCTACTTACAAAAACAATAGTGAAACAACAGCCTTGTTTCTCTTCAATCAGGCTATTTCACGATTTGGTATCCTAAGAGAGATTGTCACTAATCATGGCAGTCACTTCCATAATCAACTGATGACTGAATTGGCTCTCAAGTTGGGCTTCCGGTAGGAGCATTCGTCTCTGTATTATCCTGAGGCCAATGGGAAAGTTGAAGTCGTGAATAAGCCCCTTAAGATTACCCTGTTACAGGGAAAAGTGTCTACACAGAACTGCTTATCCCACTAAGGTGTGGTAGCTACCTTAGAAACAAACAAAGTAAAACTACTTTCATTTTTCCTTTATGAAATATAGATGGAGAAGAACAAAGAAGACCAACCTCTGTCTTGCGCTTATCTCCTAGTTCGATTCCTCTCTCTCTTGATAGTCCTTCACTACTTGCTCCCTTATATGCCCAGCTTCACAAAGTACCTGTAGGATCAAAGTAGCATAACAATATACAAGAATATGGATCTATAATCATAAAAAATCTAGGATCAGATGTAAATTGACCATACAAATGCATAAAACATAAATGACACAAGAGTATGGAGGAAAAACTTGAATAGATTTTATTGATAATCAAGAAAGAGCCAAGGGAGTTACAACCAGTTGTTCTGACCCAGCATCATCCTCTTAGAAAGTAAGCCCTTCTTCACCTCATACAAAGCTTAGATCACCCAACACTATGATGTTGTCTCAAGAAACCAACAACAATTCCTTACAAGATGCAAAATTCCAGCCTCTGGATCTCTGGGATGAGGGATCCATATATAGATATCTGTAAGGGAGATGAGTCATCTTGTGATTTGATTAGTGTCTTCCCTCTGATAGTTCTTGCTTCCACTTGGAGATTGATGATCTCTTACTCATCCTTAGTTGAATTCAGAGAGGCAAGTGTCACAGGAGAAGTTTTTGGAAGATTCCATGCCTCTCCACCTCGCGGATTGACACCGCCATTTGTCACTTCTCGCCCATCGCACCACATAGAAGGGATTTTTGAAATGAAACACACCCACAGAGTGTACTTAGGTGAGATGCAACACACTTTGCCTATGGAGCAGCTGAAATGATCCTGTTTTGACCAGTTTTGAGCAGTTTTTCATGGAGAACTTCTGGGAGAAGCTGTAATCGGTTGACCTTGTTCCTTTAGGGGTTAGAACAACACTTTTAGGGACTTAGGAGCCCTTGGTTTATGGACATTTTGTGCTTGGGGTTGCAGTGCCCAAAAATGTCTATAACAGTTGCCCCCTAAAGCATGAGGTCGTTAATCTTTTGATGTCGGGTGAAATGCTTTATTATGAGGATTCGAAGTTCTTTCAAGCTGGGAGGAGACCTGTAATAAGATACAATACAATACATTATCTTCATAATATTTTCATGATCTAGCTGAGGTGGGCATTCCCATGCTCAGCTTTATAAATTCATTTTCATGTACATAGGACAGACAATCGTCTGAGTGTAGACTGATGATTCTGGTAGAGCCATCATCCCTTTGATTGGATGATTATCTGTGCAACAATGATGTACATTTGATGTCTTTATTTCCCTGAATATATATCACAGCCTGGATGGATGGAACTAGATCTGGGGTCTTCAATCTCGTTTGATATTCACTCGAAGTACAAGTCTATCCATGTGAGAGATGTTCTGGAGTCGAACATGGAAAGACATCGCCTGATTACCAGCCAATGATGTAAGCTGTTAACAGGCACGAGAGGAATCACCGATAATGATAATGACCCTCAAGGTACTGCAGTACAATTCACATGGTGTGAATAAAGGACTTGGCGTCAAACACCATGCAAAATATTTCGGTCGAAGACCATTGATGTAAACCTGTCGCTGGAAGTGAGAAACTTGCCATTGAGGCAAGCAAGCTTCAAAGTACTGAACGGGGTGTTCCTAGATCGACTTCTTGGATAATGAGCTGATGTCGACAAGAAGCGATCCGTCACAGGAGGGCCTTAATGAATCCCACATCAATGACATGGAACGGAGCAAATGATTTTAATGGAGGTGAAAACGATCTGATGACATAAGGTTCAGGGTGGCGGTCATGAAAGAATGGAGTGTAAATGTATTGTAGTGGGTGAGACACAGGTGAATTATCTGAATGACTTCTCTTGAACATATCAGCGACACTGACGTGATGGATTGGTAGCATTAACCCCAAATGTGGATGGTGTGATGGGACCATGGTGATGTGACCGGTGAATGAAACAACCCAACCCGACTTGGATGCAGAGTGAAAGTGTCATGTTCAAGAGCGACTTGCTACCAACAAAGTTTCTTCAAGTTTTCTTCCCAATTTTTCCCCAGTCATTGCTGACCAGTACCTCTTTATTTTTGTCAGGCTTGAGGAGGATAACATATGCTTTTTCTATAATTTTCCCTTTGGGCAAACCCATCACTATGTTTTAACGAGCCTAGTGATAGTGAAACTCGTTCTTGTCTACTATGGACAAGTTTGTTGCTATTAAGTTTTAACGAGTTTAACGACAAAGATAACTCGGTCCTTTTCAATTTTAGAGAGTCTGAAAAGGGACATAAAGGAAACTCCAAAAATCCTTTTTCTTCATCTAATCCCTTAAGTCCAAAAAAGTATAAAACAATACAGAAGGGATGAATTTTTGATACTTTTAACGAGCCGAACAAAACAAGCGCTCGATCTTTTTGTGTAATAGTCCCTCAAGTCTAAAAAGATTAAAATCTAAAGGAGGGATATCACTTCCGGTCCCTTTAACGAGCTGGAGAGGCCAATGGCTCGGCAATATTTTCATATTTTACTAGTTAGTTGAAAAGAGCTTAAAGGAGACTCGTCTTTTGACGAACAAGTGATAAAATTGGGTAGCAGCTGATTCCAGGTAAGGTTTGGAATTTTCCAATCACGGCAGTGTTACAAGGATGGCTAGTGGGATCACTCTCCACAGCTATTCCTCAAAAGGGGTAAACAATCAAATGGAGGTGAATGATCGGCCAATACAGAGTGGAGGTGATGATGAGAACACGACCAAGGCTTTAAAGGCTGAAGTACTACATTCACGATGGTTATTTACCAGGAAATAGTTCATTTTTCAATGAGCTTAAACGCAGGGAGAAACATTTGCTCATGACTTATGTTTATTTTTTAACGAGCTTGAACTATGTGCTAAAACTGCTCGATTAATCCATTCGTATAATAAGAATGTCTCATATATGAAAACGGCAATTTTTAGAGTTTTGCCCCACATCCTTTCTTTATGCAAGTTAGGAAACGACCAATCCTACGAGTTTAAAGGGTTAGAGGACCTACAAATTTAAAAAATAAATAGTCGCTCTTTGCTTGCACGCCAAAAGGTTTGCATGCCCCTAGGTATAAAATAGAGTTTCAAGGTCACCTTTCAAATCTCTAACAAAACATTTGTTTTATCAGGAAAGGTCTACCTCTTTCAGGTTACCAAAGATTGCTCTATTCATAGCGCAAACAAAACACTTCTTCGGCGATGTCTACCGAAATAGACAAAGGTGAGACAATCCACTCACATAACTTTGACGAGGGAATCTTAGTCCAGTCTAACCCTCTTTTCCAATCACAGACGGGAGTACAAACTAGTCATATATCTCTCGCGGAAACCTACCCTATACCCGAAGTTTTCCTGCCGAAACAAACCAGGGTGCATGCCCCTTGGGTTTTAGTCATGTCCTCCGAATCACTCACGCTCATCAGGTGGACGGACTGGAGATTGATGAGACATTCCTTTTGTGAAAAGACCATTCAGGGATGGCATATGACTATTTTCTCTGTGTGATCCGGTAAATGAAAGCTGGTCTATGAGCTTGACCATTCTTCCTTCGTGCGGAAAACACATTATTCTAAAGAGTGATGAGACAATGGCTCCCATGCAATAAATATAGTCTCGTCTAAGGAGTAGATTATAATCCAGGGGTCCTTGAACTACCATTATGTTCATGTGAATGGTTTTCCCTCTCAATGTTATGGGCACATTGGGAAGGATCCCTAACGGTCGACTGGTTCCTTTGTCAAAGCCTGTCAGATTTCTCATCTTAGGCAAAAGCGATGGCGAACCAAGCGCTTTCCAAGCAGTCGAGGAAAGGATACTCACAGAAGCCCCTTCATCTATGATGGTACCAGCCATAACCATTCTATATATTTGAGCAATAATTCGGAATGGTACACTAGCCGGTAAACGGGGTCTGCCTAGTTGATTCCAGTCGAAGGAAACAACTAGGTTGCTTGGAGGTGGGACCGAATAGACGGCCGGGTATGACTCTGACGAACTTCCTTCCTACGGTAAAGGAATGGGTAAATTTCCCCCATGTTCATCAGAGTCTGTGCTTATGAAAAGAATTTGGACGGTGTCATCCTTATTCTCTTTTGTGACTATATCATCTGAAGATGGAACCTCTGAAGGCAAGACCGGGTCAACTGCCGCCTCGACCTTTTGACTTTCATCTGGTATGGGTTCAAATGGTTTGTCTTCAATACTAGACGCTTCGGCTGACCACTTGGGTGGGTCAGCCGGATTTTCAACTAGTGACGGACTCAGCAAGAGTTTTTTTATATCCAGGAGGAAGTCGTAACGGTGAAACCAGACGATCGTCCAAAACTCTTTTAGCCTCGTCTAAGAGGGACAACAGTGGACGGCATGATCGCCTTTGCAGAGTTTACAAGGAAATCTATATTTTCCTTTTTGTCCTGGGGCTTCACTTTCACTAGTCGATGGTGTGTTTTCAACATGATCATTAGAGGTTGACGACACCGGGTTGTGCAAACGAGGAGACCAATCCCTTAAGATCTGAGGGATGCAGGGACAATCTCTATGATAGTGGTCTCCTTTGCAAATGACACATGGCGATTTAGGCCAGGTCAGTGCAGTGTGTGGATTTTCGCTAGACGACGCTTGGTTGCCCCCTTTCGCTTTTGGCTCCTTCTTCTTCTTCTCTTTCTTCTTCTTTTCCTTCTTCTTCTCAGGTACTTGATTTTTGGCTTTACCAACCCTATCAAGCGAAGAGGAAGGAGGAGAGGAAGAATTGGAGGAAGTAGAAGGTTGGTGGGCAACTCTGGATTCATCTAGTTGCTGACTTGATTGTTCAGGAATTGCGATGTTCTGAATGACAGAGGTTGAGAAGAGCCATATGGGCAAGCCGATTTTCAATCTTGGAAGCGACAATGTGGCCATATGGGGTGCACCAACATCTCCCCAAGAGGAGAAGGGACTAGAATTTCCTCCAAGGGGAATTCCTTGGTTGGTGGATTCCATTTTCTCAACCTAAGATCAACGTAGGAAAGGGTGATGATTATTCCGTTTAAAATAAATTTTAGACGCTTTGACGCAACTTGTTTTTTCAATTTTAAAGAGTCGAGAAAAAACAAAAGATGACTCTAGTCACCTTCGATTTTTAATGAGCCTGAAGTGACAAGTGCTCAGACGGACCTTTTTTTTTAAGAAGTCTGAAAAGGAACGAAAGGGACTGCTCTGGAAATCTAGGTAGGGGGATTACCAAACCAATCGCAAAACTGCAGAATACTTTTTACGGTACGGCAGTCAATCTTCCAGAATGCTGTGTTCAGTGCATTGCGATCGATAGGGCGACAGACACGGCTTCTTATGGATAAAGGATTAAGCCTATTGTGTTCTCCCAAAATATACTCGACGGTACATGGGAGCACAAGTCCGTACTGGCACTTATCGTCTCAAAGTGGAGGAATCACCCAACCATCAGTGAGAACAACAGTTACCAGGATTTACGACACCGGAATACATCTCTAGCCTAGACTTCTAGATGTTGTGCGTTAGGTTACAAAGCGTTGTTAGATTCATTAAATTTATTTTATAGTTGATCTTGCTTAAGAAATTTGCCTTTCAGGTTCACCGCGAGATGTAGATGTACAATTCCTAAAATGCAATCTAAGATGATAAACAGTCTTTTATCTTCTTTGTGCAATGAAAATCCTAGCTACTAAGGAAAGAGAGATAGTATTCTTTCACAAAGAGCAAAGAGCACACACTAAATGCACTGTCCTAAATCAAACCAATCAAACAGTCTAAATGAAAATGCACATGCATGTATTTGTTTTCGGCTTTCTTAGTATGTGAATGGTAAAAAGAAAGCTAATGCGCAAATCTGAATTACTTTTCAAGCGACAATTACTAACAAGTTTCTTTTCAAAATAAAAAATGGAGACAATCACAACACTTTACGATTCAGAAATGAATACTTGCTTTCGACACTAGAAAAACTACAAATTCAGACCAAATACAATAGCAACAGGGTAATCGACTATCAAGAGCAACCAAACTCTCTCCTATGATTGAAAACGACACTTGCGACACTTTCAAATCAAGGAACAACAGTACAATTATGTTACTTTTTGCAAAGGAGAACTGAAAATGACTCAACAAATACACAAAAACATTTACAGTTCGTTTGCACAATGGAGGTGGAATATCAGCAAGGAAAGGGGTTTCAAACAGAGATATACTGGTTACAAACAACCAAACTCATGAATAGAACTGAAAAGAACGAACACATAAACCAAAACTGAGGAACAATGCCTAATCTGATCAGCGCACCTGTAACACAGGGAACTTGAAATGTAGCGCACCTACTACACTCGGGAAGTGCACTGAATTTCAGATTCACAGAACAGAGCCTGTGTTGGGCCAGAGACGAGACTTTGCTTGGGTTCCGGGTCACAGTTTGCAATTTAGTTCAGGGGTTTTGGCCGAGCAAATGGTAATCAGTAAATCAACAATCAGGGGTAGATCTAAGGAGGTTCCAAGAGCTACCACGAGGGAAATTAGAGAGTTTGTGAATCAGTTGTTTAATTCATAAACAAATCCTGGAGATTGACTGAAGCGACATTTATTTACTTTGCATTTGCATAACAAATGCAGTTTGAAAGCTACCTGGCTCTATAACATACCCTGCAAAGGACAATTGACAAAAAATGCTACAATTGGCACATCATGTTGTACCTGGCACTCTAGGCATACCAAACCTCAGTGAAGGCTGCCACTGGTTTTACTCCTTTTCAATTAGTTTACGGGCTGGAATCTATTTTTCCTATCGAATGTGAAATTTCGTCCCTTAAGCTAGCTGTAGAAATTCTTGCAGAGATATCTAGTCTCAAAGAACACCTCGTTCATTTGGAACATCTCGATGAGCAGCGTCGAGATGCCGCCATAATAAACGAGGCCCATAAGAAGAGGGCTAAAACTCAGTATGATACAGCTTTCCGTTCTCGGGTTTTTTCTGAAGGTGACCTTGTCTTAGTCTATGACCAAGACAAAGACGCTCTGGGGGCAGGCAAATTCAAGTCTATGTGGTATGGTCCCTTTGTAGTCAAGCAAGTTTTGGGGAAAGGGGCATATGAATTAATTGATTTTGAAGGGAACAAGTTGGCAGAGCCTTGGAATGGGCTATACCTTAAAAAGTATTTTTCTTAGGTTCCGACCGAGCAATTGCTTGTTTGTATTTATTGTATTTTTGTACATATTGTCTGGAATTTTGTGATATTGACATTTTTTGATCTGCTTTGGTAGGTTTTGATGGATGATTTGATATATTTTGGATTTGCTAATGGTGCTAGTCGACACACTCGGAATCTTGCTTCCACAGCTTGGGTGATTTATTATCCATATGTCCAGTTGATGGTGTCGAGGGGAGTATGTATTGGCCCTACTTTAAATAATATTTCCAAGTATACTGCCATTATTAATTTAATATCCGAAGCAATTTATTATGGGATTTATTCGTTGGTAGTTTGTCTAGTCTCACAGCTAGTAGTGTCACAGTTAAATAACATTTATCGGGTTCGTGATCCTTATTTATATCGCTAATTTTTGAGAGTGAGAATGTTGCAATGATCATTTATTTATATTACATATGTTCATATTCCACAATCTGAGAATTCATTAGCAGACTCTATTGCTAATCAAGCATTAGATTGGCATATTAATAATTCATCAAATTAAATAAACATAAAAAAAATTGAATCTGTATATATATCATAAAATCACCTGTATAGAGATAAAGTGTTCAAAAAATAATATACAAAACTAGGATGAAATTCCCTCAAAATTTGGGTTCATGCCCATAATCATGTCCAGTCATACATCAGTCTATCTATCGACCCAGCTCAGGATGAGCGGCTAAAAAGTTAACTACTGCATTAACTACATGCCGAAGTATGCAGACCTAGTCTTGTGGTACCCCTACCATGCGGTGCTACATCTCCTCAGGTAGATCCTCTATGGCTATCATAGGTACCTGGTGAGTCAGTCTTACCAAGTTTCTCTTAACTACATATAGGACTCTCTCTGTCTCAGCTGCTGCCTCTTCGGCACCTCTTCCGTGACGCCTGTGCCTTATAAATCCATCTGGTCTCACTAGACCCACATCTGGATCATGGTCATTTTGTTAGTATTTTGTCTCATTAAAAATATTTCTAAGTTCATTCCATAAAAAAAAATCTTAAAAATTTACAAAAACTTAAAAATTGTTACCTATGTCTCCCCATGCTGCATTTGGTGGCAACACCAAGTCTGGATCTCCTCAAAAATCTATACCAGCATATGGGTAGTCGTCTACTGCAATGATCTGTTGGTCCCACCAGGCAAAAAACTCATCATCGAAAGTCATCTTAGGCACGTCCCCGCCTCCAAGGCGTTTCATCAAGTCAACCCATCTACCCATCCGAGGATCTTGAGGGCTGCTGATGGAGACAGATACTTTGGGACGTAGCACAGGTACCTTCTCAAAGAAGAATGCGCATAAGATAGTCCCATATCCAAAGTTCTTTGTCTGACCCTTTTGAATAGAGGTCAATTGGCTCTTCATTTTGTTCAGAAGAGGCATGATCCAGTCAAAAACCGTGGTAAGGCATTCCACTGCTAGGCTCATGGACACTCGTGATGCCTGATGTAGTGAAGCTGATCCATTTACCCTTGCAATGGTAAATAGCAGAATCCTCAGAGATAAACTTTCCACGTGTTTGATTGAAATCTGACTGCCAAATCTTCTCTGGGTGTCCAAGACAGTATATGTGTACATAGTCTTCTACTGAACGACTACTTCTTGTCCTGTCAGTCGAATGCACAACCTCCCCTCTTCAGGAGAGACCTGTAATAAAGTAGATGTCTTCAACCTCAATCCATTAAGACATCTGTTCTATCATGAAGGCATCATCCTCTACACTCCAGTAGTGCATAAGTAGTTGGAGCATGCATGTGTTGGCTTTCATGTTTGGCATTTTGAAGAATTTCAATAAGCCACAACCTCTCAATGCGTCTAGTGCATTTTGGTCATTCATTACCTCATTATCAATTGTGGTATGCTCTCTTTCTCTCCATGTGATGGTCATCCTACAAAAAAATTTGAGTTTCAACCGTTAGTTTTTGTGTTTAAACTTTAACTCGCGTACACACAGGTTCCCTTTACACACAGTCGCGTGTAGGGCCGTCGTATATGCGAGTTGATCACATCCAACCTGCGTGTACGCAGAGTTGGATTTTTGGGCATAAATTCCCACAGTCAAAACTTTATGAAAATTTATAAAAACTATCACAAAACATTACAAACTCGATTTGAGGGTTACCTGATAACTTTGATGCGATTTGAACGGTCCAATTGTTCAGAGGCAAGATTGCTCCTTTTTGATCCACAACTCTTTGCTCCAAACAGAAATAAAAAACTGTGAGTCCAAAATTCATTATATAACTTTGAAATTGCAAAATATTTTTTCAAAATTTGATTTTTGTCTCATGGATTTTTGGCCAGTGGGCTTGGATTGTCGAGAATGGGTTGTTTTTCAGGATATTTTGGAGACTTCTTCGAGATGTTATTTCAGTCCCATGACCGCTGACCCGTCATGGCAGGTATCATTCACTCACTGGAATATAGGTTAGGGAAAACCATTTTTTCTATTGCATCTTGCATACTAGCCTTCGTTCAACGAAACATTAGCCATAGGGTCAACCCCATCGTGTCTTGGTTAGAAAACCATGTTCACTCACTAATTTTAAAATCATGATGTGATGGTAGAGCCATTCTTTACATGGGCATCTTAGTTAGAACCTTGCTGAAATTGATTGCCCATGCTGCTATACTGAGTAGGTTTGGGAGTCCTCTTTAGTTTTGCCATGACTTGTGCATTGAAGACACATTCTCCTTTCTTCTGTGCTGATTTTTGGCCTTATACCCTAGAGGCCCCTTTGTGTTGAGTTGTACTATTGCATTACATTTCAACTATTTGCACCTTTTGGCCTTGAGCCGACTTCACTTGGACTCGTGTTTAAGCCACTTATTTGACCATGTCTTATGTAAAATCAACCATGCAATCACTTAGCTTCTACAACTTGACACATCCTTTGACCCGTGGAAAGAACATCCCTTTAAGTGTCCTTGACCAGTTTCGCCTCCCTGCATTGAGCATAGGAATGTTCCCATCCCAGGAACTAGATCATCTGTTTCTCTAACACTCGTTCTTTCCACTGTACTATAGAATTATTTTATTCTTTTTCCAGCTTAAAGAAAAATACAAAAATATTATATATTCCAAAAAGAGCAGGAATGGGACAACATTTCCATATTTTGTTGGCAGCTAGAGTCAGTCATGTCGCCCTTGAACAAAGCACTCAAAAGAAAGTCTCTCCTCCATTTTGGGCAGGATTTAGTTTGACATAGGTACGCCTTAACCTTGTTATTGAGTCAGTACTCCTCTAATTGGTTACCTCTTCCAATCATATGGAGAGTTTGCTCATGCCTCCTGCATGACGAACTTATACAGAGTTATTATATGCTGCCATATAGTCATCATTGAGTCGTGCTTTTGTTCAAGGGAAGTAAGCTTGAGTCGACCTCTCTACGGTGTCTCTTGACCTATTTTTTCAGTCGGCCATCCCTGGTTGTCAGTGTCATGTTTTTCATCACATCAGTTATATTGGTCCTTTACTCGTGCCGGTTTGAGAAGGTCTCCATTGAATTCTTGCTGGCGGGTCTTGTCCTTATCGACGACGACATATTGCTCTGATGGTAGGCATAGAGCCACACCCTGGCCCTATTTTAATTATTGATTGGTCACCTTGTGCTCATCATTGATCAGTATCATGGGTCTTTGACTGAGTGGTTTCCCTTGTGTTCGACATTAGCTTTCATTATCACACATTGGGATTCATATATTGTCTTGGTTTCCATTTGACCCTATTGGTGGATTCATCACCTCTGTGTCAGATTTCATTATTGGTTGGTTCATAGGGTTTCTATCGTGCGCTAGCTACATCTTTCATATGCTGGAAACGTGCTTTGGTTGGGTTATTACATCTTTTTCGTCTGATTCCTTCCACATTATTGGCCTGAGGGTTAAACTCACACTAGATTGATGAAGGATGCCTTAATTCCTTCCTTCTAGTAGATCTTTTCCTATCGACTACAACTCATTTTCTCTGGGACAAAGATCTAGAGTCCATTTGGCAGTACCTTGGGGTTTGCAGCCATCAGTGGCAAATTCCTTTGCTATCGACAGTGGGAAACCATCATTGTCCCATGACTGGTAGATTCTTCCAAGTGTTCGACTTCAACTCATTTATTCGCACTTGTTATATTGTACTGGGTACCTTGACTCTCATTTTCATTATCGATGAGTAGTCTCACGTTTGTTAACGGTATACATCAATGACTAGTAATCAAACGATTTCTCACATGGTCGACCTCAGATCATTTATTCCCATTGTGTAGAAATGTACCGTGGTGGTCGGTGAAGACCTCGGGTTGCATCAGCATGTCTTGGTTCACTTGTCAGTTGCTCCTGTTGCTGCTAGTTAACACCATCCACCGTATATGTTGCAATTCTTCATAGCGACATCTTATATGCTGGCATCCGAGTTGCAATGTAGTATCATTTTATTCCATCATGTTCATTTGGTACTCTTGGGATCAGTTTTTGACATCAGTGATCAGCTTCATCTTTCAGCATCATTGATCATCTTCTTATATGTGATATTCAGACATGTACTTTTTCGATCACGATAAGATGATCCATTATGTACTTTCAGTTCTTTGTACTTGTATACATATTGTATCCACTTGTGCTTGGTATGCAGACATGCTTTAATTTCTCTGAGAATGGGTATGCCCGCCTTAGAAAACATTTTATTTTTGATCTCTTTTTGATGGCTTGGCAGGCTGAATTCTAGTGAAGTCCTTCTCAGTTTTGACAAGATTCTTTCCATACACTTAATACATTTCAACCATCATGTACCCCTTCTGACCTCATATATTAGGGGGCATCTGTTATAGCACCATTTATCACACTTGGTATTTGTGATGCTTGGTATATGGCCTAGGGCAACCCCTCCATCCAGACTTGGTCCAAATATATTATAAACAATGTTTTATTCCATGTACGCTACTTTTCCCTGAGATAGAAGCGTGTACACGTGGGTTAGTCAATACCAAAACCACTTATATGTGTTAAAACACTTAAAAAATTAAATTTCCTTAATTATGGGTGGAGTTCATGGGTTTTACCTATTGATTACCCCCCCGTGGCCCAACTGTTTCCCAACTAAAAAACTAATTGGGGGAAGTATAAATAGACTTCTACGGGAAGGCCTTAAGGAAGAGAAGAGATAGAGTTATTATACTGAGATTATCCTTGACTAAGTCAGATGAATCCCTGTGCCTCATGTACTTCCCCAAGCTTCAGGAAACCCTTGTTTCATTGATTATAGATATTCTCCCTCTTGCTTGAGATATCATGGTGTTGGTTATGGAAGAAGATTGTTGAAGGCTGGGATAGGACAAATCTGGAGGACGATTCCACTTGGAGTTGGAAGAAGAAGACTCAGGTGAGTTCTCTCCATGCTATTTATAGCTTACTGAAATAAAATAAATGTTGTCTTGTTTCTGAAAATAACTTTTTTTATGCATCAAATTGTGTTGTAATTCATGTATGAATGTTGTTTTGATGTATAATTGATCATTAGCTTATATGATATAAAGTCAAATTTCATGAATATGCTTTACCTGTATACTGCTATGTATGTTCGAATTGAATGATTTTCAGGTCTGGAAAACATCGGGAGTTGCAGAGGGTCTAAACCCTATGGGACCTACTCGAAAGAAGGAAATCCGGGTACGGTCACTCTTACATAGTTTGTTTATATAAGCATTTTACTTGAGTTGTATGAGTGTTTCTTGTTGTAGTTTGCTTCTACTCCGTTGGGGTTCTAACCCAAACCCTAGGATACTTATTCCCGTAACATCTTCGCATCCTTGATCACCATGAGAGCCTGTTTCTCTCACACCTTAAGCTTATCTACTACACCTTGGTGTCGCTCATGCAATGTGGATAGGGGGAGTGCCACGAGGTTAATACTTACATCCTTAAGGAGTTGGGAACTCTCTTGTTCTATGGCATTGTTCAAATGTAAAGATCCATCAGGCAGGGGTACAACCCAAATCTCTGAAGTGAGGATCGACTACACACTACCCGATGTCATTGGCTTCGTGCTCGCTTGAGACCGGCACACTTGAACCACGGTCACTTGAACCTTGTTCGGCTAAACTTGCAACTCTATTATGCCCGCTTGGACCTTTGTCAAAACGGACTGATACCGATATTCAATATGGCCACAAATTTCTTTTGTCACATTCCTAACAATATCTCCAATTTCATCAAGGTCCCCCACAGTGAGGACCATGGCCTCTGCACTGACGAACTTATCAGAATTGTTCTTCTTGCACGTGCTTTCGGCACTTGAATTTTGTCGTCATTTAATAATAAAGGGAGAATCAACATTCTCCGAGTCTACAAAGGGGTCTTCAGTACCCTGATCTAGTTCTTCGGTATGCTTCTCTTCGTCATGCTCACCGTCTGGTTCCTGCACGGTATTTTTATCTAGGTCGATGGTCAAAATCTTCTTTTCCTTCTGCACTTCTTTACTGGTGCTTGTTGCACCTTCTGCACTAGTCCATGTGATACCTTCGACAATATCCGTTGGAAGGAGCCAGTCAATCAACCACTAAAGGACTAAATATGTGATATTGTCTTCGGTGACCAAAAACGACAACACCATCCATTTCTTCGTCAAACAGCACCTCGTGCGAATGTGTACATGATGGAAATTGGCCTTAAAATCTGTAATGCACTCATATTTTTTGAATAGAGTGGGTGACCACCATGGTTTCTAGTTAATCACCATATGTAACTCCGTTTCAAACAATACCCAAAACATCTTATTTTCAATGACACGGAAGGGTCCTTTGTTGCCCACAACGAGGCAAATTTGGCAGCCTCGCATAGCTCCGGATCCATCGTTGGGAACTGGGAATCCTCTGGCATCCTCCAAGTTATCAACATGATCAATAATAACATTCCAGGGTCAAGCTCCCAAGAGGCCTATGGAAGCCCAGGACTTCGATGAAGAAGAGAGGAATGTGGGGATTGAGGAGATCGATGCAGAAGGCACAAAGCCAATTTCTTGGTTGCTGCCATATATACCCCCATGAAAACCAACCGCAAAAGTAACTAAGGACCCTGATTCTATGAAATTCAAGGTATTCATGCCATTACTGTTGGAGGAAGTACCTATTGAAGGCAACTTGTTGGCTTGAGGGGGCTTGGACCCAAGTTTAGAGTTAGCTGTGGTAACCAACAAAACCCTACACTACCGACCCTTTTGGCAACAACTCGTGTAGCGCAGGCTGCAATATCACCCGAGGTAGTATTGGGGGATGCTAGAACTAGGCTTTCGCATCCAGAAGGATATGTAATGTGGTTTAAGGTTTTTCCTTCTATTTTAGTTTTGATCTAACCTTCGCGAATGCTTATTCATGAAACTTAAGTGATTTTCAGATAAAGAGAGTTATAAGCTTCGCGTAACTATCTAATCATGCATGAAATAACATCTAACAGTCAATCTGAATCTTCGCAAAGTAATTAAGATAAAATATAGCTAAATATAATTAAGTGCATGTAAATACATAAAATACACAAGTGCATAAAAATAGACACAAAATTTCTTCAAATATCTTTTTATTACTTCAGATCTTCCTTATACAACTTTCCGCACCCTGTGCACAAAGCTGCAAGGGCCCTCACACTCAGCTGCAAGAGCCTTCCCCTTCACTTGAAACATAGAAAGATCTACAATTATATACTAAAAGTTATTTCATCCATTAATTACTTCTTTCCTTAGACCTGCTAAGACACCTTTTTATACTCTTTTCTATTACAATACCATGGTCCGCAAACCATGGGTGGATCTCAATATAATACCAAAATATAAGGGGTTTTGACCTTCCTAAAACCCCTTGAATCCTATTTAACCTGCGCTACTTATGCTCCGCTCCTCAAAATGTAGAGACTTACAAAGTTTTAACAAAATTGACCTAGGGGACCCCGTCCCAACACCCCTACCATTTCCAAATATGATAAAGGAAAAGAAAAAAATGGTTGTACCATTTCCAAATATGATAAAGGAAAAGAAAAAATGGTTAAGTTTCCTTGCAATATCCGTGCTAAGAACCATTTGACCTACAAATGTCCTCATTTACCTGAATGTACCAATCTCCTTTAACAAAAGGATTACATGACCCCTACTATCCTTAACAACCCTTTCCCTCCCCAACAATAATAGCAAAAACACTTTGTTACAAACCCACCCCCACCCCCACAAGGGGTAAATAATGGTTCTCATCCCCCTCCTCTTGGAGAAGGATTATCAAATATCTATGCTTTTAAGGATGTTGATTTACAAATCTGGGCTAAGAATTATGGGAACCTTGTCTCAGACAACTTGGACATCCCGTCAAGCTCTAACTCGCTTCCACCTAGTGATTTACACATTGAGAGGCCCATTGTAGACCATATGTTTCACCCCCAGAAAGGGACACTTTGTACATACTACACATAATCCATCTGCTTGTGTTTAACGTAGCCACAATATTGTAGAAGAGTTTTTGCAGGCGCCTTGTGTTATGTCTGATTTCGAAGTATTACAAAGTAGTCCTGTTAGGTCCCTATAATACTAGTGTATTCCCCTTATTTTTATTGTTTTTTATTCTCGATAAAGACTAATTCTATTAATTAAAATATATAGTACAATCAGGAGAAGCAAGTGACCGGCAGACCGGAAATGATGGATCCATCAACCTCGGTCCCGGAGAAAAGATTCAAACTCATAGCTACAGCAAATGACTTGAGATCACAGACTGACTAACTGACTTTTACCCCAAAGGGGCAGAAACTCCAACACATTATTTTTTCCCCTTCTTTTTGTTGACTTTTGTCCAGCCATCATGGGGAGAATGAGCTAGGACAACTTGAAGACTGGAATTCTCTATCATCGGGAATTCCTTTTCTGATTCAGAGGAGGTCTCATGGGCGCGTTTCTGGGATATCGCTGTGTCATGGGTGAGCCCCATATTATCCATGGGCGGATCCATCGGCTGAGGCACCTGGTCCGGTTCTGAGTCACTTTCCCCATCCTCCGAACTAGGGGAGCTGGAGCTCCCAGCTGGCGGCGGAGGACAGGGAGCCCAACGCTTGGGTTTGGTTTTTGCAAAGGTTCCCTTTTTCGATCTTGCTGTCAGCGAAGGGCAGGAGTTCTGAAGGTGCCCTGTCAGGTGACAATGACGGCATCGGAAGGCAGTGTTTTCGTAATCTATAAACTGGGTCCAAACAGTGTCATTAATCTTGAGATTGATTTGCTCTGGCAATCCCTTGCTTAGATCTAGCTCCACACAAACTCTGGCATATGTGTAGAGACCTTGCCGTTCCCTCTCGTAATCTCCCTTTAAGAAGCAACCCAAAGTGTTGCCTATTTGCCTGTATACTTCTGTTCTCCACAGGTGTATTGGGAGATTTGGAAGTCTGATCCAGACAGGGGCTTTTGTGATAGCTGCAGAAGCTGGGTCAAAGTCTGGGAACCATGGAGTTAAGAAGAGACCTGCCGAACCCATGAACCAGGGGCCTTCCTCTAAGGCCTCTTCGTAATGCTCGAGATTATCGAACAGCACTATAAAAAATCCCTTTGCACAGAAGTAAATCTTGCAACGGTGAGTCCAGTTGTCCTTGATCCAGTCATAAAGATCCTTTGAGCGTGGCCAGAGCCCATTGAATCTGCATATGATTGCCCTTTCAACAAATTTTTGGGTATCGTCTGCCAGGTCCGGGTAAGAGATCTCAACAAAAGGAACCTCCTCCGATTTGTCAACCAAAAAAGGCTTGGGTGGAGCCTGACCCTGTGGGACTGTCTTTTCAGGCCTCTTAGCATGGACTACATCTTTATATGAAAATGTCTCAGCTGAGGATGAACCTCCAGCAGCTCCTCCTCTCAAACGAAGGGTTAAAATAATGGATGCATCTTTCTTAATGCCATAAAAAGAAATAGGATGGAGATCCTCTAGTTGTTTACCTTCGTGGAGAAGCCGTTGAGCTGCAGAGGGGATCCCCAGTTTGATGTTCAGTGTATGCTTGAGCTTCTGCACCAGATCGGTCTGGCTTACCCATTGTAGCATAGTTTTGCCTGTAATGAGCTTGATTTGTATCTGGAATGAGGAAGAAAAGTCCGAATGCCTCTTTCCCCTGCAGATCTGTGAAGAGTGGAGGCATACGCGTTGATTGATTTTCGTTTCCTGGATTTGCCCCATGGGCAGAAGAGGCGTACAGCCTATCGGTGCAAACCCTTCCTTCCCGAAAGCCGAGCTTCCTTGAGCAGATCTGCTGTGGCTATTTCCCATCCGGGGGAGCGGATCTGCAATATCTTGCTCGATCTGAAGCGTCAGAGACATTGAGTTCGGGCGATCCGTCTTATTCCAAAGAATCGATTCCAGGACTTGATGATCCACCTGAAGCCACCGAGAAGCTTCAGCTCCCATCTTTCCATCTCGTATAACCCTAAGGTTCTTCAGCGGCGAACCCTTCCGGGTAGATAATAATCGGAAGAATAAAGGTTCACGGGAGTACTGGGCAGAGATCGGGTAATGCTTTGTCGCCCAAGAGGGAGATGCGTATGAAAATTTGCTCAGAAGAACTCCGGACCAGCCTTCGATTTGCGTTTGCTCTGTTCGAAACCCTTGAGCCCTCCGCGCAGCAGCCAGAGGAAGGGAGGCGGCATCCAAGAGAAAAGGAATCATCTTACTAGCCTGCAAATCCTTGCTTGACGCGAAAACCATCCCCTTGAGGCTGAGGTTTGCTTCGCCGTCCTCATCATGGTCAAGCAGAGACCAGGCGGCGGCCAGAGGAATGGAGGCGGTGATCATGAAGCTAGGGTTCATCGCTCCTCTCCCCTATTGGTTTTGGGGATCTTTGATTGCGTTCTCCCCTTTATTTTTATTGTTAGTTTAGCCCCCTATTTTTATTATTTTTCCCATGTATCCCCCATGTTGTTATTGTTGCGCCCTTACATTGTTATTGTTATGTAGGCTTTGATCATATTGTGACCCCTTAGACCCCTATACATACCAAGGAGGTCTTGTCATTTGTATCATCCAAGAATTGTTAATTTATGTAATGTAAAGGAGGTTTCCCTCTCAAAGAGGTTGTTTCTCAAGTACTTTACCTGTCTTTTCTCTATTTTGTGAGCTAATTACATAACATTTGGAATCATAGCTTTGGATTCTAGGCTTTCTTTTCTTCAAACATACCATCTTAGAATTTTTACTATAATTTTTTTTATAGTAGGCTTCAGAAGCTGAAATTTCGACCATGTTGAGCTAAAATCATGGTGAACTTCGTATATAAATTTCAGATCTTGGTTCACTATATTTTCTAAGATATGATCCAGCGTAGCTAGAGTTTTTGCAGGCTCCAGAATTCCATGTCAAACAGGTGACCTAGGGAAAATCATCATAACTTTCATTTCAAGGATCGAATTTGAAGTATGTAAAAATTTCTGAAAGCGCATGGAATTTAGTTTTTTTTTTTATAGTAATTTCAGGGCCAAATATTGAAATAGTGACATGTGGCATCCCGTACAACTTCACTATACTAAACCAGTCCATAATCAGGTCTTCACGGGACATCTAGCATAAATCTATATTGAAGAATCCAATATTGGTCTAACTTGTGGAATTGGAAAGGATTTTAAGACGGATATCACAAGACTAAATTTCAGACCTTGGAAATTCGAAATTACAGTGATACAACAATTTCAATATCGAGCTCCAAAAAAGAAAGAAAAAGGTGTGTATTTTTTAAATTTTGCATAACCTTTGTTTGAAAAATTAGTTTGAAGTGATTCAAAGGGAATATTAAAGCATAAATATCAGTATTTGTTTCTAAAATTCCTCCAAAACAAAAGAAATTCTACACCGATTAAGCCCTCAAAAAGCTCTACTATGACACATGAAGAGGAAGAATTGCAACATGATATACTGAAAGTATAGAACCAAGTGCAACAAATTTCTCTCTCACAAAGAGCAACCAAAGATGATGTGGATGGTTTAGAAGCATACATGGGAGGTTTTAAGGATGACATGTAAGCTAATATGGATGTTTTGAAAGAAAACATGGAAGGTTTGACAAATTTGTTGCAAGAAAGGATTCTTGGTGGTGACAAGGTAATCCATGAAAATCATGACAAGGACAAAAGGAATATGAATTATGATTCTAGAAACTCCAATGTGGGGTTTAAGAACCACGGCATTCCAAAGTTAGATATGAGGAATTTTTATGGCAAGGATCCGGTAAAATGGATACTATAGATGGAGGAATATTTTGATCTACATGATGTGCAACACACACAAAAGGTAAGCATTGCATCTTTATATTTAGAAACCAATCAATTTGTATGGTATCAATGGTTTTGTTCTCATAAACCACTTTTCACTTGGTTAATTTTTATGGAGGAAATGATATCACATTATGAGGATACAAAGAACAACACTGTTAACGGGAAAAGTGTCTATTCAGAACGACCCTATCCCACTAAGGTGTGACAGTGACCTTAGAAACAAACAGAGAAAAATACTTTCGTATTCTTCTTTATGAACTATAAACGAAGAGGAATAGGATGAACCAACCTGTGTCTTGCGCTAGTTCTTTGATCCAATCTCTCTCCTCTTTGACAGCTTCCAGCTACCTGCTCCCTTACTTGCCCAACTTCACCAAGTTCCTGTAAGATCACAGAAGAAGAAAACTACACAAAGACATGGATTTATATTCATAAATAGCTTAGGATCAGATTTAAGCTAAACATACAAATGTAACAAACATCAATGATAAACAAGCATGTAGGAGAAACTCAAATAGTTTTATTGATATAACAAGAAGATCCAGGAGGAGTTACAACCGATGATTCCTGATCCAACATCAACCTCCCAGCATAGAATCCCCTCTTCACCTCCAACAAAGCATAAATCACCCAATACTCTGATATCTATCTCTAAACCAACAGCAATTCTCTGCAATGTACAAAATTCCAGCCTCTGGATCTCTGGGATGAGGGATCCATATATAGATGTATGCAAAGAGGATGAGTCAGCTTATGATTTGACTAGTGTCTTCTCTTTGTCAGTTCTTGCTTCCACTTGGAGACTGAGAGCCTCTTACTCATCCTTGGTCGAACTCAGTGAGGCAAGTGTCATTGGGGAAGATTCTGGAAGCTTCCATTGTCTGTCCACCTCGCGGAATGATACTGCCATTTGTCATTTCCCGCTCAACGCACCCTGGTAGTGCATTTAGGTGCGTTGCAACGCACCTAGCTAGTGTACTTGGGTGCTATGCAACACAGCTAGCTAGTGGAGCAGCTGAAATGATCCTGATTTGACTAATTCTGAGAAGTTTCTGGTGGAGAACTTCTGGGAGAAGCTGTAATTTGTTGACCTTGTTCCTTTAGGGTCCGGAACAACACTTTTAGGGACTTAGGATCCCTTGGTTTATGGACATTTCACGCTTAGAGCTGTAAGGTACAAAAATGTCTATAACAGTTTCCCCCTAAAGTATGAGGCCGTTTATCAGGTGAAATGCTTTATTAGGAGGATCCGAAGTTCTTTCAATGCTAGGAGGAGACCTGTAATAAGATACAATACAATACATTATCTTCATACTGTTTTCATGATCTAGCTGAGGGGGGCATTCCCATGCTCAGCTTTATAAATTCATTTTCATGTACATAGGACAGACAATCGTCTGATGGTAGACTGATGATTCTGATAGAGCCATCATCCTTTTGGTAGGATGATTATCTGTGCTGCAGTGCTGTACATTTCAATGTCTTTATTTTCCTAAATATATATCGCAGCCCGGATGGATGGAACTAGATCCAGGGTCTTCAATCTCGTCCGATCTTCACTCGAAGTACAAGTCGATCCATGTGAGAAATGTTTTGAAGTCAAACATGGAAAGACATCACTTGATTACCAGTCAATGATGTAAACTATTAACAAGCGCGAGAGGAATCACCGATAATGATGATGACCCTCAAGGTACTGCAGTACAATTCATGTGGTGTGAATAAATACTTGGCGTCGAACACCACGCAAAATCTTTCGGTCGAAGGTCATTGATGTATACCTGTCGCCGGAAGTGAGAAACTTGCCATTGAGGGATGCAAGCTTCAAAGTACTGAACGGGGTGTTCCTAGATCAACTTCTTGGATAACGAGCTGATGTCGACAAGAAGCGATCCGTCAAAGGAGGGCCTTAATGAATCCCACATCAATGACACGGAACGGAGCAAATGATTTTGATGGAGGTGAAAACAATCTGATGATATATGGTTCAGGATGGCGGTCATGAAAGAATGAAGTACAATGTATGGTAGTGGATGGGACACAGGTGACTTCTATGGATGACTTCTCTTGAACATGTCAGCGACACTTATGTGATGGATTGGTAGCATTTAACCCAAATGTGGATGGTATGGCGTGACCATGGTGATGTGACCGGTGAATGAAACAACCCAACCCGATTCGGACACGGAGTGGAAGTGTCATGTTCAAGAGCAACTTGCTACCAATAAATATTCTTTGAGTTTTCTTCCCAATTTTTCCCCAGTCATTGTTGACCAGTACCTCTTTATTTTTTTCAAGCTTGAGGAGGATAACATATGCTTGTTCTATAATTTTCCCTTCGGGCAAACCCATCGCTATGTTTTAACGAGCCTAGCGATAGTGAAACTCGTTCTCGTCTAAAGACAAGTTTGTCGCTATTAATCTTTTTAACGAGTTTAATGACATAGATAACTCGGTCCTTTTCATTTTTAGAGAGTCTGAAAAGGTACATAAAGGTAACTCCAAAATTCCCTTTTCATCATCTAATCCCTTAAGTCCGAAAAAGTATAAAACAATACAGAAGGGATGAATTTTCGATAGTTTTAACGAGCCGAACAAAACAAGCGCTCGATCTTTTTGTGCAATAATCCCTCAGGTCCAAAAAGATTAAAATCTAGAGGAGGGATAGCACTTCCGGTTGCTTTAACGAGCTGGAAGGCCAAAACTCGGCAATCTTTTCATATTTTACGAGTCAGTTGAAAAGAGCTTAAAGAAGACTCGTCTTTTGAGGAACGAGTGATAAAATGGGTAGCAGCTGATTCCAGGTAAGGTTTGGAATTTTCCAATCACGGCAGTGTCACAAGGATGGATAGTGAAATCACTCTTCGCAGCTGTTCCTCAAAATGGGTAAACAATCAAATGGAGGTGAATGATCGGCCAATGAAAAGTGGAGGTGACAGTGCAAACACGACCAAGGCTTTAATGGCTGAAATGCTACATTCACGGTGGTTATTTACCGGGGAATAGTTCATTTTTTAATGAGCTTAAACGCGGGTGGAAACATTTGCTCATGTCTTATGTTTATTTTTTAACGAGCTTGAACTATGTGCTAAAACTGCTCGATTAATGATCTTGTTTTGATTTTTTACCATAAATAGCTTTGTCCTTCCAAAGATAGTACTGTATTTTCAACTGCTTCATCAAACTAGTCCGAAATGAACAATATTTGCTTGAAAATGAGATTAACACGCTAATATTTTACTTTGAACTACGTAAAAGTAATTAAAAAGTGTTTTTACCTCTCATTTTACCATTTCATTTGAACTTGGTTTGTTGGAGCTTTGGAGGTGCTTTTCCCCCTCGATTTTCATCAGTTGATTATGGGAGATCCTGTGGACGATTCTCGACACCGTCTGGACCAGGTAGGAGCTAAACCTGAGCTCTTTCATTTCATGGTTTCCATTTTGATTTTTGACCCTAATTCCCTGCTTTTCTGAGCCCCTGGGGTTTGAGGGGTTCGTTCTGCCATCAACGCACCCCCAGTGTATCGAAACTTGCGTTGAATGCTGGCTTGTATGAAGGCATTTTGACATTCAACGCACCTAGAACACTACTGCAAGTGCGTTGGGCGCAGAAAGGGAATTTGTTGCACAATTTTTGATGGAATTTTTTGCCTGTTTCTCACCAAAATCATGATCTAACTCCTCTCTTGTTTGTTTTTTCAGAGATTTGGGAGCAAGATGACCCTTACATGGCGAGAACATGAGCATGAAGAGGAGGACATGATTGCCCTACATGATCCAGTTACAGTGAACGCGCTGCGGAATTGTGGCTTGCTGAAGTTCTTCTGCATTTCTAGCATGAGACAGCAGATCAACCTACTGCAGTATTTGCTCGATGCTTGGGATCCTATCAATCAAGTTTTCCAGATTAGGGGAAAATCTATCCCCTTGACTGCAGTAGACATCTATTTCTTGACTGGCTTGTCGAGGCGGGGTGCCCCCATCTCTTTGTCAGGTTCGGCCCGAGGAGGTGATTCTGTGAGAGATTATGTCCGCCAGTATTGCAGGGAAGGATCTCAGCCAAGTAAAGACGGTAAGATCATCATCCGTGATGTCACTGACAAGTCCCTTAGGACTATCCTGTTTACTTTTGGTAGGATGGCCGGTAATGCGTCTCTTCATGTAGCCAACAGATCCTATATGCAGCATGCCTTGAAATGCCTCCAACCGAAGGTGTTCAATTGGTGCGACGCAATACTTCTTGTGATGAAAGAACAGCTGACCAAGATAAAGAACGGGAGGTTGAAGAACTTTGGGTTCGGTTCTATTTTGACCGCCTTTGCCTTGGAGAAGATACCACTGATGCAGCCGCAGTACATTGCACTCGATTTACCTTCTCCTACTGAACCACGTATGCAGAGATGGGTTGACCACATGTCTAGGCATGCTGGCCAGTCTCAGATTTCATTTTCTGATACCTTCTTCAGGTGGTTCGATCGTCAGGAGATGGTTTATTCCGAGTATCCATATGCTAGTATGGACTTCTGGGGTGATCCAGATTTAGTACTGCCGGATGGCGAGCAGTGGGGTGCTATTGGTAAAATCTCTGACCATATTGTTGTTTACTGCTTTTGTTTATAATGTCCTTGTGCTTTATTCTATCAAGAATTTAATCAAACTCATGTTTACATGCAGATGTTGGTCCTGTTCGTCCAGTAGTTCGCCTGAGAGTACCAGCTGTTGCCCTAGTAGGAGAGGCCGCCGGAAGAGCTATTCTTCGCGACCTCGATGTGGCCGAGACTCTTTCAGCTTTACAGGAGCAGATTGAGGGCCTCACTCTCGGTATACCAGATGTGAGGACTGACGAGCTACCTTTGCAGTTACAGCGGCATACTACTGGTGTGCCCAGACGATGGACTCGTCTCTTACGCATGATCGCACATGCTGTGACTTGCTATCACGAGCATCATTAGACTAGGGTGCCCCCTAGCATTTTGAGTTTTTGGGTCGTGTGACCGATTTTGTCTTGGTTACAAAACATTATGTTTAAACAATAAACAGCTATATATATTTTTGATTTTCGGGGTTTTATTTTGGTTGAGCTATATGATCCACATGTAAACATTGATGATGTGTTTCTTTTTATAAATGTTGCAAATGTCTATCTAACACATAGTTTGCTAATGAGTCGGTTAATGTGTTTAAGTTTCTGGAAATATGTCGGTATTGAATAAGATCAAATTGTCTTTCCAAAATCTTAACCCTTAGGAACATGCGATAAATGGCTGGGTTTCGGACGGAATATATACCATTGAGTTGTAGTATTACGAGTTGTGAGTCTAGCCTGACAATTAGTCGGTGTATACCATGAGTGATGGCATCAGAGAGAAGTTCTATCAACGCGCTATACTCAGCGATGTTATTCGTTGATTGACCAATACATACACCTCTGAAACTTACTAACTCGCCGCTTGGATCAAAAATTGCCCAGGCTGTGGAGGACAGGTTCCGCGAACTACGACTCGCTCCGTCGGCATATCCAACACATGGCTCCAATAGGTTTGACATCTGCAATAAGTGTAAAAAATGGATTACTCAACCAAAACAAACACTTTAGCGAAAACAAAAATATAACAAAAGCATATTGGTTACTATTTGTGCATAGTAACACTTGAGGTACAACCCATTATGAGGTTGCGCCAGTGGAATTCCGTCATAATCCATTAACTCGTAGGCTCCTTTCGCTAACACTCGTTTAACAATATAGGGGCCCATCCATAAAGACTTAAATTTACCTGCTCCCAATTTATCGGATTCTTGGTCGTAAAGCAAGACCAAGTCACCTTCCGAGAAGACACGAGGTTTGACATTTTTGTCGAACTGCGCCTTGACTCGTTTCTTATGGGCTTCGTTAGCCAAAGTGGCATCACGACGGGTTTCATCCAATTGGATTAATTCCAAGAAACGAGCCTCTTCTTCTGAAGTTCCGGGGAGGAGATCAATTGCGAGTTTGAGAGACGAGATTTCACACTGGACTAGTAAGACTGCTTCCAGGCCATATACCAGTTGGAAGGGTGTGAACCCGGTTGCATTCCTTACCGATGTTTGGTAAGCCCACAAGGCTGAGTACAGAATTAGGTGCCACCTTCTTTTGTGAACTCCGATCATCCTTTGCAACATGCGCTTCAAGACCTTGTTGATCACTTCAACTTGTCCGTTGGCTTGCGGATAATACGGAGTAGAGCTGTCGTGAGACAACCCTAGTTTGGCAGCTAATTCGACCATCATGTGATTGCGAAAATGCGATCCATGATCTGTGACTATAGCCTGTGGTACGCTGAATCTGGCGACTACATGATTGAAAAAGAAAAGGGTAGCTGTTTCACCAGTATTATCTAATGTAGGCATCGCCTCGGCCCATTTGGTAAAATAGTCAACCGCGACTATGATATACCCATGCCCCCCAGTCGAGGTGGGGTTACATGTCATAAAATCGATGCCCCATTTGGCGAATGGCCCAACAGCAACTATTGGCTATAGAGGTGCGGGTGGTCTTCTGGTTTTGCTATCAAAAATTTGACAAGCATGACAACTTCTGACTGCGGTTATGCAATCTTTGAACATTGTTGGCCAGAAGTATCCTGCTCGTAAGATTTTTGTGTTGTAGCATATCCAGATTGATGCCCCCCACAGGCGCCTGAATGGCACTCATTCAGGGCTTTTTCGGCCTCCTCATGGGTGAGGCACCTTCTCAGAACTGTATCAATACCACGACGGTAAAGTGTATCACCGACGATCATGTAGTCTTTTGCTTGGTATCGAATACGTTTTTGTTCAGAGTGTGAGGTGTTTGGCCTAAATTTTTGGGTTTGGAGATAAATTATTATATCTCCATACCACTCATTGCTTGTAGATATCAGAAACAAATTCTCATCCACGATTGATTCTTCGGATGTTTCATCGTTGGACGACGATGGGAGATCGCATAATAGTTCTACAAAAACTAGAGCTTTCTTTGACTTGGATTTCACAAATTCCAAATCAAACTCTTGAAGGATCGGTATCCATTTTGAATAGTTTCCCCCCAGCAACTGTCGCGACAATATATAAGTCATGGGGTTGCAATATGACAGAATGGTAGTTTTCCGAAAGAGGACATAGTGTCGAAATCTTTGTATCGCTTGAACAGCTGCGAGCGCTAGTTTTTCAACATAAGAATATTTGCTTTCTGTATCATTTAAGTTCTTACTTAAATAATATATAGGATGTTCAATTCCATCGACTTCTTGAACTAAAACCATTGCGATGGTTGTATCTGCTGCAGCCAGATATAGGTTAAAATCTCTTTGATAATCGGGGGCGTACATTAAGGATGCTTTCATTAGGGAATCTTTTAAAGCATCAAAGGAAGCTTGCGCAACTTGATCCCAGACAAAGGGTACCTCCTTTTTCAAAAGACGTGTATAACCTTTAGCAAGTTCTGTGTAATTTGGAATGAACCTCCTCAGAAAGTTTGCTTTCCCTTGGAGTTTCTGAATCTGAAGCAAATTTGAAGGTGGAGGAAAACTTATGATTGCCTGGACCTTGTACGGGTCGAGACGAATCCCATCCTTGGAGACTAAAAAGCCAAGTAAATGACCAGAACTGACACAAAATACACATTTGTGCGGATTGAGTCGTATCTTGTAGTGTCGGCAACGTAGAAATATTGCTCTTAAATGTTGCGGATGATCAGTCTTCTTTCGCGAATGAGCCGGAAGGTCGTCGAGGTATGGTTGAACGATGTTTTTGATGTCATGGAAGGCATAATTCATTGCCCTCTGAAACATCACCCCTGCGTTCTTTAAGCCAAAGGGTAATTTTCGATATGCGAATGTGCCCCACGGACAAATGAATGCAGTCTTTGACTGGTCCTGTGGGCAGATATTTATTTGATTATACCCGGAGAATCCATCCATGAATAAAAAAATTTCGCATCCGGCGCATTCATCAATTATCTGGTCGATGAAGGGTGTAGGGTAGTTGTCTTTTGGACAAGCTTGATTTACATCCCTATAATCGACACACACTCTGATTGTCCCCTGTTTCTTCATAACAGGGACAATATTCGATACCCAATCGGTTAGAGGAACCGGGTAGATGAAACCAGCATGGAGAAGTTTTTCAACTTCTGCCTTAATGGCAACGGCTTTCTTGGGGTGCACCTGCCTTAGCCGTTGTCGTACTGGTTTGACATCTGGATACATCTTAATTTCGTGTTGAACGATACTTGAGTCGATGCCTGGAATTTAACTGTATGACCAAGCAAAGACATCTCTGAATTCGCGAAAAAGAGCGTTATATATTTCCAGTTCTGAAGGAGAACAACATTTGACAACATAAATATTCTCTACAACATCTATTTTGGTCGAGATATTTATGGCTATAGTCTCCTCAATGTTGGATAAGTTTCGCTCGGAATCCACCGTATTTACAGTATTTGACAGAAAATCAACTACTGAAGGATGGTAAAGGTCATTTCGAGTATCTTCTTCACAATCCGGAAGAAGGGAACGATGGTGGGAATCATTCCATGGTGCTCCTTCAATTACCATAGATTGGACAATTCCTTCGTCGGTGATATGCACTCGCGACCAAGGATCTAAAGGAGTACCATATTCTCTAGACCTATCTATCCAAACGCTTGATGAGCGTTGATTTGGGTTTGCCTCCCATGCTAGAAACATTGATTGCTATAATATTTCTATTGGGCTTGGGGGCAAAACCACTGCATGATCCATGTCGATATCGTTTTCTGATATCTTTGTAGAAGATATCATGTTGCAGGTTCCTATTGACGCTACTTCCGCCAGATTGATTGGAGGGGGAAGAGCGAAAGTTCCCATTAGTATAGGATCTTTTAGTAGGCCTACTCCGATATTCTGAAGCGAATGGGGGCTTCCATGGATCATGGGAATGCTTCCTGTAACTTGAGAACCATTGGGGAGGAAGTTTTGTTGATCGACGATTGTAATTCCTCCTTGAAAGGGGAATGCAATCTTTCTAAAATAGGTCGACACAACAGCTGCCATGGCATATATCCATGGTCTTCCTAGTAGGATGTTGTAATCAAGATTCCCATCGATGACTTCAACATCTATTTCTACCGTTTTCCCCCCTAGTTCAACTTTCAAGTTATTTAGGATACCATATGGGGTATATGTCCTTCCGTCGAATGCTTTTAACGTCGTCGCAGACCGCAACAAGGTTGGAGATCCTAAAGTTTTCCAGCAACTCATCGACATAATACATGTAGATGCCCCCTCATCAATAATTGTTCGATGAACAGTTTTGTTGAGGGCTTTCACTTGAACAAGGAAAGCTAGTTGAGCTGGTAACTGAGGATCGTATCCTTTGTGGTCGAAGGATACAATATTGGAATCCTTTGGATCAATCCCACCAATGGCCGATAATAAAGCCTGCCTTTGGGATGGGCAATTTTGTAGTACTTCAAGAGTCGACATAGCGGATGGCGATTGGGCCAAATCTTCCACTATGTTATAATGTTGCGCCGCTCTAGCGCGGGGATTAAATGTCGACTTGTGTACTACTCCCTTTGGTGGTTTTATTGTCAATTCAGGAATGGTGGGTGGTACAACTTCTGTCGAAGTTGTTGTCGAACTACTTGGTTGATCTTTATCCTTGTTGTTCGACAGCTGCGGATTCCGGTAATCTTTGTTCCTTATCGAAATCAAAGCATCATTCTGCTGTTTCGAAATCAACAACATCAGCACTTGAGACGGGGAAGCATTTCCACTTTCAACCAGATTTGTTCCTAGATTCGGAAACGGATCAGTTAACACTGCTGAGGTTTTCGAACTTTTAAAGAATTTCTTAAGCTCAGCTTTGTACGGACATTCTGAGGTCCAGTGATCTTCATCGCATATATAGCATGGAGTTTTTGGTTTCCTATTTCCAGGAGGGTTTGAAGAAGATTTTTCAGGTGATGATTCATCCTGTTTCTTCTTCTTCCCTTTGCCTTTCTTCTTGCTTCCTGGTTGCTTGGTTTCTTTGCTCTTATCTGTCGATACGGCATTTACTTCCGAAGCAAGAAGTTCGTCTTTTGCATTTTGACCTAAAATCTTACGGGCCTTCTTGGGCGTAGCCTTTGTCGATTTCGTGTCTGTTGTGCCAATCACGCCATCGCCGGCGTGAGAGTCATTGTTTGATTTAGGAGGAGGAGGAATTGAGAATTCCGGTCTAGGGGCATCAGGTATTTTGTCGTAGAGCGTGCCGGACTGAGTATAGATCAAGTCTAGATATTGTGCACGAGCGATAACTTGCTCTTCCGTTACGACTCCCCCCTTTGCCACATCTTCCATGATGGAAGGTAGTAATGACTTGATAAACCATTCAGCTAATAGCTGATCGGGGATGTACGTTTTTACCATCCTACGACGACGTCGCCACTCATGTATATGATCAGATATGTGAGTGGCCGTTGTCTGTTTGAAGTTGGTAAGGAGTTTTGTTCCCATTTCGTACCTTATCGGTAATTGAAAATGGGTTAAAAAGGTTGTGGCTAAGGTACTGAAGTTGTCGAACGAAGCTCTAGGTAATTCAATGTACCATTTTGCCGCTGGACCCATTAACGTCCTCTGAAAGAGGCGAAGCCTTATCGAATCATCATTTAGGGTGTTTGATGAACACCATAGATGAAATGTCATCACGTGATTCGATGGATCTTCACCCGGATTTCCATTAAATTTAGGAATATTTGATGGAATTTTATGTGGAATCGCTGGCCACCAAGGGGCGTAAGCAATTGGATCGTTTGTTAACCGGTTTAAATCAGGTAACTCTAAAGTTGCCACGAATGGTAACTGCTGATTCAGATTAGGTGAAGCATACCCAGGGTAAGATGGGATTGCCTGAGCAGTTGGTCTTTGCATGCCAGCATAATGCATTTGATGCTGGTATGACTGATAAGGTTGGTGGACATGACCATTGTAAAATGGTTGATTTTGACCGTTTTGAATGTACGGTTGTCCACTGTTCACAAAGATTTGCTGCTCAGAACCTTGGTATACTTGTTGGAATTGTGGTTGTTGGTATTGCACCAGCCATGGTTGTGAATCCATGTGCTGTTGCACTATACTAACCGTTGGACCAAGGTGAGGGGTGATTGTACCCATCTGGACCTGTGTCGCCCCACTAGTTGGCGATTGTGGTTGAGTCGCAGGGTCAAGGGGCTGTTGCATTGCAACCTGAGAAATCTGAGGTTGGCATACAACAGGCAACGTTTGAACTTGTGACACCATCACAATAGCTGGTGTAGTCGGGATATTCGACATAGGTACACATTGTTGCATCGAATACACAACCCTTGGTTGTTGAGGTAGTATAGGTACCCAACCACTTGAGGTAATTCCAGTATAACCCGAATATTGTTGTGAACTCCCGTATGGATATCCTCCCGGAGGGGATAATGAAAGGGCATACTGCCCCCCATATGGTGGTAATCCAGAACTCAAGGGAATTGTTTGCCCTTGGGGACCGGACTGCCCAAATTGACCTCCAAATGGATCAATTTGTTGAGACTCAACATAAGAGTTTCCGGATATTACTCCAGATGAACAAACAGGAATGGACCAGAATGTCAAAATAGCCCCTGAGTGGGCTCCTTCTAGCGGTTGAGAGCTAGTCAGGACAGATGGTATGCCGGCAAACATTGTCGGAATGACAGCAGGGAGTTCTGCTGTCGCTGTGTCAGATGACACAGTACTAGATGTTGACGGTTGTTCATACATTTGTAGTCTATCCAAAATATTACCTAGCGATTCTACAGGAGCTTCCGCTGGTGGTAGACTAACTTCTGATGAGGAAGGATATATAGTGATTCCGACTCCAAAGTGTGTTGGAGTACTTGTTTGAGGATCTTCTACAATTTCTTCAATTGCAATCAGACCAGGTGGAAGGGGAAGACCGTCAGGTTCGTAAAATATTTATAGTGCCGAAGAAGGGGTGGAATCGACAGCGACAGATGTTTGAAGAGTAAGACTCTCTGAACCAGTTGTAGATGGAACTAGTTCGGTAACACAAGTGTTTACTCTCAGACTAGGATCAGTATCACTGTCCCTCTGTGGCTGTTGAACTTCTTCTGTAGAGGCAGGGATTCCAGAAATGTTTGGAGTAACCGGAGTCTCTGATGTCGTTGGAACACTTGTTCTAACTTTAATAGGAGATTTTGAACCGGTTAAACGAGTTCGCTTTGTCCGTACTGGTTTCGATTCCGGAGACAAAGACGGTTGACTCGTAAGCCTCCGCGAATGACGGGGTTTCAATTGACTTTCTTCCACGATTGCGGATTACTCGATCAACTAAAATAAAAAAGGGGAGGTATGTTTCTGAATTAAATGAATTTTAGACGCTTTTGACACAACTTGTTTTTTCAGTTTTTAAGAGTCGAGAAAAAACAAAAGATGACTCTAGTCTCCTTCGATTTTTAATGAGCCTGAAGTGACAAGTGCTCAGATGGACCTTTTCCGTTAAGGATTCTGAAAAGGAACGAAAGGGACTGCTCTGGAGATCTAGGTAGAGGGAGTACCAAACCAATCGCAAAACTGCAGAATACTTTTTACGGTACAGCAGTCAATCTTCCCGAATGTTGTGTTCGGTGCATTGCGAGCAGTAGGGCGGCCGACACGGCTTCCTATGGATAAAAGGTTTTAAGCCTATAGGGGTCTCCCAATATATACTCGACGGTACGTGGGAGCACAAGTCCGTACTGGCACTTATCGTCTCAAAGTGGAGGAATCACCCAACCATCAGTGAGGACAACAGTTACCAGGCTTTACGACGCCGGAATACGTCTCTAGCCTAGACCTCTAAATGTTGTGCGTTAAGTTCCAATGCGTTGTTAAATTCATTCAATTTATTTTAAGTTGATATTTCTTATGAAGTTTGCCTTTTGGGTTCACCACGAGATGTAGATGTAATTCCTAAAATGCAATCTAAAGATGATAAGCAAACTTTTTATCTCTTTTCAGCAATGAAAATCCTAGCTACAAGGGGAAAAGAAAGACACAATCTTTTCACAAAGAGCAAAGAGCACACTGTAAATTCACTTTCCTAAATCAAGCCAAACAGACTGTCAATATGCAAATGCACATGTGCATGTATTTGTTTTTCACTTTCTTAATATTGATGCCTAGAAAGAAAGTTGATGTACAAATCTGAATTTGCTTTCAAGTGACAAACACAAACAAGCTTCTTTTTGAAATCAAAAGGTAGAGATGATTACAACACTTTATGATTCTGAAATAAATACTCGTTTCGAAACTGGAAAGTCACAAATTCAAACCAAAGGCAAAAGTAAAAGCATAATCGACTGTCAACAGCAAATAAACTTTCTCCTAAGATCAAAATCGACAGTTACGACTATTCTACTTTTTCAATGGAAAACTGTAAATGATGTAACAAACACACAAAAACATCTACAGTCTTTTTGTACAAAGGAGGCGGAATTAAGGCAAATAAAAGGGGTTTTTAAACAGACACATATACTGATCACAGGCTGCAAAAATCAGAGACAAAACTGAAAAATGAAGCAAAGAACCTCAGCTGCACAGGGCTAGGCTGATCAGCGCACCTGTTACACAAAGAAACTGGATTTCAGCGCAGGTAGCCCTCTCGGGAACTGCGTTGAAATGCAGAACCTCTTCACAGAGCCTGCGCTGGGGCAGAAACGAGAATTCTATTCGGGTTCTGGGTCACGGTTTGCAGTTTAATATATGGTTTTTGGCCGAGTAAAAGCAATCAGTAATGCACAATCAAAGGGTAGATTTAAAGGAGGTCTAAGAGCTATCACAAAGGGCAATCAGATCATTTGTGAATCAGCTGTTCAAATCATAAACATATCTAATGAATGGATTGAAGTAGCAGATGTCTACTTTGCATTTGTTAATGGCAAATGCAGTTCGATTGCTACTCCTAAGTTTATGAAACAAACAACAAGAGAAACACAAACAAACTAATTAGACATGATCCCCAGCGGAGTCGCCATTTTGTTAACGGGAAAAGTGTCTATTCAAAACTACCCTATCCCACTAAGGTGTGACAGTGACCTTAGAAACAAACAGAGAAAACTACTTTCGTATTCTTCTTTATGAACTATAAACGAAGAGGAATAGGATGAACCAACCTGTGTCTTGCGCTAGTCATTTGATCCAATCTCTCTCCTCTTTGACAGCTTCCAGCTACCTGCTCCCTTACTTTCCCAGCTTCACCAAGTTCCTGTAAGATCACAGAAGAAGAAAACTACACAAAGACATGGATTTATATTCATAAATAGCTTAGGATCAGATTTAAGCTAAACATACAAATGTAACAAACATCAATGATACACAAGCATGTAGGAGAAACTCAAATAGTTTTATTGATGTAACAAGAAGATCTAGGAGGAGTTACAACCGATGATTCCTGATCCAGCATCAACCTCCCGGCATAGAATCCCCTCTTCACCTCCAAAAAAGCATAAATCACCTAATACTCTGATATCTATCTCTAAACCAACAGCAATTCTCTGCAATGTACAAAATTCCAGCCTCTGGATCTCTGGGATGAGGAATCCATATATAGATGTATGCAAAGAGGATGAGTCAGCTTATGATTTGACTAGTGTCTTCTCTCTGTCAGTTCTTGCTTCCACTTGGAGACTGAGAGCCTCTTACTCATCCTCGGTCGAACTCAGTGAGGCAAGTGTCATTGGGGAAGATTCTGGAAGCTTCCATTGTCTGTCCACCTCGCGGAATGATACTGCCATTTGTCATTTCCCGCTCAACGCACCCTGGTAGTGCATTTAGGTGTGTTGCAATGCACCTAGCTAGTGTACTTAGGTGCTATGCAACGCAGCTAGCTAGTGGAGCAGCTGAAATGATCCTGATTTGACTGATTCTGAGCAGTTTCTGGTGGAGAACTTCTGGGAGAAGCTGTAATTTGTTGACCTTGTTCCTTTAGGGGCCGGAACAACACTTTTAGGGACTTAGGATCCCTTGGTTTATGGACATTTCATGCTTAGAGCTATAAGGCACAAAAATTTCTATAACAAACACCTTGTTTAGCCAATTGATAAAGCTAGAAAAAAAGGATTCAATGGCGGAGCACATTGAAGACTTCCCAAAATTGAATATTGTGATAACTGATATTCAAGAGGAGAATTTGATTGATGTATTCATAGGGATTTTGAAGGATAACATCCAACATGAGGTTCACCTTTGGTAAAATAATTCATTAGAGAAGGCATTCAATGTGGCAAGAAAAGTTGAAAGCAAAATTATGGCAACAAGGAAGCCTACCACTCACACCTATAAAGATGGAAGTGTTTCTAATCCCAGCTTTCCACAACCTACAAGGTTGACACCACAATAAGTGGAGGAAAAAAGAGCAAAAGGGCTTTATTATAGTTGTGATGAAAAATACACTAAAGGTCATAAGTGTGATGAGAAGAAATTATTCTACATAGATTGTGAAGATGAGGAAGAAAAGGAACAAGAACAACAAAAGAGGAGGATATACACCAGGAACCAACCCCAGAGAAAGAATAAATGAATCCGACCATATCTTGTAATGCATTCGTAGGAATTACAACTCCTCAAACTCTCAAGATAAAAGGATATATCAAGAAGAAAAGGGTAATAGTGCTGATTGATTCTGGTAGTACCCAAAATTTTAGTCATTGTAAAATAGCCAAGTAATTGAATTGCTTCCTATATCCCATGCCAGTGTCAAGTGATGGTTGCAAATCGAGGAACTATAAATTGCCCTGTAAAGTGCCATCATATCAAGATAACCATTGGGGAATATGTATTGAATACTCCAATGATTTCCATTCCAATGGGTGGTGTTGATGTTGTAATTAGAGTCCAATGGTTACAATCTTTGGGGACGATAACTTTTAATTTTCAAGAAATTTTCTTGAATTTTTTTTGGGAAGGAAAATAAGTTGAATTAAGGGGTTGTGAAGGGAAACTAGTAAAGATAATTAGCTCTAATGGCATGACAAATATTTTGAAGAGGTTCAAACATATAAATCATCTATTTCTCCAAATCTCCAAAAAGTCTTGGACAATCATTCGAAGGTATTTGAGACTCCCATAGGCCCCCTACCTATTCGTGATCATGATCATTCTATTCATTTGATTCCAGGAAGTGTTCCTCCAAACATCATACCTTACATATATACATATGCCCAAAAGAGTGAAATCGAACATATGGTTGCATAAATTCTAGAGGTTGGTATAATTCAACCTAGTCAAATTTCTTTCTCTACTCCAATAATATTGTTGCAAAATAAGGATGGATCATGGCATATGTGTCTTGATTATAGGGATCTAAAAAATATAAATATTAAAGATAAATTTCCCATTCCTATCATTGATGAATTATTGAATGAATTACATGGAGAAATTTACTTCACCAAGCTAGATCTTTGCTTAGAATACCATAAAATTAGAGTGAATACTGAAGACATTCCAAAAACAACATTCAAAACTCATGAGGGTCTTTATGAATATTTGGTCATGCCTTTTGGCCTTACTAATGCACCTTCCACATTTAAATGTTTGATGAATTCCATTTTCAAACCCTTCCTTAGAAAATTTGAGTTAGTATTTTTTGATGATATACTAATCTATAGCAAATCTTGGAAGGATCATGTTCAACATGTTGACAGGGTGCTCAAATTATTGGAGGAGAAACAATTATATGCAAAAACCTCCAAATGTTTCTTTGTATTATAGGAGGTGGTATATTTGGGTCATATTGTATCTTATGAGGGTGTTAAGGTAGACCCTAACAAAATTAAATCCATTAAGGAATGGAAAATCCCCACAACCATAAAGCATCTTTGAGGATTTCTCGGGTTGATAGGGTGCTATCGCAAGTTTGTTAAGAATTATTGGAAAATAGTAGCACCTCTAACAATATTGTTGAAGAAAGATGCATTTTAATGGAATTTAGAAGCAATTGAGGCCTTTCAATATCTTAAAGAGGAAATGTTCCAAGCACCAGTCTTAGCTATGCTAGACTTCACAAAAACCTTTATTGTGGAATGTGATGCATCAGGAAATGGAATTGGTGTTTTTTTAATGTAAGAAGGAAGACCCATTGCTTTTGAAAGTCATCCAATCGAAGGGACATATTTACACAAACCTATTTATGAAAAGGAAATGTTGGCAATACTACCTGCACTAAAGAAATGAAGACCTTACCTAACGGGAAGACACTTCAAGGTAAAAACGTATCAAGATAATATTAAATAATTTTGGGAACAAATATTATCTTTAGAGGAGAAACAAAATGGGTCACAAAGATGTTGGGTTATGACTTTGAAATCATCTATAAAAAAGGGAAGCAAAATGTTGTTGTAGATGCACTCTCAAGACATGATGAGGATGTGGAAGCATTGCTTTGTGCCATTTCTATTATCCAACTTGATTGGATAACCGAAACAAGGGACGAATATAAGAGTGACGAAGAGGTGTGGACACTCATTCAAAAGGTGCAACAAGATCCAAAAGCATCTAATACATTTAGCTGGAAAAATGATAACAATGTAAACTTTGAAACGGGAACTGATACTGTTATCCACTTTGTAGAGAAAGCAAAAAAGTGACCTGATTTTGAAAGGGGTGATGTAGAACACACATGTTTTTTTCAGAGCATAGTTTTTGGCACTTTCAATTTTTTTTATGTACATTGCGTTTTAGAATGGTAGCGAATGGTAGTGATTTTCATGCTGATTTTAAAAAGTGGTTATTCTGCATCAGACCCTTTTTTTAAAAGACCTATTTTTTGACTTTAAATTTTCTAATTTATGAAATGTAAATAATTATTTCGTAACCCCTTTTTTAAAAGACCTATTTTTTGACTTTAAATTTTCTAATGTATGAAATTTAAATAATTATTTCGTAAATTTAATAATTTTGGAAGTGGTCTTCTTCTTCATAATTTCTAGTTTTTATTTATTTTTATTTTTTTGTAATGAGGTTTTTATTGATTTGCATATTTAAAGAAGAAGGTCGATATTTTGCATTTTCGATATTCTACATATTTATACATCGTTAATTAAATTTTCAATCCACATGAAATAATTGTCTCTAAAAAACAAATATAAAAATATATATAAAAAAGACAAAAATAAAAAATAAAAAATGTTAAAAAAATTATCTCATAAACCATAAAAGAATTTGGAAAAAAAAAAACAATATATATATAAGTAAGTAAAAATAGAGAAATAAGCCGATAATGGCTTAGATATACGACACCGGATGGAAATTTACGGCGGATTAGCGAGCACTTACGACAGGTTTCAAATTATGATGGAACGCAACGGAAGAAGGGTTAAATGGCGGCGACAAACCAGCCATCTCAACGATCATCACAGATCGTGCCACAAGTTTCACAATACCGAGAGCATTTATCGCAGATCATCTGGCAACCCACCGTATCACAAGGAATCAGTAGCATTTATGGCAGTGGGAATGCAGTCAGGGAAGACAAGCACTCACAGTATGGGAAAGCGGAAGAAGGGTAAACAGAGCCTGTCTGAATCCATCAGTGTTCATAACGATCCTTCGGAGGTATAGCATACTTGGCAATTTAATCAATGGTTCTCGCGCTACCACAGTCATTTTATGTCATTCGGATTCAGCTCCGCGTGTGCGAACCGCCATCGAATTGACGGCAACAGTACCCTCATCTGCAGCAAAATCAAGCCCGAACTCGGTTGCATCAACATCCGCGATGGCTATATAACCATGGGTCTTCGCTCTGCTCTTATTACTGTTTCATTTCAGAGGGCAGACTCACCTTTAGAAAGCAAGAGGATTTCTGGTTGGAGGAAAAAGAGCGTGGCCAGGATGGATGCCAGCGGGTGCCGGAATGATGCTGTTAACCAGGACCTGTTGGAAGCAAGGCAGGGCTATGAGACCCGGGCGGCCGCAAGGAATAAACGCAAGGTGGAGGAGCTGGAAGCGCAGGTAAAGCAAGCGGAGGACGGGCGTACCGTTGAGGAGATTGCCGCGGAGGTGGACTGGTTAAGGGACCCCGGCATGCCGTCGAAGAGGGCTACGCAGTTTGTAAGAACGAAGGCGGAAAGCTGGAGGACTAAGATGCTGATTGCCAAAGCCCTGGAGACTGTGGAGAAAGAGAAGCAGAATATAGTTACCGAGGTGATTGTCACAGACGAGCAGATGGGGAAGATTATAAACTACAACAATACTCTGGAAGGGCGGATTAACACAGTCCATGAAGCTGTTCAAGCTGTTAACAGGAAGCTCACCCTCCTTATTCAGATCCTGAGAGACACGGTTAATGCTGCCCCAGGAGCCTCTCAACCTGCCAAAACAGGGGCAGAGGAAAATGAAACTCTGGAAGCAATGCAAGCCCGAATGAACACCCATATGCGGCAGACGGGGCTGGATACCATCAGCCAGATGGGCAAATCTATCTAATTTCAGTCCCGGTGTGGCTCTCTTTAGCTCTTTCTGTGCCTCTGTTACAGTTTGTCATGTCTTTGTTCCAATCTATCTATGTGTTTGCCATACTTTGTTATGTGTTGTTTATGTCGGCTGTGAGGAAAAAGTTAAGGTCAAGCTGCCCTGCGAGGTATGCTGTTCATAGTCATGTTTTGGAGAAAACTTTGAGCAGAGGTGTAGCTATGGTTCACTGTTATTTCCTGCTCTCGATCCGCCATCGCGGATTTTTTGTACTATATTTTGTTATATAATATAATCTCCTGACTTACAAAAAAAAAGTAAAAATAGAGAAATACAAAAAAAAAAAAAAAACATTAGCAAAAACTAGGAAAAGAAAATAAAAATAAAAACAAACTAGTTAAAAAAAAATAGAAAATTAATGAAAAATTAAAAAACTAGTAAATTTAATATTAAAATAAATAAATAAATTTAAATTATAAAAAAAAACCAAAAAAATGCTTTTTTTTTATTAAAAAAGAAAAAATGCAATTATTCTTTTATTAAATATACATAATTTATTTAAATATATATATATATATATATATATATATATATATATATATATATATATATATATATATATCAAACAATCTTTCCTTTTATTAAAAAAAAAATTTAAACAATTTTATTATTATTATTATTATTTTAATTTAAAAATACAAATTATTAAAACTACATTTTATATTTTCCAAAAAAAAAAAAATTAAACCTACATTTTATATTAAAAAAAATAAATAAATAAATTAAATTAAATTTACGTTTTTTTTAAACAATCTTTTTTTTATTAAAAAAAAAATAGAATTTTTTTTTAAACAATTTTTTATTTATTTAAAAATACAAATCATAAAAAATATTTTAATTTTCTTAAAATAAAATTAATTTTTTAATTTAAAATTTAAAAAATTAATAAAAAAATTTTAAAAGTCAATGTAAAAAAAAAGAAAAGAAAAATTAATTTTAAGTATGGGGGTTTACGCAGCGCATTATATTAGATATCATTTTTGAGATTCAACTGCGTTAAGTAAGTCATTCACGTATGACCATTTCCATGAGAGGTAGTTGTAACTGACTAATTTCTCATGATTTTTTAATAGTTCACTTAGCACTCATTGCATCGGGTGATGCTCACAGGGGTGAAGAAGTGGGATTGAAACTAGTGAAATGAATCACATAGCATCAATCATCACTTCCGGGGTTTGCACCCGGTAACCAAGACTTCCCAAGAGGTCACCCATCCCAGTACTCCTCTGGCTCAAGCACGCTTAACTGTGGAGTTTTCCCCACAATCAAGCCCACTTAGCTTGCTAACCCATTTGCAAAAGCTTAGCAGGTATTGCAATGGTTCATGAGCCACAATACCTGCTAAGGTTTTGCAAATGGGTTAGCAAGCTAGGTGGGCTTGATTGTGGGGAAAACTCCACAGTTAAGCGCGTTTGAGCCAGAGGAGTACTGGGATGGGTGACCTCTTGGGAAGTCCTGGTTACCGGGTGCAAGCCCCGGAAGTGATGATTGATGCTATGTGATTTATTTCACTAGTTTCAATACCACTTCTTCACCCCTGTGAGCATCACCCGATGCAATGAGTGCTAAGTGAACTATTCAAAAATCATGAGAAATCAGTCAGTTACGACTACCTCTCATGGAAATGGTCATACGTGAATGACTTACTTAACGCAGTTGAATCCCAAAAATGATATCTAATAGAAAAATTAATTTTTAATCATAAATATGTTTATTAAAAATGTTTTTATTAAATATCTATTAATAATTTAAAAAAATTATTAAACAATTTTTTTATTTTATTTATTAAACGAATTTTTTATTTGAAAAATAAAAAATTCATTAAACAATTTTAATAAAAATTATTAGATATTAATTCATTATACCATTTTAATAAAAATTAAATTTTAAACAATATTAATAAAAATTAAATTATTAAAAAATTTTAATAAAAATTAAATTTTATTTTATTTTTTAAAATTTTGTTTTTATTAAAAAATAAAAAATAAAAAAATAATTGGCCCCCGACCGCGCCACCACCGGGCGGCCGGAGGGCCATGGGGCGATTCTGGGAATCGCCCCACGGCCCTCCCGCCGCACGATGGTGGTGCGGCCGGGGACCAATGTTTTTTTATTTTTATTTATTTTTAATAAAACCAAAATTTATAAAAAAAAAAAATTTAATTTTAATTTTTATTAAAACTGTTTAATAAATTAAAATTGAATAATTTTTTTAAAATTGTTTAATAAATTAAAATTTAATAATTTTTATTAGCACTGTTTAATGAAATTTTTTTTTTCAAATAAAAAAAAATTACTTTTAAAAAAAATTATATTTAATTTCTTTTTTTTGTTTTTAAATAAATAATGAAAATTTAATAAAAAAATTATTTTTTTTTTATTTTTTTAAATCAAAAAGACATTCTTTGTAAGTTGAAAATGTTTTTAAATTATTATTTTTTTTAGTTGGAAAAGACCTATATTTTTAAAATTTCGATATTTTTTTAGTTTTCATTTTAATAATTTGAACTTATTTCTGTCTTTTTTGTCTTTTCTAATTTTTTTAATATTAATTTTACTAGTTTTTAATTTTATTTTTTTTTGTCTATTTTTGTTTAATCTAGTTTGTTTTTATTTATTTATTTTTTTTTTGCTAGTTTTTGTTAATAATTTTTTAATCTTTCTATTTTTACTTACTTAATTTTATATATATAAATTTTTTAATTTTCTAATTTCTTTTTTCCAAATTCTTTTATGGTTTCTAAAACAATTTTTTTTTAACACTTTTTTTTTGTTTTATTGTCTCATATATATATATATATATATATATATATATATATATATATATATATATATATATATATTTATTTTTTTAAGTAATCATCATTTTAATCTTAATTTCACTATTTTTTTTTTTTGATAATTTTCCTTCTTTCTTTCTTTTTTTCTTTTTTTTTTTTAATCTAGTTTGTTTTTAATTTTCATTTTTTTTTAGTTTTTTGTTAATGTTTTTTAATTTTTCTATTTTTACCTACTTAATTTTATAGTTTTTTTTTAATGTGTTTTTTTTTCTTTTCCTATTTTTTTTATGGTTTACATATTTGTTTTGTTTTGTTTTTTTTTTTTTTTTTTTTTTTTTTTTCAATTTTTAAATATGTTTTTTTTACTATTTATTTGTTTATAATTTGTAATTTTTTTCTAGTTTTTTAATTCTTATTTTTTATAGGTTAATTTCGTTTTTTCTTTTCTTTTCTTTTTTTTTCTTTTTTTTTACATTTTTATGATTGATTTTTATTTTTGATGTTTGTTTTTTTGTTTTCTTAGTATATATTTTTATTTATGTTTTGTTATTTTTATTTATTTACTTTTGTTTTGTGTTTTTTCATTGTTTTAATTTTAATTTTATTTTTTTATTTTTTAAAATTTTAATGTTTTTCGGGGTCATGATAAAATCTTTATGCTATTATTTCGAAATGTTGAAATATCACCCTTGGAAAAAAAATTGTTATCCCAACATCAACACTTTTCGTTTTAAGGGTGGTTTTTTGCACAAAATTTACCATTGAGAAAAAAAAATGTTATTTGAACATCAACACTTCGTTTTGAGGGTGTTTTTTGGACAATTTTTGAACAAAAAATTGGTTTTCACCGCCATTTTAAAAACATGTTGAAAATTTACCCTGGAAAAAAAGGTGTTATTCCAGCATCAACACTTTTCGTTTTTAGCATTGTTTTTGATGTTTTTTCGGGTTTTTTTTGCTAGAGTTCCCGTTTTGAGTTTATAGTTTCCATTTCAAAATTTACATTGTTTGATTCATTATGGTACAAATATCTCTTATATCTTTGTAAGAATCCCAACTCAAGAAAAAAGATTCTTTTGGAATTGCACACCTCCCCCTTAGGAGGGCACTCAAGATTTTAAAAAAATTACCACAAGGTCAAGAAAGATTTTTTTGGGATGGCCTTAAATCTAGTATTTAGAAGCTTGTGGAAGAATGTTTAGTTTCCCAACAAAATAACGCTGAGACAATTAAGACCCCAAGTTGGTTACAACCTTTAGCCATTCCATGTCAACATCGGGAGGAGGTCTCAATGGATATTATCACAGGTTTACCCAAGTCTGAAGGAAAGAGTGTCATCATGGTGGTAGTTGACAAATTTACCAAGGATGCACACTTTTCTGCATTATCTCATCCTTTTAATGCTAGTATAGTTGCTAACGAATTTATGGAAACAATTCAAAAGCTACATGGAAACCCAAAGATTATTGAAAGTGACAAAAATACCATTTTCACTGAAAAATTTTTACGAAATTATTTTCTTGTCTTGGTACTCAACTAGCTCATAGCTGATCTTATCATCCTCAATCTCACGAGCAGACTGAGATAGTGAACAAATGTTTGGAAGGATATCTTTGTTTCTTTGTATTTGATAAATAAACACAATGGGACAAGTGGTTACCTCTAGCTAAATGGTGGTATAACACTTCTTTCCATAATACAACAAAAATGACCCCATTTATGGCACTTTATGGATATCATCCACCATCCATGACATCATCTTTAAGATAAAACTCTAAGGTTCAAGTAGTGGAAGATCACATTGAACATCAAAAACAAGTTCTCCAACTCTTAAAGGATAACCTCACTTTGGTGCAAAATCAAATGAAACAACAGGAAAATAAACATCACAATGAAAGAAGTTTTGATGTAGGCGATGGGGTATTTTTACAGCTAAAACAATACAAAAAAATGTCCCTCAAGCAAACTAAGAAGGATAATAAATTATCACCCAAGTACTATGGTCCTTACAAGGTGTTGCAAAATATTGGTACTATGAAGGTTATTGGTGACAAACTCCCAGTTCAAACAATGTTGCTAGAACTTGATGAAGACAGAAAAATCATATTTGAGCCTAAAGTAGTCATAGAAAAAACAACTTGAAAACTATGAAATCGATTAATTTTAGAGTATCTCATTAAGTGGAATAACTTGCCTGTTGAATATTTCCAATGGAGGGATGAGAATTTTATACAGAAGCATCTAGAACTACTCAAGCATTCAGGACAACACATTTTTGAAGGAGAGGGACATGTTAGGTCCCTATAATACTAGTGTATTCCAATTATTTTTATTGTTGGTGTAGCACCCTATTGTTATTGTTTTTCCCATGTATCACCCATGTTGTTATTGTTGTTCCCCATAAAAGACCACTATTGTTATTGTTGTGCCCTTACATTATTATTGTTATGTAGGCTTTGATCATATTGTGACCCCTTAGACCTGTATATATAACAAGGAGGTATTATCATTTGTACCATCCAAGAATTATGAATTTAAATGAGGTTTACCCCTCGAATAGGTTGTTTCTCATGTCGTTGATCTATCTTTTCTCTATTTTGTGAGCTGGTTGCATAACATGTCCCATGTAACGAAACAATTTACTTTTCTCTATATGAGGAGTTGAACCTCAATATTCCAAATTAGTTGTTTTTGACATGGAGAAAAGTATACCTTGCCTTTCCCATCGACATGCATTCCAAGTGCAAGTTCAGGTGAATGGAAAATCCTTCCACCACACCATTATCAACGAAGGTGCTTCTACTTGTGTGATGAATACTTTCTATTGGATCACCTTGGGTTCACCCACTTTATCCTTGCTATCGAATTCCTAGAAAGATTTTGAAGGCCACACCTTCACTCCTAAAGGATATCTTGATATCTTCCCTATCACTCTTAGTGGGAACACTGTTTCTGTTGACATTACATTTGCAGATCACTCGCTCGATTACAACATTATTCTTGAACTTAGTTTGTCTTATGAAATGTGAGCCATTTCCATGTCAGTATTCAGAGTTATCACTTTCCCTCATCAAGCGAATATTGTGACTTTAGATCAACTGTCCTTACTGCCCCCCCGAGTTTCAACCTTTACTAGATAGAAATTCTTCTCTAGTGGGTGGTTCTCTTGACACATTCATCAGTATCGGTACTGATCTACTGAAGGCCTCCTCATTTTTAGGGTGTTTCCCTCTTCCACCACCCAAGGTTCCTCTAACAATTTCAATGGTCTCTACTTTCTTTGATGGCCCTACCAATCCCTTCAACCATTAATTCTTTTGGAGATTTGATGCCTATGTCGCCTACTGAGTTAGCTTATATAGCTATCTATATGACATTTGATTCTATGTATTTCTTATTTTAAGCTAATGGTACCACTTAGTATCCCATCACAACTCCCTCTATTGATTTCCTTGACGAAGTATTACCTTTTGAAGAGGCTATCATGGAAGTCACGTCTTTAGACAAGCCACCTTGGGATGAGTTTCATCATCGTGCCTTAGTCTCTCTCTAAATGGAACTAGGCACTTATCCTTTACAAAACCTGTCTATTGATCACCTTGATATTGTTCCTTCCTCCTTTACAAATTTTCATGAAATAGATGCGGAAGGCAACTTAGGTAATTTGTCTAAAACAATGCTTATTGACATATCGATCAAGACAAGTATCATGTAAAACATTCAGATTGGAGAAAACTGCACTCCTGAGGAAATTGCTTGCTTCACCTGTCTCTTTAAAGAGTTCCATTAAATTTTTGCTTGGTCTTATGAAGAGCCACCTAGACTTGACCTTGGTTGAACATGAGATCAATAAACGAACATTTTTTTATGGTCTTCTTCTTGCTTGTAAAACTGATTAAAAAAAAAAAAAACTTTGAGTTTACTTCTTCGGGATCGTTAAACTCCCACGAAGAAGAATGAGAATTATTTTTATGGTATTTTTCTCACTCGTAAAACTGAAAAAACCCTGAGTTACCTTCTTCGGGCTCATAAAACTCCTATAAATAATATTTGAGCCATTCTTTTTTTGTCTTTTTCTCACTCTTTAAACTGAAAAAGATACTATAATTTTTCTTCGTTTGACTCATTTCAAACTTTATGAAGAATATCGAGTTTACTTTGTTCCCCTTGTACTTGTAACAAAATGAGGTGGGAATCTATTGAGGATAGGTTAATAAATTTATTCAAACTCAATGGACTAACTACGAGAAATGAAGTGTGTCAGGTATATTATTAACCCTTTGTTGCACCCAGTCACCAACCATGACAAAGGTACCCCCTTGGAGTCTTCTTTAAGCTCTTTTTAGACTGTTTAAATGTGAAAAGAGCACCAAGTCTACCCTTTTCAGACTTGTTAAACCTAAGAAGATTAGGAAAAAATTGGAATAACGGGTGGTTACTATATCTACATATTATGAAATTTGTGGCAACAGCCTATTGTCCATCCCTTGAACATGGCATTTTTTCTAGTATATTCCTCTTTTTTTCAGCTTCTCTGAAAACCCTACCCTAATTATGAGTCTTGCCTTGATAACATGATGTCCCTACATCTTCATGTCCTACTCATCCTAGTGTTCTGGATTCTAAGTTTCCTGGTCTTTTGGTGTTGTTCTTTCTATTATTCAAGTGATCGCCTACAATACCTTTATCAACCATTGATCATATGCCTATTTCCATGAGTTAGTTAATTGTTTTGTTCTACTCTATCTTCAAAATAAATCATTTTGTCCTATTTCACATCAATTGATGTAGGACTCCTTATTTCCTACCTTTGACAAATCCCTTCCTATTGACTTTAACACATTATCTAGGAAGTGGATTGAGAAACATGATGATACCATGGAACTTACAATCCTTAGTGGCAAGTTTCCATGCATTTGATTGGGGTTTTCACAATTGGCTCCCACTTGAATTATTCTACGAGTGTTCAACCTCAACTACTTTATTCACACTCACTAGATTGTACTACACATATTAGAGACCATCATCCTTATCGATGATCATCCTCATGTATGTTAACAGTTTTAATCGTTGACCTATACTCAAAAGAATTATCCCATGTTTGAAATCAATTCATTTATTCACATGTGTAGAATTATTTATTATGCGACAATGATAAAGACCTTAGGTGGAGGTTTGCATCACTTAGCCTTGTTTCCTCTCCTAATTTGCGATTTTTGTTTTTTTGGAGACAACTTATCAAACTAATTACATTATGACATCTATCCACATTATGCTTATCAATGTAGAACCTATCATAGATCCATCATACATCATTTTTGTTTAGCTACTGAGCATGGGAATGCAAAACTCAAGACATGATTATTATATATATTTGACATGCATTTGTTGTTTACATGTCTCCTTCCATTCTGAAACTCTAAAACTCTCTCTCTTCAAATATGATATAAAGTATTTCAGTCATTGTCAACTTCTCTGACCTCACACTTTAGGGGGCATCTAATATACAAGAAAATACCTCCTCATCAAATAAGAGGATAATATCAGACACTTGACTAAGATACACACTTGTTTTAGGCCTTTTTAAACCTATAATGCACCAAGTCAGAAGATTTAGAGCATTATAACGTGTCCCTTAGACTAGTATCATGCATTCCCCTAGCTATGAATGCACTGTGTCTTCATTAAGCCCACATTACCATACTTTAACGTGGCCACGAGAAAAAATCATGATTTAACTCATTGGGACTCGATCGTTTACTCAAATTTGAATCCAAAAAACTGGAAAATATTGCCTCAAGTTCATCCATTGAATCATGTTGCCAATCCTAACAAAGACTGTAACACCCCCTCGTCCCAAGTCCATGCAAGAAACCAACCAACTGGGGTAAACATGTGACGAGAGAGGTCACTATAAGGGATTCAACTTCCTTGGTGACCTTAAGGAAATGAAATCGATGAAACATATCAAACAAACATGTCCACATCAGCAACAACACCCTCAGAAGGCATGCCAACCACTCAGACATCCTGTTCCTGAGTCCCACTGATGATTTAAGCCTTTTAACCCCTGGTCACTCTCATTCTATATGAAAGACAATGTCTAGAAGCCAAATTCTCTCTCACAGGCCAATGTTCCAATGTCCTTGGACTCTTTTCAGCAGACCTATGCTAATGTCCCTGAGATTGAGCCACTTTTCTAGCCCAGAATCCCGACCTCTGCCCAGAACTTCTTATAACCTTTAGAATCCATCAAAGACATTATTCCAATATAAAAAAAAAAAAAAAAATCAACCTCAGGACTAGGCCTGAGTTTCCCTAACCGGGACTGAAATTCTGTCAAACACTTGGCATCAATGCAACCTATAGGTCTAGGATGCAAGACAAAGCATAAATGAATGAAAGAACTTATGAAACATAACCAAAAGCTTCACCACCTTCTCCTTTGGATTGTTATAGCATCAATTAGGTCTTACATCCATCCTTTTAAAAATTACAAGTAAATACAAGAACTAACCATGACATGAACCAATCATATAACCATGCTTATTGTTGAAAAGTGTGCAACAAGAAATGCTAAAAATAGAACATGCTAAAAATAGCACTGCTACAAATAGTAGTTCAGCCATTGGAGATCTTAGCAACAATGGGTGAAGAGTGAAAGTGCTAAAAATAACTTTTCTAAAAATAGCATTTCGGGATCCATTCTTATTTTAGTCAGTCCATGGACTAAACATAGGAAGTAAAATTCGAATTTGATATCAACAATAGTTTGGAAAATAATTAATTAATTCATCTTGAGTTAATTAGTTAAGGAAAATCAAACTTGAAGTCTATGTGAGGAAATGCAGCAGTTTCTCCTTTGATTGAGGAATTTAACCTTCAGTTAAAGAAATAAGGATGAGTTGTAATATTGAGTTGTAATTAGTTGACTTAGTTTAACTTAGTTAAGTCCAGTTAATTTAATGATTTGTTAAATTAATGAGAGTTCAATTAGTTAATGCTTCCATGCATGTAACTACTGTAATTTAGATAACTGAAGATTCACTTATGGATAACTCATGCATGTCAGTTCATTCAGAGACCCAGTTGAGATCAGATGGAGGGACAGTGTACTATCATTTGCTAGGATATTCCTTGGTGAATATTCCTTGCATGCAGAAGGAATATTATTCCTTATGGATTCCGTAGTTGGACCTGAGGTTACAGTGAGTGTGATGAGGCCAATTCACACATGTGATATCATTGGACCCCGATCAAAACTGCACAAGGAAATAGGAGGCTTGGAGGGCTTGAGGAAGATATATTCTATGCCTATTGAGTCTATGAGCTGTATTGTTTGATTACAGAGAGAGAAGGATAGCTTGAGAGCTTATTCTTTTTGTAACTTGAACAAGATTTCCACTTGTATGATAATACAAAGTTGGGGTTTTAGGCTGGTGCTTTCCCCAGTGATATATCTTCTATATTATGGTTGATTACTTCTCATTCTCAGTTATATCTATTCATGCTTGATGTGTCTCATGTTCTATTAAGCTTCCGCTAAATTGTTTGTAGAAGTGGATCAAGTGTTTTGCTTTAGTACATTGCATTACCAGGTGATCTACAGTGGGAATTTCTACATGGTATCGGAGCAAAGGTGATCAAGGAAGAACAATATACAAGTAGGAGAAGTACAAAGTTTGGTTTCTGAATATTGAATTGAGTTCTTATCACATCTATTTCACCAATGGCGTTCAGTGTTTTAAGACTCGAATATGCCCTTGATGGCAGTTTGAATTATATATATTAGAAGGATCACATGGAGGTAGTATTGGAAGATAATGGTCTAAAGAACTTCATTGATCAAGAAGTCCCCAAGCTGACTGATGCTACTCAACTGGCAGAATGGAAAAAGTGTGTGCCTAGATCAAGGTTAATCCTCCTGGAGGGAGTTTGATATCACATTGTCTCGAGCCTCCATGGGAAGGAGACTCCATTTTCGATGTGGAAAACATTGAAAGATCTTTATCAGAATAGCAGCAATCAGAGGAAGCTGGCATTGAAGGACAAACTTCGAAGGATCAAGTGCGAAAAGGGAAACACAATCTCTACATTCTTGAACAAGCTCACCACCTGCAGGGATGAGCTTGCAAGTGTAGGGATCATGACTACTGATGACGACATGGTGAGTCTAGCACTCCTTGGTATACCTAAGAGCCGACATAGCTACCAAGACTCGGTTAATGGAAGAGAGAAACTGCCAGATTGGGAACGAATTTGGTCAGACCTAATGTAGGAGGAGATAAGGTGGAGGACCAGGGATGGATCTTCATCAAAACAAGATGATGAAGAAAATCTAGCTTTAGTGAGTAAAGCTAAGAAAGAGAAACGGAAGGTGTCCCAATCCAAATTTTCTCATGGTGGGAAGAAGGTTGACAAGTCGAAGGTGCGATGCTTTCACTGTCATGAAGTGGGCCATTATGCTATGAATTGTCCATAGAAGAAATCCAAGAAGGGTTCCTCAAAGGGATCTGATGGTGATGCACTAGCTTCACAATTTGAGCTGGATTTCTCTCTTATCGCATCCATGGTTTCATTCATGGTGGGGTGTGTTTGGTACCTGGACAGTGGAGCTTCTTTCCACATGTTGGGTGACAAGAATATTTTCAGTTCATTGGAGGAGAAGGATCTCTAGATGCGGATCGAGATGGGCGATGACGGAAAGTACTGTGTCTCAGGTGAAGCTACAGTTGTGTTTAAGAGGGAGCATGGTGCTTCTCTCACCCTATCTATTTTTAAGTATATACCAATTCTGAAAAAGAATCTTGTGTCTGTTGCTATGCTAGAAGATAGAGGCTATGATGTAGTCTTTAGTAAAGGAAAAGTGTTCTTAAGGCATATCGGCACTGGACAAACCAAGCGAATTGGGATTCGAGTAAAGAATCTCTACAAGCTGGAGGTAGATGACTATGTTGCACTGAGTTCCAAATCAAAGTTGGTGCAAAGCCAAGATGTTGGTGAGCTATGGCATAGAAGACTGGGCCACTTACATCATGGGTCCTTGAAGATCATGCAGCAAATTTCTACCAGCTTACCCAAGGGAAAACTGGAGCAAATAGATACATGCAAAGGATGCACCCTAGGTAAGTATACGAAAGCTTCCTTTCAGGATCGGGATAGTAGAGCTGGAGCAATCCTGGAGTGAGTTCACTCAGATGTATATGGACCATTCTCTACAGCCTCCATTGTTAAACAAAGGTACTATGTTATTTTCTCTGATGATTTTTGTCATAGATGTTGGATCTACTTTATGCAAAAGAAGGATCAAACCTTCTTGAGGTTTTGTGAGTTTAAATCCTCAACTGAGAAAGAATATGGGGAGAAAGTAAAAGCCTTGCGTAGCGACAATGGTGGAGAATACGTTTCCCAGCAGTTTAAAGACTTTTGTGTAGCAGAAGGAATTAAATAGGAACTGACGCACCCCATAACCCACAACAGAATGGGGTGGCCGAAAGGAAGAACAGATCTATTGTGGGAGCAGCTCGAGCGATGTTGCATGAACAAGGCCTACCACTTCATCTGTGGGCTAAGGCATGCAATACAATAGTGTACCTTCAGAACAGAATTCCTCATCCTACCTTGGGGATGAAGACACCTATGGAGGCTTTTTTAGGGAAGCGACCAGATGTGAGTCACTTCTACATCTTTGGATCACCAATTTTCTGTCATGTGACCAAAGATGCTCAAAAGAAGCTAGACCCAACAGTTGAGTTGGGGATACTTGTGGGTTACACAGATACACCCCACAACTATTGTGTGTTTCTACCTGCCATTCAAAGGACCGTAGTGCGCAGGGATCTGAAGTTCGACGAGAAAAGAACCATGCGAGTGTCATTTGGGAGGGAGCTCAAGTTACATGGTGATGAGGAACTTTTAGTTCCGAAGGAGGAGGAGCCTCTTGATGATGTGGATCAGCCACATGTAGAGGATCCAGTAGTGGAGATCACCACTTCTGGAGAGTCTTCTAGAGATGAGTGGAAACGCTCATGGGAAGCTGATAGATTGATGCTAGATGCGAGAGAGAATGTGGGGCAGCCATCCTCTCAGCACAGACAGAGGAAATCTCCCGAGAGATACAATGGCTACATGGCCCTGGTTGGGGAGTGTGTAGTGACCGAACCATCTTCTTTTCAAGAGGCAGTGCAGAAACCAATCTGGGTTGATGCAATGGTAGAAGAGTATGATTCTATCATATGGAATAGTGTGTGGGATGTTGTCCCTAGACCTGGGGAAAAGTCAGTGGTTAGTTCCCGACGGCTTTACAAGGTAAAGCAAGCAGCTGATGGCAGTGTTGAGAAACACAAGGCAAGGTTTTTTGCCCCAGGTTTTTCACAGGTTGAGGGGATCGACTACGATGAGACCTTTGCTCCCGTAGCAAGGTACTCATCTATCAGATCGATGCTAGCTCTATCAGCTCAGATGGGCTGGAAGATCCATCAAATGGATGTGAAGACGACGTTCCTCAATGGTAATATTGAGGAAGAGGTATACATTGAGTAGCCCGAAGGATTTGAGACCTTCAATCGTGAGTCACATGTCTGCCAACTCAAGCGAGCACTGCATGGGCTAAAGCAAGCACCTCGTGCTTGGTATACCAGGATCAACAACTATTTCACCAGGTTGGGCTTCACGGATGCAAACCTATACCACATAATGGTAGATGGTAAGACATTGATTATTGTACTTTATGTCGATGATCTGATTTTGACAGGTGATGACCATCTGATACAGTCTTGCAAGGAAGACCTTACAAGAGAGTTCGAGATGAAGGACATGGGCCTCATGCACTACTTTCTAGGCATGGAAGTGTGGCAGAAATATGGGGAAGTATTTGTGTCTCAAGGAAAGTATGCCAATGAGATACTCAGGCGCTTTCACATGGAGAAGTGCAAGCCCATGCAGACTCCTCTAGCTAGGAACTAGATGAAGGAGGATGCTACTTCAGATGAGGTAGTAGCTGCTACTATTTATCGACAACTGGTGGGTTCACTTACGTATTTGGTGAACACATGACCTGACTTATGCTTTGCGGTGAACCATCTGAGTCAAGCTATGGTTAAACCTACCAAACTGTTTTGGAAGGTGGTGAAGCATGTGATGAGATATCTCAGAGGCACTACACAGTACAGATTATGGTACATATGGACAGAGAGAGTGAAGCTGCAAGGCTTCACAGATGCGGATTGGGTAGGTAGTCCATCAGACCGGAAGAGCACTTCTGGAGGAATCTTCAACCTTGGTTCAGCTACAATTTCTTGGTACAGCAGGAAACAGAGATCAGTTGCACTTAGCTCAACAGAGGCTAAATACATGGCTGCTAGTCAGGCAGCATGCGAGGCCATTTGGATGTGGAAGATTCTAGTGGGATTGTTTGGTCAGATGATGGATCCTATAGTGATATACTATGATAATCAGAGTTGCATAAAACTATCTGAGAATCTAGTGTTTCATGATAGGTCCAAGCATATAGATATTCGTTACCATCATCTACAAGACTGTGTGGTCAAGAGGATCATGATTTTTCAGTATGTTTCGACTAAGGAACAGGATGCAGATATTTTGACAAAGTTCGAGTTCCACAGAGACAAGATCGGGGTTACTGATAATCCCTTTCTTGTTGAGAGGGAGTGTTGAAAAGTGTGCAACAAGAAATGCTAAAAATAGAAAATGCTAAAAATAGCACTGCTATAAATAGCCCAGATATAAACAACAGTTCAGCCATTGGAGATCTTAGCAACAATGGGTGAAGAGTGAAAGTGCTAAAAATAGCTTTTCTAAAAATAGCATTTCAAGATCCCTTCTTATTTTAGTCAGTACATGAACTAAACATAGGAAGTAAAATTCGAATTTGATATCAACAACAGTTTGGAAATTAATTAATTAATTCATCTTGAGTTAATTAGTTAAGGAAAATCAAACTTGAAGTCTATGTTAGGACATGCAACAGTTTCTCATTTGATTGAGGAATTTAACCTTCAGTTAAAGAGATAAGGATGAGTCATAATATTGAGTTGTAATTAGTTGACTTAGTTTAACTTAGTCAAGTCAAGTTAGATTAATTTAACAGTTTTTTAGATTAATAAGAGTTTAGTTAGTTAATGATTGCATGCATGTAACTACTGTAATTCAGATAGCTGAAGATTCACTCATGGATAACTCATGCATGTCAGTTCAGTCAGAGACCCAGTTGAGATCAAATGGAGGGACAGTGTACTATCAGTTGCTAGGATATTCCTTGGTGAATATTCCTTGCATGCAGAAGGAATATTATTCCTTATGGATTGCGTAGTTGGACCTGAGGTTATAGTGAGTGTGATGATGCCAATTCATACATGTGATATCATTGGACCCCAATCAAAACTACGCAAGGAAATAGGAGGCTTGGAGGGCTTAAGGAAGATATATTCTATGTCTATTGAGTCTGTGAGTTGTATTGTTTGATTACAAAGAGATCAGGATAGCTTGAGAGCTGATTCTTTTTGTAACTTGAACAAGATTTCCACTTGTATGATAATACAGAGTTGGGGTTTTAGGCTGGTTCTTTCCCCAGTGATATATCTTCTATGTTATGGTTGATTACTTCTTATTCTTAGTTATATCTGTTCATGCTTGATGTTGCTCATGTTCAATTAAGCTTCTGCTAAATTGTTTGTAGAAGTAGATCAAGTGTTTTGCTTTAGTACATTGCATTACTAGGTGATCTACAGTGGGAATTTCTACACTTATAACCAACATAAAATCATATAAATATCAGAGATATGACAACCATTAAATCCTCATATAAATAAGTGCAAAATTAAGACAACTTAGCTTTTATTAAACATAGGAAAATTCGACTAGGTTCAAGACTTCCACGTACCACTCGACCATAGACATGGCTGAAACAAATGTCTCTTTCAACCAATCACCCCTGTGCCATATTCCAAGAATGAATGTGGAATCTCATAGAACAACCAAGGCAATCTAGAGGTTAAAGAACCTCCACCCTCACCAAACCGTGATGACACCAAAACCGTTGCTCCGATCACAACCGAACCGAACTTGGAATTCCATCCAGAATCCATCACTATCCTTGAGGAATTTTCCGTCTCCTTGTCTCTTAGGGTTTACCACAATCCAATACTGAATAAATAGGCCCTAAAATTAGACTAGTCTCTTAGGCTTTACCACAATCCAAACCCGGATCATTAAGACCTAGACTGAGACTTCTCCCTCACGCTTTACTGTGTATCCTGCCAAAACCAGTCAAACGATTCCTAGGCCTTTGGGAATGAAACTTGAGACCCCATCTGCCCCGGATTCTGAAATCCATCTACAAACCAAATCTCAAAACCAAGATAAACATCCCAACATACCATGGCATCTAAAAAATGCAAGGCTAGGCTAAAAACCATTGTCATGACCTAAAAAGGTCATGCCACCGATAGCAAGAGAACCATACACCAACATGCAAAGCCATGCATGTCCAAACCAGCTAGGAAATCACACATGCAAAAGGTTACCTGAAAATATTGCTGCTAAATCTGCTTGATCCTACTTTTCCTTCCTTGATTCTTACTTTCCTTCCTTTCCCTTTGCTTTATTTTCCTTGCAAGAAAACTCTAAGTGACAAAGAGTGAGAGAGAGAGATAATAATGAGGGAGCTTCAAAACTTGAACTAACAAAATATTAACACTGACTAAGCTTGAGCCAAGAGCCTAAACTAACTAAGAACTTGCCAACTGAGCCTCAAAAACTTTTTTATGAATGAAGCCTCTATTTTCTTCATTTTCAATTATTTTCCTTCAATTTCCTCCTCACATGCAACCTATGACCTTCATGGAAAATTTTAGGGGCTAATGTTCGCCCAGTGGGCTAATTTTCCTTGATTTTCCCAAAAAAAGATTCGCCAATTACCAATTTTTATAAAAGACGATTCGCCCAAATTTTAGAATATAAAATTATTTTACCTCAAAAATCGCCAACATTATATAGAGACTATATATAAAATCATTATAGATTTGAATAATTTTACAAATATATCAATACACATTTTATAGTTTGCATATTAGGGATTAGTGAGATTCACCAACATTTTAAACTTCAAAAAAAAATTCCATCCTTAAAATTTTCCTTGATGACCTTTTCCCTTCCTTTTCTCCTATTTTCATTTATTTTCATAAATAAATGTGCCAAAAATGCCTTTTTCCTTGTAATTCCTTTGTCTTATCCTTTGCCAATTTTTCTTAGCAAAAACACACATCTAATAATGCCCACTAGGATATCCTTTCCCAACATTCAACTTGGAATATGTGTCCTTTACCCGTGGTCTTATTTTTCCTTTATTAACATTTATTACATGAACTTTTCACTAGGGCTATTACAAACCCCCCCCTTGGGGAATAGTGTCCTTGGTGTTAAACCACACTAAGACCTCAGCAAAACCGTTGAAAAGAAAACATACTACCCATGGAGCTTTATAACTTAGCTCATTGCAATATTTACAATGAAAGACCTGCTCAAAAGCAAAACATCATGATGACATGACAAGATACCACATACTGGAGATTTATAACATAGCTCATTACGGTATTTATAATAACCATATATACACATATGAACATTTTCTAAACCAACAAATAAAAGGATATGATGCCTGTATCAATAAACAAGGGAGATTAGAGGATCACACCTCTACCCTCATAAGTAATACCAGGATTCACCTACTTCCCAGGAAGTCCAAAACCCACTGCCACAGTCAAATTGCATCTAATGTCCAACGCTATAATCATGTGCCACTTGTCCTCTCAGTAAATAATTACCGACTCATTGTTCCAAGGCGCACTCCTAGGTTCAACTCTTTACTACACACCAACAAAATCCTCAATCACTAGCCCTTTCGGCAACGACTTGCAAGGAGATTGCAGTCTCACCCAAAGTGACTATGGGAGGATGCAGAGCTAGGTTTCTGTAGCCTTGAGGGATGCAAAGATTTGGTATTTTTGTGTTTTCTTATACTTAACATTCATAAATTACTTCGCATTCATACATTACTTTGCCACATTACATTCATTACTTAAAACATATCATATACATCCATAAAACTTCATTATACTAAAATAAAGTGCAATTGTAATAAACTACTATGCTACCATAGATAATAAGAAAATAAAAACATTAAGACACATATTTTATCATGGTTCATCCCAATTTGGGACTATGTCCACAAGAACTATTGCTTATAATATAGAATTTGTACAACAACAATTCTTGGCCTACACACTCAGCTGCAAGCAGTCTGCACAGTCATGTTATAATAATATTTACAACATTACATTATTTTATCGAAAAGGAGGGGATTCGACCCACCCCTAAGCCTATATACCATGTGGTATATCTATTGTGCAGTTCACTTTGGTGCTCTGATACTCCATTGCGCGTCCACTTCCTGCTCCGTTGCATCCTTTACTTCACACTATGCTCTCCAAAATGCAGAGTCTTCATCAAAATCTAGGCCAAGTCGGGTTACGCCTAACACTGGCAATGCTAATGAACAAAGAAAATATATACACAACCTTCCCTTCTCTGCGACACAATCACTCAGAAAATCCGGTCACCCCCTTCGATGTAGCCACTCACCTTCCAAGTTCCCCATAATCCCCTATCCCGAGCGATCCATACCTTGGCCAAGCTTCCTCACATCAGAATATCGAACAACCAAGGCATATACCTACCTCAACCATGATATTGGTCATAGCATGATCATGGAAATCAATGGACACTATTGGGTACCAATGTCTCACAATGGCCCTGCTCCTGAAGTGCTTTACTAGCATATGGTCGCATGTTCCAATTTCTTTTACTGCTGCTGCCATTCTTGCAGTAGATTTCAACCACCATACGGGGCATGTTCATGCATTCTTGTTCCAAGCACATAAGTTCCATTAAATTTGAATAAATTGAAATAACCTCAAATCATACCTCATTGGTAGTTCATCAATAAGGTACACTTGCAATCCTGCTCGCTTCCTATCACAACAAGTAAAACTAACTATTTGATCAAAACATCATGTATAAACATATCACATATGGTTAGCTCAAGACATAACCATCATAGATCAACATCAAAAATCACATGTAACCATCATAAACCTGAATCATAGATCATATATAATCATCATAGATGGAATCATAAATCACATGCATAATAAAACTGGAATAAAATACTGATACGTATCCTTTAATCAATCCTTAGCTTCTACCCTTGCTTTATTTCGTACACACTTTGAATCAGTTTCCACACCTAATAAGCACCCAATGCCTTCTCCTCAACCATGTGCACATACACATAGTGTGCTTCACACACATACAACCACACACGGCATACAACACCATGAAATAAATGCACCTAGTACCGCATGCCTTAAACACAACATGTATGACATGCACACAATAACACACATACACCAATACCATATGTACAAAGCACCACATGCACAACATGTGCACAACATCACATGTACACAACACCACCTGCACAATGTGTGCATAACGCCATGCATACACTGCACCACTGTACAATGTGTACACAATACCACATGTGCACAATGACACACGCATGATATGTATGTGACACCACATTTATACAACGCTACATGCACAACACGTACACAACACCACCTGCACACAACTCCACTTGTACAACATGTACACCACACCACATGCACACAACACCACTTGTAAAATCATGTAAACAACACCATATGTACATATTTATGCATGTACAACATGCACGCACCACCACATGTACACAACACTGCATATCCAACATCTATGTGGCACCATCTATACCCAACACTGCATACGCAACATGCACACAAGACTACATGTACATAACATCACCTATGCAACTTGTTCACAACAATAGTACCACACATCCGAAACCATATTGTCTTTACCGAGATACCTTGATTCCAATGTCTTATCCATTCTTGTCCTAGCATGTCACAGACCACACTTCTTTCATTGTGTTGTTGTATCCCTCAATATAACCTATCCATAAAATAGACATAATATAATCACATAATATCAACTCATAAATTATATGACATTGACCTTGCATATTTGTCAGGCTACTCTTCCTACTTGATTCCTCATGAACCAAGAATCTCTTCATGTCATTCGCCTGCATAAGAAATCAATCCTCCACAAGAATGACCCTTGAAAACCCTATCAGACAGTGACATAGACACATATATACATACATATATAATCATTAACATAAAACAATCATCATCCCGTTAGACAATGACATACATACATGCATACATGTATACATATAACATCAGCATAATCATGATCACAACAAAATTGCCAAATATTATAAGGTCTAGGTTAGAAAACTTCCTTATTTGTGCACAACATGCACAACATTAAGAACAATCATTCCCAACATAGCCAAGACATCCGACGTCTCAAATCCATTTAATTTACCTTTTTTGGTTACCATTCTCATGTTTGTCATGTCATCATCCACTTACCACAATGAACCCAACCAGTCCAACTGATTGTCATAGTCTTACCTTCCGCTGCTCTTACTCATGTACAAAGATTCATATGTGCCTTACATTACCTGTTGGGTACCACATGACTCTCCCTGATCTCCATTAAATTTCCTCTTTCCCAAACAATTCCCAAGACTCGAAACATAAAAGGCAATACCAAGAAATAACCAAGAAGAAAACCATGAAAACCAATAACAACACAACACCGCATTAAAGTGGCATAGCTATGCACCAGACACAACAAATATGCAATCAAGTGCAACCAAATCATAAAAAGGCCAAATCCACAAGACTAGAAACAACCACCATGACTCAATCCCCATGGTTCCCAAGGAAATCTCAACTTGAGCATTCTTCAAGATCTCATGTCAGTCTCTTTTCCATGCAATTCCCTGCATCATACTATCATAAACACATAATTGTTAGTGCATAAATAAACATAGAAACACACCACTTAGCTTAGCTTTCTGTTCCACACACATTGCCTTGTAATTGAACACATCCACACCATCTCTCAAGGGACTCCAATTCCCTTGACAGATCCACCTGTGACTAGAGACTAGCTAATATACCTGTCAAATACATGTTCATGAATCTAGCACATATCCACATAATGTCAAACAAAATCAAGGTTAAGAAGACTTATTGTATGCAAAGCTCGCATTCATTTGGAATTATGGTTGCCAAACATAGCCAAAGGAACTCTTGTCCAATTCCTTCCTTTAACCTTTTTACTTTGTTGGAATTGAGGCTTATTATGTGTTGTCACACCACCCAACTATTAGTTATATAAACACATCAAGTGTTACTTTGTCATGCTAATACCAATCATGTTACCCTGAAAATGCTTGCACATGTCAACCACATGTTCCAAATATTAGGACAATCATATCTATCAATTTGAAATCAAGTCTTACAAACAATCATGTCATAATCCATAGTAAACTCATAGTCATTAGACACAACGCTACAACTATCAACTACATTCAAGTACATATCAACTGTCTCAACACACGTGTTAGTACAATCATCTTAAAACAAGATCATTGGAACACATAATCATATTATTAAATTCATCAAAAATTTAACCAACTTGCAACCATACCATGTTAAATGAATCAACTAGATGACATAATAAACACTAAACACTCAAACACCCAATAGGCAACAAAATCAAATGGTCAAGCACCAAGTATATGAAGTAAGCAAACTCATACCTTAATGTATCTGAGGGGAGGCAATATTGCCTACAGAATCAATCCATATTAGCATGATATATATTCACAATATATTAACCCAAACAAATAAGATCATGATACCGAAAATAGTTACTAGCTAACATGTTTACATCATAAATCATACACAATTATCATTCACACATATGAAAAGGCAATCTAGATTAGTACAACACCATATCACAAATATGTTGACTAATGCCTGAATGTCATAACCCTAACCATCTGCATAGGGCAATCCAATTTAGCGTGATACATATAACATCAAGATCTTAATGTAATAACCCTAATCATCAAGTTACTAGCATAAAACAACAACAAGTTAACCTATCATGCTCATGAACAACATATAACATAATCATCAATTTATCTAATATAAAACAACAATAGAAATGCATACAACAACATGTTGCTATCATTCTTGACTATCCGGCACATGTGCATATAACTACACTAATCAACTAACATCCATCATGAATGTATCAATAACATCAAAATACATGTACATAAACCTAATGTATATAAACCTAATTCATATAACAATACTTGACTTACATACCTGCATGCCAAACATAGAATACCTATATGACGATCTTCTCTTACCGCAAAGTCCAATGTTGCAACCTCATTATGATGATCTACATATCCTTCTCTATCTCAGCCAACGCATTAGCATCATAAAATAATAATATCACCCTGATGATCTAAATTGCATACCATGACTTCACAAGGCATGTTTGACCTACTATTCATGCATAACTATAACCAAGACCATACACGCATGACAATTGCATATAGACATATAACACATGAGTACCCAACCATATACACATCATTCTAGCTAGAGTCCAGTCATCAATGCATGACCATATCAACCACACAAACCATGAACTCATGCATGACAACAACCATTACTCCATGTACACATTGCCACATGCAACGTACTCAACATGCATAAGAAATGCCTAATCAACTACACATAAAAATGAACACATGTAGTCAAGCATAAGCGATCGATTCTTGTAACCAACCTATAGGATTGATATATGTAATCAAACATACAAGAATGAAACCTAACATACAAGGATGTAATCAAGCTACATATAATCATATAACCAATCATATACTCCTGACGGCGCATTCCACAAAATCACATCAAGTTCCTCATGGTAACCTTACAAACATGATCAACATTATGTAATGCAACAAGCACATGGAATTCAAGTGTAAGAGACATACATGCAACTGAAATGCATGCATGACCAAGCACCTTCATCCAAGGAGAGCGCAACCACGCTCTAATACCAATTTGTAAAACCACCTCCTCCCAGGTCCACCCAAGCAACCAACTAGCTAGGGTAGACATAATATGAGAGAGGTCACTATAAGGGATTCAACTTCCTTGGTGACCTTAAGGAAATGGAATCGAAGAAACGTATCAAACAAACCCATCCACATCAGCAACAACACCCTCAGGAGACATGTCAGCCACGCAGACATCCTGTCCCTGAGTCCCACTGATGATTTAAGCCTTCTAACCCCTGGTCAATCTCATGCTATAGAAAAGACAACGTCCATGAGCCAAAGTCACTCTCACAGGCTTATGTGCTGGCATCTCTGGACTCTTTTCAGCAGACCTGTTCCAATGTCCCCGAGAGTTGAGTGACTTTTCTAACCTAGAATCCCGACCTCTGCCCAAAACTTGTCATAACCTTCATAATCCATCAAAGACATGATGACAATATAAATAAATCAAAAATCAACCTCAAGCCTAGGCCTGAACATCCCCAACCAGGAATGACATTCTGTCAAACACTTGGCATCAATGCAACCTGTAGGTCTAGGATACAAGAAAAAGCATAAATGACTGAAAGAAATTATGAAACATAACCAAAAGGATCACCACCTTCTCCATTGGACTGTTATAGCATCAATTAGGTCGTGCATCCATCCATTTAACAATTACAAGTAAATACATGAAATAACCATGAAATGAACCAATCATATAACCAACATAAAACCATATAAATATCAGAGATATGACAACCATTAAATCCTCATATAAATAAGTGCAAAAGTAAGAGAACTTAGATTTTATTAAACATAGGAAAATTTGACCAGGTTTGGGACTTCCATGTACCACCCGACCATAAACACGAACCAAATCTCTCTTTCATCCAGTCACCCCCGTGCCATATTCCAAGCATGAATGTGAGATCTCATAAAACAAACAATCCAAGAACAACCAAGGGAATCTATAGGTTAAATCATCTCCACCCTCACCAAACCATGATCACACCAAAACCAGTGGTCTGATCCAACCAAACTGAACTTGGAATGCCATCTGGAATCCATCACTATCCTTGAGGAATTTTCCATCTCCTTGTCTCTCAGGCTTTATCGCAATCCAATCCCATATCACTAGGCCCTAAACCAAGATTAATCTCTCAAGCTTTACCACAATCCAAACCCGAATCACTAGGCCCTAAATCGAGACTTCTTCCTTAGGCTTTACCATGTATCCCACCAAAACCGGTCAAGGGATTCCTAGGCCTTTGGGAAAGAAACTTGAGACCACCGCCCACCCGGATTCCAAAATCCATCCAAAAAACCAAAGCTAAAAACTGAGATAAACATCTCAACATACCATGGTATCCGGAAAAAGGCTAGGCTAGGCAGAAAACCACTGTCATAACCTGACAATGTCATGCCATCGATAATAAGGTAACCATACATCAACATGCAAAGCCATGCATGTCCAAACCAGCTAGGAAATCACACATGCAAAAGGTTATTATGTACAAGTATTTCTGTTGAAGTTGCTTGATACTACTTTTCCTTCCTTTATCCTTGCTTTCCTTGCTTTCCCTTTTCTTGCTTTTCCTTCCTTGATTCAAAGCTAGAGTGCTCCAAGAAAACTCTAAGTGACCAAGAGTGATAGAGAGAGAGATAATAATGTGAGAGCTCCAATACTTGAATTGGAAAAAGGTTAACACTAACTAAGCTTGATCCAAGAGCCTACACTGACGAAGAGCTTGCCAACTGATCCTTAGAAGCCTTTTTATGAATGAGGCCTCTATTTTCTTTATTTTCCATTATTTTCCTTCAATTTCCTCCTCAAATGCACCCTGCCACCTTTTACCTTCCTTTTCTCCTATTTTCCTTTATTTTCATAAATAAATGTGCCCAAAATGCCTTTTTCCTTTTAATGCCTTTGCCAATTTTCGTTAGCCAAAAAACAAATCCAGTGATGCCCATTAGGATATATTTTCCCAACATTAAGCTTGGAACATGTGTCCTTTACCCGTGGTCTTATTTTGCCTTTATTAACTTTTATTACATGAACTTTTCACCAGGGATATTACAAAGAATACTGAAACCAAAAAAGGCAATAAATGAGAGGAAACATCTTCCATCCTTTGGATTTTGTACAAAGTGAATTAATGAAGGAATTGGTAGTTAAATCAAGATGATAATTCATGTACTTTTATGTTGTCAAGATATTGTTTAAGAGAGAGAGGTTGAAGAGCTAGGAGTTGGAGGAGGTCATGCTGCAACTACCTACGGTTGTAACTTTCCTTCATATTTTGAATATATATATATATATAGCAACTGTTGTTCCTTCCATATTGTTGTTAATTGCTCATATATCATGTGTTCATTAAATGATAACTTGGAAGATGGTCTACTATCTACATGTACAATAATATATCTTTTCTCATCTATTGATGTTTTAATTGATTAATATTTATATGTTGTAAAGGTTATATTCTCTCTCTTTTGTGTGTAGGATTGAACTTAGGAGCTAGCTTGGAGAACTTCTCATCCACACTGATTGCTCCAACTAATCTACACGAAAGGAGCATCAGTTAATCATTTGTCATTGATTTGTCAACTCTAGCTTACTATTTTCATTATTTAATGAATTAAACCATAACTTGATAGGTCTCTTGATTTGTCTACCTTAGGTTACGAGAAATCTGAGAGGGTTTTCTAGTTTGTCCATCAAAGCTTAAATCCCTATAACACTCATCCTACAAAAAATCCTAGTCACCCCAAGGACTTGCTAATTCTACCAAAGTTCCCTATCATGCATGTCCCACTATATAAGAAAGATAAAATAATATTTATACTCTCCTATTTTGATCCTCTGCTTGAAACAAGTGTGTTTTATGCTTTTTGACAAGTACATTTTGATACTAATGACTTTTATACACTTTAATAATCCTAGCTTTAGTTTTCATAAGCTTGGAGAATTAGCCCTACAAGCTCTCCAAACATACCCTAGGACTTTGAAATCCTAGAATATTATTGGTGTCCTCTAAAAAGAAAAACTTTAGATTGATTTTAGATTAACATTACTTTTAATTAGGTTGTTACTCCGAATTTGTAAAACCGAAGTTGGTGATGCTTTAGACACAATATTCAAAGAAAGATAATGGAAAAATTCACTCACAAACACATTAATTTCAATCATAACTAGTTATCTCGTCGTTTTTCAAATCTAATCTACTTATGAAAGCAAAAATGTAGGAAAATCCATGCAATTCCCTATTGTGCAATTTGAAACTAAAGAAAGGGGTGGTAGAAGCAAGGGGGGTTGTACTTCACCTTAATGAAATGATAGAGTCAACCTTTACCTGGGGCCTTGGAAAGAGATCAAATAATCAAGCAAAAGCCTATGCTCTCCTTAAAGGATTACATCTGGTTAAGGAGAAACCTATTACAACTATTTCAATCCTAGGAGACTCTAGGATTATAATATTTACCTTAACAACAAGAAGTTATCGAGGAAGATAAAACTAAAAGATACCCACTTAAAATTTTGGGGGATTTTAGATATTTTTTCCTTCTTTGAAGCCCACCACATTCAAAGGCAATGCAACAAGAAGGCTAATACCTAGGAAAAAAAGTTGTGCTTCAGGAACGTTAATGGTTAATGAACATGAGGAACATAACCTCATTCCATAAAATTATGTCAAAGAATCAAAATATAGTCATCAAAATATGTAAAGTAGTTGCATGTGAGGTAGCTCCAAACATGATCACATGTCATTAAAAAATATTAAGTACAAAGGAACATTATGTAGAGAGCACAAGGAATAGTCAAAATATGATCAGGGAAATGAAAGTGCCATGGTAGCGAAGGTTCTTGCTGCAACATTTATAGGAGAGGGCAATATCAAAACCCAGCATCGATGCGAGTGGAGAAATTGTAGTAGCATGCATATAAATCATGTGGCTTGCAATGAATTAAGCAAAATACAATTTAAATTGGATGTGGTTATGAGTGCAATAACTTCATCAATCACTAGACAAAGTAGGTGCATTGGATCATATAATAATGTTTACTCCTTGGTTGGATCATATTAGACATATTTCTTAAGATAGCACATAGTGATGGTGTCAAAGGATATTGTTGAGCAAAATTAATAGTCCTGGAGAGGAGAGAAATACCCATTAATAGAATTGGCAAGGCTGGATGTCCGCTAAGTGGCAAGAAAGTAATTTGTTGAGAAAGGTACTCTATTTTGAGTAAACCTTATTTTATTTATAATTCCCCTACAAATAGTCTCGATTGGTCTCTTCGATCTTTATGTTCATATAACTCCCTTGGTCCTTTACTTTTTCTAGTCATTCCCAATTTGGCAGGCCTTATCACCTTCATGTTGTCAAAACTTACCTCTTTTTTCCTCCCGAACACCTCCACTTTGTCAGACTTTATCTCAAGTTTTTTATTTTCTAATATCCTTAAGTAGGAATCCCCTCCAAATCAAATTTAAAGAGAATATAATTTTGAGAACCCCATCCTCAACACAATCTAGCAAAGGAAACAAAAATAAATTACAACCAAACCTAGCAGACCCTTCCATCTTATTAGTCAAAGCAGATAATCTACAAATATGCCAAGTCTGTATGAAAACAAACACAAGGATTTTTTGAGAAAATCAATCAATTACAAGCTGAAATCATTACCTTGTAGTTGAGATACAATCAAGTTGTTACAAGTATCACATTAACCATGGAGATAACACAGACTACTATAAAGAGACTAAAGATGAATTGCCATAACATGCTTTGAATAAGAACTTGGAAATCAATCAATGACAAGCAACAATGCTAACCAAGCAAAACAAGTGTTTCTAAATTTGAATCTCCCACCCTCTCAAAAATTAAAAGGTGTGGGGCTAGGAGATTCTACCTATACTTAGTTAATTCTTTATATTGTGAAAAAATTTCATAATTTTGTCCTTTTTTGTGTATATACACTTGTAAAAACAATAACTAAAATAGCGAGAAAAGGGAAAGAAGCTCTTTGGAGCCAAATGGCACTTTCAAATCAAAATCATGGGAACAAAATCAAATGATAAAACCTATTTTTGATGTAATAAATGTGTCCCCTCATAGATTTGTTAAGATAATAGAAATTCTCATTCTGTTAATAAACAGAAACTAAAGAAACTTAATTTCTTAATAATGCAACATTTAATAACTTGAAAACATTAAACATTTTGAGATTTTGTTTCTTTCTAATGAAGGTAATGAAACAAAAATTCTATGCCTCTAATGTAAAATCTAAAATGTGGAGTAAATATGCCCTACCTTATGAGAAATTTTCTTTCGACAAAAAAAATCTCATGTTTTATGATAGCTCCCTAGTTTTTCTCCAACAACCTATAGTATGCTCACAAGTTACAAACTTGCATATTACGAGCTCTTCAAGGTGCTTGTGATTTTTGCACTATAAATTCATGGCTATCTCACTTTTGTTTTTGAACATAGCCATGAGAAAAAAGTAGGGGAGATTAAAAACTAAATTTTCAAGACAAACTCCTGAATTCTACTATCCTTATCTTTCTCAAGAGAAAACTACATAGGAATAAAGGCTAGGCATGACTTATAAAACTAATAAGTCTTGGATAAACAACTTAATAAGGGAATAATTTAATGAATCCTTCACTAATTGATTCACCAATAAATACAACCCACCAACATAGAAAAGTTCCACAATAGGTAGGTTGTGTCCTCACCAACAGTTAGAGTAAAAAGAACCTATTCTACTACTTTCCTCAATTATGAACTTGAGAAGAAAAATTGAAAGCTTGGTGGATACATAATAACTTATGGGGGAAATATCTTTTTTTCCCTTTCCACACGAACTAAGTCATAGAAATATTCAACACAAATATACTACAATACTTGCACAGATAGAAACACTCAACTTTTCTCAAAGGCATATAGGATAAAGATTTAATTCAAATTTCATATGCATAACTAATATATCCCCCCTAGAAAAAACTCGTAATTTTTATTAATAGAAATAAAAATTACAGTTTGTAGACACACATAGTGCGTATGCAATATGCGTCATGAAACGGACACGGCTTTACAACCAGAGGAAAAATATGATCATATGTGGTTGAAAAATGCCAAAAAGCCAATCATATGCCGATAAAAAACAAAAGGAAATAAAAAAAATTTCTTTATGGATGACCATTTGTGCTGATTTTTTTTTTTCCTTTCCTTCGATGTACCTTTTCCCATCCTTCAGGATCTGGATCAATCAAAACCAAGGCAAGTTCTTGCCCCCGCTCTGGATGAGGAGAATGTTTGTTCGAATCTGAGGACTCTGAAACATGTACTTGTTTAGTGCCTCCTTGACTTTCCAAGGACTGTTGGTTTTCTAAATATGGACCCATTAGGGGAGGAGTGATTGAAACATGTTGAACCACAACCTCACCCTCCATTTTGTTCTCAAATTCTCAAGATGTGCCTATTGTTTTTCCTCCTATTCATCTTCTAAATGAGGAGAGTTAGTAAAATGACATTCTTTTAGTATGTTTGGTTGCTTCCTTTTCATTTTTGGGAACTTCTTCACCAATGGGCATGTGTTATGAAGGTGGTTGGTTCAAAAACACACACGACATCTAAAGGCCATGTTTTCATAGTTTATGATTTGTGTCCACTTATTTTTTTTTTTTATGTTTCAAGATGATGTGGTCTAGTAATCCCTTACTGAGATCAATCTCGATATATATCCTATCAAATGTGAAAATTCCTTATTATTTTCTCTCCATGTCCATTTTTAAAAATTTTCCAAGTTTATTCCCAATGTCTTTAAGAACTTGGTGGTGCCAGAAGAGGAGGGGAAGGTTTGGAAGTCTCACCCATACTGAAATGGATGTAACCACCATGGACGCTGCATAAAAACAAGGAAACGATGGAGTACTTGATAGCCCAACATTTCCCCAAAACCATGGTCCTTCATTTGAAATCTAGTTATTTTTGTGTGTCAAATTGGACAACAAAAAATCTTTTGGAGAAAAGGTAAATATCACAATTTGTTGTCCAATAAGTGAATATTCACTAATGTAATGCTTCAAGATTTTCCCAGAAACTGTTGAATCTGCATATGATGGATTTTTACTCTAGAGAAGTGATTAAATAAGACACCTATGGGTTTTTGACCTCCATGGATGGAATATTAGAGAAATTTTGAGGTATAGAATGGGCCTTCGAAGGAATATTATAAAATAATAGTGGAAATAATAAAATAAGATTAGATTACCTCATCAAATTTTGGAGGGGAAAAAAAAGAAAAAAACTACTTTTCAACTTATCTCACTACGATTTTGCTCAAATTTCGAGTGGGAGCACTCGTTGGATGCATAATTTAATTTTGGATCCAAGGAGTACCCATCTTGCATACTTTTGATGAACCCTACAAAATGAAAAATGTGAAAGACATGAAAACATGTGATTTCAATAATGTTTTTTCATGTATTTCACATTTAACGTGTAGTAAGGTCCATAAAAGTATGAAAAATCAGTACTACTTGGATGCAAAATTAAATTATGCATCCAATGAGCACTCTCACTTGAAATTTGAATAAAATCTTAGGGAGATAAGTTGAAAATACGAGTTGAAAAACTAGTTTTTGTTTTTATTTATTTATCTTTTTACCTTTTTACTCCAAAAATGGTGAATCGTCCCTCATGATGGACATCATCATATTGAATCCTATTGGTTCTTATAAAGTTGATTTTTGTTGTACATTTTTGTTTTGAGGCCCAATTTTTACCTCAAAATTCCTGTAATGGGTTTGCTCCATTTGGTCCACAATATATGGACCTGAAGGAAAGTTTTGTTTATGTTTTGTAGGGGACAAATATTTCCCTTTAACTACAGTGGTCATCCCTTGGAAAACATCTTTGAAGGATCCAAAGGGGCTATTTGAGTTCCTAGCACAATTTCCTCCCACAAAGTCTGAGATTGAAAATAATTGATGTATTTTTAATAATACCATGATATTTTAGTTGTAGGGTATCTAGCAGAACGTTATCTGCAAATTTTAGACTTTGTAAACTTGAAGTAAATCTCCATTTGTCTTGAATCAACAACTTAAGAGATGTTATAGTTAAAGTTTCCAAAACCCCAAAAACTTATGTTTTCCCTTTGATGATTTTTGACAAATATCTGAAAGGTTTTTGTTTTTTCTAGCAGAGGTAGGCACTGTGTGAATTCACCTATTGTGGCTAGAGAAATAGGGGAGGCTGACTACAAATGTTGTTTAATTTGGGTCAAAATGTTCCATCATTCTGCCACCGACAATAAACAGTAGGTCTTGTTGGTTTGTTGACAGTGTTGGACCGGCGAACAAGTCAAGGGATCTTCAAGGTAAGAAGTCCCAACTAGACCTCAAACTGTTTGGTGTAGGAGTCCCAACAGTGGGTCGTACGGTATCACCTTGACCGTAGTTGTGCACAGAGGAAAGTAATATTTCCCTATTGGTAGCAAGGGTGTGACATATGCATCAATTCAAGGAAGGTGCATGAACGGTTCTAACACACAGAGGGTGAGGTGAGTGTGCCCCTTGGAAACCTATGAAAGCACATAGTTAAGAAGGGAACACATGAGAAAATATGCATCACAACTTGGAAGGAAAGTAAGATAGCAATCCAAAGTGATTGTTAAACCAAAATCACATTTCAGTAAGATTCATACATACATATACAGAAAGAGTCTATACACACATGCGTAAACAAACAGATACATATATCATTTAGAGTAAACAAGATACCTAAAATACAATATGACATATGCATGAAATGTGTTGGCTCTATTATATTAAGGAGTGAAAGTTCCAATCATACAATAAAACCATGACCAACCACTAGTTCTGACAGCAGAACGTTATAGTCACTGCCGCCTGCTCCTCTGAAGAGATATACTAGCTCTACACATTGGAGAAGCCAAGGTTCATTACAATACTCTCCGAGATTTCTCTAAGATACTCCTATCAGAAGCTTCACTGACCAAAAGCCTATACAATGAGTTATGAGGTACTATAAATAGCAAAGGGTGGGGTGACCCTTGACATTCCCCTTTGTGGCTATTCACCTACCCTCGCGACTCTTCAACTACTCTATGACTGTTACATTCAACTATCGACACTTGGACTTCCACTTTACAAGATGTTACATACAATCTTCACATGTACCCATGTGAGACAAAATAGGCTTGAGCAAGCCATGCAAGCTATCACTAACACTTGGACCGTTGTGGTGAGACCAACTCTTTGACATCCTTTCAATGATTGGCTGTGGTGAACTGATGCCAAGCTTGGTCATCCGTGATGGTGTCCGTACGCTCAATGGTGACATCTTGCTGAAAACAAATTCTTGCCTCTGTTGCATACAGGTACACTAATATGACTCCTCTGTCCAACTCATCTGTTAACATGTGCATCATCATCTTGAGTGTAGCTGGACTAGAAACATACTGATGCATAGTGTTTGTGCTAATCTCCAAGTGTGTATTGGTGACCATGCACATCAACTTGTCGAGATACATGTTCAGCTCTTGTTGGACTTTCTTCTTGTCTTCACCTCGATGAGTGTGCAAATGGGTGGGATCGCATGCGTGTGCATAATGACATCCATGCTGCTGAACACCCTCACATGTGATTGATGGCATTGCTCACCCTAACTGCTCCATGCTGACTACTAAATAGATATATAGCCTATATGGGTGTAGTTTCATCAGTCTGTGCATGTTGTGCCTCCTGTTGTGCCTATTCGGCTGCAACTCCTTCTGTTGTTTGTGTAGCTCTTGTTCTTCCTTGAGTTGCTTCTTCAGCACTTGTAACTCCTTCTCTATTTCTTTCTCTACCTTTGTGTGATCCTCTTGTCGCGCTGTCACCTAATAGCCTCAATCTCCAAAGTTACTTTCATCACAAGTGGATCTACTTGAGCTTGTAACTTTGTTCCGCCTCTACGTTGTCAACAACCTTCCTCTTGCATTTGTCGCATGCAGGTGTGCTAGCTTCTGTTGTTGTTGATAGTGCTACTTGTTGTGATGTTGTTGCCATATCATCTTGATGTCATTGTCTGCAAAACACTTGATGTCTTCATAGGTAGGCAAGCTCATAGACACTTGCTTGGCTACAACCCTTGTTATGCTCTCAACGATGTCCTTTGACTCTGCTCTCCTGAAGACCATTGTACTTGTGCTGCTAAGAGATAGACGAACACCTATGATTCCTAGAGACATAGCAACACTCGTGGAAAGAAATCTATCAGTCGAAAACCAAAACAAACTTGAGGACTGACTTGCAACATACCTATGTGATTGATCGTGAAGGTTGCATAATTTCCGACGGGAGGTTGGGAGACTGATTTCCAGAACTGCACAAGGCACATTCTAGGATGTCAAGAGGCTGACTGAATGTTGGAACTATGCAATGCACCATCTAGCATGGCCTGCTGAGGACTGAAACTGCACAATGCACAATTCCAGTCAGCAATGACATGCAATCAGCAAACTGCATTGCGCAGTTTCTAGTGCCAGAAGGACACTGCCTCCAAGAATTGTGCAATGCAATTCTAGAGGTCAATACTAGGCCAGACTTGCATAATTTCTGGAGGGAAGGCAGAGCCTTCACTTCCATAAATGCGTAATGCTAGCCAGGCAGGACAAGGTCCGAGCCAAGGCAGCCCAGACTCACCAACGGACGACTGAAAACATGAGGAGTTTGAATGCATGGTGATAATGAGTGTAAACAAGAGTGAATGATCATGCATACAAATAGCAAACAGAGGATTTAGAAAACGAGAAAGAAACACTTGGTGGGAGGTTTCTAAAACGATATTTTCATATGACCTCCTGCTGCTAAAAATTGATTCCTAGTATCTAGGGATGCCTTTGCATGTTGCCTTGTGCTATTTCAGGAACAACAGTCCATGCATGCAAATCAGTTTCACTTGGTCTTGCAGAGGACCAGTCGACTTGAAAGCACCTGCAACAATCAACAAGCCTGGGAGAAGGATTTCCTAGTTTCTGAGTGGAGTTGGGTTGGCTATCCTAGAGGGATTGCATAATTTCTAGGATGAGCAAGTGACTGTCTCCCAGAATTGTGAAATTTATGGGCTGAGCTGTTGTGCCAGGACAGATTGCACAGTTTTTGGAGGTAAGCCAGTCTGACTGCTCTACGCAATTCTGGGGCCCAATAAGCTACTTGGCTGATTTGCGTAATTTCTAGAGGGAAGGTTGGTTCCCCTCCAGAATTGCCCAATTTTCTGAGGGAAGCCTAACATATTGTTTTGCGCAATTCTTGAGCTCAGCAGGATGGCTAGTTGATTTTCACAATTTCTGGAGGGAAGGTTGGTTCCCCTCCATAATTTCTTAAATTTATGGGGGAGTTTCTTGGCCAGCACATGGTATAAGTCTAGGAAGACAGCCTGTGAGGGGAGTGAAGAAAAATGACATGCATAGGATGACAGAACAGTGAAAACTAACTGAAGCCTATGTCCTTAACGGTGCAAGACATGCTGTTGAGGATGGTTGGTTGGGAGGCTCCAAAATGAAGCTAAGGAAAAATTTGGAGGGTGGTTGTAGCCGCTACAACATGGTCATATACAGAGGTGAGAACATCTCAAATAGGATATTTTTTGGAGGGGTCATTTTACTAGGGGCCATCAAAGAGGATAAAAGAAATTGGGACACTTCCAATTGAGTTGTAAAACAAACCCAACAAATAGGCAAGAGGAAACAATATGAAGTAGAGATCATTGAGAGATAAGAAATAATGCCCATTTGAAAACATGAGCCCTCTATACACCAATAGTACAGGCCGTTGAAAATATCTAAGAGTGAGGGTGACATAGAAAAGTTACTGAGACGTAAGGGCAGGTCCAGTTGCAAGATTTTCCATTGACGTCCACAAAGAACCTTTTTTCATCACATTTTTCCCCTCGTTTCTTCATAAACAAAAGGAATTTGCTAGCATCCACATGGAGGCCCTCAAACTCTTTACACCTATAATGAAGCTAAGGATGGGGAAGGAGAGAGTCCAAAAAACCTGTAGTGATGCCATGTGAAAAAATTGCAGATAAAACCCTATCGACTGATGTGGGAGCCATTCCACCCTATCCCTAGATACCTTTTCTTTGTTATCCTTTATGTTATTTTCATATGCATAACTAATTATAAAAGAACTAACCACAATTCAAAAATATATCAATATTAACTATGACACTCAATTTCATAGGGTGGAGGGATGAGAAATATTTTATTTCAATGCAAGAATTAAAAAAAAAAATTAAAATATGAGATACATGATATCTACATCTAGTACCTCCCTCAACAAGCTAAAGATCCTTTAACCCGCACCATGTGTCAAATTGATTTGTAACCTTGATTTCCTTGAATCTTTTAGGAGTATGTTAATTCTAAGGAATTGAACTTCACTGAAGAGAGGAATATATAATAAACTAGGGAGTTCATAAAATTTATGAATTGTTGAACACATTAACAAGGGATTGTGCAAAAAATCTTTATCACATATGGTTACTTTCACAAAAATATCACTTTATCCCTTGACCCAACCATTTACCTCCATTTCATGGCGAGGGGGGAGATAATTGAGTTGGGTAAGGGTATTAATGCTAGCCAAGTGGAAGGCATGCACAATCTCTACTAATGGAGGTTTATTTTGCAAGAAATTTATATTTTTATACCATTTTGATTATGCACATGAATTTCTAAAGAGAAAATAGTGAGCTATAACTTGTTTCAAGTGAAGGACTAGTAGGCATAAGAACAAATGATCTAGAAGTTACATGTTAAATCGAAATAAGTTGAGTTTTATCTATCTTGTTCGAGGATAGACCATATATGTCATAATAACTCATACATATGTTATATAATGATATATTTCCTAGTTAGGAAAAAATGGAAGGTTGGGAGGAGGTTTTATTCTAATGTTGTTTAGTGACTACTTCTTATGGGGGCAAGGGGTTCATAATGCTATTGGCTATGAAAAATTAGGATGTCCCTATTGAGTCATAATATTCTCTTATAAGGTATTGGTACCTAAGCCTATTATTATATTTAATCTATGAAATTAAGTGTTTCATAACTATACTACCTATAAAGTGGTGTAATACCCTTGCTTTCATAGGTTGTTTGTGCTAGAAATTTGATTTGTTTTGTGGCATTAGGTTTTCTTCAATATTAGTGGTTTGGTTCGATGGGTTTTCCTCCTAGCCCCTAACTTGATTTTAGTTCCCATTTACCTACTTCTTCTTCCCCTTGCTATGTAAATTTTATGGGTTGATGATTTTCAACTAGAAATGGTTGTAGCAAACTATATAGATTCTTATGCTCAAGCTTCACCTTTTGGAACTACATGTATTTAGCTATACAATCAATTATCTCCTTCTTCAAGATAGCCAAAAGTATTGACTTTTTATGGCTGCAATGCTCTTCTAATACCTTATATGTTCAATATTAGGAACATCATACATTTCTCTTAAAATTAAGTAGTTCATGTCTTATGATTTTGGCACATAAATTTTTCCCTTATATATGATATTCCATCCTCTTTTACTCCATATTCCCTGTACATTGGTTGTAAATTCCTTTGTTGCAATACTTCTTTCACTTGCACATAGTATTGTGCATGTGTTGTATTCTTTGCATGTCTAGCCCCATACAAATTTTCTATTTTTTGGGCATAGTGGATGGGTTAGCAAAGGGGTAGAGTTGTAATATCCCTTACGTACCCCTACTTTGTAGAGCTAAAGTGTGACTTTGTAATTCCAACATGAAAATCATGGCTAGGTAAGGCATTATGTAATTATAAAATAAATATAAAAATGAAATTTTATTTATCTAGCCTAAGGAGAGGGGCACTTGAATCCATGGTTTGAAGGGGAGAGAGAGAAATGGGAGAGTGGTGTCTACCAGACTAACCCAACACGCTACCACCAAATAACTTTCCATAAGCGATTGGATGGGAGGAAGTGTCCATGATTCCTTGATTCTATGATGTGAAGGAAAGGGAAGTGAAAATTTTTGTAGGAGATGAAGAGCCTATAGAAAAATGAGGGAAAAAGAGGAAAAGAGAGCGCAAAAGGAAAGAGAAGGGAGAGAGAATTTTTTTCCAAGGGAATACTAGAGGGGGAGCACATCAACAAGGGGGTAGATGTAATTAATTTGAGCACTTTGAAAAATGGGGTTTCCCCCCTTGTATGGATGCTATGAAATCATGGGACTGTGGTGTCCACGCTTGAAAGGCTAATGAGAGGCTCATTGAAGGATTGAATCATGAGTGCTTGCCAAGTAAGTCGATAAACCACTAAGTTCTTGCTTAAAAAGTTGATAAACTATTTAGTGCTTGTTGAAAGGTTTGATAAACCACTCTAGTGCTTGTTGTTAGTATGATAAACCACTAGGTAGGGTAGCAGAACCGTTATGGTGCTCCTTGAAAAGAGCTAATAAACTATTAAGTTCTTGATGAGGAAGTTAATAAACCATTTAGTGCTTGCTAAGTAAGTTGATAAAACACTTTGATAGTGGGCTACTATTTTCCTGCAGTGCTTGCATTGAAATCACAACTAGTAAACCATCTAGATTTAAGATTAAGACTCCTAGAACTAATAAATGCTCCAGTTTACCCTTGATTGAATTCCATCAGCAAGCGTTCCCTTAGAGTATAGATACATCTTAGAATTGGAAAACTACAAGAAAGATTATAGTGTAGTTGCTCTATGGTTGGGAGGAGAGTTGAAGTTCCTCCCTCGATTTCTAATAATTCAGGACTATGAATTGGTGAAATGCATGAAATATCAGTGGATCTAATAGTGTTGTTTGGGATCCATTTTGTGTTTTGATATGATGTTGTGTATCTAAATTTATAGAGTAGTATTAGATATAACTTAGCTTGTTTAAATGTCTAATAATAAGCATACTAATAGATCCATTGATTGTATTATGGTTATGTATAATAATTGGAATGTTTAGTGCTTAAATAAGGGTTTGGTTTACAAGAAAGTTTGGTTGAGCTAAAATCATGCCATATTGTTCAGTCTAGTTGACCAAGTGTTTGGTCATTACACTACTAGTTGTCTAGTCGAAAGAGGCTAAGACACAAGTTGATGGCAAGGAACCCAACGAAGCTTTTCTTTTGATTCAATCGAAGGACACTTTAATTTTCAGTTGGCCAAGGCTCAATGTGAATTGATGAGTCGATATCCAATTGATTCGATGAGTCAATATATAGTAAATTTGATATCTAGTCGAGTTGACAAGTTGATATCTAATAGAGTCGATGAGACAATATCTAGTCAAGTCAATATCTCGACAAGTCGATGAGTTGATATCCAATTGAATCGATAGAATATTGATGGCATTAGATTTGTATCTAGGTCAGTAAATATTTTTGGTAGGAACATGTATTCGGGCTAGATGCAATTTTGGCTTGGCAGATGTATCCAAGAGTCTAGAAGTCTGACAGGTTGTGCCCTGTGCATTTTTAGAAATGTATCAGATTTCCATATACTCATATTTCCACGAAGAACGCAAAGTATCCAAGATGGGCCCCACTTGGGCGAACATTTGAAAAGGGCCATATTTGAATGGTGTAAAGTATAGTGTATTTGGGGTGGGGTTCGGCATGATGTAATAATTTTGTAAATTTGAATATTATATTGATGTGTGGGACATCTGTTGTGGGCCCATCATGGGCGAAACCTAATGATCATTGGAGCATACAAGTTATCTGGGGGTTCACAGGGGATATGCCAAAGTGAAAATTATAGTGCACCTAGATTTTCCCCCAGAATAAGATACAACATAACATTCTGGAATTTCATGAAGGGGTTAGACCCTATGGATCTGTGAATTAATATGAGGTTCTAAGCACCACGAAGGCATGGCTATGTCCATATAGGTGCCATGATGGATCTATGAGTGATGTGGAGTATTTAGGTTGACGTGACAGGACCATGTGGGTCACACATGGATGCCACGCAGAGCACCTTACTGATGTGGCAATATTTATTAGGGTATACCTCAAATAGGAATAAATTCCAATCCTAGGGTCAGATTGAGATAAAATTTATATCGTTGGAAAGCTCTCATCGAGTCGAACGCAATGGTGACTTTTTTTTTAAGTTTCAATGAAATTATAAGAATAGGAATTTTGTAACCCCATATTCACAATAGACTTTGAGGGATGGTTTAAGTAATAAGTAACACCTTCCACAACTCGAGATAGTACAAGGGGGTGGAAATGAGTGATACAAGAGCCCTAAAAAATGATGGTTTTTTGCATCTATTTTTAGCATTTTATAGCCCATAATTTTTCTTTTGGTGGTTTTGTGGCACATAGTAGTTGAAACCATAGATTTATAATTCCATTTAAGGTACTATGATTGTATTCTAATACAAGATTAATGAATTGGGGGTTTATGGATACGACAATATATACATATACATATATATACATATATATATATATATATATATTTATATGTAAAATTGTAAAAAATATAGTATAGTATTTTTTTTTATTTAGTTTTCCTAGTTTTGGGTTTTCAAGGAAAAATATCTATGTTAAATGTGCATGTCTTTCATTGCATCATTTATCTTTAATTATGAATTTTTTTGTAGAAATTAACTAAACAATGTTAAAAAAAACACATAATGTTATCCAAATTTCTAACTATCAATATTTTTATTTTTAAATCTATATTATGCATGCTTATGGTTGTAACATGTATCTCATGAATTATCCTATTAAGTGCATAAACAAACTTGTTCTATTTACCCTTAGATGTGATTTATCTCAAAGTTATACTCACTAAGAAATTCTAGCCATACCACTAACCTTGCACTTAAAGTTGGTTGTTCAAATAAATACTTCATAACATCATGGTATATCCTCAAGTCAAATTTATTACCCATCAGATTATGTTTCAACACTTTTAAAGTATTCACTATTATTTCGAACTCCAATCAATGATTAGCATAATGACTCCCATTGTTACATGAGATTTACGATTGTAGACAAAAGTATCTCCCCTAGGTCGGTGGCCAACCTAGAACAATGGAAAGACAAGGAACACAATGATTTTCCTTAAAGTAAATAGATGACATAGTGAGGCCTATCTAGAATCCTTCACACACTTCGCTCCTTCTTTAGCTTGGAAGCTCCAATTCCAGCTCTGAATGCCAAAATTAGAACTTTCACAATCAGATAACACAAGTCATGAAACTACGAGATCTATGTAGTATCATCTAAGTACTTCATTCAATAGATGAACACGGTATTGAAATTACAACATCAAATATAGGAAAAAATGAATTCTTTGCATTAATATAAATGGAAGGAGATTACAACCATAATTAGCAATTGATCTTGTAGAAGAGCTCCTCCAAGTTGTTGACTTGTCCTTTCCTTGTCACAATATGCACCTCCAACCACCCTAAATGCATGAGATGATAACCACTCACTACAACAGCATAAGGGTATAATCACTCTCCAAAAGCCAACCCCCAACCACATAGAAGGTTGGGAACATATGTAGTAGTAGGGTAAGTTGGGAGTTCTTATCCAATTACCAATCTAAGGTAAGAGATCCACCTTTGATGGATGGATAGGATCAAAGGATAAGTGGTGAAAACTCCAAAGTATGGAAGGATAGGATCCAAATGTTTTAACAAAGGTAAGTAGTTAAAACAACTTCTAGAAACTCCTAGAAGGGGAAGCTTCCGGAATCTCGATCATTCTCCCATATTTCTAGAACCAATGCAAGTGAAAAGGGGAGAAACCTGCAGGCCAGAGTTGAACAACTTGTAGGTGAACGCACCCCAGTAGGCTTACAGGGAGCATTGGTCCTTAAACTAACTTAGATGATGCAGTTTAGGGATGGAATTCTGGGGGATGAAGGGAACATGCTTAGGGATTTGAGCAATATGGTGGAAAGGGGGAATAGGATGTTGATTGATCCCATTAGGAGGATCACTTATCATATGTGACAAAATGACCTATAACAAAATGCCCCCAAAAGCGCAAAGTCAAAGATGATGACTGATGACTGAAGTGATTTACCTTGTGACAAGTTGAGATCAAGGACAACCAACTGGATTCATTTATTATAATACATTTAAACCATGAAATCTTTGTTTGTTGAGGGAGGAAGACCCATACTCAGCTCATAAGCTAACATAACATGTATAATGATCAAATGAAGTGTCCACAGATGCAACTGGTGGACCCATGACTGGATGACTATCTATATGATCGCGACCATGATACATTGTGATCTTTGTATAACTCCTCAAATCACAGCTTGGATGGATCAAACTAGATCCATGGTCTTCTATCTCATTCACATGACCAACCAATGTACAAGTTTAACCATGTGAATCAATGAGCTGGAGTCGAACATGGTAGACACCATTTGATTACCATATAATGATGTAAGTTGTTAATAGACATGAGAGAAACTACCGATGATGTTAATGACTCTTAAGTGACTACAGTACAATCCGTATGGTGTGAATAAATGAGTTGATGTCGAACACCACACAAAATATTTCAGTTGAAGGCCATTGATGTAAACTTGTCGCCGAGAGTGAGGAAACTTTCCATTGATGTATACAAGCACCAAGGTATTGAAGGTTTGTTTCTAATTCAACTTCCTGGATGATGTGTTGATGTTGATAAGAGGTGACCCGTCGCAGGAGGGCCTTGATGTATCCCCCATAAACGACATGAAATAGGTATCATGATTGGGATAGAATGATCAGAATGATGCTGACATGGAACTAGATCAGGAAAGGCAGACATGAAATGAAGGCTTAAGAGTATTGTAGCAGAGATCAACTAAATGAATTCTCTTGAACACACCGGTGACACTGAATGGAGTTGGAAGCATTGACCCAAAATTGAAATGGGGGCTCTAAAAATGATATGGCAACCAAAAGGTAAGAAGATTACCCAACTCAACAGCCACAAATATGAAGTGGAAGAGTATCGTGTTCAAGAGTGACTCACTACCATTAGCAAAATGGAATCCCTTATTTTCCCAATTTCCCCAACCATATTGGTCAGTACCTCTTTATATTTTAACAAGCTCGAGGAGGATAACATATGCTTGATTTGTAAGTTCATCCTTCAGATAAATCCCTCCGAGTATATTTAACAAACCCTAAGAAGGAGTGGTTAAGCCTTGTCATGTTCGACAAGTCCATCAATTTTTGATGTTTTAATGAGTCCAATGAAGGTAAAACTAGACATATTTTTCATGTTTAGAGAGTTTTAAAAAGAGGTAAAAAAGAAAACTCCAAATACCCCTTTTCGTAGGTAGTCCCTTAGGTCCGAAAAGGTAGAAAACAATTATACCCAAGAGAACTTCTTAACCATGTTTGAAAAAGGTATTCCTTTTTCGTAGCTAGTCTAAATCAGTCTAAAAAATGGTTAAAATTATAATGAGTAGATGTCTTTTCATTCACTTTTATGAAATCTAAAAGACAAGTGCTTGAAAATATTTTCATATTATGGGAGTCTAAAAAGTGATGAAAGAGTACTCCTCCTGGAGGAACGAGTGGTATAAATGGTAGAAATTGGTTCCAATCATGATGGAACTTCTCAGAACATGAAAAGGTCAAGAGGATAGCTAAGAAGACCACTCATTGCAGCGGTTTCTCAGGCAAGGGTAAAACAACCAAGTCAAAGCGTATGATCGACTAAGAAGATGGTGATGATGGAAAGAAAAACCAAGTCTCATCTGGAAAAAACAGGCTGATAAAAATGGCAATCACGAGGGATAAAAATGGGAATGGTTTCATTTTTATAGAAGCTTGAAACATGAGAAACTATGCTTGAAATTGGTTTCATTTTTACACAAGATTGAAACAGAGGAAAAACAATGCATGAATAAGTTTGCATGCCCCTACCATAATGACTCAATTTGAGGTACATACCCCCAAACTTCATTTAATGCACTTAAGTAGACTACTAGGTGCTAACAGGTGGATGGAATGAAGGTTAATTTACGATATCAGGTGAAAGAATTGACTAGGAATTTACGAGATCTAATCAAAGACTCCAATTGGAAGGGGATCTGTTTCATTTTTTAACAAGCTTGACACATGAAAATAACTATGCTCATGGGACCTTGTTTCATTTTTTAATGAGCTTGACACAAGAAAATAACTATCCTCATAAGAGCTTGTTTGATTTTTTAACGAGATTGACATAAGAAAAGGAACTCTTGTCCAGATGCTTGTTTCATTTTTTAAGGAGCTTGACACAAGAAAAGGAACTCTGCTTCGAGACCTTGTTTCATTTTTAATGAGATTGACACAAGAAAAGGAACTCTGCTCCGACAACTTGTTTCATTTTTTAAGGATCTTGACACAAGAAAAGGAAATCTACTCTGAGGACCTTCATCATGACCTACAAGAGGCCATGGCTTCCAAGAGGTTCTCATCAGATGGGAGTACAACACATTTGAAGGGATACATATCAAAGGATCCAATGGAAAGATTAGAATCCAATTTCCCCAATAAATGATTTTCCATATCACCTACTAGATCTAGATCGAAAGAAGTTGAGTAGACATTGAAAGGCTCATCTTTAGGAGTAGGTACGTGAATGGGATAAGTTGCCACATAATTAACCTATGGCAGGGAAGATACTACACAAAAATTCAAAACACTTAGGGAAGTAGGATGATTGGCGCTCAATTGACGACCAAAAAATGAAAGTTGATCAATAACCACAATTTGTCCATCATGTGGGAAGCACATCACTCGAAAGAGTGTGGATACAACATCATTCATAGCATAAAAATAGTCTCGCACTAGGAGAAAATTGATGTCCAAAGGGTCTATGATAACCATAACATCAATACATACAATTTTTCCTCCCAAGATAACATGAAACTTAGGAAGGATCCCTATTGGTTGCCTGGTTCCTCTGTTAAAAGCCAACAAATTCAGAGAGGCAGACACAAGTTGTGGGAACCCAAATCTTACCAAGCAGAGGAGGATATAATACTAACAGAAGCTCCCTCATCTATAACAGTGTGATGGATGTCCTTATTATAAGACTTTACCATGATATTAACATTCATTTAAGAAGGGATATGAGGTTTTGTCAATCGACTCAAATCAAAGGCAATGACCCCTTTCCTTTGAGGGGGTTTTGTAGGGATGGGAGAAATTCCCTCTTATCTGGTAGAATCAAAAGAAACAAGAAGAACCTGAGCGGTATGATATTTAATCTCTATGGAATCGGGTCAACCATTTTCTCAACCAATGTTTGGTCGGGAACAGACTCATGGGATTCAAGTTCAGAGAGAGTGGGATTGATGGGATCCATATTCTGATCAATCATTTCATCAACTAGTGGAGGATTGGGAGAAATATTTTGGTAACCAACTGGAAATCATGGCTAAGAAGTTGTAAGGTTTTCCAGCACTTTTGAGGCTTCATCCATATAAGGACAAAGGTGAATATGATGATTCCCTTCACATAAATTACAGGGAAATTTGACTTTACCCTTTCTCCCATGGACCTTATTATCACTAGTTGAGGGTTTATCACTAGAATGATCTCCAGAGGCTGATGATGAAGGTTGATGTGAGCCTATGGACCACACTTCTAATACCTTGGGAATACCAAGAAGATCTCTAAGAAGGTGGTCACCCTTACATAAAATTCAATGGAATTTAACTTTGCGGGGTTGATTGGAAGGTTTAACCATACTAGTTTCATCCATAGCAATGGCTGCTTGGTTGCCCCCTTGGTTATTTTTCTTCTTCTTCATCATCCTTTTCTTCTTCTTCTTAGCTTCTTGGTTACTAGAATCAAGACTTTCACCAGGCGAAGAGGAAGAAAGGGATGAAGAAACAATAGGTGAAGAAGGCAAAGGGTCAACTTTAGGATCAACATGAGGTTGATATTGTTCAGGTGGAGGACAAATCGGTTAAGAAGTAGTTTGGACATTCATAACCATAGGGGTTGAAAATAAAAAAAACTGGAAAAACAATGGTAAATCCGGGAAAGGATAACATTTCCATATAAGGAGCACCAATGTTGTTAAATAACGAATCCATACAGGTGAGGATAGTTTTACATAGAGGAGGAATGACCTGTTATAGAGTTTTATGAACCCAACGTTTCGGACTACCAAGTGAGTCCATCATGTTTCCAAAAGAAGGAAAAGGACCAGGATTCCTGTTAAAGTGGTTCCTTGGACAAGTAGACTTCAAAACTTTTTCCATTAGTCTCAACCTAAGATCCACTAAGGATTTTTTCCATGGGGAGTATTTTGTTCCACAATCAATTAATTGATTTTAGAAATTAGGACACAAACAAAACAAAGGGGTAACTAGGCATAAAGCTTACCTAAGAAATTGTGAACTCCAATATACACCTTGGTGAACCAAGGACTTAACATACAACAACCAATCTCCACGAATGTTGTGTTTGGTGTATCACGGTAAACAAGGTGGTCGAATCAGTTACCTATGGATGGATAAAAACCTATAGGGGACTCCCAAAATATACTCAACTGTACGTGGGAGTGCAGTCCATATTAGTTTTGTCTAATGCATAACCATTCGATAAGAGTGTTCCCATATACTTTACTTGCGTGGAGCACCACCAATATACCTGAAGGTATGTGGAGTACGATCCTATACACTCACACACATGGAATGGGATTTCAGCCCTAGGATACAACATTGGAAAATAACGACAAATCCTACATTTAACGACATCAAAACACGTCTCCAGCCTAGACTTCTAAATGTTTGCATTAATGTTACAAATTCTCTTAGGTTAATTGAGATGAATTTTATAGTTTATCTTGAATTAGATTTTAGTTTCAAGGCTTAAAACTCGATGTCACCTGAAAACTCCTGCAATGCAACTAATATGATAAAAAAAAATCTTTTCATTTTCCATGAAGGTTATCTAGTGTAGGGAAGAGGTGCAAATAATGATGCAACACTAAAATATGTAGAAAACAAGAACTTCCTAACTAGATCTTTCAATTTCACTATTCCAGTTCAATTCAAAGCATTAAAAGATGTCAAACAATGCAATGTAATATATCCAAGATTTCCTTGAAATTATGCAAATGTAATCTATGCACAATTTCCTTTCCTTTTGTGAAAATGAGAATTCTAACCATGAAAATGTGATCTACACAAGAGATTTTTTCAAAAGAAACTCAAGAGGATTCTAATGAAATCAAACATAATCTCAGGTTTCATGACAAAAGGACTCAAACTGAAATTGAGTGAAAATTCCAAAAATAAAAAGAGATGTCACTCAAAGGTGATTAGCAGTCATAAGAGATGCTTTTGCAAAAATGAAAACAAAAATATGAAATTCACATTAGGGAATTCCAATTTACACACAAAACCCTAGATGCAAATGCAATCTTTTTTATTTTCAACACATTTAATTTTTGAAACGAAGAAAAATAAGATGCAAATGTTCAATTACTGATTCAATTACACTTTTCAAAATGATGACTAAAACAAAAATTTATCCAAGTGATCAGGAATAAAACGAAATCAGTTTTCAAGTAAACAAATGATAAGAACAAATAAAAATAAAAACCAATTCTTACCAAAGGAAAAAACACAAATGAAGACCAATTGGAAGCTTAAGAGAGACCACAAGACACTCAAGACTCGGGGAAGTTCAGCTAGAAGTAGGTTAACCAAAGAGAGGCTCTAGAACCATGAAAGATTTATGAAAAAACAGGGGCCATTGCTGGTGCAGAAGAGGCACTAGTGCTTTGCAATGCAGGCACAAAGAGGGCCCAGGTGGGGCGCAACACAGGTATAAAGAAGGCCTAGGGAGGTGCAATGATCTGTTAGAAGACCAAAGGGAGCATTGGGCCTAAGAAAGAGGATTCCGACACAAAAATTACAAAAACAGCTCAATGAAATCACTTCCTAGGTTCGTTCTCAGTTGGATGATACAAAAAAGGTATATCAAGGAGGTAATCAAACACAATGGACAAGGAAAACACCAAGGGAATACTATGTTCCCTAGTATGGTCACTAAGTTTTTATACAAGATTTACGATTGCGGACAAAAAGTATATCCCCTAGGTTGGTGGCTAACCTAAAACAACAAAGATACAAGGAACACAATGCTTTTCCTTAAATTAAATAGATGGTGGAGTGAGGCCTACCTATAATCCTTCACACACTTCACTCCTTCTTTATCTTGGAAGCTCTAATTCTAGCTCCAAATGCCAAAATTAGAACCTGCATAATGAGATAACAAAAGCCAAGAAACTACGAGATCTATATAGTATCATCTAAGTACTTCATTCAATAGATCAATGATGACATTGAAATAAGTGAAATAACAACATCACATAGAGGAAAATAATGAATTTTTTACATTAATATAAATGGAATGACATTACAACCATAAGTAGCAGTTTATCTTGTAAAAGAGCTCCTCCAAGTTGTTGAGCTGTCCTTTTCTTGTCACAATATGCACCTCCAATCACCCTAAATGCATGAGATGATAACCACTCACTACAGCAGCATAAGGGCATAATCACTCTACAAAATCCAACCCCCAACCACTTAGAAGGCTGGGAATATATAGAGAAGTAGGGTAAGTTGGGAGTTCTTATCCAATTACCAATCTAAGGTAAGATATCCACCTTTTATGGAGGGATAGGATCAAAGGATAAGTGGTGAAAACTCCAAAGTATGGAAGGATAAGATCCAGATGTTTTATTAAATATATGTAGTTAAAACAACTTTTGGAAACTCCTGAAAGGGGAAGCTTCCAGAATCCCAATCATTCTCCTGGATTTCTAGAACCAACACAGGTGCAAAGAGGAGCAACCTGCTAGTGAGAAATGTAGGCCATAGTGGAGCAACTTGTAGGTAAATGCACCCTAGTAGCCTTACAGGGAGAATTGGTCCTCAAACTGGCTCAGATGATGCTGTTTAGGGCTAAAATTTTGGGGGATGAAGGGAACATGCTTAGGGATTTGAGAAATATGGTGAAAAGGCGAAATAGGATATTGATTGATCCCATTAGGAGGCTCACTAATCGGATGTGAAAAAATGGCCTATAACACTGATGCTCCTTCAATTTAATACATTCATAACATACTACATAGCCTCTTTTCATAAAGAATCCACCATGACCTTCCTTGCGTGCATCAATGCACACTATAAAGTTTACATTTTGATACAAAATCTTCAATATCGATGCATGTGAGAGAAATTACTTTATATTTTGAAAAAATTCTTCACACTCTATTGTCCATTCAAATTCCATGCCCTTATTTTGCACAAAAGTGAGTGGGTGTATAATTTTGGTGAAGCCTTGAATAAATATTTTGTATTAGCCACCAAGACCCATGAAAGATATAAATTTAATTACATTTCTTGGTATTGGTTAACATTTGGTTAATTCACTTTTCTTTAAATCCAAGTCTATGCCTTCTTCCCAAATGACATGCTCATGTAGTGGGTTTGCTTTTGGTAAAAATAACATTTACTTAATTTGGCATAGAGTTGATTTTCCCTTAGTACTTCTAGTACTATCCTTAAGTTCCACTCATGCTCTTACAGTAATTTGGAATAGACAAATAATATGACATCTAAGAAGAGAATGAAAATATTATCCAAGTAGTTTATAAAAATTCCATTCATCTAGCACATAAAGATAGCTGATGCATTTTTTAATCCCGATGGTGCCACTATAAATTCATAGTGCCATATATTATCCTAAATATTGACTTACTTATTTCCTATTATTTGCTTCTTAATTGATGGTACACAAATATCATATCTTGGACAACACCTTCATTCTCTTTAGATGACCAAAAATACCAACAGTTATGGGAAGTGGGTACTTGTTCTTCATTATAACCTTAATTAATTGTCTAGAATCAATGCATAATCTCAAGGTGCCATCCTTCTTTTTCACAAAGAGTATTGGTTCTCCCCAAGGTGAGAAACTTGGGTATATGACCCCTTGTGCAACAATTCCTCTTGCTACATTTGTAACTCCTTTAACTATAGGGTACTCATCCTAAATGGATTTTTCGATACTAGAGAAAATCTAGACAATATATCAATGGAAAATTCTATGTCTCTTTTATGTTGGGTGTGTGTTATATTCTTTCCACAAGTAGGAAAGTGAGTTGTGTTTATGAAATTTCATTCAGTGAAGTGGAGACTAATTTGAAAGGGAAGATTAGAGAGGCAACTAAAAGAGACCTTGAGTACCATTTCCCGTGGAAATAAGAAAAAGATGAGAACTCCAGTGAACGACAATTGGGATATGTAATAAATTCAGAAAACCGGTTACTCTATCACATCATGATGTATGTACCGCATAAAATAAGCCTCAAACAATTGATCTTAGATGAATATCATAAGAGCCCTTATGCTACTCATCCGGGTTATTAGAAGATGATTATTGCCTTAAGGAAGGATTATTTCTAGCCGGGAATGAAGAAAGAGTTGGCTGAGTATTTATCTAAGTGTTTGGAATATCAACAAGTGAAGATTTACAATCAACATCCCACCAGGTTGCTTCATCCATTACTCGTCCCTAAGTGGAAATGGGAGACTATCAAACTTGATTCCATTACTGGCATACTTAAGACTAGGAAACAAAATGATTCAATAATGGTGGTAGTGGACAAATTGAGCAAGTTTGAACATTTTATTTCAGTACAATCAACTTATAAAACAGTTTAAATTGCTAATATATTTATGAAATAATTTGTTAGGTTGCACGGAATACGAAAAGTGGTAATCTCATATAGATATGTTAAGTTTACATCTGTGTTTTGGAAATCTTTATTTGGCAGACTGTGTATTCAAATACAATTTAGTACTGCATATCCCAAGACAAACGCGCAGATAGGATGAGTAAACCAAGTATGTGAAGACATGTTAAGAATATAGTGATGCAACAACCAACTAGATGGGAGGATTACGTCCACTTGGTAGAGTTCACCTACAATAATAGTAATCACACATCCCTAAAAATTAGCCCATTTGAAGTATTTTATAGGTGTAAGTGTAGAACACCTATTAACTGGAGTGGTCCAGAGGAAAAATTGATATTAAGACCTGAAATGCTAAGAGAGAATAGAGGAAATGGTAAAGGGAGTAATGATGAATTTGAAAGCTACCCAAGATTTTCAATCAAGTGACCATGTGTATGTGACAGTAAAAGCTAAAAAAAGTTTTGGGTGTGTGTTATATTCTTTCCATGACTACCCCATGAGTAGGGGGGTGGTAGCCCCTATCCACGAGGTCTAGTGCAGAGCCCGAGATTTTTTTTTTTTTTTTTTTTTTTTTATTTTTTTTTCGGACCCCATATTAGGTGGGCAGACCTACCTATGGTTTTGTGCATGGATTTCACAGATGGTTTTGGGTATGATGGTTTTCTGTCCATGGTATTTTGTAGATTTGGTCAAGGGAACTACGGTTATGTTCTAAAATCCAAGGTTAATGGATTGGGGTTTATGGATGCCTCATCATATATATATATATATATATATATATATATATATATATATATATATTAAAAGGAATATATATGAAAAATCAATGTGGTATTCCCGGTTTTAGGATCTAGGGGAAAATCTCTATGTATGTTTTATGCTTTATGCTCTTGCCATTGTTTATTTTCTATTTTTAGAATTCGTATGGACATAATTTCTGTACAAGTTTAAAACCTACATATGGTATCTGAGTTGTTTTGGCTTCAAGGGGACACCTTTTCTGCTAAGGGGTTTTGCTTGGGCCTATGGTAGACCCTGTTGAGTGGGAGATCTGCAGGATCGATTCTTGTGGTGAAAGAAGATGGAAAGTAGAGGAAAGATAGAGATCAAGAAATTTAATGGTCAGAGTTTTGAGTTGTGGAAAATCAAGATGGAGGATCTAATGTTGGATAAAGATCAATGGATCACGGTAGATATGGGTACTAAACCAACAACAGTGTCAGCTGAAGACTGGGCGAAGTTGGATCGAAAGGCAAAGAGCATAATACGATTGTGTGTCTCAGATTCAATATTACTGAATGTATCAGGGGAAGCTTCGGCAAAGGCTTTGTGGGACAAGTTAGGGAATTTGTACCAATCTAAGTCTCTGGTGAATAAATTGTTCGAATGGAAAAATATATATAACCTAAGGATGAAAGATGGAGACTTAGTGACAGATCATATGAATGCCTTTAGCACTATGGTAAGCCAGTTCTTATGTGTTGATATTAAAATTTCATATGAAGATAAGTGCATCTGTTTTTTGCATTCTCTACTAGATTTGTGGGATAGTCTGGTTGTTGCAATAGGTAGCAATGCAACTTCCTTGAAATTTGATGAAATAGTCTCATCCTTTCTGTCGGAGAAGATAAGATAGAAAAATATGGAGGGACAGAATGGTGATGCCTTGTTTGTACGAGGATGGTCCCAGAACAAAAACAAAAATAAGTCCTCGGGTGGGAGATCTAAACATAGAGGGAGATATAAATCTCCAAGAAAACCTGTAAAGGTGTGCTAGAAATGCGGAAAGGAAGGGCACTTAAAAAGGGACTGTAAATCTAAAGCTCCTGAGAAAGGAAAGGGATTTGGTGATGCTCCTTCTGCAGAGGAAAAAACCACCTCAGATGAAGGTGGGGATGTGTACTTGGCTTCTTCTTCATGAACACATGTATATCATGAGGCATGCTTTATTGACTCAGGTGCATCCTTTCACTTCACTCCCCATAGAAAGTGATCATGTGAGTATGAGAAATATGATAGCGATGATGTCTTCATACGGGATGACAGGAAGGATAGAATCATTGGTCACAGAAAACTCAAGTTGAAGTTGCAAGGTGGAAGGATTAGAGCACTTTCTGGTGTTCTGCATATTCTTGCATTGGTCATAAATATGATTTCTGTAAGCAAGTTGGATGATGCAGGTGTAAAAACAATGTTTGAGAAAGATACCTGCAAGATGGTTTAGGGAGCACTGGTATTGATGCAGGGAGTTCGAATTGGAACTTTATACAAGTTTCAGGGTAGCACTGTTATTGATGGGTGCAACAGTTTTGTGGTTCCTGAAAGTGGACCAGAAAATCTAGTGGTCTCCAGAAAAAATATCATGCTATGACATCAACGGATTGGACATATTAGAGAGAAGGGCCTTCAAATACTTCATGGTAATGGTATGGTAGAAGGTATGTCTAATTTCTCTTTGGATTTTGATTTCTGTGAAAATTGTGTATATGGGAAGCAAAACCAGGTGAGTTTCCCCTCTAGTGCTAAGATGGAGAAAGAAATATTACAGCTTGTGCATAGTGATGTGTTTGGACCTGTGTCGGTTCCATTGCTGGGTAATTTTGTGTACTATGTATAATTTATATATGAATTCTCAAGGAATACATGGATATATTTCCTCAGGAAGAAATATGAATTCTTTAACAGGTTTAAATAATTTAAGGCTCTGGCGGAAACCAGACAGACAAGAAGATAAAGGTGATGAGGACAGATAACAGTGGAGAGTTTTGCAAGAACGAATTTGAAGAGTTATATAAGAAGTATGGTATAGCACGATAGAAGACTAATCCATACACACCTCAGCCAAAATGGAGTTGCAGAAACAGTGAACAGGACATTGATAGAAAGGAAATAAGCATGCTCAATGGTGCCAGGTTAGGACATGAATTTTGGGAAAAGGTGATGGAGAGTGCATGTTACCTGGTCAACTAAATCACCTTCATCAGCATTGGAGGATAAGACTCCACAATAAGTATGGACTAGTAAGAAACCTTCTCTTTCACATCTGATGGTATTTGGATGTGATGCACATGTACATGTTCCAAAGGAGAAAAGAAAAAATTTGGATAGTAAATCTGACAGGTGTATCTTTATTGGGTATAATGATGGTTTAAAAGGTTATAAGCTTTCGAACGCAGAAACAAGGAAGGTTGTGTACAACCAAGATGTGGTGTTTAGAGAGGTGAAAGAAGTTGTTAAACATGAAGTCCTACCAAAGGAACCTGAGAAGATAGATTTTGAGCTAAAGGAGGAAGAATCATAATCTATAACAGAAGAGGAATCAGAAGATGAAGAGCCACAAACTCTAGCTATGAGAAGATCAGTTCGAGTATGGACTAGTAAGAAACCTTCTCTTTCACATCTTAGGGTATTTGGATGTGATGCACATGTACATGTTCCAAAGGAGAAAAGAAAAAAATTGGATAGTAAATCTGACAGGTGTATCTTTATTGGGTATAATGATGGTTTAAAAGGTTATAAGCTTTCGAATGCAGAAACAAGGAAGGTTGTGTACAACCAAGATGTGGTGTTTAGAGAGGTGAAAAAAGTTATTAAACATGAAGTCCTACCAAAGGAACCTGAGAAGATAGAGTTTGAGCTAAAGGAGGAAGAATCAGGCTCTATAACAGAAGAGGAATCAGAAGATGAAGAGCCACAAACTCCAGCTATGAGAAGATCAGTTCAAGAAAGAAGGCATCCATAAAGGTATAGTCCATCTTCTTTCTATTTAAATTTTTCTTTATCTATTACTGGTGATGATCCCAGAATTGTGAGGGAAGCAGTAGATTCGGAGGATGACAAACTATGGAAAGAGGTCATGGTTGATGAAATGACATCTTTGCACAAAAATGAGGCTAGGGATTTGGTGGAGTTTCCAGATGGAAGGAAACTCATTGGTAGAAAATGAGTGTTTAGGAAGAAGATGAATGCAAAAGGCAAGGTGGAGAAATAAAAATCTCGGTTGATAGAAAAAGGCTATTGTCAGGTGTTGGGAATTGATTTTGGTGATACCTTTTCTCATGTTGCCAAGGTATCTTCTATTAGATTACTTTTATCTGTTGCTTCTGCTTTTTATTTTGAGGTAGAACAGATGGATGTGAAGACAACATTTCTTCAGGGGGATTTGGAAGAAGAGATCTACATGAATCAATCTAAAGGCTTTGCAGTGAAGGGTAAGAAATAACTAGTATGTAAGTTAAAAAAGTCTCTGTATGGGTTAAAATAGTCACCGAGGATGTGGTATCAGAAATTTGATACATTTATACAAGGACTTGTCTTCACCAAAAGCAAAGCAAATCATTATGTGCATTTTAAATTAATTAGTGACCGTGTTATTTATCTGGTCTTATATGTGGATGATATGTTGTTGGCTGGAAATGAAAAAGAAATTATCCAGGATTTGAAGACCCAATTGTCCTCCAAATTCAACATTAAAGATCTTGGTGCTGCAAACTATATTTTGGGCATGGAATTAAATGAGATCGGGCAAAGAGGAACTTCTAGTCAAACTAGAGGAAGTATGTCGAGACAATACTACAGAGGTTTAATATGCAGGATAGTAAACTGGTAAAGGTTCCTATTCCTGTAGGTTTAAAGTTATCTGCTGAACAATGTCCTGAGACACAAGAAGAGGAAGAGGACATGTCTCGTGTTCCATATGCAAGTGTAGTCAGTAACCTGATGTATGCAATGGTCTGTACTAGACCAGGCATTTCACATGTAGTGGGAGTATTGAGTAGGTTTATGTCAAAACCAACACTGGACAATAATGAAGTGGGTTTTCAGGTATTTGTGTGGCACTAGTTATTATGGTTTTTGCTACCATGAAAGACTAGGATTTGACAGAGTTTTGGACATCTATAGCTTTGTTGATGTTGACTGAGCTGGAGATTTGGATCAAAGAAGATCTACAAGTGGGTATGTGTTTAACCTATTTATAGGTGCAGTGAGTTGGATGAGTAAGAGATAGTATGTTGTGGCACTTTCATTTACAGAGGCAGAATACATGGAATCCACTCATGCAAGCAAGGAAGCAGTTTGGTTGTAGAGATTGTGTTCAAGTATGGGGTTATTACAAAAAGCTATAAGGATAGACCGTGACTGCCAAAGTGCATTCAAAGACAAAGCACATTGATGTTCAGTATCACTTTGTGAGGGATATGGTTGAGGATAAAAAGGTGTTGCTGGTAAAGGTGGACACTTTGAAGAATACTGCAGATGCACTGACAAAGTCTGTGAGCACTGAGAAATTCTCTTTGTCTAGAGAAACAATGGGTGTTTTAGGGTTGGACCAATGAATAAGCTCTCCCGTGGAAAGAAAACAACAAGTGGGAGAATGTTAGGTGTGTGTTAAATTGTTTGCACGACTACCCCATGCATAGTAGGGGGGTCACAAGGGGATTTGGAGGGGGAAGATAACCCCCCTGCACGGGGTCCGGGGCAGTGCCCCTTGAATTTTTTTTTTTGGACCCTATATTAGGTGGGCAGACCTACCTATGGTTTTGTTCATTGGTTTCACACATGGTTTTAGGCATGATGGTTTTCTGTCCATGGTATTTTGTAGCTCTGGTCAAGGGAACTACAGTTATGTTCTAATCCATGGTTAATGGATTGGGGTTTATGGATGCTTCAACATGTGTATATATGTATTGTAACATTGACAGGAATATATATGAAAAATAAATCTGGTATTCCCAGTTTTGGGATCTAGGGAAAAATCTCTATGTATATCTATTTTATGTTTTACACTCTCTCCATTGTTTACTTTTTGCTTTTAGAATTCGTATGCCGATAATTTCTATACATAGTTAAAACGTACATTTTAAGTGGTAATACTAAAATCTCTCTAAACACATCCTTAAATTCCTATAGAATGGTAAAATTCCTCCAAATTTAGATCGATATACCCTTCTAGCTCCACTACATGAGTTGTAAATAGTTAAAATTGTTTTCTAAAGCATCTTTTGAGCTATAATGCTAATTTTTCCTTTGTATAAATGGGACTTTAAATCCCCTAGACTATCCTTGATTTCCCTTCCTCATCAAGGCAAGTAAATTCATTGTTGTAACAACCTAGAATAGCACGATGCATGTCCAAACAATCCATCCAATGAGAATACCATAGGAACCCAATGGAATGATATTTATATCTACAATTGTGCCCACTCCATTCAAATTTATGTGACAACCCTTGACAATTTCAATGATCTATCTTTTGGTTCTAGTGGCTGGTTGAAACAACCATAATATTTTAATATTACTCTTTTTTTGAATGAATTACATCCATTATATTAGATCAATTAGATATGGCTTGTTCCTAAATAAATTTAAATGGAAATGAGATAATTTGAAATCTTACATTCCACTTCAATCATGTGTGATTGATGCTCAACTTGTTAATTTTCCAATGTTGCATATATCCTTGGAATGTTCCTTCTTGGGTCTTCAACTATAGTGGTTTCCTAAAGGTCATGAACAATTCTTAATTTGTATTATTTATAAGGGAAATCCTTGAACAATTGTTCTCCCTTATAACCCGAACATCTAATTGGTGGTATTGGTATTCCTTCCAGATTATGCCATCTTGGGCTGACTTTGAGCTACCTAGCTTAGCTGATATACATTGGGATTGTTCATAAAATATGAATTGGGTTGAAAACTTCCATCGTTTCCTCAATTTTCTCCCTATTTCCCTTCCAAGAATTTTGAAATGTGGCTCTACATTCATTCTATTATTAAAAGTACTTATCCTTCCAAATAGTCTCTTCAAAGGTCTTGGGTTCATCAAATTGTATTTTCTTCTTGAAGAAAGTAGGAAATCCACTATTAACCTCTAAATATTCACTTTATCATCCTTGATGAAAATGACATATCTTATAAACTCCAAGAAATTTCTCTCATGTTCATCCATTTTCATATTTCCTAACTTAAGTTTAAATAACTTTTGCATTTTCGTATCATAATAGTGCTTTGACAAATACTTATTTTGAAAGTACCCTTAAACTAATTCCAAGTGATATTTTCCTCATGAAGATTCCTAATTTGTTTCAATTGATCCCACCACATATATACCTTTCCTTGAAAATGGTACATGGAAATCTCTACTTCCAAGTTGGAGGAATAGTTACGTAGCTGAAGATACTTCCTAATTCCAAGAAACTAGGATTCAAAGTCTTCTCCTTTCTTATTATGTCCAACACATATGGGTGGCTTGATATTGTTTTGTCATAAATAATCCAATTGATGTATTCTCCTTTGATGTTTGACAAGATATACCTCTAGACTAGTTTGCCATTATTCTAATGAATATACTCCTATGTCTATGTAACTAGGTGATTAGAGTGGTTTATGAGACCACTATCACTCCTTTCAATGTCTGTCTCTTTATGTCTCTCTCTTCTTGCATGATATCTTCTTTCTTCTCCATACCTTGAAGATAATCCCATCCTAACTTGTTTTTGTAGATGGTTTATAATCTATATAAGTTAAGTGTTAGTGTAATTTTCCTCCTTCTAGGCTTTGATTATTCACCCACGATCTACCCTATAGCTTAATAAAACCATTCTCAAATTTATATGAACTCAATTGGCTATGATTTACCCCTACACACATTGGACCCTATCTCCAAATTACCCATACTAGAATTCATGTTCATCACTCCCTCCTCATGGCTCTAATTTCCTATGGCATCTTCCATGCTCGTGGCCATCATGATTATACACAATTTGTAATAAATGCATTTTATTAATTGTAATTAATTTTGAAAATTTCAGAATTTACACACTTTTATGCCCTTTAAGGTCATTATTTTTTCTTTTCTAAGATGATATGCTACCCAAATCAAAATTTTGGGTTTAGGGTTGAAATCCAATCTTCAATATGTTTCCAATGAATTTTCATATGCTCAATTGTGATCTCTATGCAAAAAAATATGGTATTCTAAAATTTGTTTATACAATCCCAATTCTATCTCTTTAATGCTACAAGGCATCTTTATACTAATTCTATAGGGGTTTAGATGCTTAAATTCCAATTTTTATTCCATGGATGGATTATCTTGTCCAAGGTATTTCCATTGACTACTTTCATGCTCAATTTTGAGCTCTAAGAATGAATATATTCCTCCTAGATGTGAGTTGGGATTTACTCCTCCTTGTTGCATTTTGTCAAGTTGTAACTTTTGCATACCATATCTATTTAGAGGACATGGTAGCCTATTGGAAATATCTGACTAAGCACTAGCATTTTCACCAATGGCATGGGTTTTTTATAGACACACCTAGACCTTGAACCTTCCCATAACACGTAATTTGGGGATTCAAAACAACCTTAGAAATTTGGAACTGAACAATTATGAGAAAATCATAATCGACACTGGCTTAGCTAATTTTGTGGAAATATGGCTAACGTGGCATGGCATGCAACTACTATTGTGGTGCTAATGTCCATGGTATGTGACTACTAATGTGGAACTAATGTAGCTAATTTGTGTCTATCTCTTATTTCCCTAATTTGTCCATTATATCATCCCTATCAACAAACTAAATAAAACTCTTAAAAATGATCCTCGATTCCTTAATTAATGGTCAGTAGAAAACTTCATCAACATTTGGGTAATTCCTTCCATATGGGGATTTCCCAAAATTCTCCATAAATGGCCGAAAATATATTTTATTGGAGGTTTTCTTGAAAGTATCTATCGGTTGTTGGAAAAATCCTTCATTGGTGGTTAGCCATTTCCTTTCAATGAGGATTTTCCCAAAAATCTCTGTTGGTGGTTGACAAAATCCTTCATTGGTGGTTGGTCATTTCCTTTTATTGGGGATTTTCTAGAAAGTACCCATAAATATTTTAAAAATCCTTCATTGATGGTTGGTAAAATCCTTCATCAATGGTCTACCATTTCCTTTCATCATGTGGGTTTTGTTGAGTGAAAATCTCCATAAATGACTAGCTCAAAACTTCTTTTTGGATTTGTTTGGAAAAAATTACTTAAATTCATTTCATTCAATTAACCATGAATTCCCATTTGGTGATTATGTAAAATTTCATTGAGCTTCCTTTCATCCCACTCATCAAAGCTTCCTTTCTGGAAATTTCAGAAAAGTTTGTCAAACATCCTTCCAACAGACTTGCCAAAACTTCCTTTTTTCAATAAGTCTAGTAGAGTTCACCAATTTTCCTATTGGCTCACTTGTCAAAACATCCTTTTTGGAATGGAAAATTTCAACAAATTTCCTTTCACCCCACCTATCTAAAAAAAACTATTTGGCCAACCTCCAAAAATTTTGAACTTGGTGTTGTCCCATTGTTGGAGGGGCTAGTCGACTAATTTATCTAGCCCAATGGAGTCGACTCACCAAATATGTATTGTAATTGGGTTAGATCCTCTATAGATTCAGTTGACCAAGTCAGTTGGGATAAGTCAGTTGAGACAATTAAACTGTTGTAACTATCTACAAGGATATAAATATATATGTACTCAACTTTATGTAGTTGGTTGGTGACCTATTGAGATAAATCTATTACAAGTGTACTTTTGTTGGCTCTCCACTACTTTTGTGTCTATTTTCTCTTCCATGTGATGCATATTACTCTTTAACATTACAAAATGTTCCACTCTATTAGTAACTAAAGCTATTTTCTAGACTACAAAATTGATTGTGTTTCCAGTACTTTTGGATCCAAGTTCATACAATATGCTTTCATAAATGTTATCGTTTGAAGAGATACAAGAGTGGTGGGAGATAAAGATAAATAATTACTGGAAAAATTACGCAAGGAGGAATCAACTATCTATCATAGAATCTAGAGTGTATTTCTTCATGAAAGCACATGAGAAGTTTATTGAATCAATCCCCGTCAAAATAAAGAAATATATGGACCAACCACCTAATGTGACAAGTAGAATATGATGGTCAGTAAATCCTAAAATTAACTAACAAAGGAAAAATGAAATTGAATGAGTGGGTAGACAAAATATTTATGAATTATGTGAGGAGAAAGCAATAGAAGAACATGCTTTTGTTGAAAGAATCAAAGCAATGTCCTACGCCGATTTTTATAATATTTTTTGTTCTACTATACATGATTTATTACATATATTTCTCCCTGATAAAGGAGTTAGCCATAAACTAGAATATATACCACCCCCACAAACTCCAATAAACTCTGACAATAGCAACTTTCAAGCTAACTGGGAGAAATTTCTTGATGCCTAGTGTAAAGACATAAGAGAAGTGTGGGACTAATTCTTGAGTAGTTAAAAATGTTTGACAAAATCATAATCACCAACTAGGAGTAAGTTGGGTCTGCGATGGTGGGCTAGATGTTCATGTTGGAATAAGGAATTACTGGGGGGGGTGGGGTGAATCAGTAATAGTGATATTCTTAAATATTTTTCTTGAATATGCTTTCACTCCTTTTTATTTGTTGTTACTTATGAGAGAATTTATTCATAAATAAAGTAAGAAACAAGTTTAAGCATTCATATGCTCATATAGACAATCACATGAGCAACATACACATTTTAACACCTGTGTTTTCATGTGGAAACTTGAAGGGAAAAAGCCACCAATTTTCTGCTTGTCTATGATGTAATTTAAACACCTACTTAATTACATCAATTTGTTTGTTTGTGACCACCCACTCATAGGAGGCACTGACCCCTTAGGTTAGAAAGCACTAACTTTACAAGAGGCACCAACCTCTTCTAAATGCATGCTACAACCTACTCTTGAAATTGTTCTACTATTTCATAAAAATTTCAAACTGAAAATAGAGGCATAAAAATTTATGAAAATACCAATCAGGTTGGTTGCATAAACAACTTTTGCTCTCGGTCCACTGCTATTCCACAGAATTCCTTCAGTCTCATACAACTTCTCTTGCCCACTGCTCACAACAACATATCCTCAGCACTCTACCTTCTCTCGCATAGGCTCTTAGTTGCACACTCTTCATCTCTTCTCTTATTGTTCTTCTCAAAGCACACATTGTTATACAATATCTTTTCACACTCCCTATATCATATCTTGAAGTGTTGAACTTTGTGTTGTTAATGCCACAAATGATAGAAGTTGTCAATGTATTCACCATGAAACATGTTTAGAAGCATCCCTGAAGAGAAGAATAAGACTTGCCTTGAAATAATTCTGAATAAAATTGTCAAAAACCTTGTTTTTTTAGGATCAACATGTTTTGCATAACTAGTGACCCATGTTGGTCACTTGTTGCATCATACTATCCTAGAGTTGCCACTGTGACTTTTATCAAGAAAACCCGCACTGATCCTCTTTAGGAATTTTTTCCCAAATTGGAGGAGAGGATTCTCTTACTAAAAGTCTCAAGAATGGTGAGATGGTTACAGGTGAATGAACATTGGAATGACACCTCCCACTCCTGATCCTTGATCCTACTTTCATGGATCTTTCCTTTGAGATGTGGAACTTATCCCTCCTTTCATGGATCCTCAACTCCCTCTCCTTCCCTATAAATGGGATCCCTACTACCCACTAATGGTTGGCTTATGATTTGTTGCCTTCCTAGTGCTAAAATATGCCCAATTGCTACCCATTTTGCTAAGGAGAAAGGAGTGCTTTAAGTTTAAGGCTGGAACTTGGAAAATCACCTAAAGGAGGCTTGTAACATCAAGGCTTAAGTGGTTATAATGCTCCCTTTACCATCTATTAATAATACATTATGAGTTTGATTTCCATGAATGTGTAAATTATTGCTCATGTAGTGTAATATCCTTGATATGTTACATGGTTTATATTGGAATGAATTTTTCTATGTATGTGTTTGTTGTCTCCATGTGATCTTCCTTTTAGGGATTCACTCATAATGGCGAAGATGAGATTGATCTTAGAAATGAAAGAATCAAGGACGACACCAACGAATGCTAGCATCAGAGTGAGGTAGGCCATCTCTCCTCCTTTGTTTTTTCTAGTATAAACTAGGAAAGTATACATATATTTGTCTTCATTTATTTCTAGATCCTCCCATAAGACTAGAGGGATTGTTTCTATCTGCAGAAAGGATTTCCTGCACACAAAAAATGGTGACTCCACTAGGGAGCTTATAACCCTTCAAACCTCATTTTATGTTTGGTCTTTTTTATTAGTTTGGTGAGCCTCCTAGTGATCTGTAACATAGGTTCATTATGAGTCTCCATTCTGAGTAGTATGTTCTTTAGATTGTCAAGTCTGGATCTCTCTTTGAGTTTCTTTTAATTTTCCTAAGTCTTTCTCTTCTAATGTGTTTTCTTTAGAAACAGTCATGCTGCCAGCGCTGATTTTACCCAGTACAGTCATGCTTGTACCTCTATCTCACACTATCTGCCTGTGTTGATCCATAAAAATCAATAATTTTTTATGGTCTCTACCAGAAAGGTCTAATGTGTCTTGACCTCTGAAGTTTCCTCCTGCTCTATGTGCGTATAATTTTCCATTATTTTTTTTGATCTCATATTGGTTTGCAAAAGGCCATCCCATTGTTTGAGGTAGTGAAAGTGAATTTTAGTTGAGTCCTTAGTTATTTGGGTCAATTGAATTTAATGTTTGTTGCTTGTGTGTGTGGAAGGAATATTGATTTGTTGTTGTTTAAAGCGTTATTAGTTCTATTGAAAACCATAAAAGAAATGAAATTTTCATTTTCTTAGCTTTCATCTCAAGGTTTACTTTTCGAAATTGCATTAGATTACATTGCATTGAAAAATCGTTTTTGGGATTATCATTGAGCATAGATTACATTGCTTAGTGTTGAAAGTTAAAAAGTGCATTCACATTCATTGAAAAGAAAAAGTTAAAAAATTCATGTAGGTGCATTTTAGTGAATTGAAATTATTTTTACTTTTGGTGGGTGCATTGAAATAGTGAAAGGGAAAGATCTAGTTAGGAATATTTTTTTGTTTCATAGTTGGTTGTTTTATCAATGTTTAAGCTTCTTCCCTATGGTAGATAAATTTCATTGAAATGAAAAGAATCATTTTTTCATATTAGTTGCATCATAGGTGTGTTCATCTGACATCATTTTTTGAGCCTTGAAACTGAAACTTAATTCAAGGTCAACTTTAAAATTTACCTCAATTAACCTAAGGAGCATTTGGAACATTAACGAAAACATTTAGAGGTCTAGGCTAGAGATGTGTTCCAGCGTCGTTAAACGTAGGAGCTATCATTGTTTACCTACGTTGCATCCTAGGGGTGAAATCATGTTCCACATATGGAATTGTATAAGATTGTTCTCTAGTACTTTCAGGTATATCAGAGGCACTACACGCATGGTAAGTATATGGGAACGCTCTCATCGAACGGTCTTGAATTAGACAACACTACTACAGACTTCACTCCCATGTAGAGTCACATACATTTTGGGAGTCCCCAATAGATTGATATCCATCCATAGGTAACCGAGTCTGTTGCCTTGTATATTGTGATACATTGAACATAGCATTCGGGGAGATTGGTTGTCGTACGTTAAGTCCTTGGTTCGCCAAGGTGGATATTGCTATTCATGGTTGCATGATAAACCTTTATGCCTAGTTACCCATTTTTGATTTATTTTTTGTTAATTTCTAAAATTAATTGACCACATACTAACATCCTACTCATGAAACAACTCGTTTTGCCCTCAAAATGAAGGGTTAAATGTAAAAATGGAATTGAGCCAAAGTATTCACCAACACACAATTAGTAATTGATTTAGTGAAAAGCCATCATGGTAGAACCACCAAATCCTCTGTCGCACCATGCCCAAGGTTCACCTCCCTACCCTCTTCATGTTCTGAGGCTGACATGTTACAACAAAGAGTCCAAAACATGACCCTCAATACAGAACACAATATCTATCTATGGAGATGCTAATGCACATGATCCACCTAGAGTTGTAGGTTTTGATAATGTTAAGATTGAGCCCCTTGAGAACCAAGGTGGTTAACTTGGTATTGTCCTAATTTTGCAACCGCTTGCTTCCTGACCACCGGCTCAAGAGTCGGTCACTTCATCTTAGGAATCTCGTCTAGCTAGTCCTCAACCTACTTCAGAGTTTTTGATTTTTCCTCCCAATCCACTCTTTATTTAATATATTGTGTATTTATCACCTCTGGATCTGTATAGTACTTTTGATACTAGCATACCCTTGGATCCTTCTCCTAGAGAATCTCAAGTTCTGATTCGAGAACTATTCCCAAACATGGAAACAAATAGTGATAATCCATCTGTGGAGTCAACACCCCAAGGTGCTCCTTTGGAAACATTTGAAATCCATGTTTCAGGTGCTTACATTGATCCTATATCACTCCTTCCTCCTGATAACTTCCCTTATGTTTCCACTCCCTACAATCTGATGAGTGGGCCAAGCGCAACTCCTACTTATAGTGCACCCTTGGTCCCACAAGGTTATAACTCTCTCAGTGATGCTTTTTCTAACACTTCTGGTGCAAATTCACTTTTTCCATAACCCCATTTGGTCATCTAGTGTCACTCCTACTACTGGCTCGTTTGTTTCAAACATATCAACACTTACGTAGACCCCTCCCCAGCCTACAATAACGATAGGTCAAATGCATGTTCCTCTTAGGCCTTCTACTCCTTCTACTGTAGCCATGGTAACTATAGTCCCCACTCAAAATGGACAACCTACGAGATCATCTATTCCACCATCAGGGTGGAAACTACCTCCACCCTATGTACCTCCTACTTCTAGTGGAAACCATGCAAACTGTGGACCCCCTCCTCCCACATCAGGATCAAATTAGCCCATTGATGCTATTTCTAACCCGAGTAGAACATCAGTTCCATCTATATCAACTACTATCACAGGGACCCCCTTGCAAGGTCACCAAGTCCCCTTGACTCAACCTTCCTACCAATAGCCATATGTTCCTAGTGGCTCTCAACAATCCCAAATTTCACTATTAGGGGTTCCTCCTAATCAACAGGCAGGTCCCCAAATGCAGTTTGGCCCCAATCCTTCATATCCTCCTAGGATTGGTAACCCCCCTCTACAGTAACAAATTCCTATCCAACCAGAGCAAGGACCTTACCTATAGCCACAACCACAGGTTCCTTTCCAATCCCAACAGGAACCTTACCAACAGTCGCAGCCACAGGTTTCCTTCCAATCCCAATAGGGACCTTACTAGCAGCCATAACCGTAGGTTCCATTTCAATCCCAACAGGGACCTTACCAATAGCTGTAAACTCAAGTTCCCCTTCAATCACAACATGGACCTTACCAGTAGCCACAACCATAGGTTCCCTTTTAATCCCAACATGGAATTTACCAGTAGTCGTAGCTGCAGGTTCCCCTTAAATCAAAATAGGGATCTTACCCATAGCCACAAGTTCCCTTTCAATCAAAATAGGGGCCTTACCAGCAACCACGTCCACAATTAAAATAGATACCCTACTAGCAAAAATATGGTCAGTTTCCCTAGCAGACTCCATACATCCCATATGGTCTTTACCAGACTCCATATGTTCCATATGGTCAAAACCCACTGTAGTGGGGGCAAACCCAGCCTCCTTATGCTCAAGAAACACCACAGTGGGGGCAGAACCAACCTTAGCAAGGTTGGAATACTCATTTTGGTGCATACCAGGTACCTTACACCCCATATAATCCACAACTTCCATTCTTGGTAACGTTGGAATTGCCAGATGTATCACGAATTACAAATGACTCAATACTACACTCACTATATTGGCCTCTGGTTCCAACTAAAATACCTAGTGACTGTCCTAAGTTCGATGGTAAATCTAGGGAAGACCCTTAAGCGCATGTTATGACTTACCACCTTTGGTATTCCTCTAACTCTTGGGTTGATTATTCAATCTGATTGCATCTTTTCCACCGCACTTTGACGGGCGTTGTTGCTAAATGGTACATTGAGCTCCCTCGAGGTGCTTTCCAAGATTTTAATTCTCTGGCCATGGCTTTCCTCACCCATTTCCAATTACATGTATGGTATGAGACTAGAACCCATCTCTTGACATCTTTGCAGTATATGACCTCCACTCATATCTCCGATCATATCCATGAATGGAGACGTAGGTGTCGTCTCATAAAATTTGACATCCCGGATCAACTTTTGACTCAATGATTTAATAAATCATTCATTCCCTCTATCACTAAATACATAGCCATGGGTGGTTGTGTAATTGAGGAATAAGCCATTGTTCGTGCCTAGTATTTGGATCTTGTCTATTCACAATTGGCACGTTGTATGAACTTCTACTTAGTGCCCCATAACCTTCGACTAGTCCTACATCCTCCAGACTCGTAGATTCACCATGTGTTGATGGTGTCATTGAATTTTTGGCTCAATGGTCTAGTAGTACCCCAACTCCTTCTAAAAAACCTAAATCTACTCAGGCTATTGCAACCTCCAATATTATAGTCAACTCAAAGAATCATGATAAAACCTCAGAGGTAAACTTTGTCCAGTCTACTCTAGCAGATAAATCCTTGAAAGGAAAGAAAAAGGGTAAAGGAAAAGCTAAGCAAGATACCCCCAAACAAGATTCCCCAAAACCATCAGCTGACGATTCATCAAAGCGAAAGCCTAAATATCCTTGCCTTATTTGTGATGAGGATCATTACACTAAGGATTACCCCTGGCATGCTGAAGTAATTCATCTTCTAAAAGGCACCTTAGGGATGCTAGCTGTGTTGAAGGAACCTTTCCCATCTCAATAGATGCAATGGTAGACCAACCCCACGCTCAGACCTCTGGAAGCTCTCAAGTGTTCATGAGTGGCTCATAACCTATTTTCATAGCCACAAAATCAGAAGATTATCCAACTCCTGAGAGACCTGTGGTGGAGAAATATGCCACTCATATACCCTCTTCCTCCACTTCAACCAATTCTAGTCCTCTCCATATCAAGAAACCTATCATTGATTCCATAATCCGACCACCCCCTAAAGGTGTTCTTCGGAAATCATTTTATAATCCAAATGCGTGAGTTGCTCAACACTGCAATATTGTAGAAGAGTTGGCTCAAGAATCTTAGGTGATGTCAGCCTTGGAAGTCCTTCAAACGTTTCCATCACAATGGAAGGATTTTCTATCCGCCATTGGAGGAAATGATCCCACAAATTCCAACTTGGTCACTTTTGATCTTGAAAATCATGTCCCTTGCCTACCACCTCAACTTTTTTTCTCATAAAAGTTGTCGTTATGGGCAAAACTATTCACCGAATTGTTGTCAATGAAGGATCCTCTATATGCATTATGTCCATATCATGTTGGAAAGCCATTAGATCCCCTCCTCTCAACTAGTCCCCAAATACTTCGGAAGCTTTTGATGGTAGAGGTTTTTGACTGTATGGTATTCTTAACTCTTTACCCTTTCAGTTAGAAGGAAAAACTGTCAATTTGGAAGTAGAGGTTGTTGATGCAAATCTTAATGATAAACTTCTACTTGGCCGTATTTGGACTCACACGATGTTTTTTGTGGTTTCTAATATTTTCCGTATACTTCTCTTTCCCCGCCAAGGGAAAATTGTCACAGTAGACCAATTGGCCTTCTTTTCCTCTAGATCTTCAACTGGTAATGTACCTTATGTTGGGAAAACCACCATTCCTTATGAAAATGTGGTAGTGGGTCTTTTCAAAGATTCTTCCTTAATGAGAACTTTTTCCCTTCCTCCTCCCACCAATGTTGCTTCAGTTAATATGATCTTGTCTAGTAACGACCATTGGATCATCCCTAGCCCTAATCAAATTGATAATTTTGGTGACACCATGCCACCCAGCCTCATTGAACAAGCTTACCAAGCTATCCTTTTGGCTTATGCAGATGCATCTGAAACCAATGACCGATTGAGTAGGGTCCTATACTCATATTTACAAACTCCTTGGTTTGGTTCTTCAAATTCTGAAGATCCTTTGAATGAGACTTTCCTTACTGAAGAAAGCATCATTAAAGTCATGTCTCTTCAAGGAACCCCTTGGAATGATATTCATCATCATTCATCTTTTCTTCCTAGCCTTGGTGCGGTTCCTACTGTTGCAACTTTTTTTTACACTTGTAAAAAGTTATAATTGAAATTTCCTTGTTGTTTCTAGCGAAATTCTTCGAACAATTACAAAGTTATCAAGGTAAATGGTGTTATTTTAATAAAAGTTTTAATTTTAAATAAATTTAAAATCTATAGAAATATTATATATAATTTTATAGATTTTATTCATTTATTATTAATTTTTTTGTTAAAAAATGTAGAGTCGAAAGCCCAATCTCTAATTTTCTATGATATATATGTCATAACCAAACTTACAAGGCAATGATCAGATCAAATTCAAGGCAATAAAATAATCAACATCCCAAGCCAAGGAGGGAACTAAATATATATAGGCCTTGAACTATTTTCATTTGGAAAATATGGGATAATGAACATTGCAAATTCAGTATATGTGCAAATTCAATAAGAAACTTGCAGTTTTCAATGGGGAGAATTAGTGGTTAAGGATCAATGAAAATCATTCAATTGAACCCCCTGTGCTTTTCAAAGTTTAACAAATCAGGGGGGTTCTGAAAAGTTGTTTGATGAAACCATCTTTGTATACGTGGCAATCTGTGATGACTTTCGAGACCCCCAGGATGAAAACCACATACCATATGCAACCCCCTCGAAATACATTAGTGGTTTTAGGGGAAAATTTTCAAGTTGATGCAACGATTGGAAAACACTACACCTTAGTTCATTCGGTGTATCAAGCGAAACCAATTGAAGTTTCCAGGTGTCTTTGAGCAAAGATTTGTCTTGTAATAGTTGCATTTTTGTGGAGTGCTAGAAGTAGTTCTAATATCTTGATTGGGCTGTCCCACTCAAATGTCTCACCAGTAGTCTTCAAAATGCCCAGGGAGAAGTAAGACATATGGGAAGTCGACAAAAAAAGAGCATCCCATGGCAATGCAAGTGCAATGCCTGATGTTACAATTCAGAATCAAAAGTTTCATATGTGGCTGCAAGATCCATTGCCACTTGAGGTTCCAATACATGAAACAATTTCAAAGTCTGAACACAAGGCTCTAAGAAAGGGTTCTGACCCAAAATCGTATAATTCATCAAAACTGACAAATGTACCCAATGAAAGATCCTATTTCCATCATGATGAAAGGAATGCAATATCAAGCCATCAACGCAAGGCAAAGAAAAAGGGATTCGATGATTAAAGAGTTTTATTTGGGAACAACTTTTATTTTTATTTTTTTACTTTGTGTATCATTAAAATTTTGCAATGAAAAGTTCATTGCCTTGATTGACTGACAATTAGCAGATTTTAAGGAAAAAGATTCAGATCTTCAGGCAAAATATCAACATATCAAAAGGAATAATTCCATATTGAAAGAGAATTTGGCATGATATCTCTAACATTTCCAAATTATTTTGCAATCATTTCTTATATTTAATTTTATTTGATTTTATTCTAACAAGTTTGTAATAAATTAGATTTTATTTCTAGTGCATTGTTAAGATCTTTTTCCAGAAATCTAGTAATAGCTACCAGTTTGTAATTTCTATATATTGTTTCAATTTCAATGTAAAAAGGTTGGATTTTGATGCCAAAACCCTGTCTCTTTGTAAAAAAATTATTACAAAATTCCTAATTGAAGTATTCTAGCTCCAGTTAATGACAAAATTTGTTTTTCCAGTACTTTCATATGTTATTTCTGCACATGTTCAAGGTAGCATAAGAGATATGGGTAAGAGTAGATTGAGTGTTAATCTCTCTGAAAACCCCTTGAAAAGTTATAATAATTTAAAGAGATTATTTTACTGAACTGCATGTCTTGGTTAATTCCTCTACATCTGTTAATTGTTGCCTTCTGTCATCTGTTGAATGTGTTCTATTTAGCTGTAAAAAATTTCTACATGCATCCACTATGTCTGGTTGATTAAGTATTAAGTATGACTGCTTAATTATCATGAATATTCTTATATTCTTATGTCAAATTCTCTAAAAATCATGTTATTCTGTCAAACTGGATGTTGGAACTTTGACCAAGGACTCTCCAAGAGAAGGATTTATTTATAAACAGATATTGCACCATCATCAACAACCACCCAAAATAAATCATAGATCTGGCCATTATGCTCCATAGGTTGTTGTCTAGTGACATTTGAGGGATACCCCTCTGGTTCAAGGGCCATCTTGAATCTAAAGACTGGTCGAGTTGGTTTCTCGGCATAGTATTGTAGCCAAGAACTACCTACGAGAAATAAGTACAACACCTACCTATCTAGATACTTTAGTTTCCCCTGCAATGACTGCTCCCTTTAAGACACCCATCTTAGTTCACAAGGTGTTGTCTGAAGGAAATTTTGGAAACATCTTGACAACCATGCGCATCAACATCTCTGTGAAACCAGGGATAGTTGAAAACATTCACTTAGGGCCCTCTTGTTCTCCCAATGAGATTAAGATCTATGTGGCACTATTCAAAGAATTTCTGGATGTCTTTGCTTGGACTTATGAAGAAATTCCTGGCATCGGTCCAAGAATTGTGGTGCATGAGATCCAAACCTACCCAGATGTGAAACCTGTTTGACAATGTCTTTGTCCGGTACACCCAAGAGAGGCAGCTACCATTAAAGGTGAAGTTGAAAAAATTCTTAAAGCTGGATTTATTTACCCCATACCACTGACAAATTAGGTTTCCAATATCGTTCAAGTGACTAAAAAGTAGGGAACCATACATGTCTGTGTTGATTATAGAGATATTAATCGAGATTATCCTAAAGATAATTACCCTACTCCCTTTACCGACCAGATTATAAATGAATGTGTTGGGAGTGAAATTTTTTCCTTTATGGATGGATTTTCTCGATATAACTAGATTACTATCCTTCCTGCTAATCAACATAAGATTGCCTTTATCTGTCCTTCGAGAAATTTTCCTATAAAAAGCTTCCTTTTGGACTTAAGAATTCTGGTGAAACCTTCCAAAGGGCCATGTATTATGCTTTCCACGATATCAAAAATATTTTTCAGCAGAATCTTGATGATTTACCCACACACTCGTCTAAACGTTAAGACCATCAGACTCACCTTCAGGATATTTTTCTTCGCTGCCAACACTATAATATCTAGTTAGATCCTAATAAATGTGTCTTTTGCATTGAATCCAATAATCTCTTAGGATTCTTGGTGTCTAAAGAAGGCATCCAAATTAATCCTCTTAAGGTGGAGGCCATTTTTAGTCTACCACCTCCATCTTCTTTACACCAACTTCAAAGTTTGCAAGGGAAGGAAAAATTTCTTCTTCACTTCATCCCAAACTATGCTGGCTTGGCAAGGGTTTTAATTTCTCTTTGAAGAAAGCAGTCCCATTCATTTGGGATGACATTGCTTAGAAACCTTTTGATGCTTTAAAGACCACACTCATTAGTGCACCTTTGTTGCATCCTCCTAATTACTGTCATGATTATTTCCTATACTTGGCTGCCACTGACAGTACCGTTGATATGGTGTTGGTTTAAGACAATGACAACATAAAGGAACATGTGATATACTACCTGAGCCATAATCTCTTTGATGCTAAGACTTGGTATGCCCATGCAGAGAAGTTTGAATTGGCAACAGTTCATGCTTTCCAATATTTTCGCCACTGCATCCTCTTACGCAAAAATATAGTGATATCTGATTGTAACCCCATGACTTATATTCTATCTCGTCAGTTAATTGGGGAAAAGTAATATAAATGGATTTTCATCCTGCAGGAGTTCGACTTAGATTTCACTAAAGCTAAGTCAAGAAATCACTAGATTTTGTTGAATTGATCTGTAATCTTCCCTCTGTAGACACGACTACTGTATCTGATGAGTTGATTCCTGATGAATCTCTCTTCCTTATTAGCACTCATGATCAATGGTATGGAGATATCATCATATATCTCCAAACTCAGACCTTTAGAAAAGATCTATCTCATTCTAAATGACGTTGAATCTGGTACCAATCCCAACCCTATCATTCATTATTGGGGATACCTTATACTGCCTTGGTGTGGATTCAGTCCTTCGACAATGTTTGACACATGAGGAATTTGAGAAATATTTAAATGATTACCACTCTAGAGCTTGAGGAGGTCATATGTTAGGATATGAATAGCTCAAAATATCCTTCGCACCGGCTACTTTTGGCCTTCCATTTACAAAGATTGCATTCTTGCAATCGAGAAATGTCACGCTTTCCAAATCTATATTCGGAAACAACAAACCCCACCTAATCCCTTACACCCAGTTATTATCATTGGTCCATTTGCAAAATGGGGCATTGATTTCATGACTTGAAACCCTCACTTAGACGAGGGGCATGGGTATATCATCATTTCCATGGATTATTTCACAAATGGACCGAGGCTATGCCTACATATGATGCCGATGGTAAAATTTCTTCTCTATTCCTTTTTAATCATGTCATATCTCGGTTTGGTGTTTCGAAAGCCATAGCCACCGACCATGGCTCCCATTTCTGTAATTACATGATGACAAAACTCACTGCTAAGTTAGGCTTACGTCAAGATAGCTCAACTCCATATTAACCATAGGACAATGCTCAAGTTGAAGTTGTCAACAAAGTTTTGGTCACTATGCTTCAACAAGCTATTAGGATGCATAAAAAGAACTGGCATATTATGCTTTTTTTGGCCTTATGGGATTATTGAACCACTTCTAAAACAACAACCGGATTCACACTTTTCCAATTGGTGTATGGTCTAGAAGCCACTCTACCCTTGAGTGTGAGATCCCATCGTTGAAGCTAGCTTTCAAACTACTTCCTAGTACTTCACCTGAAGAAGAACCGTTTCTTTACTTAGAACGTCTTGATGAGAGTTACCGAATTGCTCCATTGGTAACCGAGGCTCAAGAAATATGAGTTAAAGTCCAATATGATAAAACCGTGAGCCATCATGCATATGTGGAAGGTGAATTGGTCTTATTGTACGATCAAGCTAACGATAAATTAAGTGTCGGAAAGTTCGAACCCATGTGGCACGAACCCTATATTGTCAAACACATATTAAAAAAGGGTGCATATGAGTTATTTGATTATGATGGAAATTAGTTGTTTGAACCCCGCAATGGGCTCTACCTGAAAAAGTATTATGCTTAATCTTGTGTAGATACTTTGTACATTGTGTTTTATTTTGGTGTGATTGTTTGAATTTTTGCAAACATGTTTTACCCTGCTTACTGCATGTTCCACTTGGTTTGCATATGTCAACGAACCCTCTTCCTTATGTTTGTTTTGCTAATGGCGCTTGTCATAGTACACAAAATCTGTCTTCCACTGCATAAGCACTCTTTTCTCCCAATGATGAGTTAGTGAGTTTACAGGCTATACGTTTAGAGCACAAAAGTAACAATATAGAAGAATATAGTGCAGTCATAGAACTATTACCATAAGCTATTGCTCTTGCTATTAGAGTGTTGGTTGTTAAACTTGATTCACAACTCATTTTATTACAATTAAATAAGCATTATTCTGCCATAAACCCTAGCATTTTAAGAATGTATTTGCGTGTTCGTCTCTTGGAAAGAAAATTTAATTACATAACATATAAACACATTCCAAGACATATAAATACATTGATAGATGCATTAGCTAACCATGTTTTAGATCGACATTTGCAACATATGTAAAAATAAAACCATGATACAATAGGAACATTAGGTACATAAAGTAAAAAATGTATATATAGATCGCCATATAAATTATGAAAAATGTTTTTTTTTTAAATCAAAAATCAAATTTATGTTCTGAGACACATGGCTCCTCCAACCTACATAAGTGCAAAAATAAGACTAGAGACATGTCTATCCACCAACATGATGCTCATGATAGCATGATATAGCCCTAACAACTCAACCCAACAGCTAACACAATCTAGCTAATACCCTCGTGGTATGCCTCTGATACCAAAGTGGCACCTCATCAATAGTAGCATAATCTGGAATGCCTCTAGTCAAGGCCTCTAGATTGCGCTCCACCTCCACCATAGGATCGACTCCTTTGACATATGGTGCATCCTCAAGCTTTCATGCCACTCTCCTCACTATCAGAGAAACCCCTAGAGGTCTCTCTGGTCCCACATCTGCAAAATATCACAAGTCTCAATCTCAGTTCACATAATTAAAAAAACATCAAAAAATTGAAAAACTTAAAAAACAGTTCTTTACATAAGTCATTTCACTACATCCCAGGTGGCAGTAGGACATCAGGATCTGCTCAGAAATCTGTCCTAGCATAGGTCCAATCATCCACCATGATGAGATGCTGATGTAGCCATGTAAAGAACGTAGGTGGAAAGGACATTTGTTTCCCACCTCCATGACAAGGCATCAACTCTCCCCACCGCAGTAAACGTGGATCCCTGGGTCTAGGAGATTCTACCTCCACCCATTGATATCTAAATAAAGGAACATGCTCTCGAAAGAAAGTCACCAAAATTGATCCATAGCCAAATTGTTTGAGTTTACCTGTCTTTCACTTGATGAGATGATATTTCATATTGACTAGTAGTCCTTCACACCAGTTGAACAAGGTCGGACTATGGCAATCCATTGTATAGTAGAATTGGGATTTGCTCACCACATGTAGAGCTTGGACCACAACCATTCGAACTATGGTGTATATAATTGTTCTTAATGGAAGATTTGTGATCGTTTTGATGTCTAACTTTCTGATTTTTGTCTTGCAGAAACCATGGCAATGTCTAGCTATTAGCATGTCAATGATTTCTCCTCGAGCACGAGGACCAAAAAATTGAATTCGTTGTCCTCTCTTAGAAAAACCAGTGATGAATTATATGTGTGCAATTTCTATGTCAAGCTCTTGGTCCCCTATTATAAACATCTGACAATCTACATCCCACCATCCTATCAAGTGTTGCAATAATTCCACTTAGGCTCTGATCCCAAGTTGCGGAAGAATTTAAGAAATCCACTAATTAGGATCCTATGATGCTTGATGATATCTTCTTCATGGCCTCTTTCTTTCCACTCAATAGCCCTTTTATCCAAAAAATATCCTGTAAAACATCATTGAACAAGGTTTTAATTAGATTCCATGGAGGAAAATTTGCAAAACAATTAGTACTTTTAGAGGTCTACTGAAAAATTTATTTTGCGTCGCTAATGTGTCTGTCCCTAATTTTTTTCATGATTCCTACATGATAGCACTGTTAAGCTCAGGGAGGGAAGTGCGTTCCAGATGGATAAAATCCGTGCTAGTTGCCCTCGACTAGATTTTTATTTAGACGCTCCTAGTTCCCTATCTATGGGTTAAATTGCTTAAAATTACTATCAAATTGCAGAAGAAGGACATATCTCTTACTTGTGATAGATGGTTTTTTGAATGGTGCCCTGGATTGATCACACTCCTCGCCTGAAGATCGGGTGAATTTAGGGAAAAATGTTCTCTCCAATCCACAAAATGACAAATGATAATTTTATTTTTACTTTTGGAGTTTATATAAACTTTTTATTAAAGTATTTATACCATTTAGGGCATATTTTTACCCGTATTTGTATATTTTTCTTGAACCGGGTAACGTTTGTTCATATGTGTAGTAACAAGTTATTACTAATTGGTGACGGTAATTGATTTTGGATAAAGTATCGAGTTTTAATTTATCATTTTTTCGAATTCATAAAAAATAAACGAAAAAGGAACCCCCTTGGAGTAATCTTTCAGCTCTTTTTTGACTCTCGAAATATGAAAAGATTATCGAGCATTTGTCTTTTGGAACTCGTAAAATTAAATGAAAAGACATATACTTAGTATAAGTTTAAACCTTCTGGAATGAGATAGACTAGCTACGAAAAAGGAACACCTTAGTCAAACATGGCTAAGAGGTTCTATTGAATATTATTGTCTTACTTTTCGGATTTGAGAGACTATCGACAAAAAAGGACATCTAGAGTTTCCTTTTTGCCTCTTTTTCAAACTCTCTAAACATGAAAAATATGCTGACTTACCCCTCTATCAGACTCGTAAAACTCAAATGACGAAGGACTTGTCACCACAACGAGACCCAGTTACTCCTTCCTATGGCTCGTTAAAAATGCTAGGAGGATTCATATGAAGGATGAACTTATATGAAAAGCATATGGTATCCTCTTCAAGCATGAGATTAGAAATAAAGAGCTACTCACTAGAAATAGTGGTAAAAAATGGAAGGAAACATATATCCTGTATTTTGTATAAAAGGCAGCGTGTCACTCTTGAACATGACACTTATCTGTATCTCGTGGCGGGTTTGGGTTATCCTCGCTTCGTCACTTGCCTTACTAGGTTTTGGGAATCCATTTTCCTCTCATGTGATTATATCATATTGTCAACATGACCTCTGATCATATTTTGAGTCAAATATTGCCAAATTCGAGAGTCATGTTGCCAATATGTTCAAGAGAAGTCCCATCTACATTTAAAACTACTTATACCATGTTTGACTTTTCTACAACAATCCTGAATCACTCTTTCCAACTCTGCAAAATCCTATGTTTCATGTCGATGATGTGGAAAACATTATGGCCCTCCGATGGATCACTTCTTGTCGACTCCAACTCATTATCCAAGAAGATGATATAGAAACTCCCTTTTAGTACCTTGGAGCTTGCATGCCTCAATGGCAAGTTCTTCACATTCGACGATAGGTTCACATCACTGGCCTTCGATCGAATGATTCTGCAAGTGTTCAAATTTAGCTTCATTGTTCACCCTTGCAGATTGTGTTGTTGTACCTTGAGAGCCATCATCATCATTCATGGTTTATCTCGTGCCCATTAACAGTTTACATAAATGATCGGTAATTAGATGGTTTCTACCATGTTCGGCTCTGACACATTTATTCACATGGTTAGATTGGTACTTCGGTTGGATCGGGATAGAGATGAAGACCCTAGGTTACATATGATAAATCTAGGTTGCATGGAGTTATTAAGTATTCATGATTTTACACATGATCCCTTTTATTCAGATGGCTACGTCCATGCAGTGGATCCATAAACATAATCCTTTCTATTCAGATGGTTGTGTGCATGGCGTGGATTCATGTATTGTTAGATTCCTACTCAGAGATGTATTATTAGAAATACTTACATCAGAGATATCAAATATTTTATATTATGTTTGATTTACATGTATCCTGACGATGTTTCTCTAATTCCTTGGCTTGGCTTGTAAATCACTTCAACCATCACTTCCTGTTTTGCCTTCATGCTTTAGGGGGCATCTGTTATACAATATTTTGTCACACTCCCTGTCTCGTATCCTGAAGTTTTGAAATTTTTTCCATTATTGCCACAAAAGACGAAAGTTGTAAATGTATTCACCATGAAACATGTTCAGAAGCATCCCTGAAGAAAACAAGAAGACTTTCTCTGAAATAGTTCTGAAGAAACTTGTCAAAACCTTTCTTTCAGGAACAATGTGTTTTGCATAACTAGTGACCCATGTTGGTCACTTGTTTCATCATACTCTCCTAGCACTGCCAGTGCAAATTTTATCAGGAAAACCCACACTGATCCTCTTCAAGCAATTTTTCCCAAAATGGAGGAGAAGCTTCTCTTACTAGAAGTCTGGCAAATGATGATCTGGTTATAGGTCAATGAAGATTGGAACGAGACCTCCCATTCTTGGTCGTTGATCCTACTTTCATGGATATTTCCCTTGATATGTGGAACTTTTACCTCCTTTCATGGATCCTCAACTCCCTCTCCTTCCATATAAATGAGATCCCTACTATCCACTAATGGTAGGCTTATGATTGGTTGCCTTCCTAGTGTTGAACTATGGCCAATTGCTTCCCATTTTGCTAAGGAGAAAGGATTACTTGAATGTTAACGCTAGGACTTGGAAACTCACCTAAAGGAGGCTTCCAACATCAAGGCTTAAGTGGTCGTAATGCTCCCTTTACCATTTATTAATAATACATTGTGTGTTTGCTTCCAGAAATGTGTTATTGCTCATTTAGTGTAATACTCCTTGATTTGTTACATGGTTTATATTGGAATGAATTTTTCTATATATGTGTTTGTTTTCTCCATGTGATCTTCCTTATAGGTATTAATTCATAATGGTGAAGAGGATATTGAGCTTGGAAATGAAAGAATCAAGGACAAAACCAACAGATGTTAGCATCAGAGTGAGGTAGGTTATCTATCCTCCTTTGTTTTTTTTGGTATAAATTAGGAAAGTTTACATATATTTGTCTTCATTTGTTACTAGATCCTCCCATAGGACTAGAGGGATCATTTTTGTCTCGAGAAAGGATTGCCTACACAAACCACACTCTCACTTCCCTAGTTCAATGAAAATACACACTTCCCCACCGTTTCTCAATGGAAATCGATGTTTTTGATCTTCCGATTCACACTGCACAATGTTGTCTCTACTGCCTATGCCAATACTACCCAAGAGTACCTCAATATGGCTCCTTTTGTTGTTATAGCTTATGCTGGTTGAAATTTGTCATGGTATTAATCACATAAATGATCTTTTGAATTCTTCCTATCTGATGCCTCGAAGCTATAAGATACAAAAAGCTTCCTATCATGGATCTGTATTCAATCTAATTTACCAGTGGTGTCTCATCTTCTTTGCAAAACTTGCAGCCTACAATCATAGGTGTGCTCATTAGCTTGCAATATTCCATTCTATATTTCTTTAGGGTTTCTCAAAGGTATTTGGATTGGATATAAACACTCCATTTTGAGACCGAGAGATTTAAAAACCTAGGAAGAAATACAACTCTTCAATCATGGAAATTTCAAACTCTGTCTACGTACATTTTGCAAATTGATGCCCCAATTGTTCCATGTCACTGCCAAAGCTTATATCTATAGGTCTTAACCCTGTACAGAAATTACCTGCATATGAATTCTAAAAACAGAAAATAAAGAATGGCGGGAGTATAAAACATAAAACAAATATACACAAATATTTTCCCCTGGATCCCACAACCGAGACTACCAGATTGATTTTTCATTATGTTCCTTTCAATGTTACAATGCATATATATATATCTATATATATATATATATATATATATATATATATATATATATATATATATATATACATGCCAAAGCATCCATAAACCCCAATCCATTAACCCTGGATTAGAACCTAGTCATAGTTCCCTTTACTGGATCTACAAAATACCATGGACAGTAAATTATCATGCCCAAAACCATGTGCGAAATCCATGCACAAAACCATAGGTAGGTCCGCCCACCTAATATAGGGTCCAAAAAATCTTTCTCGGGGAGCTGCCCTAGACCCAGTGCAGGGGGACTACTGCCCCCCTGCATACCCCCCAATGACCCCCCAAAAATTCTCTACACAACGTACATGGGACGCTACCGCCCCCACGCGTGGGGTAGTTGTGGAAAGAATATAACACAACCCAACATTCTCCCACTTTTTGTTTTCTTTCCATAAGGGGCAACACTAGAGCTTAGTCATTGATCTAGCCCTGCAACGCCCATTATTTCTCTACACCAAGAGAACTTCTCAGTGCTCACAAACTTTGTCAATGCATCTGCAGTATTCTTCAAAGTGCCCACCTTTACCAGCAACACCTTTTTGTCCTCAACCATATCCCCCACAAAGTGATACTGAACATCAATGTGCTTTGTCTTTGAATGATAAGCAAGGTTCTTTGCCAATAAAATTTCACTTTGGCTATCACAGTCTATCCTTATAGCTCGTTGTACTAACTCCATACTTGAACACAATCTCTACAACCAAACTGCTTCCTTTTTTGCATTAGTGGCTTCCATGTATTCTGCCTCCATAGTTGAAAGTGCCACTACAGACTGTATTTTACTCATAAAACTAACTGCACCTCCAAATAGGTTAACCACATACCCACTTGTAGATCTTCTCTAATCCAGATCTCCAACCTAGTCTGCATCAACAAATCCATGCATGTCCAAAACTCTATCCAATCCTAGGCTTCCTTGATAGCACAAACCATAATCACTAGTGCCACGTAAATACCTAAAAACCCACTTCACTGCTATCCAATGCTTCTTCCCTGGTTTTGAGATAAACCTGCTCAATACTGGCACTACATGTGTAATTCCTTGTCTAGTACAAACCATTTCATACATTGGTCTACTGACTGCACTTGCATATGGAACACGAGACATGTTCTCTTCCTCTTCTTGTGTCTTGGGACATTGTTCAACAGATAAACTTACACCTACAGGAATAGGAATCTTAACGGGTTTACTATCCTGCATATAAAACCTCTGCAGTATTTTCTTGACATCCTTCCTCTGGTTTAACCAGATCTTCCTCTTTTCCCGGTCTCATTTAATTTCCATCCCCAAAATATAGTTTGCAGCACCAAGATCTTTCATGTTGAATTTGGAGGACAATTAGGTCTTTAAATCCTGGATATTTTCTTTATCATTTCCAAATGGCAACATATCATCCACATACAAGACTAGATAAATAACACAGTCCCCAATTAATTTAAAATACACACAGTGATCTTCTTTTCTTCTCGTGAAGCTAAGTCCCCATATAAATGTATAAATTTTTTTATACCACATCCTTGGTGACTGTTTTAACCCATACAAAGACCTTTTTAACTTGCATACTAGTTCTTTCTTACCCTTCACCGCAAAGCCTTTATGTTGCCTCATGTAGATCTCTTCTTCCATATCCCTATGAAGAAATGTTTTCTTCACATCCATCTGTTCTACCACAAAATCAAAAGCAGTAGCAACATATAAAAGTAATTTAATAGAAGCTACCTTGGAAACCGGGGAAAAAATATCACCAAAATCAATTCCTGGTACCTAGTAATAACCTTTTTCTACAAACCATGCTTTGTAATTCTCCACCTTGCCTTCTACATTCATATTCTTCTTAAACACCCATTTGCTACCAATGGGTTTCCTTCCAGCCGGCAACACCACCAGATCCCAAGCCTCATTTTTGTGTAAAGATGCCATTTCATTAACCATGGCCTCTTTCCAGAGTTTTCCATCTCTGAATCTACTACTTCCCCCATAGTTCTGGGATCGTCATGAGTAATAGACAAAGAAAAATTTGAACAGAAAGAAGATGGAATATACCTTTTTGGCTGCCTTCTTTATCGAACTAATCTTCTCACAACTAGAGTTTGTGGCTCTTTGTCTTCTGATTCCTCTTCTACTGTAGAGTCTGATTCTTCCTCCTTTATCTCAAAGTCTATCTTCTCAGGTTCCTTTGGTAGGAACTCATGTTTAATAACATCTTTCACCTCTCTAAACACCACATCTTGGCTGTACACAACCTTCCTTGTTTCTGGGTTCCAAAGCTTATAACCATTTAAACCATCCTTATACCCAATAAAGATGCACTTTTCAGATTTAATATCCAACTTTGTTCTTTTCTCCTTTGGAACATGGACATATGCATCACATCCAAATACCCTTAGATGTGAAAGATAAGGTTTCTTACTAGTCCATACCTATTATGGAGTCTTATCCTCCAATGCTGATGAAGGTGATCTGTTGACTAGGTAACATGTAGTCTCCACCGCCTCTGCCCAGAATTCTTGTCCTAACCCGACACCACTTAGCATGCTTCTTGCCCTTTCCATCAATGTCTTGTTCATTCTTTCCACAACTCCATTTTTCTCAAGTGTGTATGGAGTAGTCTTCTACTGTGATATACCACACTCCTCACAAAACTCTTCAAATTCCTTCTTGCAAAACTCTCCACCGTTATCTGTCCTCAACACATTTCTCTTCTTCTTTGTCTAGTTTTCCACCAGAGCCTTAAATTCTTTAAACCTTTCAAAGACTTTAGATTTCTTCATCAAGAAATATATCCATGTATTCCTTGAGAAGTCATCTATAAATGAAACATAGTACACAGACTTTCCGAGTGATGGAACCGACACAAGTCCAAACACATCACTGTGCACAAGCTCTAATATCTATTTCGCCCTCTTACCACCATAGTGGAAACTCACCCGATTTTGCTTCCCATATACACAATTTTCACAGAAATCAAAATCCAGAGAGATATTAGATATACCTTATACCATACCATTTCCATGAAGTATCTTCTATCCAATATTTCTAAGCCTTTGATTCCATAGCATGGTCTTTTCTCTAGAGACCACTCGATTTTCTGCTCCACTTTCAGGAACCATAGAACTGTTGAACCCATCGAAAATAGTGCTACCTTGAAGCTTGTACAAAGTTCCAATCTGTACTTCTCGCATCATTACCAATTCTCCCTGAAGCACCTCGCAGGTATCTTTCTTGAACACTATTTTTACACTTGCATCATCCAGCTTTCTTATAGAAATCAGATTTCTGGCCAATGCAGGAATATGCAAAACACCCGGAAGTGTTCTAATCCTTTCACCTTGCAACTTCAGCTTGATGTTTCCGTGACCAATGATTCTAGCCTTTCTGTCATCCCCTAAGAAGACATCACCACCATCATGTTTCTCATACTTGAAGAACCACTCTCTATGGGGAGTGAAGTGAAAGGATGCATCTGAGTCAATCAACCATGCCTCATGATCTACATGTGTACTTGAAGAAGAAGCCAAGACTTACATAGTGCCACCTTCATTTGAGGTGGTTTTTGCTTCTGCAGAAGGAGCATCATCAGATCCCTTTCCTTTCTCAGGAGCTTTAGATTTACAATCCCTTTTGTAGTGCCCTTCCTTTCCACATTTCCAGCACACCTTTACAAGTTTCTTGGAGATTTAGATCCCACACTCGAAGACTTATTTTTGTTTTTGTTTTGGTACTGTCCTCATATAGACAAGGCATCACCATTCTAGCCCTCCATATTTTTCTATCTCATCTCCTCCAACAATAAGGATTAGACCATTTCATCAAACTACAAGGAAATTGCATTGCTACCTATTGCAACAACCAGACTACCCCATGAATCTGGTAGAGAAAACAACAAACTGATGCACTTATCTTCATTTGAAATTTTAATATCAACAGATAATAACTGGCTTAACATAATATTAAATGTGTTCATATGCTCTGTCACCAAATCTCTATCTTTTATCCTCAGGTTATACAACTTTTTCCGTAGGAACAATTTATTCACCAGAGACTTAGATTGGTACAAAGTACCTAACTTGTCCCACAAAGCCTTCGTCGAAGCTTCCCCTGATACATTAAAAAATATTGAATCTGAGACACATAATCGTATTGTGCTCTTTGCCTTCCAATACAACTTTTCCCATTCTTTAGTTGACATTGTTGTTGGTTTAGTACTTGGATCTACCATAATCCATTGATCTTTATCCACCAGCAGATCCTCCATCTTGAATTTCCACAACTCAAAACTCTGACCATTAAATTTTTCGATCTTTATCTTTCCACTGCTTGCTATCTTATTTCACCACATGAATCAATCCCACAGATCTCCCACTGAATAGGGCCTACCACAGGTCCGAGAAAAACCCCTCAACAACAAAGGCGTCCCCTTGAAGCCAAAAAATCTCTGATACCAAATGTAGGTTTTAACCCTGTATAGAAATTACCTGCATACGAATTCTAGAAACAGAAAATAAACAATGGCGAGAGAATAAAGCATAAAACATATATACACAGAGATTTTCCCCTGGATACCAAAACCAAGACTACCAGATTGATTTTTCATTACGTTCCTTTCAATGTTATAATACATATATATACATGCCGAAGCATCTATAAACCCCAATCCATTAACCTTGGATTAGAACATAACTGTAGTTCCCTTGAATGGATCTAAAAAATACCATGGAAAGTAAACTATCATGCCCAAAAGCATGTGCGAAATCCATGCAGAAAACCATAGGTAGGTCCTCCCACCTAATATAGGGTCCAAAAAAATTTCCTGTGGCACTACCTCAGACCTCGTGCAAGGGAGATACTGCCCCCTTGCATACCCCCCCTTGTGACCCCTCAGCAGTGCCCCACACATGGTGTAGTTGTGGAAAGAATATAACACAACGCAACAATATCATACACTACTACAATTAGTAGATGGTATCGTCCATAATTTATGTATAAATTGCTGTCAACCATACCTTTCTTGAAGCCTTGTTACTGAAGGTATTTTTCTAGCCTTTCATACCAAGATATGGGACCATGTTTCAGACGATATAGAGTGTTTTTCAATTTCCATACAAACTCTTCATCTGTGGTGAGTATAAATCATTCTGGCTGCTCAATGAAAACTTCTTCTTCTAGATATCCATTTAGAAGTGTAGACTTCACATCCATATGATATACCTTGATTTTTTTTATGGTAGGCAAGAGCAAGAAATATTCGGATAGCTTCCAGTCTTGCTACTGGTGCAAAGGTTTCCTCGAAATCTACTCCTTCTATTTGGGCATACCCTTTGCAAACCAATCAAGCCTTGTTCCTGATTACTTGACCCTGCTCATTTAGCTTATTTTTGAAAACCCATTTGGTTCCAATAACATTTTTCTCTTTAGGCCTTGGAACAAGCTCCCAAGTGTCATTCTTTTCAATTTGGTCAAGTTCTTCATTCATAGATTTCACCCAAAACTTGTCCTCACTTGCATGGCTGAGATTCTTGGGTTCAATCTGTGAACACAGAGCTAGACTTGCATAACTTATAATGCCAACATGTTTCCTCCTGGTATGAACACCATGTCTTTGATCTCCAAGTATCTGAATAGCATGATGTTCTATTTGTACATACCTGGGGGGTGTCTTTGGCCTTGGAGTTGTGCTTGCTTCCTCACCTTCACTATCTGAATCTGTTTCTTCTATATTTGAGGACCTCATATCTGGATTTTCTTCATCATATGAGTTCATATTTCTTTTAGAGGACTTAGGTTGTGAAGTTATTTCATATACTATCACATCAATGTAGTTCTCAATCTTCTTTGTTCGCTTATTATAACACTTATATCCTTTACTTCGAGCAGAGTACTCGAGTAATATTCCCTTGTCAACATGAGAGTCAAAATTTCCAGGATTATTATCATTCATTTTGATGAAGCATTTGCTCCCAAACACCTTGAGGTGTTTAATTGATGCAGTTCTTCCCTTCCACAACTCATAGGGAGTTTCATTACTAGTATGTCTGAGTTGAGTTCTATCTAACAGACACACTACTGCCTGTGATGCTTCTCCCCAGAAGATGTGAGACACATTTTCTTCATCCAACATTGCTCTGGCCATTTCCTAGATTGTCTATTATTTCTCTCCATTACTCCATTTTTTTGTGCAGTTCTAGCCACTAAGTACTACCTCTTGATATTGTGCTCTTCACAGAATTATTCAAACTCTCTTGAAGTGTACTCTACTCCTCTGTTTGATCTTAAGCATTTTGTATTTAAGTATTTCTCATTTTCTACTTGAGCTTTACATTTTTTTAAATGCTTCCGACTTTTCTTTTAAGAGCACAATCCAAGTGGCCTTGGAATACCTTTCTCCTTTTGGGGTTTTTTCTCTAGGTGGGTCACAAATATTTGTGTGAATGCGCTCCAATGGTCTAGATGGGGAGAACTCTTTTGACTTGAAATGAGTCCTAGTCTACTTGCGAAAGTGACATGACTTGTAGGCTGAGTTATCAGGCCTTGATAGTCTTGGTAATCCTCTCACAACTCCCATCTTGCTAATTTTGATCAAACTGTCAAAATTCATATGCCCAAGCCTCTTTTGCCACAATCGTGCTTCATTAGTTTTTCTTAAATAACATCTAACCCTGGAATCATCAAACACATATATATTATTGTGGGTTTTGATTGCTTTTCCCACCAACTTTCCATTCTTCATGTTGTGGATCTCACAGTCTTTGGATTGAAAGGTCACATCACAACCATTATCACACATTTGGCTAACACTAAGGAGATTTTCTTTATACTTTCCAAATACAACACATTTTGTGCTTTTGTCTTTTGGATAACACTGACTATGCCTTTATCCTTGATTCTTGTTGGAGCATTGTTTCTAAAGGTGACATTGTTTACTCTGTCCTTTTCTTTTAACGACATAAATTTTCTTTTATCCCTAGTCATATGCTTGGAACAAAAAATGTCCACATACCATCTATTCACTTGATTATGGGTTGATAGAGTGAGTCCACACTACATCCTCTTTTTATTCTTTCATTTCTAGCTCCCCTTATCCTTTTGGATAGTTGATTGTCTAATATTTTTGGACTTAGATAGGCATTCAAAGCTACTTCTACACTCACTTGATTTGTGCCCAAAATTATTGGATTTGAAGCATTATACTTCATTTAATAGGGGAGAGAAGACATTTCGATCTCTGAGAGGTTTTGAGATCTAAAATTTTGATACTTATTATATCTAGGATTTTCTTCTCTTTCAACTTTGATCCTTCTACAATCAATAGTTTTATGTCCAAAGATATGACACTTATAAAAATGACCATAAAATAAGTAGGCATGCCTATTGTTGGAAGCCTTATGAGATTGTGCATGAAGGTACCTTGGTTGTCTAGTTGATTGATTCATTCTCCATTGATGATCTCCTCTTTGACCTACGGCTTTTTTGTCTTCATTGATTCTTTCTTGATGCTTCTTTGCATAGATCTACGGTTCTTCAAATCTTGTGGACCGAAAGTTAATCTTCTCCATAGAAGATTCCTGTCTCTTTGAGTATCCCAAACCTGATTTGATTCCTGAGGGCCTTTGGATATTTAGGATCTGATCTAGTTTCCTTGTGCCTTCTGCAAATTTTTCATTTAAACCCTTCTCAATCTTTATTCCCTTAAGATCCATTCTTAGAGAGACAACCTATGCTTCAAGACAGTTCTCTTCCCATTCATGGATCAAGTCTTAAAAAACCTCTTACTTTCTTTAGCTTCTTCTAGTTTAACTTTTAAAGACAAAATATCATCTTTGCATGTCTTTGAGATCATTTCCTTCCTTAACTTGAGCAACTCCTATTTTAATTGCTTGTTCTCTTCTTCTAGTTTCTCACATGTTCCTTGTTTTTCTTATAGTAGAAGGACTAAACTATCTTTGCTCTTGATAACTTCTTCAATTTTTTCTTTTTGATAAGAAAACTCCTCATTATCAAAGTTATACATACCTTCTTCAACACGTTGTAATTGTTCCTTCAGTTGCTTATTTTTTTCCTTGCTTTCTTTAACTCATCAAGAGCACTGATGCGTTCCCATTCACGATCCACTATTCCTTGAACTACTATAACATAAATTAGGTCTTGCATCCATCCATTTAACAATTACAAATAAATACATGAAATAACCACGACATGAACCAGTCATATAACCATGCTTATAACCACCATAAAACCCTATAAATATCAGAGATATAACAACCATTAAATCCACATATAATCCAGTGAAAAAGTAAAAGAAGTTAGCTTTTATTAGTCATAGGAAAATCTGACCAAGTTTGGGACTTCCACGTGCCACTCGACCATAGACATCACTGAACCAAAACTCTCTTTCATCTAGTCACCCCTGTGCCATATTCCAAGTATGAATGTGGGATCTCATAGAACAACCAATCCAAAAAAAACCAAGGGAATCTAGAGTCTAAACCGCCTCCACCCTCATGAAATCGTGAGCACACCAAAACTGGTGCTCCAATCATAATCAAATCGAACTTGGAATGCCATCCAGAATCCATCATTATCCTTGAGGCATTTTCCATCTCCTTGTCTCTTAGAGTTTATCGCAATCCAATCCCAGATCGTAAGGCCCTAAACCGAGACCAGTCTCTCAGGCTTTACCACAATCCAAACCTAGATCACGAGGTCCTAAAACGAGATTTCTCCCTCAGGGTTTACTATGTATCCCGTCAAACTCGGTTAAGGGATTCCTAGGCATTTGGGAATGAAACTTGAGGCCACCTCTGCCTCGGATTCTAAAATCCATCTGGCAAACCAAAGCTCAAAACCAAGATAAATATCCCAACATACCATGGTATCCAGAAAAAGGAATGCTAGGCTTAAAACCACTATCATAAATCGACAAAACCATGCCACCACAACAAGAGAACCATACACCAACATGCAAAGTCATGCATGTCCAAACCAACTCGGAAATCACACATGAAAAATGTTACCTGCAAGTATTCCTACTGAAGCTACTTGATCCTCCTTTCCTTTCCTTGATCCTTGCTTTCCTTCCTTTCCCTTTGCTTGCTTTTCCTTGCTTGATCCAAAGCTAGAGTGCTCCAACAAAACTCTAAGTGACCAACAGTAAGAGAGAGAGAGAGAGAGAATAATGAGAGAGCTCCAAACTTGAATTGAAAAAAGGTTACCAACTGATCCTCATAAGCCTTTTTATTAATAAGGCTGTTGGGTGCAATATTTAAGGATATTTTAGGCATCCTTTTCCCCATTTTGGCCATTTTTCCTCATTTGAACTTGCAATCTCCCTAGTCTAATGTCACTCCCTCTGATAAAGAAGCAATATTATCTTTGATGTATTATTATGTTGTTTTCTTACCAAAATATTGAATGAAATGATGCTTTCTTTAGGATGACTAACTAGGGTGTCTTTGGAATAGTTCTTAAGAATGATTTTCTTTCAGGTACTGCCATAGCTACTAATGGCCATGGATGAATGACTGATGTTATTGCTTGCTACTACATAGTTCAAGTTGTTGTTACACCCCATATTGTTATGTTTTGCTGTTACACCATGAAGCTATTGTTACACCACGCATTTTCAAGACTGTCAGTCGGATAAATCGTTCTTGCGGACAAGACTGATCTCCCTAGTATCTACAGATATCTAGTGACAAGCAAGACAATCAAATTCTACCTTTCTCTAAATATTTCGATTTATAAATAAAAGCCAAGAGGTGTCTTTAGACCCTACTTTAAATCCAACGCTAGTTTGTGGCAGCCATGCTTCGACCGTCCAAAAGAGCTTCCTCTTAAGAACCTACAAACACAAACAAGCACACATCAAATAACACCTGCATAGCCAATATAATAAATCATATTTATCATGATGATCAAGGAATTCATGAAATAAACCATAGAAGACAGCTTATTGAGAAAAATGAACTTGATTGTATTAACTTTAAACAAAGAAGAACTTTACAACCTTGGTGCCTTGATGTTTTACAAGCTCCTCCCAGGGTCTAGCAAGAATCTCCTCTACTTTGACAAGTTTCACTCTCTTCCCAAAGAGATCAAAAGGTATGTGATCTCTCCTCTCAAGATCAATTAGGAAGTCTGAATTCCAACAGCATTTACCCTCAAAAATATTCAGCTTTCAACCTCTCTAGCAACCAGCCCAATGCCTCATTTTATAGTGCAGAGGAAGGAAGTTACCAGGTCCACCTTCAAAGGGATAAGCTCCTCTCATCAAGGGGTTAGCTCCTTTAGTTATGGGATGCATGAACCACCTAGGAGCGAACTTGCCACCTCAATATTCCTTCTAGAAGCATCTAGAATTAATCCAAAGTGAGTTTTTAATAATCAACTTGCGCTTTTTTGAATTTTACAGGGGTCCACACCCTTTCCTTTAGAGATAGAGCGGGCAGGTCCGCAGGGGACATGACCAGGGGGTGCGAGACCATAGGTAATGCTAAGAGAAAGTGTGGAACCAGAGTTTTAGAGATTTTCAAGGACTTCCTCTCATTTTTCAAGGCTTGACATGAAGAGCTGAGGTTTAAGACTTGCAAAGGAGGACAGTATGAGTGGTGATAGACTCACACTAACTGCAGAAAGTCATGGTGACAATATTTTGTGTAACAGATTGCCCCCTAAAGTGTGAAGTCTATAATAGATAGTATTTTTCATCTAAGAAGAGTGAAGTACTTTATCATTTCGAGGATCGTCTTGTGGAGAGCCTAGTTGGAACCTGTAAAAAAATTCAATACAAAATATATATATGAGATCATAACATCGCTGAGGTAGGCATTCCCATACTCAAATCAAAACTGACTAGAAAACTAACTAAACTGATCTGATATAGGAATGATCTTGCAATACATCACAATTATAGACATATGTAGACACAGTATGGGCGAAGCCATCTGTTTATGAATAGTCCACTGTATAATGAATAACAAAATTCCTCGCAGCCTGGATGGTGGAAACTAGATCCAGGGTCTTGATTTCTACTTCCCAAAATAGTACGATTCTATCCATGTGAATGAATGTGTCAAATTCGAACATGGTAGAAACCACTTGATTACCAGTCATTGATGTAAACTGTTAACAAGTGTGAGAGAAACCACCAGTAATGTCAATGGCTCTCAAAGTACTCAATACAATCCATGAAATGTGAATAGATGTGTTAATGTTGAACATGTCACGGAATCCTTTGATTGAAGGTCAATGATGCAACCTATCGTCGAAGGCGAGAAACCTGCCATTGGGGCATGCAGATCCCAAGGTACTGACGATTTCTAGATCATCTTTCTAGATAATGAGCTGAAGTCGATAGAAAGCAATCCGTCGTAGGCAAGCCCACAACGCAAAATCATAGATCAAGTTTGAAGAAATAGGTATGCAAGGACTAACTTAGGGACGGTCAAGATGGATGACAGATATTTTGCAGATGGATGGTTTATTTACACTGAACTCTTTGAACACATAACGACACTGCAGATGGTTTGGTGACAATTGACCCAAAGCTAATACCTAGAAACCGGATAAAGACTTTCAATATGGTTTGATTAACTGTTAGGCAAAGGATTTCCCAACCCAGGTGAACAAAAAGTGTCGTGTTCAAGAGTGGTTAAATGCTTTTCTGAGACACAAAGTATAACAAACAGGTTCATTTTTCTCTCTTTCCCCCCACCATTTTTGGCAAGTACCTCTTTATTTTTGACAAGCTTGAGGAGGATAACCAAGGATAATTTTAGGGGCGAATGTTCGCCCTTTGGCGAAATTAAGGGGTTTTAAATTTTTAGTGGGCGAATATTTTGTATCATAGTACATTTTTACAAATCACCTCAAATAGCCCACCTTATTTTAAGGGAGAGGGTAAAAAAGGTAAATTTAGCCCTTGAAATTAGGAGTTACAACCTTCCATTCGCCCATTTTCAAGAATAGGTTTTATTTAAGTGAATCCATTCGCCCATTTTCAAGAATAGGTTTTATTTAAGTGAATCCTATGGGCCAAATACCATATTTATAAAAGAGGCATGGTAAATTAATAAAAATATAAATAAATGAGAGGTATGGTAAATAAATAAAACATTTTTGATATTTACTCCACAAGTCACTTGGTGTAAACAAATAAAAATATAAGTAAAGTGGAGGTATGATAAATAAATAAAACTTCTTTTTATACTTCCTCAAAAGGTATGGTAAATAAATAAAAATATAAATAAACTAGACGTATGGTAAATAAATAAAACCTCTTTTTATATTTAGTCCATAACCCTCATTCTATTTATGAAGGTTCAAGAAAGAGGTTTTATTTAAGTGAATCCTATGGGCCAAATACCATATTTGTAACAGAGGTATGGTAAATTAATAAAAATATAAATAAAAAAGAGGTATGGTAAACAAATAAAACATTTTTTTATATTTACTCCATAAGTAACCTTATATTTACGAACACTCAAAAAATGGGTTATATTTAGGTGAAACCTATGGGCAAAATACTATGGGACAAATACCATGGACTAGATTGTTTTTAATACCATGCAAAAAACCATCATTAACCCTAATATTAGAATTAATAAAAATAAAAATGGCACATGGTATTGACCCATGGTATTCACCAAAATGGCACATGGTATTGACCCATGGTATTCACCTGGAATGTAGCCTATTTAAATGGGGGAATTAATTAAACCAGCATAGATCCATCTCTGGATCTACTAACCCCCGAGAGGTATCAAATATCGTGATATGCAAAGTAGCATAGAGTGAAAAAATATTTGATCCTCTTGGGGCTTGGTCAAGAGTAAAAATGGATGTTGTAATTTAATATAGGTTAAACGTTTTAGCTTGGTTAAAATAAAAAATAAAATAAAAATCAACTATTAATTTTATTAATTTTTATAAATTACTAATAGTAATTTTTAAGCTCCAGGTTTATGATAACCCATGGTATTGACCCATGGTAATACCATGGTATTCATGTGAGCATAGACTATTTAAAGGGGAAATTATATCGTCTTAGATCCATACAAAGTTTTATTATTTAGTGAAAGACTTGCCAAGATCTTACAAGATTTTATAATTGAGTAAAATATTCGCCATGCGTGGTGAGAGATTCGCCAAAAAATTATATATACATATTATATTATTGATAAAATCGCCTTCCATTTTTCCTATATACCATGGAGATTCGCCCATTTATTATATTTATAAATTTAGGGGGGGTTCTTAAAATTTTCCCTGAGGATAACATTTGCTTGGTTATAAGCTCATCCTTCGGATGAGTCAAACTTAGTTTAAAATTTGAACCCTAAGAAGGAGTGGTCCATTCCTGTTTGTAATTGAACCGGTCCTTTACTATTAAATTTTAACGAGTCCAGTATAGGAGAAACTCGGTGTTTTTCAATTTTAGGGAGTCAGAAGAAAAACTTAAGAAAACTCCATGGTTGTCCTTTTTCGTAAATTTGTGTCTCCCAAACCCGAAAAAGTATAAAATAATACTTGAGAGAACCGCTTGACCATTACGATCAAGGAGTACTTCTCATAATTAGTGTCTCTGATTCGAAAAATTAAAAAAGCGATCAAGGACACGTCGTTTTATAACCAATATCAAACTTGAAATGAAAAAATCCCGACAATCTTTTCATGTTTATACGGTCAAAAAAGAGTTGTAAGTGGACCGTCCTTTTAATTCCGTTTTAGCGAGTTTAAAAAGGAAAAACTCGGCAATCTTTTCATATTTTACGAGTCAAAAAAGAGCTTAAAGAGGACTCGTCCTAGAGGAACGAGTGGTATAAAGGGTAGCAACTGGTTCCGACAATTGAGGAACTGCTCAAAACATGTAATGGTTAAGAGGTTGGCTAATAAAACCACTCATCGTTGCGGTCCCTCAGGAAGGGTAAACAACCAAGTGAAAGCATATGATCGGCCAAAGAGATGGCGACAATGGAATGAAAGCAACCAAGGCTCATCTAGCAGAATTTAGTGGATAAAAATGGAAATCACAAGATGTAAAATGGATATAGGTTCATTTTTACACAAACTTGAAACAAAAAACTATGCTTGTTATAGTTCGCATGCCCCCAACATAATGACGCACAACGAGGTACATGCCCCCCAAGCTTCATTGCATTCAACCAGGTGCATGAAATGAAGGTTTACTTTCAAGATCTTGGAAAGATAGGGAGTTGTTTCAATTTTTAATGAGGTTGACACAGGAAAAGAACTGTCCTGAAAACCCTTGTTTCATTTTTCAAAATGAACTTGACACAAGACAAGGAACTATGCTCTAAAATCCTTGATTCATTTTTTAACAAGATTGACACAAGACAAGGAACTATGCTCAAGACTCCTTGTTTCATTTTTTAATTAGCTTGACACAAGACAAAGAACTATGCTCAAGTCTACTCTCTACAATCTACCTAACAAGGAACTATGCTCTAAAATCCTTGATTCATTTTTTAACCAGCTTGACACAAGACAAGGAACTATGCTCAAGTCTACCCTCTACAATCTACCTATATAACCTACTGATTCATTTTTTTTAATGAGGTTGACACAGGAAAAGAACTGTCCTCATACCTAATTCATTTTTTAACAAGGTTGACTCAGTAACAGGAACTATCCTCTGACCAACTGATTCATTTTTTAACGAGGTTGACATAGGAAAAGAACTGTCCTCATACTCACTGATTCATTTTTTAACGAGGTCGACACAGTAAAAGGAACTTTCCTCGAACCAACTAATTCATTTTTTAACGAGGTTGACACAGGAAAAGAACTGCCCTCATACCTGATTCATTTTTTAACGAGGTTGACATAGTGAAAGGAACTTTCCTCGAACCAACTGATTCATTTTTTAACAAGGTTGACACAGGAAAAGAACTGTCATCATACTCAGTGATTCATTTTTTAACGAGGTTGACATAGTAAAAGGAACTTTCCTCGACCCAACTGATTCATTTTTTAACGAGGTTGACCCAGGAAAAGAACTGTCCCATACCTGATTCATTTTTTAATGAGGTCGTCACAGTAAAAGAACTTTCCTTGAACCAACTGATTCATTTTTTAACGAGGTTGACACAGGAAAAGAATTGTCTTCATACTCATTGATTCATTTTTTAACGAGGTTGACACAGTAAAAGAAACTTTCCTTGACCCACTGCTTATGGCTTCCAACTGGAAGAAAGAAATGTCAATGGACACACCTTGATCATGGCTTCCAAGGAGTCTTCCTCAGAAGGAAGAATAGTTCTCTGGAAGGAACACATGTCAAGGGACTCAAAAGGGATAAGAACATCGTGTTAAAGTAATCCCATAGAGTTTTCCATGTCAATTACCAGATCTAAATCAAAGGAAGATGAGCAAATAGTGAGAGGCTCACATACATCCGTAACTGAAAAAATGGGACCAGTTGCCACATAATTAACCCATGGCGGGGTAGCTACCACTTTAGAATCAGGAACATTTAGGGGTGTCATATTATTGTAGTTGAAACAAGACTAGGGAACGAAAGCTAGTCAAGCTAATTATAGGACGGCCTTTTCCCCTTGCACTCGGAAGCGCAAGACCCTACGGACCTTCCTTATTTCCATTTCTTTCTCAAATTTAAGAAACGAAACAAAGAAAGCGAGCCATTGAAAGCCAGCCAGACATTACCCATTCAGCCAGCCAACCAACCAGCCAGACAGACAGCTGGACAGTCAGCCATTGATTTCCAGCCATTGAAGTGGACTCCGCTCCTGCCAGCCATTCATTCCAATACCCATTCAGCCAGCCATTTATTTCATGCCAGCCAGTCGATGGCGGCCCTCTCCCTCTCCCTTATGGTCGAGCAACTAAAGTTTCAATTTAAGCCAAACCCGTGCTTACAAATAACCAACCTGCAATGAATAGAGAAGGTATGGTAATGCTATGGATAACCCAGTATCTAATACTAGTAATAATGTCAGCAAAGGAGCGTTCTCCCGTATTCCCAGACATGCTCAGCTCCATATATTATTGTAAAGTCAGTCAAGGGGGAATTGATCCCATGAAAGATAGAGATCAGGAAATGGAAAACTACTGATATCTTCTCCAATCCTTGTTCGATTGTCAATGTTATACCAAGGGTATCTTTAAAGTCTACTGGACCAGTATAGCTAGCTTTCTTCTGACACAGCAATACAATTTTGATGAGTATCGAGAAGGAACGGGATAGAATGATTCTGTTCCTGCCAACAGTTATTCTATCTCTGTTTGGTCGACTAAATCCCAACAGAAAGAAGAGAATATTGCATGTTCCGAGGTCCGTCCGGGCGTAAGGAACCCCAACTCCCTCAATCGATGTTGTAACAATAGCATAGTGGAAATTTTTGATTGGAATTAGCTTCTGCATACGGGTGCCTTATCCACATACCTAATCGGATTGAAATATTTGTATTTCAATGGATCTGGGAATTACATGAACTGGTCTATAATTCCGTTGGTTGATAATAGACTCTGATCAATAATACATGTGACATTCTTAATCAAATTATAAATATCCTGATCCTTATTTATGATCCATCCGGAAAAAAGGTATGGTCTCGACCCATCAGTCCTCTCTGATCGAATCCAAACTGAATCTGAAGAATTGGTAGAAATTCTTTAATCGGTCAGAATGTTCGTCCATAGTTCCTTCGGACAGACAAGTTAAACTTTGAATTGTTTTAATTCTCGAATCTTCAATCACCGATATTGGTAAACGTCCTGGAGCAATATAATCATAATTTCATTCATGACGATCATACATAGGTCGGGAGTTCATATTCTTTCAATCATAAAAAGAAAATTTGATGAACAATACTCAACACAATTTCCACGAAAGATGCAAATTCCAGAATAAATACTATAAATTACCAATCGTTCGTTTTTCCAATCAACAACGGGTGGATTAATCAGGCATAAACGCATACTCCACAAGCAATACTTTGAAAGAATCCGAAGTGTATTCATCCACGAAATCGAGGATGGGAGATCCGTTTTTTATAGGGAGATTTAATAGTCATAGGTAAACGATTCATGTGATATAATGATTATGCATCATTCGCATACATGTAGCAGAAATAGATCATATATCATGTCCCTATCTCCAAAAATAGAAGAGAATGGAGTTTTAAATATAAGAATAAAAAGTTTGAGCATCGATATTCGCCATGAAAAAAACCAGGCTATAAAAAAAAAACTATACGACCCAACTTTAGCATAATCACTCTGCTATAGCTAGCCCTTTGGGATACATATTTCCCGATCGATCTTTTCGGCGCATTTACCTTTATTTCCTCTGCGAACATAGTAGCACAATAATCCCATTGCGTTACATAGGGGAGATATTGTTTGGTTCTAAACAATTTGCTTCCTACCCCCCTTATGTAAATAATCTGATAGAGGTTCACAGCCAATAAAATCTTTACCATCTAGCAATAAGTCGAAGAACAACGTGTATCGATGGATAATGAGGACCCATACTTACCATCAGGGGGTCTTTCAGCAAGCATGATCATGTGTAACCCCTCTTCGATTCGTTTTCTAAATGAGAAAAATAAAAAGAAAAAAGAACGACTGGATCCTGGATCTCTAAAAATTGGATTGGAATTGAAAACTTCGAAATTAACGGGTTTTTAGCCCACGGATACCCAATTGACCAATTAAATCATCGTAACGAAGTTTATCCCTCTTGGATAGATAAACCAGAAGTTGCTTACATTTGCTCAAAATTTTCCACAAACCCCTTTGGGATGAATAGTCTCTTCCGTGCAATTGCAGATACTGGGTAAGTACAATCACAATATTTCCATTGTGAGGGAAAGATATCACATGAAAGAGTGTCAATATCACAACTTTCATTGCATAAACATAGTCGTGCCCAAGGAGTAAATTGAAATCCAAGGGACCTTGAACTACCACAAGATTAATATAGACAATTTTACCTTCCAAGGTAATAGAAAACTTAGGAAGGATCCCTAAAGGTTCACTAATGGTTCTGTTAAAAGCTTTCAGATTCTGCGTAATAGGCACAAGCTGAGGGGAACCCAAAGCTTTCCAAGCGGTTGAGGATAAAATACTAACAGAAACACCTTCATCTACCTGTGTGTGGTGTATGTCCCTACCACCAGCCTTGACAATGATTTGGAAGGGGATGGAGGAAGGAAGACGAGGTTCTGTCAGTCTATTCCAATCAAAGGAAAAGACCTCAGTACTTGGAGGGGGTTCTGTAGAAATAGGTGAAATGCCCCCCGGCGTAGAAGAATCTGATGTAACAAGGAGAACCTGAGCGGTATGAAGTTCACTCTCTAAAGGGAGAGTGGGATCGACCGAATGTGAAATTGAATCAACCACTTCATCAACTAATGGATCATCAACTTGAGTGATATGAGTTTCACTCTCCAATGGAAGAGTGGGATCGACTGTACTTGAAAACAGATCAATCTCTCCGTCAGTTGACGGTAGGTTGGTAGAAATTTTACGTAACCAGTTGGAAATTCTTGCTCTGGAACAGTAAGGTTTTCCAACAATTTTGAGGCTTCATCCATGTGAGGTAAAATGTGAGTTTGATGACTCCCTTTGCATAACTTACAAGGAAACCTAACTTTACCCTTTTTCCCAGGAACCTGACTATCACTGGTTGATGGTTCACTCATTAAAAAATGAATCAAGGATTTTTGAGCATAGTTCCTTGTCTTGTGTCAAGCTCGTTAAAAAATGAATCAAGGATTTTAGAGCATAGTTCCTTGTCTTGTGTCAAGCTCGTTAAAAAATGAATCAAGCATTTTAGAGCATAGTTCCTTGTCTTGTGTCAAGCTTGTTAAAAAATGAATCAAGGGTTTTTGAGCATAGTTCCTTGTCTTGTGTCAAGCTCGTTAAAAAATGAATCAAGGATTTTAGAGCATAGTTCCTTGTCTTGTGTCAAGCTCGTTAAAAAATGAATCAAGGATTTTAGAGCATAGTTCCTTGTCTTGTGTCAAGCACGTTAAAAAATGAATCAAGGGTTTTAGAGCATAGTTCCTTGTTAGGTAGATTGTAGAGAGTAGATTTTTTAGCATAGTTCCTTGTCTTGTGTCAAGCTCGTTAAAAAATGAATCAAGAATTTTAGAGCATAGTTCCTTGTCTTGTGTCAATCTCGTTAAAAAATGAATCAAGGATTTTATGAGCATAGTTCTTTGTCTCGTGTCAAGCTCGTTAAAAAATGAAACAAGGAGTCATGAGCATAGTTCCTTATCTTGTTTCAAGCTCATTTAAAAAATGAAACAAGGGTTTTGAGGATACTTCTTTTCCTATGTCAACCTCACTAAAAAATAAAACAACTCCCTCGAGTCTTTCCAAGATCTTGAAAGTGAACCTTCATATCATCCACCTGGTTGAATGTAATGAAGCTTGGGGGGCATGTACCTCGTTTTGCGTCATTATGCTGGGGGCATGCGAACTTATAACAAGAATAGTTTTTCATTTCAAGCTTGTGTAAACATGAAACCGAATCCAAGAAAAGTTCTCTATGGTTCAAGCTTGTGTAAAAATGAACCCATACCCGATTTACATCTCGTGATTGCCTGTTTTATCCGCTATATTTTGTTATATGAGCCTTGGTTGTTTTCATTCCATCACCACCATCTCTTTGGCTGATCATATGCTTTCACTTGGTTGTTTACCCTTCCTGAGGGACCACAGCTATGAGTGGTTTTATTAGCCAGCCTCTTAACCATTACATGTTTTGAGCAGTTCCTCCATTGTTAGAACCAGTTGCTACCCTTTATACCACTCGTTCCTCTAGGACGACTACTCTTTAAGCTCTTTTTTGACTCGTAAAATATGAAAAGATTGCTGAGTTTTTCCTTTTTAAACTCGCTAAAATGGAATTAAAAGGACGATCCACTTAAAGCTCTTTTTTGACTGTATAAACATGAAAAGATTGCCGGGCTTTTTTCATTTCAAGTTCAATATTGGTTATAAAACGATGTGTCCTTGATCGCTTTTTTACTTTTTCGGATCAGAGACACTAATTATGAAAAGTACTCCTTGATCGTAATGGTCAAGCGGTTCTCTCAAGTATTATTTTATACTTTTTCGGGCTTGGGAGACACAAATTTACGAAAAAGGACAACCATGGAGTTTTCTTAAGTTTTTCTTCTGACTCCCTAAAATTGAAAAACGCTGAGTTTCTCCTATACTGGACTCGTTAAAATTTAACAGTAAAGGACCTGTTCAATTACAAACAGGAACGGACCACTCCTTCTTAGGGTTCGAATTTAAACTAAGTTGGACTCATCCGAAGGATGAGCTTACAATCAAGCAAATGTTATCCTCCTCAAGCTTGTCAAAAATAAAGAGGTACTTGCCAGAAATGGTGGGGGAAAAGAGAGAAAAATGAACCTGTTTGTCATACTTTGTGTCTCAGAAAAGCATTTAACCACTCTTGAACACGACACTTTTTTTTCACCTGGGTTAGGAAATCCTTTGCCTAACAATTAATCAAACCATATTGAAAGTCTTCAGCCGGTTTCTTGGTATTAGCTTTGGGTCAATTGTCACCAAACCATCTACAGTGTCGTTATGTGTTCAAGAGGTCAGTGCAAATAAACCATTCATCTGCAAAATATCTATCATCCATCTTGAGCATCCCTAAGTCAGTCCTTGCAACTATATTTCTTCAAACTTGATCTATGATTTTGTGTTGTGGGCTTGCCTACAACAGATCGCTTTCTATCGACTTCAATTCATTATCTAGAAAGATGATCTAGAAATCGTCAGTACCTTGGAATCTGCATGCCGTAATGGAGGTTTCTCGCCTTTGACGATAGGTTGCATCATTGACCTTCGATCAAAGGATTTCGTGGCATGTTCAACATCAACACATCTATTCACATTTCATGGATTGCACTGAATACTTTGAGAGCCATTGAACATTACTGGTGGTTTCTCTCACACTTGTTAACAGTTTACATCAATGACTGGTAATCAAGTGGTTTCTACCATGTTCAACTTCGACACATTCATTCACATGGACAGAAACGTACTATTTTTGGAAGTAGAAATCAAGACCCTGGATCTAGTTTCCACCATCCAGGCTATGAGGAATTTTGTTATTCATTATACAGTGGAATATTCTTAAACAGATGGTTGCGCCCATATTGTGTCTATATGTGTTTATACTTGTGATGTATTACAAGATCATTCCTATATCATAGCAGTTTAGTTAGTTTTCTATTCAGTTTTGATCTGAGTATGGGAATGCCTACCTCAGCGATGATATGATCTCATATATATATTTTGTATTGAATGTCTTGACAAGTTCCAACCAGGCTCTCCACAAGATGATCCTCAAAATGATAAAGTACTTCACTCTTCTTAGATGACAAATACTATCTATTACAGACTTCGCACTTTAGGGGGCAATCTGTTACACAAAATATTGTCACCATGACTTTTTACAGTCAGTGTGAGTCTATCACCACTCACATTGTCCTCCTTTGCAAGTCTTAAACCTCAGCTCTTCATGTCAAGCCTTGAAAAATGAGATAAAGTCCTTGAAAATCTCTAAAACTCTAGTTCCACACTTTCTCTTAGCATTACCTGTGGTCCCGCACCCCCTGGTCATGTCCCCTGTGGACCTGCCCGCTCTGTCTCGAAAGGAAAGGGTGCGGACCCATGTAAAAGTCAAAAAGGCGCAAGTTGATTATTAAACACTCACTTTGGATTAATTTTGGACACTTCTAGAAGGAATCTTGAGGTGGCAAGTTCGCTCCTAGGTGGTTCATGCATCCCATAAATAAAGGAGCTAACCCCTTGATGAGAGGAGCTTATCCCTTTGAAGGAGGACTCTATCCGTTTGAAGGTGGACCTGGGAACTTCCTTCCTCTGCACTATAAAATGAGGCGTTGGGCTGGTTGCTAGAGAGGTTGAAAGCTAAATATTTTTGAGGGTAAATGTTGTTGGAATTTAGACTTCCTAATTGAGCTTGAGAAGAGAGATTACATACCTTTTGATCTCATAGGGAAGAGTGTGAAGCTTGTCAAAGTAGAGGACAATATTTTTTGTAACAATATTTTGTGTAACAAAGACCATAGTTATCACTTTCAAAGACAACTGCCAAGGAGATGTATAAAGTAATGAAAATTTGGGTGGTTATAACTGTGTGTTTAGACAAGAGTAGTGTAACCACAAATGATCTTTATTTAAACAAATTGTAACAATTTATATATTTTTAAATTACTATTGTTAGCATAATCAACATGAGAATCACAAATTCCCATGAATGATTTGTTTTTCCAATTTCAGGACTCTGTAAAAGGATTTATAAAGCGAGCTTAGTCTCATGTTAAGTGTGCATTTATTTTTATCATTTTACATGTTCAGTGTGTGATAGATACACTTCTACTTTCATATTTACTGTATGTGTTGTTACATAGGTCAATTAATTCTATGCTATTTAATTCTTGATAGTGTATGGCATGCCAACATTTATTTTGAAGTTTTTATGAAGTGTGGATTCTTTCCTTGACAAGTGTATTTCATTCCTGTAGTGTGTGTGTGTGTTTTTTTTATTTCTTCATGTTGAATTTTCATTCTGCAAGAGTATTTTAATCCCTCCAAGCATGTTCAATGACATCTCTTCTTTTCTATTTCACTTGGCTATTACATGTATTCGCATAAATAGTGCAAACACCTTTGAAATAAAAGAATTACCCTAGTTGATAATTAATTATTGTGGAAGTAGTAAAACTGACCAAACATTTTGGCACCATTGCCGAGGAAGGTTGTCAATTAATATAGTCATGGAACACTTTCTTTTGAATTTCTTTGCTAGAGTGTTTCTAATTTTACAAGTGTTGGGTGGTAAGACGAGAGGTAAGAACATGCGTATCGCTCTAACACACCTAAGCAAGATCACCACTATAATATTTATAACACTTAGGGTGTGTAAATTTTTCTTTGAATCTCCTTTTGATAGAGTGTCCTCAGTTTTACACACACTGGAGGTAAGATGAGAGGTAAGAACATGCACTTCGCTCTAACACACTTGAGAGGGATCACCAATGTGGTAATTGAGTCACTTAGGGTGTAAAAATAATTACACATAGGGTCCATGTGTAGAATGTATGAGTGAAGAAGAAATAAAATGTAGGAACTCTAATAAATCTACAGGTAAAACGGTTCATAAAAAGAACAAGAAAAAAATTGATCAAGGGAGAAAAACATTTATCCAAGACTTGATCTCAAAAGTAGAAACAGAATAGTCAACTTCACATAAGGACGTAAGAAAAAAAGTCCCACATAAAGCTACTACTTCTACATCAAAATAACGAGTATCTAGTTCCTCTATTTTAGGACCCCATTTTCCTCAAACTAGCCTACAAACTCCCAAATCTATAGACTTAACTCAAGAAAACAAGGAGAAACTAGTGGCCAGGATTTTGGATTAGAAGGACACAGGGAAACTAGTGGGAAACATCAAGAACCATAATCAGAAGAAAATTCTTTCACTTTCCAGTACCTAGACTCATGGAGTGTAGTAAAACAACGAAATCCAGAACAAGCTAAACAATTATCACAAGAATCCTTATCCACAAAACATTCGCCCAAACAATCTTTGGTAGGGTACTCACTGGAACAAGAATCAGGAGAATTTATAATAGGAGACAATAACAATAATAACAATTATAGAACATAAGCCACTATTACAACTTTTTAATTTCCAATAAGTGATATAAGGGGCGAGGCTCCCATGAAAAATATCCCTCTATCAGCCCTTCCATCTTTTCAATGATTGACTGTAGAAGATCTTGTTACTTTTTTGTTTGAATTTAATGTTTTTTGCAGGAGCTATGAGTACACTTCATATGCTCAAAAGTTGAAACTGTTTCCTACCACTCTAAAAGGAGAAACATTAAGATGGTTTATGGGACTAGGTTCTGCCACTATCCAGACATGGGGAGATATGAAGACTATGTTTGTAGAAAAATACCAGGACTACTGTCGAGCCAAAGATCTAAGAGAGGAGATATTTAGAATGATACATAGGGAAGAAGAGAATTTAGAAGACTATGTGGAATGGTTTCATTATAATTTACAAAGATCCAAACATAGTGATCTATATCCATAAATTTTGAAAATAATATTCATCTGAGGAATGAGAGATGACTGTCTTGATATGTTGAATATGTTAGGAAAAGGGGATATATCTCAAGAGTCATATGATGAGGTAGTAAAATTTTTCTTAAGGTGTTCGCGAGGATCATCATGGGGTAGAAGTATGGCATGGGATGCCTATGTTAGAATACAAAAATATGAAAATGGAGCTGTGACTAGAACTAAGATCGAAAATTTGTTCGAAAATATCAAGACCAATCTTCTTAGTACCTTATTTTCCCAATTGAAGTCAACACAAGTGAAAAAGGCACTGGATGAAGCTGACAAAGATTTGGTTGTGTTCTGCCCAAAATGTAAAGCGAAACATTCCTTGAAGGAATGTAGATTCAAAAGCATTAACTTGTGCAATATTTGTGACTTAGAGCATTCTACATGCTACTGTTTAGGGCTTCCTAGACTGAAAGAAGAACTCAAGGAATCAAGCGAGGAGGTTTAGTCTTCTTACTTTATTGGGTTCATGAAGCCTTGGTAACCACGACCATTAGGTATGTCTCAACATTTTTCTTTTAATCCATGGAATAATGTATATAATGCTCAAAAATTTCCGTGGTAGTATTCCACTCATCCTCCAGCTCAGTTTCCTTCACCATGGAACCAATGGTCTCTTTCTCCACCTTTTCATTATCCTCCATCTCAGTCATATTCTTGGCCTCTGAATTGTAGGGGAAACTCTTTAGGTCCAGTCCCTCCTACATTACCAATACAGTAGCAATTTCAATTGCCACCTCTCTCTTCATATGCTACTATTCCTCCCATAAGACCCCAACTCCCTGTACAGTCTAACCCTAAGCCAAATAATAAGGCAACCCAGAATATAGAAGCCCCCACTTCTTTCAAGTCTTACTACATCACTCTTGTTGGATGTAATGAGATTCACCTTCGATTAGGAAAATTAGTAAATCCAAATACCTCCCCTATTATTACTAAAGAGGAATGCAAATCAACAAGGGAAGATATTGTGGATCTTGATGAGACCGTTACACCTGTAACAAACGATTCAAAAAATGTTGATACACATATGATAGTTAGTCCAACTGTTATGGTAACCAAGGATCCCCCGTATCCACAAAGACAAGTTGAAACTAAGATGATTCCACAACCTGAATATGATTTTCTCAAGGATTTAAGGAGTATGCACATAAGGATTCCCTTACTGCAATCCATTAAATATGTCCCCATCTATGTGAAAATAATAAGAGACCTATGCGTTAAAGAAACTTGGGAGGAAGCCCAAAGACCCTGTTACCATCCATGTGATGGGAAAATTGTCAAAACTGATGTCTTTTATAGACATATTTGGGCACTGCAACCCCAATCATACATGTCCATAAACCAAGGGCTTCTAAGTCCCTAAAAGTGTTGTTTCATACCCTAAAGGAGCAAGGCCAGTTGATTACATCATCTCCCAGAAGTTCTCCATGAAAAAATACTCAAGGCTGGTCAAAGCAGGACCATACAGACTGCCTAGTGCTAAAGGTGTGATGCATACTAGAAATCCCTTCTATAGGGTGTGATGAACGAGAGCAGACAAATGGCACAAGCAATTTGCTAGGTGGAAACCCAGAGAATCTTCTAAAAATTTCTCATTTGACACTTGCCTCTCTAAGTTTTCCCAGGGATGAGTAAGAGATCTAAAATCTCCATGTGGAACCAAGAACTATCAGTGAAATGACACTAATCAAAATCCCAGAAGCTGACTCACTCCCCTATAAACATCTACATATGGATCCCTCATCCAAGAGATCCAAGGGCTGGAATTTTGTAATTTGAAAGGAAGTGCTATTGGTTTCTCTTTGAAGACATTGTTGGGTGATCTTGCTTTGTATGAGGTGAAGAGGGCTTTCATGCTGGGAGGATGGCACTGGGTCAAACCAAGTGGTTGTAATTCTCTCTTCTACTACTTTTACTAATAAAGCTATTTGAGTTTTCCTCCATATTCTTGTGTATCTCTGAATATCGTGTTGATATATGCATTTGTATGATCAATATATATCTGATCCTATATTGTTTACAGTGAAAGATCTCTATGCTTTCATGGTATTATGCTGCTATGAATCTACAGGTGTTCTTTGAAGCGGGACAAGTAAGGAAGCAGTGGCGAGATTCTGTCAAAGGAGAAAGGAAACAAGTAAGAAGCCAAGCGGAAGACTAAGGTTGGCACTCTCTGCTTCTTTCTCATCTCTCTCTCATAAAGGAAAAACAAGTGACTTTAATCTGTTTGTTTCTAAAATAGCTACACGTCTTAGTGGGACTAGAAACTCTGCATAAACACTATATTTCTCGATAACAAAATGGTGACTCCACTAGGGACCAATTAGTTTGATTGCTTGTCTCTATTTATTTGATTCATAAACCACAGATGGAGCCTGAAGTTAAGCCAGCTAGCCTTCGAACTGCATTTGCTATGCAAGTGCAAAGTAGATCAACGCTGCTTTAGTCAATGTCCGGGTTTGTTTATGAACTGAACAATTGAATTGCAAACATCCTAAGTTCCCTAGAGGTAGCTTGAGTAACCTCATTAGATTATCCCTATACTTTGTAGTTATTGACTATCATTTTCTCGGCCTAAATCCCTAAACTAAACTACAAACTGTGAACAAAAACCAAGTTAAAGTCTCGTTCCTGGACCATTGCACCCTCTCTTTTAGGCAGACTGATGCATCACACCTGTCATGTGCAGTAGGTGAGATGCATCCCTATTTCCCTGTGTTACAGGTGCGATGATCAAGTAAGACTGTTTCTGCCTCTAGATTTTGGGTTTTTCTTCACTGTCTTCAATTTTATTCAGGAATTTTGTTGTCTATGATTAGTAGAACATTGTAGAAACCCCCTTCCTTTTCATCATTCATCCTCCATTGTACAAATATTTGTGAATGTTTTTATATATTTTTCGCCATTCACAGTTCTCTTTTACAAAATAGTAGCTTAATCGAACTGTCGTCTTTTGCTTTGAAAGTGTTGCAAGTGTCGTTTTCAGTCAAAGAAAAGAATACTTCTCTTTTTTATAGTCGATTACACTATTAATCTTATATTTGATCTGAATTTATAAGTATTTCAAGTGTCGAAAGCAATTTTCAATTCAAAATCGCAAAGTGTCATCTTGCCTTCCTGACGTTCTTTGAAAAGAAAATCGTTAGTATTGTCGCTTTGAAAGAAGAGATAATTTAGATTTGTATTTAGCATTCTTTTTTTCATTCACACATTAAGAAAGTGGAAAACAAATACATGCACGTGCATTTGCATTTAGACTGCTTGTTGATTTTGATTTAGGACAGTGCATCTAGTGTGTGCTCTCTGCTCTATGTTGAAAGGATTTCATTTCTCTTTCCTTAGTAGCTAGGATTTTCATTGCAAAAAGAAGATTAAATGACTGTTTATCATCTTATATTGCATTTTAGGAATTGTATATCTACATCACACGGTGAACCTGAAAGGAAAATTTCTTAAGAAAGATCAACTATAAAATAAATTCAATGAACATAAAAACACTTTGGAACCTAACGCACAACATCTAGAAGTCTAGGCTAGAGATGTATTCTGGCGTCGTAAAGCCTGGTAACTATCGCTTTCATCATAGGTTGGGTGATTCCTCCTCTTTGAGACGACAAGTGCCAGTACGGACTTGTGCTCCCATGTACCGTCGAGTATATATTAGGAGACCACAATAGGCTATATCCTTTATCCTTAGGAAGCCATGTCTGCAGCCCTATCGATCGCAATGCACTGAACACAACATTCAAGAAGATTGATTGTCGTACCGTAAAAAGTATTCTGCAGTTTTGCGATTGGTTTGGTAATCCTTTTGTCTAGATTTCCAGAGTAGTCCCTTTCGTTCCTTTTTAGACTCCTTAAAGGAAAAGGCCCATCTGAGCACTTGTCACATCAAGCTCATTAAAAATCCAAGGCAACTAGAGTCATCTTTAGCTTTTTCTCGACTCTTAAAAACTGAAAAAGCAAGTTGTGTCAAAGCGTCTAAAATTTATTTTAATCGAAATAACTTCATTGTTCCCTCGTTGGTCTTAGGTTGAGAAAATGGAGTCCACCAACCAAGGATTTCCCCTTGGGGGAAATCCTACTCATTTCTCCTCTTGGGGAGATGTTGGTGCACCTCATATAGCCACATTGTCCCTTCCAGGACTGACAATTGGCCTACCGGTATGGATTTTCTCGACCTCTGTCATTCAAAGCACCGTGATTCCTTAATAATTGAATCAGCAACTAGATGATACCAGAGTTCCCCCCCAACCTTCTACTTTGTTTGTCTCTCCCTCTCCTTCTTCCTCTTCGCTTGGTGAAGATATTAAAACTAAAAACCAAGTAATTGAGAAGAAGAAGAAGGAGCCAACAGTGAAAAGGGGCAATTGTGCATCATCTAGTGAAAATCCACACACTGCATCATCCAAACCTAAATCTCCATGTATCATCTACAAAGGGGAGCATTATCATCGAGATTGTCCTTGCATCCCACGGATCTTAAGGGACTGGTCTCCCTGCTTGCACAATCTGATGTCGTCAACCTCTAAAGATCATGTTGAAAGTACACCGTCAACTAGTGAAAGAGAAGTCACCGGATATAAAGGAAAATCTAAAATTCCTTGCAAACTATGTGAAGGAAATCATGCCCTCCACCATTATCCCTTCCTGGACGAAGCTAAAAGAGTCTTGGATAACCGTCTTGCATCACCGCAACGGCTTCCTCCTGGATACAAGAAACTATTGCCGAGTCCATTGCTAGTTGAAAATCTGACTGACACACCTTTGTTGTCGGTCAAAGCGCCTATCATTGAAGATGAACCCTCTGAGTCCACATCGGACCAAAGTCAACAGGTCGAGATGGCAGTTGACCCCATCTTGACTTCAGAAGATCTACCTTCAGATGATATAGTCACCGACGAGAATGAGAACGACACCGTTCAAATTATTTTCGTAAACACAGACTCCGATGAACATGGGCGCAATCTACCCATTCCTTTACCGCAAGAAGGAAATTCGTCAAAGTGGTATCCGGTCATTTATTCAGTCCCACCTCCAAGCAACCTAGTCATTTCCTTCGATTGGAATCTACTAGGCAGACCCCGTTTACCATCTAATGTACCATTTCGAATCATAGTGCAAACTTACAAAATGGTCATGGTTGGTACCATCATAGATGAAGGGGTTTCTGTTACTATCCTTTCCTCAACTGCTTGGAAAGTGCTTGGTTCACCATTGCTTTTGCCTGAGATGCGAAATCTAATAGGCTTCGACAAAGGAACCAGTTGATTGTTAGGGATCCTTCCAAGTTTGCCTATAATTTTGAGAAGGAAAACCGTTTATCTGAACGTAATGGTAGTCCAAGGACCTTTAGATTACAATCTACTCCTTGGGAATGACTACATTTATATCATGGGAGCCATTGTCTCCTCACTCTTTCAAGTAATGTGTTTTCTGCATGAAGGCAGAGTGTTCCAGCTCATAGAGTAGCTTTCATTCCCCGGTTCACACATAGCTAATAGTCAAATGCCATCCCTAACAGGTCTTTTTGCACAAGGAATGTCTCATCAATCTCCAGTCCGTCCACTTGATGAGCGTGAGTGATTCGATGGTCGTGACTGAAACCCAGGGGGCATGCACCCTAGTCTGCTTTGGCAAGAAAACTTCAGGTATAGGGTAGGTTTCCACAGAGGATATATGACTAGTCCGACACACCCGTCCGTTTAGGAAAATGGGATTAGACCGGAATAAGATACCTCTGTTAGAAGGTAGGCCTTTCTCGATAGAACAAATGTTTTGTCTGCAAATTAAAGGGTAACTTGGAAAAGGTAGGCCTTTTCCGATAGAACAAATTTTTTGTCTGCAAATTGAGGGGTAACCTGGGAAAATCTACTTCGCTATACCTGGGGGCATGCAAACCTTTTTGCATGAAAGTGAAAAATGACCATTTATTTTCTTAGTTTGTAGATTCTTATCCCTTTAAACTCGTAGGATTGGTTGTTCCTAGCTTACATAATAAAAGGAGTTGGAGCACAATTTCAAATGGTGCAAGCTCCCTAAAAAATGAACCTATCGATGAGACATCCTTATTATACGACTGGCATGAGTAGTTTTACGCGAAATTCAAGCTCGTTAAAAATTAAACCTAGCAATGAGCATATGTTCCACCAGAGTTTAAGCTCATTAAAAAATGAACCCACCTCCAATAAATAACCATTGTGAATGATTATCATGAGCTCTTGAGCCTTGGTCGTGTTCTTACCATCACCTCCACTCTACTTTAGCCAATCATTCGCATCCATTTGATTGTTTACCCCTTTTGAGGAACAACTGCGACAAGTGATCCTATTAGCCACCTTCTTTACACTGTCGTGATTGGGAAGTTCCAAACCTTACCTGGAACTAGCTTCTATCTGAAAAAATCACTCGTTCCTCAAAAAACGAATCTCCTTTAAGCTCTTTTCATCTGACTCATAAAACATGAAAAGATTTTCGAGCAATTGGCCTCTCTAGCTTGTTAAAGTGATTGGAAGTGCTATCCCTCCTCTAGATTTTAATCTTTTTGGACCTGAGGGATTATTACACAAAAAGATCGAGTGTTTGTCTTGTTCGGCTCGTTAAAACTATCAAAAAGTCATCCCTTTCGCATTGTTTTATACTTTTTTCAGACTTGAGGGATTATATTACGAAAAAGGAATATTGGATTTTTCTTTCTGTCTCTTTTCAGACTCTCTAAAATTGAAAAGAACTGAGTTATCCTTGTTGTTAAACTCGTTAAAACAATAGCGACAAACTTGTCCATTCAGACAAGAGCAAGTTTCACTGTCGCTAGGCTCGTTAAAACATAGCGGCGGGTTTGCCGGAAGGGAAAATTATAGAAAAAGCATATGTTATCCTCCTCAAGCTTGACAAAAATAAAGAGGTACTGGTCAGAAATGACTGGGGAAAATTAGGAAGAAAACTTGAAGAAACTTTATTGGTAGCAGGTCACTCTTGAACATGACACTTTCACTCCATCGCCATGATTGAGTCGGGATGGGTTATTCCGTTCGCCAATCATACTGCCATTGGTCCACCGTACCATCTACTTTTGGGGTTAATGCTACCAATCCATTTCAGTGTCGTCGATATGTTCAAGAGAAGTTGTTCAAAGAATTCACCTACCTATCTTGTGTCTCATCCACTGCAATACCTTCACGCTTCATTCTTTCATGACCACCCCCCTGAACCTTGTATCATCAGATTGTTTTCACCTCTATGAAATCATTTGCTCCGTTCCATGTCATAGATGTGGGATCCATCAATGCCCTCCTACGACAGGTCACTTCTTGTCGACATCAGCTCATTATCCAAGAAGTTGACCTAGGAACAACCCTTTCAGTACTTTGAATCTTGCATCCCTCAATGGCAAGTTTCTCACTTCCAGCGACAGGTTCACATTAATGGCCTTCGACTGAAAGACTTTGCGTGGTGTTCGACATCAACTCATGTACTCACACCACGTGAATTGTACTACAGTACCTTGAGGGTCATCATCATCATCGGTGATTCCTCTCGTGCCTGTTAACAGCTTACATCATTGGCTGTTAATCAAGCGATGTCTTTCCATGTTCGACATTAAAACATCTATTCACATGGATCGACTTGTACTTCAGGCGAAGATTGAAGGAGTTTTGAATACCCCAAATCTAGTTTCATCCATCTGGGCTACGATATATTCAGGAGAATAAAGACATCAAATGTACATCATTGCTGCATAAATAATCATCCAAACTAAGGGATGATGTCTCTACCAGAATCATCAGTCTGCACACAGACGGTTGTCTGTCCTATGTACATGAAAATGAATTTATCAAATCTAAGCATGGGAATGCCCACCTCAACTAGATCATGAAAAATATTATGAAGATAATGTATTGTATTGTATCTTATTATAGGTCACCTTCCAGTTCGAAAAACCTCGAATCCTCGTTATAAAGCATTTCACCCGACATCAAAAGGATTTACGACCTCATGCTTTAGGGGGCAACTATTATAGACATATTTGGGCACTGCAACTCCAATCATACATGTCCATAAACCAAGGGCTTCAAGTCCCTAAAAGTGTTGTTTCATACCCTAAGGATCAAGGCCAACTGATTACATCATCTCCCAGAAGTTCTCCATGAAAAACTACTCAGAACTAGTCAAAGCAGGACCATACAGACTGCCCAGTGCTAAAGGTGCAATGCATCTCACTTGCCACATGCAAAAAGTGTGATGCATACTGGAAATCCCTTCTATAGGGTGCGATGAACGAGAGCAGACAAATGGCACAAGCAGTTTGCTAGGTGGAAACCTAGAGAATCTTCTAGAAACTACTCATTTGACACTTGCCTCTCTGAGTTCGCCCAGGGATGAGTAAGAGATCTAAAATCTCCATGTGGAACCAAGAACTATCAGTGAAATGACACTAATAAAAATCCCAGAAGCTGACTCACTCCTCTGTAAACTTCTATATATGGATCCCTCATCCAAGAGATCCAAGGGCTGGAATTTTGTAATTTGAAAGGAAGTGTTGTTGGTTTCTCTTTGAAGACATTGTTGGGTGATCTTGCTTTGTATGAGGTGAAGAGGGTTTTCATGCTGGGAGGATGGCATTGGGTCGGATCAAGTGGTTGTAATTATCTCTTCTACTACTTTTACTAATAAAGTTATTTGAGTTTTCCTCCATATTCTTTTGTATCTCTAAATATCGTGTTGATATATTCATTTATATGGTCAATATATATCTGATCCTATATTGTTTACAGTGAAATATCTCTATGCTTTCATGGTATTATGCTATTGTGAATCTACAGGTGTTCTTTGAAGCGGGACAAGTAAGGAAGCAGTGGTGAGATTCTGTCAAAGGAGAAAGGAAACAAGCAAGGAGCCAAGTGGAAGACTAAGGTTGGTACTCTCTGCTTCTTTCTCATCTCTCTCTCGTAAAGGAAAAACAAGTTACTTTAATCTGTTTGTTTCTAAGATAGCTACCCGTCTTAGTGGGACTAGCAGCTCTGCATAGACACTAGATTTCTTGATAACAATGTTTGGTCAGCCTCTTTTGACTAAATATAATGATCCAAAGAATCCTACAGTCACTGTTTATATTGATGAAAAGCCCATTTCAAATAATTTATTTTATCTAGGGGAAACAATCAATGTAATGACCAAGGAGGTCTTCACCACTTAAGGATTACATAGGTTGAGACAAACACCTACAATAATAGAACTGGAGGATAGGTCGCGTGTTAGACCTGAAGGAATGGTAGAGGACATAGTGATCACAATGGATTCCTGGAGGTATCCAACAAAATTTCTTATTTTTCAAACCAAATCAAACCTAGGGGACATCCCTTGATATTAGGAAGGCCTTGGTTGGCCACTACAGATGCATTCATAGGTTGTAGGTCAGGCTACATGATGATTTCAGATGGACAAGCCACAAAGAACCTCAACCTTTACCCCCCTGCAAAACCAAGTAAGGATTTGGAAAATCCCTTATGGGATGAATTTGAACCTGAATCAGATTATTCCCAGCCACTCCTCACTCTTGGAAAAGCCCAATATTTTAAGAATGAAACAAAGGATGATATTATCAATGGCTTTATCAGTAATTCCCTTGTTGTTGCTTCTATCAATGATTCAGGGGTAGAAGATACCATGGAATACTTGAGTCTAGAGCATATGAAAACCACCCCTAATCTCAAAAGAAACCCAGTTGAAATAGAGCCAGGAAAAAGTTTAAATATTAATCCTAATCTGACTCTCGAATAGAACAAGATGTTGTTACAGCTATTATAGAAACATAAAAAGGAATTTGCATGGGATTACATAGACATGAAAGGCATTCACCCTAACCTATGCACCCACCACATCTACTTGAAGGGAGATTGCACTCCAGTTAGGCAGCCATAGCAACGTATGAACCCAACACTTAAAGAAGTAGTAAAAGAAGAATTGCAAAAACTTCTAAATGCCAACTTCATTTATCCCATCTCTGACAGCTAATGGGTGTCTCCACTTTTCATTGTTCCTAAAAGGAACAAAAAATGGAGGATCTGTGTGGATTATAGAGAGCTTAACAAAGCCACTGAAAAGCACCATTTCCCTTTTTCATTTATAAATCAAGTCCTTGACACCTTATCTAGAAAGAAATTATTTTCATTTCTAGACGAGTTTAGTGGTTATAATCAAATAGAAATTTCTCCAAAGGATCAAGATAAAACACCCTTTACTTGCCCTTGGGGGACTTTTGCATACATAGTTCTTCCTTTTGGACTCTATAATGCACTAGTAACCTTCCAGAGGGCAGTATTGGGAATATTTGCATATTTTCTAAATGAATGTTTGGAAGTATTCATGGATGACTTTACACCTTATGGTGATGATTTCAAACCAGCATTAGCCAATCTCAAAAAAGTATTATAGCGATGTGAGAAAACTAATCTTTCTCTAAAAACTGAAAAATTTCACATGATGATGAATGAAGGAATTATGCTTGGGAATTATATCTCTGCTACAGGAATAAAGATAGACTAAGCTAAGATAGAAATAATTGTGAAAATTCTAGCTCCCAAAACACAAAAAGAGGTACGTAGTTTTTTGGGACATGCAGGGCATTACAAAATATTTATAGATTTTTTTTCAAATATTACATCCCCATTATTTTCTCTTCTTACTAAATATGTGGAATTTGTCTGGACAGGGAAATGTGAACATGCCTTTGCATAATTAAAGCAGTGTGTATCAGTAGTTATTTTTTTGCGAGGACCAAATTGGGATCTTCCGTTCCACATAAAAATCAATGCATCTGATACTGTTATAGGAGCTATGCTAGGTCAACTTGAAGACAAAAAACCATGTGCCATCTAATACATTAGCAAGAATCTGGCTCCAACATAATTAATTTACACGGTTACAGAAAATTAATTTCTTGCAGTAGTACATGCTATTAATAAATTTAGACACTACATCATAGGTTATCAAATATTTGTGCACAATGACCACTCTGCCATTCTTTTCTTAATGAATAAACATGTTACTAATGGTAGGGTTACACACCAGTTGTTGCTGTTACAAGATTTTGATATAACAATCTTAGATAAGCCTGGCAAAGATAATGTAGTGGCTGATTTTCTTTCTAGGTTGATTGTTAATAGTGATTGCAGGCCCGTTGAAGATTCATTTCTAGATGAATATCTTTTTTCTACTTCAAATCACTCACCGTGGTATGAAGACATAGATAACTACTTACTACAACGAGATTTCCACAACATCTGTCCTTAAGAGAAAGGAATAATATTGTTCAACAGAGTGCAAGATATTCTTCGGTAGAGGGATACCTTTATTACACAAGGCCAGATCATCAGATCAGGCGTTGTGTGAGAGAGGATGATATTTTTGATATCCTCAAATCCTGCCATGAGGAACATAGTGGGGAACAATTTGTTGACAAAATGACAAGGTATAAAGTGCTTTAACCTAGATATTATTGACCTACTATATTCCAGGATGCAAAGAAATTTGTAAAGGGATGTGACAATTGTCAGAGAATGGGTCAACCACTTCGGTTAGATGAAATGTCGTTACAGCCTCAAGTAGTTTTGGAACCATTTGAGAAGTGGGCTTTAGACTTTGTAGGACCAATTAATCCTTCATCTCAGCAGAAGTCCTACATTCTAGTATGTACATACTATGTCACAAAATGGGTTGAAGCAAAGGCACTAACCAAGGCAACTGAACAAGTTGTTTCATAATTTTTATTTGAAGACATTTTTGTTCGCTTTGGAGTACCTTGAGAAATAGTGATAGATGGAGGACCACAGTTCACATCTCATTTGATCCAAAAGTTGGTTGAGAAATTCAAGATCTTCCACATAATTACTTCACCATATCATCCTCAGGAAAATGGTCAAGTAGAGAGCACTAATAAGGTTATAAAAGGAATTCTCACTAAGATTGTAGCCAACCATCGAAGGAACTTGACTGATAAACTTCTAGAAGAACTATGAACATATAAAACTACATGGATAAATACTACTATATTTCAACCATACGAATTGGTGTATGGTAAAATCCCATTATTTCCCATTGAGTTAGAAGTAAAAACACTCATAACAACATTGCAAGTGAACCTGGATTTGACTACAACTTAGAAACATCGGTTAAATTAGCTAAATGAACTTGATGAGAAGAGACTAGCTACCATTCAACAAATAGACATCATCTAGCAATAGAGAGCTAAGTGGCATGACAAGTTTATCAAAAACAAGATATTTCATAAATGAATTTGGGCTCTACTATATGATTCATGATTCAAAGACTTCAAAGGGAAGCTCTACACTAGGTGGCTAGGTCCTTACGAGGTAGATACAATCTTTGACAATGGGACTATGAGATTAGTTACCATAGACAATGCCAAGGTGCCATTTTTTTCCAATGGGCATCGTCTTTAGTTATATCATAAACCTACCTTGAAGGATTCATTTGTCAACATTGTCACAGGATCTAATCTCCAAGTTATGGAAGCAAGGGAAAATTATCCTGTGCTGTCAAATTCTTGAAATCCAATAAGTGTAGCAGCTGAAAACCAACTTTTGTTGGTAGTTGATACACCAAAAATATATATAAAATAAGAAAATAATAAAAATAATAAAAATAAATAAATAAATCTGCCTATGAAAACCTCTTATGGGGCACAGGTAGATAATTGTGCCAGTTGAAAACCACTTTGTGGCAGCTGACACACATTTTTTTATATAAGCTCTATAACAACATGATATTTATGATACAAATGTAACAACATGCTTGTCACAATATCGTTTTTCCATTTTATTGTATTGAGAATTCTTTGGTAGGCATGTTACACAGTATTTTGCACGCCTCCTACACTTCCCTGTGTCATACCCTGGAGTGCCAAAACCTTGACAGCTATGCAGTGGACCCATCCTGATATGCAGTCCAGATCCTCCCTGGAGAACTAATGAAAAGTTTCCTTGAGACTTTCCTGAGAAAATGAACTCAAAACCCTAATTTCTGGGTCAGCGCGACTATGAAACTTCCCTCTCGTGCTAATGGTAGGTTGCACCATATGAGCCTCACACTGCTAGCATAGATTTTGCTTGGATACTTGCACTTAACCCTAAAAGAAATTGCCCAAAGTGGAGGAGAAGCTTCATGATCTAGAGGCTTCCATAACAACGAGCTCGATGATGTTCATTGTGGATGCAGTTGAATTCTCCCTATATTACCCTTTGATATTATCCCTATGAACTTCCTCCTTCAGATGAAGACTTTCCCCTATCTTTGGTGAGATCTTAACTCCCTCTCCTTTCCTATAAATCCATACCCCTCCATTCCTAAATGGTTGGTCTCTAATTATATTCACCCTTATGCTGAGATAGTGCCTACATGCTATTCATATTGGCTTGGAGAAGGAGTGTTGGAGAGCTTGAGCTTGGACTTGGACATTCACTCAAGGAGGGCTACTAACATCAAGCCCCAGGTTGTATGCTTCCTCTTTTGTTTATTAATATATACAACTGCTAGTTCACTTTCCATAAATGTGTGTGTTAATGCTTCATTTATCTTAATGCTCCTTGATATGTTAAGTGGATTACATTTGATTATGCTTGTTGCACTTTTATGCTTTGTCATGTCTTTGGCCTCTTGTGTAGGTATTCAAATGCTATGAGCAGCAAGGACTGAACCTGTTGAGCAAGTGATAAAGGGCTTCAACAAAGGAGTGCATTAGAACATCAGAGCGAGGTAGGTCTCCTTCCTATTCTCTTATTTCGATTGTAATCTAGGAAAGTGTCTTGTAGATTGTCTCATTTGTTGCTAGACCCACTCATTGGGCTAGAGGGATCGTCTCTGTCCGCAGAGAGGATTTACCTACACAAAAAAATGATGATTCCAATGGTGAATATATAACCTTTCCATCCATCTCTTCGATTTTATCCTCTGATTATTTTGACCAACCATCGATTTCTTGGCTTGTGTGCATCACTGTAGGTTTATAAAGTCACTAATTTTTGCTTGAGAGTGTTGAGTCTGGTCTGATTTTTGAAATATTTTTCTTTTCCTTGCCCAACGTGTTTCCTGGTTTTACAGAAGTGCTGCCAAGCGCTGATTTTAGATTAATAGTCACGCTGCTTTTCCTTTTAGCGCTACTTTTCCTTTCACAGGCACGTTGATCCCAAAGGCTAGAAAAAAATAGGGTTTATTCATATTTTGAGTGTTTCTTAACCTATGTGAGTGTTTTTCTAGTGTGATATCATTGTGTTTGCCTTTATTGTTGTCCTTTAATGGTTGCAATTGTCTCTTTTCTTCGGTTGGTGTGTGATTGAAGTTAGATTGTCTTCTAGGGTTTCTAGGTCTAGGTTACCCATCACTCATTGCTTGTCTTTTCTTTGTGAGATCGATTGTCTCCATTTAGGTGTTTTATTGCCATCGGGACACCATTTTCGAGTTGCTTTCGGTTCATATTTGTGAAGTTTTTTTCATTAGTATTGGATCATATTTGTAATTTGAAAATTACTTTTGCTCCATTTTCAAATGTAGATTACAATTGTTTTCTTTGGTGAAATTGAAAGTATATGCTTGTTTTGATTTCGTTGTTTCGAAAATGAAAGTGAAATGATCTCTTCATTAAAGTATTTTTGCAACAATTTTTGTTTTATTTGAAACCAAAGTGAATGAAATCTTCATTTTAGCTGTTTTGAAACCCATTTTTCCTTTGTTTATGTATTAGTTTGCATTCATTAGTGAAAGAAAAAGAACAAAAATATTAGTGTAGCTTAGTGAAAGAAAGTGATTTTTTTTGTCATAAGATTTAATTTTGGCATTACATTCATTAGTGAAAGTGAAAGAGTAGTTTTCATTTTTTACATCTCGCTTTCCAAGAGTTAGGGAGATATTTTTTGATGCGTTTTCTTGATTGATGCATTGTTTGGTAGTCTCTCTTCCCTCGTTAGTTTATCCTTCATCGAATGAAAAGTTTTCATTTTTATCATTTAGTTGCATCACAGGGATTCAAGTGACATCATTGAGCCATAAAATTGAAACCTAATTCAAGATAAACTTAAAATTTACCTCAATTAACCTAAGGAGCATTTGGAACTTAACGCAAGTATCTAGAGTTCTAGGCTAGAGATGTGTTCCAACATATTTAAACATAGGAGATATCATTAATTACCTACATTGTATCCCAAGGGTGAAATCCCATTCCAGTTCGGAAGTATATCAAAGGTTCTCCAATAATTTCGGGTATATAGGAGGCACTTCAGTATGGCAAGTATATGAGAATGCTCTCAGAGAACGGTTATGCATTAGACAACACTAACACGAACTTGTGATCCCCATACCGTCAAGTATATATTGGGATACCCTACTAGGTTTCTATCTATTAGCCATAGGTAACTGATTCTGTTGCCGTGTAAACGTGATACACTGAACACAAAATTCAGGGAGATTGGTCGACGTATGTTAAGTCCTTGATTTTGGCTAAGGTGTATATTGCGATTCACGAATACTTGGTAAACACTCTTACCTAGCTTACCCCTCTTTTTTGTTTTGTTTTGTTAATTTCTAAAATCAATTAATTGACCACGAAACAACATCCTTCCTATGGAAATACTCCTTAATAGATCTTAGTTGATACTAATGGCAACATTTCCTAAGTCGACTAGTTATTGAAACCCCTATGACGGGAATCTTAGTTCTTTTCCTTGTTTTGGAAATACTGGTGCTCCCTATATGGCAATGTTATCGCTTCCTATATTGACTATTGGTATGCCAGTTTGGTTATTTTTTTCCTTGGTGATTCCGAGTGTCCAAAATTATTTTCAACCGATTTCTACTCCACCTAAACAACATCAACCTCTAGTTGATATTAAAGTTTACCCCTTGCCTTATTCGCTTATTTATTCACCCCACTCTTCCTCTTCGCCTGGTGAAAGTCTAGACTCTAGTAACCAGGAAGCTAAGAAGAAGAAGAAGAGGATGAAGAAGAAGAATCAAAATAAGCATGGGGGAACCAAACAATTATTGTTACTAATGCAAATGATATACTAAAATCTTCCAACCAACCCCAAAAAGTAAAATTCCCTTGCATTTTATGTAAGGTTGACCACCTTCTTTGAAATTTCCCTCGTATTCCCAAGGTCTTAGAAGTGTGGTCCGTAGATTCACGTCAACCTTTGTCATCAGCCTCTAGAGATCATGCTGGTGATAAACATTCAAATAGTGAAAGTAAAGCCCATGGGAAAAGGGGAAAAGACAAATTTCCCTGTAAGTTGTGTGAAGGTAATCATCCCATTCACCTTTTTCCTCTTATGGATGAATCTTCCCAAGAGTTGGAAAACCTTATTGCTTCCCAGCCTTGTCTTCTGGCTGGTTATCATAAGCTTTCCCCTGATCCTTCACTATTTGATCCAATGATTGACGAAAATTCATCTTTGGTTAACCCAGCTCTCCCTGAAAGTGAGTCTCGTGAGTCTGTTCTTTACCAACCATTGGTTGAGAAACTTGTAGACTTGGATCCACCTCCAATTAATTATACCTTTCCGGTAGAGAGTGAACCTTATACTACTTAGGTTCTTCTGGTGTCTTCAGTTTCGAATGAACTAGAGGGGAATCCTCCCTTTCTCAAGGTGCATGAGAGAAGAGCTCCTATTCCAATAGAGCAAGAGGGCAACTCTCACATTCCTATGACACCCCCTCAAGTAGTTTGGTCACTTATTTTGAATGGAGTCAACTGGTAGGATATCACCTTTCATCTTATGTGCCTTTCCATATTATATTATATGATTACGATATGGATGTACCTAACACAATGATAGATGAGGGTGCATATGTTAGTATTCTATCTTCAACTGTTTCGCAAGCTTTAGGTTCTCCGCATCTTGTCCTCATCACCTAGAATCTATTAGCTTTTAACATAGGAACCAGTCAAATGTTAGGGATCATTCCTAAGTTTCCTATTACTTTGGGAGGAAAGATTTTCAATATAGACGTGATTGTTTTCCAAGGCCCGTTGGATTTTAATCTACTCCGTGGCTGTGACTATGTTTACATCATGGGAGCTCTTCTATCCTCCCTCTTTCGAGTGATTTGTTTCCCGCATGAAGGGAGCATTGTGATCATTGATCAACTTACATTCATTGGTCCCAAATCAACTCCCCGTCAACCATCATCCCTAAACAGTTCTTATATGCAAGCGGTATCACCCCTGCCACAGGTTAATTACGTGGCCACCTGTTCCATGCCCACATCTACTGATGATCTAGTAGGTGATGTAGTACATCATGTACTAGGGGCATTGGAGCCCGAATTTTTCATTTGGATCCATGGACATGTATCCTTTCCAGAGTGTTTTTCTCCCATCTGATGAGAACCTCTTGGAAGCCATGGCCTCTTTTGGTCTGTGATCAAGTGTTTGGAGCAGAGTTCCTTGTCTTATGTCAAGCTCGTTAAAAAATGAAACAAGGACCATGAGGATAGTTATTTTACTATGTAAACCTCGTTAAAAAATGAAATAGGTCCCCATGAGGATAGTTATTTTACTATGTCAACCTCATTAAAGAATCAAATAAGATTTCATGAGCATGGTTCTTTCCTATGTCAAGCTCATTAAAAAATGAAACAAATCCCCTTCCAATTCGAGTCTTTGATTAGATCTCGTAAAATCCCAGTTGAGTCTTTTACCTGATCTCGTAAGTGAACGTTCATTCCATCCACCTGTTAGTAATTGTAGTCTACTTAGGTGAATGAAATTAATATTGGGGGGCATGTACCTCGAATCGAGTCATTATGCTGGGGGCATGCAAACTTATCTCAAGCATAGTTTATCTTTATTTCAAGCTTGTGTAAAAATGAAACAAACCCAAGCATAGTTTGTTTCCATTTCAAGCTTGTGAAAAATGAAACCATCTTCAAGTATACTCAATCATAGTTTCCCATGTTTCAAGCTTGTGTAAAAGTGAAACCATTCCCACTTTACATCTAGTGATTGTCATTTTTATTAGCTGATGTTTTCAAGATGAGCCTTGGTTTTTCCATTCCATCGCCACCATCTCTTTGGATGATAATACACTTTCACTTGGTTGTTTTACCCTTTCATGAGGAACATTTGCAATGAGCGGTCTTATTTGCCAAACTTTTGACCTTTACATGTTTTGAGCTGTTCCATCATGATTGAAACTAGTTTCTATCCTTTTATACCACTCGTTCCTCTAGGTGGAGTCATCTTTAAGCTCTTTTCTGACTCTTAAAATATGAAAAGATTGACGAGTAATCGTCTTTTCAAACTCGTTAAATTAAATGAATTGACATCGTCTCAGTATACGTTTACCCCTTTTTTGGGATGGGATTGACTATTTATGAAAAAGGAACACCTTGGTCGACATGGTTAAGAGGTTCTCTTGAATATTGTTTTCTACCTTTTCGGGTTTGAGAGAGAAATTATGAAAATGGACCAGATGGAGTTTTATTTTAAATCTCTTTTTCAAACTCTCTAAATATGAAAAATACACCGAGTTACTCTTCCATTGAACTCGTAAAATTAAACGACGAAAGAATTGTCACCATGATGAGACCAAGTTTCTCCTTCCAAGGACTCGTAAACCTTACTAGGATGGATTCATTCAAAGAATGAACTTATACAACAAGCATATGCTATCCCCTTCAAGATTGTGATTAAAAATAATTGGGGTACTCACTAGAAATAGTGGGGAAAAAGTGAAATTGAAACATCTCTTGTATAGGAAGAATGTCGCTCTTGAACATGACGCTCATCTGTTTCTTGTGTCGAGTTTGGGATATCCTCACTCAGTCACTTGTTCTTCTAGGTTTGGGTAATCCATTTTTCCTCTCATCTGATTATTCCACTTCATCATCATGACCCTTGGTCATATGTTGAGTCAAATTTTGCCACACTCTGGAGTCGTGTCGCCAATATGTTCAAGGGAAGTCCTATCGCAATTTATAGTACCTATACATTGTCTGATCTTTTGCCACAGTGTTGGATCATACTCCTTTATTCCACTTATGCTTTGTTTCGTGTCGATGATGAGGGAATTGTTATGGCCCTCCTTTGATGGGTCATTTCCTATCAAATTCAGGCCATTATCCAGGAATATGAATTAGAAACTCCCTTTCAGTGCCTTAGACATTTCACGCCTTAATGGAAAGTTTTTCGCATTCGACAACAGGTTTTCATCATTGGACTTTGATCAGATGATTCCACGAGTGTTCAAATTTAGCTTCATTTTCACATTCAAGGATTGCACTATCATACCTTGAGATCCATTGTCATTATTGGTAATTTCTCTCGTGCCTATTAACGGTTCACATCATTGGCCGGTAATCAGGTGGTTTTATAGCATGTTCGACTTAGACACATTCATTCGCATGTTAGAATTAGTAATTTTATCGGGTTGGGATGGAGCGCAAGACCCTGAGTTTTGTTTGATATAACTTTGTTTTCATGGAGTTATGTATTAGTCATGATTGTATACATGTTTCCTCTATATAGATGGATGTGACCATACCATAGGACCTTATATCTATGATGATGATGATCCTTCTATATCAAATGGTTGGACCCATACCATGGATACTTTCACATGAGCCTTTCTATCTGGATGGCTACGTCCGTACCATAGATTCATGTTTTGATATATATGACGGAGGTATCAAATACGTATATGTATATGCATTCTTGATTTGTAGGTCTCTTGATGATGTTTTCTCTAGTCCTTGCACTAGCTCGTAAAGAATATCAACCATAACTCCCTATTCTGCCTTCATGATTTAGGGGGCATCTGTTACACAATATTTTGTGACACCTCCTGCACTTCCCTGTGTCATACCCTGAAGTTCCAAAACCTTGACAACTATGTACTGTACCCATCCTAATATGTAGTCCAGATCCTCCTTGAAGAACTAATGAAAAGTTTCCTTGAGCCTTTCCTGAGAAAAAAGAGCTCAAAACCATAATTTATGGGTCAACACAACTATGGCACTGCCATCTCATGCCGATGATAGTTTGCACCATATGAGCCTTGCACCTCTAGTGTGGATTTTTCCTGAATACTCATGCTAAACCCTAAAAAGAAATTTTTCCCAAAGTGGAGGAGAAGCTTCATGATCTAGAGGCTTCCAAAACGGCGAGCTGGATGATGTTCGAATTCTCTCAATATTACCCTTTTATCTTATCCCTATGAGCTTCCTCCTTGAGATGAGGACCTTCCCCTATCTTTGGTGAGATCCTAACTGTTACAGGGAAAAGTGTCTATGCAGAACTGCTAATCCCACTAAGGCTGGTAGCTACCTTAGAAACAAACAAAGTAAAACTACTTTCGTTTTCCTTTATGAAAGATAGATGAGAGAAGAATAAAGGAGACCAACCTCTGTCTTGCGCTTGGTTCCTTGCTCGATTCCTCTCTCTTCCGATAGTCCTTTTCTACTTGCTTTCTTGTATACCCAGCTTCATAGAGTACCTGTAGAATCAAAGCAGCATAACACGATACGAGAACATGGATCTATTATCATAAACAATCTAGGATTAGATGTAAATTGACCATACAAATGCATAAAACATAAATCACACAAGAGTATGGAGGAAAACTTGAATAGCTTTATTGATAATCAAGAAAGAGCCAAGAGAGTTACAACCAGTTGTTCTGACCCAACATCATCCTCTCAGCAAGTAAGCCCTTCTTCACCTCATGGAAAGCTTAGATCACCCAACACTATGATGTCACTTCAAGAAAATAACAGCAATTCCTTACAAGATACAAAATTCCAGCCTCTGGATCTCTGGGATGAGGGATCCATATATAGATGTCTGCAAGGGAGATGAGTCAGCTTTTGATTTGATTAGTGTCTTCCCTCTGATAGTTCTTGATTCCACTTGGAGATTGATGATCTCTTACTCATCCCTGGTCGAATTCAGAGAGGCAAGTGTCACAGGAGAAGTTTCTGGAAGATTCCATGCTTCTCCACCTCGCGGATTGACACTTCCATTTGTCCCTTCTCACCCATTGCACCCCATAGAAGGGCTTTTTGAAATGCAACACACCTACTGTGTGTATTTAGGTGAGATGCAATGCACTTTGCTTATGGAGCAGGTGAAATGATCCAGTTTTGACCAGTTCTGAGTAGTTTTTCATGGAGAACTTCTGGTAGAAGCTATAATCAGTTGACCTTGTTCTTTTAGGGGTTGGAACAACACTTTTAGGGACTTAGGAGCCCTTGGTTTATGGACATTTTATGCTTGGGGTTGCAGTGCCCAAAAATGTCTATAACAGTTGCCCCCTAAAGCATGAGGTCGTTAATCTTTTTTGATGTCAGGTGAAATGCTTTATCATGAGGATCCGAAGTTCTTTCAAGTTGGAAGGAGACCTGTAATAAGATACAATACAATACATTATCTTCATAATATTTTCATGATCTAGCTGAGGCGGGCATTCCCATGCTTAGCTTTATAAATTCATTTTTCATGTACATAGGACAGACAATCGTCTGAGTGTAGACTGATGATTCTGGTAGAGCCATCATCCCTTAGATTGGATGATTATATGTGCAGCAATGATGTACATTTGATGTCTTTATTTCCTGAATATATATCAAAGCCCGGATGGATGAAACTAGATCCGGGGTCTTCAATCTCGTTCGATCTTTACTCAAAGTACAATTCGATCCATGTGAGAGATGTTCTGGAGTCGAACATGGAAAGACATCGCCTAATTACCAGCCAATGATGTAAGTTGTTAACAGGCACAAGAGGAATCACTGATAATGATAATGATCCTCAAGGTACTGCAGTACAATTCACATGGTGTGAATAAGGGATTTGGCGTCGAACACCACGCAAAATCTTTTGCTCGAAGGCCATTGATGTAAACTTGTCGCCAGAAGTGAGAAACTTGCCATTGAGGCATGCAAGCTTCAAAGTATTGAAATGGGTGTTCCTAGATCGACTTCTTGGATAATGAGCTGATGTTGACAAGAAGTGATCTGTCATAGGAGGGCCTTAATGAATCCCACATCAATGACACGGAATGGAGCAAATGATTTTAATGTAGGTGAAAACGGTCTGGTGATATAAGGTTCAGGGTGGCGGTCATGAAAGAATGGAGCGTAAATGTATTGCAGCGGGTGAACACAGGTGAATTCTCTAAGTGACTTCTCTTGAACATATCAGCGACACTGACATGATGGATTGGTAGCATTAACCCCAAATTTGGATGGTGTGATGTGACCATGGTGATGTGACCGATGAATGAAACAACCCAACCCGACTTGGATGCGGAGTGAAAGTGTCATGTTCAAGAGCGACTTGCTACCAACAAAGTTTTTCAAGTTTTCTTCCCAAATTTTCCCCAGTCATTGTTGACCAGTACCTCTTTATTTTTTTCAAGCTTGAGGAGGATAACATATGCTTGTTCTATAATTTTCCCTTCGGGCAAACCCATCGCTATGTTTTAATGAGCCTAGCGATAGTGAAACTCGTTCTTGTCTGTTATGGACAAGTTTGTCGCTATCAGGTTTTAACGAGTTTAACGACAAAGATAACTCAGTCCTTTTCAATTTTAGAGAGTCTGAAAAGGCACGTAAAGGAAACTCCAAAAATCCTTTTTCGTCATCTAATCCCTTAAGTCCGAAAAAGTATAAAACAATACAGAAGGGATGAATTTTCGATACTTTTAACGAGCCGAACAAAACAAGCGCTCGATCTTTTTGTGTAATAATCCCTCGGGTCCAAAAAGATTAAAATCTAAAGGAGGGATAGCACTTCCGGTCACTTTAACGAGCTGGAGAGGCCAATGGCTCGAAAATCTTTTCATATTTTACGAGTCAGTTGAAAAGAGCTTAAAGGAGACTCGTATTTGAGGAACGAGTGATAAATTTGGGTAGCCGCTGATTCCAGGTAAGGTTTGGAATTTTCCAATCACGGCAGTGTTACAAGGATGGCTAATAGGATCACTCTTTGTAGTTGTTCCTCAAAAGGGATAAACAATCAAATGGAGGTGAATGATCGGCCAATACAGGGTGGAGGTGATGATGAGAACACGACTAAGGATTTAAAGGCTGAAGTACTACATTCACGACGGTTATTTACCGTAAATTGGTTCATTTTTTATTGAACTTAAACGCTGGGGGAAACATTTGCTCATTGCTTATGTTTATTTTTTAACGATCATGAAGTCCGTGTTAAAACTGCTCGATTAATCCAGTCGCATAATAAGGATGTCTCATATATAAAAACGGCAATTATCCAAAGCTTTGCCCCACATCCTTTCTTTATGCAAGTTAGGAAACGACCAATCCTACGAGTTTAAAGGGTTAGAGGACCTACAAATTTAAAAAAATAAATGGTCGCTCTTCGCTTGCACGCCAAAAGGTTTACATGCCCCCAGGTATAAAATAGAGTTTTAAGGTCACCTCTCAATCTACCGAAAAAACATTTGTTTTATCGGGAAAGGCCTACCTCTTTCAGGTTACCAAAGATTGTTCTATCTGCACCGCAAACAAAACACTTCTTCAACAATGTCTACCAAAATAGACAAAGGCGAGTGGCGCAGACGCCTCTACTCACATAACTTTGACAAGGGAATCTTATTCCAGTCTAACCCCCTTTTCCAATCACGGACGGGAGTGTCAGACTAGTCATATATCTCTCGCGGAAACCTACCCTATACCTGAAGTTTTCTTGCTGAAGCAGACCAGGGTGCATGACCCCTTGGTTTCAATCATGTCCCCCGAATCACTCGCGCTCATTAGGTGGACGGACTGGGGATTGATGAGACATTCCTTGCGTAAAAATACCATTCAGGGATGTTATATGACTATCTGCCATGTGTGAACCAGGAAATGAAAGCTGGTCTATGAGCTTGACCACTCTTCCTTCGTGTGGAAAACACATTACTCTAAAGAGTGATGAGACAATGGCTCCCATGCAATAAATATAGTCTCGTCCAAGGAGTAGATTATAATCCAGGGGTCCTTGGACTACCATTACATTCATTTGAACGGTTTTCCCTCTCAATGTTATGGGCACATTGGGAAGGATCCCTAACAGTCGACTGGTTCCTTTGTCAAAGCCTGTTAGGTTTCTCATCTCAGGCAAAAGCAATGGCGAACCAAGCGCTTTCCAAGCATTCGAGGAAAGGATACTCACAGAAGCCCCTTCATCTATGATGGTACCGGCCATAACCATTCTAAATATTTGAGCAGTGATTTGGAATGGTACACTAGCCAGTAAACGGGGTCTGCCTAGTAGATTCCAGTCAAAGGAAATAACTAGGTTGCTTGGAGGTGGGACCGAATAGACGGTCGGATATGACTCTGATGAAATTCCTTCCTGCGGTAAAGGAACGGGTAAACTGCCCCCATGTTCTTCGGAGTCTGTGCTTATGAAAAGAATTTGGACGGTGTCATCCTTGTTCTCTTCGGTGACTGTATCATCTAAAGATGGAACCTCTGAAGGCAAGACCGGGTCAACTGCCGCTTCGACCTTTTGACTTTCTTCTGGTATGGGTTCAGATGGTTTATCTTCAATGATAGACGCTTCGGCCGACCACAAGGGCGGGTTAGCCATATTTTCAACTAGTGACGGACTCGGCAAGAGTTTCTTATATCCAGGAGGAAGTCGTAACGGTGAAACCGGACGATCGTCCAAAACTCTTTTAGCCTCATCTAAGAAGGGACAACGGTGGATGACGTGATCACCTTCACATAGTTTACAAGGAAATTTGCACTTTCCTTTTTGTCCAGGGGCTTCACTTTCACTAGTCAACGGTGTGTTTTCAACATGATCATCAGAGGTTGACGACACCGGGTTGTGCAAACGAGGAGACCAGTCCCTTAAGATCCGAGGGATGCAGGGACAATCTCTATGATAGTGGTCTCCTTTGCAAATGACACATGGCGATTTAGGCCTGGTCGGTGCAGTGTGTGGATTTTCGCTAGACGACGCTTGGTTGCCCCTTTTCGCCTTTGGCTCCTTCTTCTTCTTCTCTTTCTTCTTCTTTTCCTTCTTCTTCTTAGGTACTTGATTTTTGGCTTTACCAGCGTCATCAAGCAAAGAGGAAGGAGGAGAGGAAGAATTGGACGAAGTAGAGGGTTGGGGGGTAACTCTGGAATTGTCTAGTTGCTGACTCGATTGTTCAGGAATCGCGGTGTTCTGAACGACGGAGGTTGAGAAAAGCCATACGAGCAAGCCGATTGTCAATCTTGGAAGCGACAACGTGGCCATATGGGGTGCACCAACATCTCCCCAAGAGGAGAAGGGACTAGGATTTCCTCCAAGGGGAACTCCTTGGTTGGTGGACTCCATTTTCTCAACCTAAGATCAACTTAGGAAAGGTGATGATTAGTCCATTTAAAATAAATTTTAGACGCTTTGACACAACTTGTTTTTTCAATTTTAAAGAGTCGAGAAAAAACAAAAGACGACTCTAGTCGCCTTCGATTTTTAATGAGCCTGAAGTGACAAGTGCTCAGATGGACCTTTTCCATTAAGGAGTCTGAAAAGGAACAAAAGGGATTGCTCTGGAAATATAGGCAGAGGGATTACCAAACCAATCGCAAAACTGCAGAATACTTTTTACGGTACGATAGTCAATCTTCCCGAATGTTGTGTTCAGTGCATTGCGATCGATAGGGCTGCAGACACGGCTTCCTATGGATAAAGGATAAAGCCTATTGTGGTCTCCCAAAATATACTCGACGGTACATGGGAGCACAAGTCCGTACTGGCACTTATCGTCTCAAAGTGGAGGAATCACCCAACCAACAGTGAAAACAACAGTTATCAGGCTTTACGACGTCGGAATATGTCTCTAGCCTAGACTTCTAGATGTTGTGCATTAGGTTCTAAAGCGTTGTTAGATTCATTAAATTTATTTTATAGTTGATCTTGCTTAAGAAATTTTCCTTTCAGGTTCACCGCGTGATGTAGATGTACAATTCCTAAAATGTAATCTAAGATGATAAACAGTCGTTTTATCTTCTTTGTGCAATGAAAATCCTAGCTACTAGGGAAAGAGAGACAATATTCTTTCAACAAAGAGCAAAGGGCACACACTATATGCATTGTCCTAAATCAAACCAATCAAACAGTCTAAATGCAAATGCATATGCATGTATTTGTTTTAAGCTTTCTTAATATGTGAATGATAAAAAGAAAGCTAATGCGCAAATTTGAATTATTTTTCAAAGCGACAATTACTAACAAGTTTCTTTTCAAAATCAAAATGAAGACAATGACAACACTTTGCGATTTGGAAATGAAAAACTTGCTTTCGACACTAGAAAAACTACTAATTCAGATCAAATACAATAGTAATAGAGTAATCTACTATCAAGAATAATCAGGTCCTCTTCTATGACTGAAAACAACACTTGCAACACTTTCAAATCAAGAAACGACAATACAATTACGTTACTTCTTTGTACAGGAGAACTGAAAATGACTCAACAAATACATAAAAACATTTACAGTTCTTTGCACAATGGAGGCAGAATAACAGCAAGGAAAGGGGTTTCAAACAGAGGTGTACTAACTACAGGCAGCAAAACTCATGAATAGATCTGAAAAGAGTGAACACAGAAACCAAAATTTACGAACAATGCCTAGTCTGATCAGCGCACCTGTAACACAGTGAATTTGAAATGTAGCGCACCTACTACACTCGGGAAGTGCGCTAAATTTGAGATTCACAGAACATATAATGCGCTGGACTAGGGACGAGACTTTGATTGAGTTCCGGGTCACAGTTTCCAATTCAGTTCAGGGATTTTGGCCAAGCAAGTGGTAATCAGTAAATCAATCACAGGGGTAGATCTAAGGAGGTTACTAGAGCCACCACGAGGGCAATTAGAAAGATTGTAAATCATTTTTTTAATTCATAAACAAAACTCAGAGATTGACTGAAGCAGCGTTGATCTACTTTGCATTTGCATAGCAAATGCAGTTTGAAGGCTAGCTGGCTTGACTTCAGGCTCCGTTTGTAAGTTTATAAAGTAAAAAAATGTAGATAAACAATCAATCTATTCGCTCCCCAGCGGAGTCACCATTTTGTTATAGGGAAAAGTGTCTATGCAGAACTGCTAATCCCACTAGGGCTGGTAGCTAACTTAGAAACAGACAAAGTAGAACTACTTTCATTTTCCTTTATGAAAGATAGATGAGAGAAGAATAAAGGAGACCAACCTCTGTCTTGCACTTGGTTCCTTGCTCGATTCCTCTCCCTTCTGATGGTCCTTTTCTACTTACTTTCTTGTATACCCAGCTTCACAGAGTACCTGTAGAATCAAAGCAGCATAACACTATATGAGAACATGGATCTATTATCATAAACAATCTAGGATCAGATGTAAATTGACCATACAAATGCATAAAACATAAATCACACAAGAGTATGGAGGAAAACTTGAATAGCTTTATTGATAATCAAGAAAGAGCCAAGAGAGTTACAACCAGTTGTTCTGACCCAGCATCATCCTCTCAGCAAGTAAGCCCTTCTTCACCTCATGGAAAGCTTAGATCACCCAACACTATGATGTTACCTCAAGAAACTAACAACAATTCCTTACAAGATGCAAAATTCTAGCCTCTGGATCTCTGGGATGAGGGATCCATATATAGATGTCTGCAAGGGAGATGAGTCAGCTTGTGATTTGATTAGTGTCTTCCTCTGATAGTTCTTTATTCCACTTGTAGATTGATGATCTCTTACTCATCCCTGGTCGAATTCAGAGAGGCAAGTGTCACAGGAGAAGTTGCTCGAAGATTCCATGCTTCTCCACCTCACGAATTGACACTACCATTTGTCCCTTCTCACCCATCGCACCCCATAGAAGGGCTTTTTGAAATGAAATGCACCTACTGTGTGTATTTAGGTGAGATGCAATGCACTTTGCCTATGGAGCAGGCGAAATGATCCAGTTTTGACCAGTTCTGAGTAGTTTTTCATGGAGAACTTCTGGGAGAAGCTGTAATCAGTTGACCTTGTTCTTTTAGGGGTTGGAACAACACTTTGAGGGACTTAGGAGCCCTTGGTTTATGGACATTTTATTCTTGGGGTTGCAGTGCCCAAAAATGTCTATAACACTAACTCCCTCTCCCTACCTATAAATTCATCCCCCTCCATTCCTAAATGGTTGGTATCTGATTATTTTCACCCGTATGCTGAGATAGTGTCTACATGCTATTCATTTTGGCTTGGAGAAGGAGTGCTTAGAGAGCTTGAGCTTGGACTTGGAAATTCACTCAAGGAGGGCTACTAACATCAAGGCCTAGGTTGTATGCTTCCTCTTTTGTTTATTAATATACACAACTGCTGGTTCACTTTACATAAATGCTCGTGTCAATGCTTCATTTATGTTAATTCTCCTTGATTTGTTAAGTGGATTACATTTTATTATGCTTATTTCACTTTTATGATTTATCATGTATTTGGCATATTTTGCAGGTATTCAAATGCTATGATCAACAAGGACTGAGCCTGTGGAGCAAGAGATCAAGGGCTTCAACAAAGGAGTGCATTATAGCATCAACGCGAGGTAGGTATCCTTCATGTTCTCTTATTTTGATTGTAATCTAGGAAAGTGTCTTGTAGATTGTGTCGTTTGTTACTATACCCACTCATTGGGCTAGAGGGATTGTCTCTATCCGTAGAGAGGATTTACCTACACAACAAGGCATAAAATTGCAACACTGCAAAGGAATATGTTATTGTAATAAATTACTGTTGCAAACATGATTCAACTCACATGAAGGAATTTGTTTGTTGTTACATCTGTAACAGCACCGAATGAAGATAATTATTGCAGTTGTCCACATCAGTAATTACCATCACTATTACTCTATCATTGACATTAGTCAAATCGCCCTTTGGTAATTCATTCAAAAAAGGAATAGTGTTTTTTCTTTATTTGGAAATCATAAGCAATTAATATGTCACTTTGTTTTGGTAGCCAAGGACGACATTTTCATTTAAGTTGGGGGGGGGTCACAAATCATTTCATGATCCCTGACATGACTTAGTTTAAAGTGACATTATCTGTTAATCATTACCACTCTGCATGATTGATCACCTCATTAATTCAAATCATATCTAAGTCATATTTTCATACCCTTCAAATTAATGATGAATTGATACCCCACGTTCTAAAAATTTCCAATTTAATATCCTTTCTTGTCGCCTTGATATCCACCCTGATGTAAGCTATGCACCCTCACTGCACATTCTTAAGAAATTGTGATGGTAAGTAAAAAAAATTAAAAAATCACAGGCGACTGGTTGCAGAATTGGTGTGAGATTGGCAACATTGAAGGATGGGGGAAGCAGTGGTAAGACATGAACCAAATTCCACTGAAACTTTGGAGAGACACCCCGAAGCACATCAAATCTTCAGAGAAGCAAGGTGGCTCAAATTTTTTGAGCGACCAAGGGGTTCAGATCTTTGGAATTTTCTCAAAATTTGGACAGAAACCAAACAGAGGTTAGAGGTTTAAAGTTGGAGGTTATAGAGGAAGTAGTCGCCCGAGTAACAACACTTCAAACTGAAGGAAAGAGATGGTTCAATCAAAAATCAATGACCCATCCCTCAAGACTGAATTTTTGTAGGGAGAGGAAAAATTAGCTAAGAAGGGAAGGGGAATTGACCGCCTTTCCCTTCCACAACCATGGAATGATGTTGCTTTGTTTATCATCAAATATCTTACATGTGAGGGGCGTGCAATGATAGTTTTTAATTACCATTTTCCACTGCTGAATCATCTTTGGCATAGGAATTTGATCAATCTTCCTTACTTCATGTTAGAGAATTTGAAGCATATGGCGACCACGGTAAAGGTTGCCTCACACCCAGAAAGTTGTATCACTAATCATGGACTTATAAAGTTTATCATATTGGAGGCCCTGGAGTAGAAAGGGAAAAGCTGGGAGGATTTCATTAGCAAAAAGACAAGAAATTCATGTCAGAAACAAGTTGAAACCTCCACAAATGCTCCAGGAAAAACTAATGTAGCTGAGGAGCGGGGGCAGTCCTCCAGAGTCATAATCAAGAAGAGATCGTTGGAAAGACCTATCGGTGGCAGAACACCAAAGAGAAGGGTCAAGGTTGGCACTCGACCAAAACCCTCACCACCATCTGAAAAGGAGTTAAGCAAGCATGAAGGCACAAAAGAACAGAAGAAAGAAGAATAGGCCAAGCAATAAGATACTCCTTCACCAGGTAAGAATGAAACCCAAGCCCTACTTCTCAAAATTTAACAATTAGTGGTAGAAGATAAAGAATTGAAGCAAAAATTAGAGGATAGGGAGGGGAAACAAGGGTTCTAGGTCTTGACACATTGGCAGAGGTTGTCGATAAATTGGGAGCAGAAACCACGCAGGGGCCTATATGTGCAACATGTGCCAAATGCTAGAAACAACATGGTATAAAATCTCTGATGAAAACATAATTTTGAAGGAAACTCAGACAAAACCATGGGGGGTTGTTACACAAGAACTTGTTGACGATGCCTCCATTACACAAGAAACAACAGTCGAAACAGAGAACCCTATGGAATTTAACCTGGAAAATGAAACACAAGAACCTGTCAATGACACTGCTCTTACACAAGAACCAACAATCGAGAAAGAAGTTTTTCAGGAAGAAAAAGTAAGAGTTGACTCACAAGAACACGTTGATGAACTAACTTTACACAAGAACCAACAGTCAAGGCAAAGCAACTCTAATTTCAAGATGTTGTTACACCTTCCATTGTACTAGAACCTGAGGCAAATTTTCACTTAGAAAAACTTTTATTGATTTTTGAATTGCAGAATTGGAAACAGTTGGCACTCTCCCTGAAAAAGGGAGTAATTTATTTATAAGAGCATCAAAATATTATTCACACTCTTAAGGATCAATGGGCTGAGGAGTTGTTCATAGAAGAACTCATAAAATGGGAAGCAAGGAAGGATGAAATGGAGAAAGAAAAAAAAAGACAAGAACGTCAATAGGAGGTTGCGAGGCTGACTAAGGAGAAAGGTCAAATATATGAGTTAGCCCTGAACCTTTTGGGTTGCAAGTCACCATCTCCATCCTATCCAATCTTCTTGTGGGAAAAAAAAAATTATTTTTTCCAATCAAAAGTTATTTATGAGAACAAACCCTACAAGATTAATTCCACTAAAACCTTTTTGGATGTATTTTGTTCATGTGATTTTCATGAGAAGAGTTTTCTATGCGAACTCTTTTTACATAATATATTTTTTGAGAATTCTAGTTTATAGATGGCTATAAATCTCTCTCCTTATGTTGGATATTTATAGCTTCGGGCCTTCATATATTTTTTATGGAATCAAATTGACTGGAACCTTGCCACACAATCATATGTTGTTGATGAAAAGAAGGAAACCTTGATGGTAAGGTCATAACTGGATATGGCCACTACTATGAGGCGTGAATTTAAGAAATTTCTCAGTAACCCTGGCATGATAGAAGAAATATCCCTCTACAGGAGAAGGATTGTTGGATTTTGTTTTAATATCCATGAACAACTAAAAAGTCAGGCATTGGTTGGGAGCCTGAAATGGTGGGAAGCTTGCAGTGAGACATTACAAGCAAGGGATCCCTTTGGATACCCCAATTTCATAATTGTTGTTACTCAAGTCCCCGAATATGTGTGAATTGTTAAAATGATGGGAGATTTTTGGATAGGGCTCAGATTCAAGTTTCCTTTGATTTGGCTTCCAGTTGAAAAATATCAGCCTCACTTCCACCTGAACAAACATGATGAGCGTTCATGGACACACCATCTTTTGTCTACTCAAGGGTACAAGAAAGATGATGAAGACACTATTGGCGCTTATGATTTCACAAGACTGCATCAACAATATGCTAGTGTCACAATAACCAAGGACCCTTAAGATTCTGAAGAATCTGCATGAGGACATGCAATGTCTTTAGTTGGGGGGAGATGTTGGGTGCAATATTTCAGGATATTTTAGGCATCCTTTTCTCCATTTTCGTCCATTTTTCCTTATTTGAACCTGAAATATCCCTATTGTAATGTCACTCCGAATCTTTTCTTTGATGTATTATTGTGATTTTTTTTGCCAAATATTGAATGAAAGATGCTTTCTTTGGGATGACTAACTAGGGTGTCTTTGGAAGAGTTCTTCGAAGTGTTTTTCTTTCAGGTACTGCCATAGCTACTGATGGCCATGGATGAATGAATGATTTTATTCCTGGATGCTACACGGTTCAAGTTTCTGTTACACCCCATATTGTTATCTTCTCTTGTTACACCATGAAGCTTCTATTACATCGCGCATTGTCAAGACCATCGCTATCACTTTCAAAGACCATTGTTAAGGAGCTGTATAAAGTAATGAAAATATAGGTGGTTATAACTACTTGTCTAGACAGGAGTGGTGTATCCACAATGATCTTTATTTAAACAACTTGTAACAATTTATATCTTTTTAAATTACTTTTGTTACTGTAATCAACATGAGAATCACAGATTCTCATGATTGATTTGTTTTTCCAATTTCGAGACTCTGTAAAAGGATTTATAAAGAGAGCTTAGTCTCATGTAAATATATAGACAGACATCAGGACAAAGATTTTGATACTCTCATTTTGTACTCTTCAACTATTTTTAATACAAAGTACATCTGGTGATGTTACATAAATTCTTGTGTTGAGTTTTTAACTAAGTTTCCATTTTCTTCTTGCACCCTGCTAGGGAGGAAGGGGCCTCCTCTTTAGCAGGGATCACAGTGTTGGTAGAATAGTTATTTCTTTTATGTGTTAAGTGTGGATTTATTTTTATCATTGTACATGTTTAGTGTGGGATAGATACACTTCTACTTTTAGATTTACTGTATGTGTTGTTACACAGGTTAATTAATTCTATGTTATTTAATTCTTGATAGTGTATGGCACGCCAATCTTTATTCTGAATTTTTTATGAAGTGTGGATTTTTTCCTTGATGAGTGTTTTTCATTCCTGCAGTGTGTTAATTTTTTTATTTCAACAAGTTGAATTTCCATTTAGCAAGAGTATTTTAATCCCTACAAGTGTGTTTAATAACATCTCTTCTTTTCTATTTCACCTCGTTGTTATATGTATTAACAAAGATAGTGCATAAACCTTTGAAATAAAAAGACTTATCCTGGTTGATAATTAATGGTTGTGGAAGAAGTAAAAATGACCAAACAGAGGCCTATATTTTCTTCATTTTCCATTATTTTACTTCAATTTCCTCATCACATGCAACTTGTGACCTTTCACCTTACTTTTCTCCTAATTTCCTTTATTTTCATAAATAATTGTGCCAAAAATTCCTTTTTTCCTTTTAATTCCTTTGCCTATTTTCCTTCACCAAAACACACATCTAGTGATGCCCACTAGGATATCTTTTCGCAACATTTATCTTGGAATAAGTGTCCCTTAACCGTGGTCTTATTTTGTCTTTATTAACTTTTATTACATGGAAATTTTCATTAGGGATATTAAGAAACCCTACCCCTTGAGGAACACTATCCTCGGTCTTAAACCACACCATGACCTTAGCAAAACCACTGAAAAGAAAACATACTGCCCATGGAGCTTTATAACTTAACTCGTTGCAGTATTTACAATGAAAGTCCTGCTCAAAAGCAAAACATCATGACAACATAACAATATAAAAACCATAATAACATGACACCCATACCGATGATTGGATCTTTATAACTTAGCACATGGAAGTATTTACATATATATACATATACATACATATACCAAAACATTAGCAAAACATATTCCAAACATATACCAACATCAAATCAAAATTACATTGCGTCAACCAAAAAATAATGAAGGATACAAGGCTCGCATGTGATCCGCCATCTCCCATGTAGCTTCTTTACGCCCAAAGTGTTTCCCTGCACTTTAACTTTCTCTATGGCTCTATTCTTTAGCATGAGATGTTTCTGTTGCAATGTGCACTGAGGCTCCGACTAGAACTGTCCTTCTTGCTCCACCTGCAATACAAACCAATCAATAACATTATCAACATCCTTTACATACTTCTTAAGCAATGAAATATGGAAAACATCATGGAATTTCTCTATTGGAGGTAGTGCAAGTCGATATGGCACTGGTCCAATCCTCTCAAGGATCTCGCAATGATTACAATACTGTGGTGCCTACTTGGCACATGAACCAATCCTCAAAGAGATTTTCTTGGGCTTGATGCACAAATACACATGCTCCCAAACTGAAACTCCTTGAATACCCTATGTTGATCCACATAACTCTTCTGTTTATCATGTTTTGCCTTTAGATTCTTCTTTATAATCTACATTTCCTACTCCATATCTGGCAACATATTTGGTCCAATAAGTGCCTTGTTCACTGGATCGCTCCTGTTGATGGGAGTGTTACAAATCCGTCCATACAATTCCTCGAAAGGACTCATCCTGAATGACTCCTGATAACCATTTTTGTATGCGAACTCAACTAATGAAAGATACTCCTCCCATTTCCTTAGCATGCACTTCACACACATCCTCAACATATCCTCCAAGATCTTGTTGATCCTCTTTGTTTGTGAATGATAAGTTGTATTGAAGGCCAACTTTGTACCCAAACCTATAAATAGCTCTATCCAAAACTTGGAAGTGAACTTTGCATCCATGTATGATACAATCTTATTTGGAACACCATGCAGTCTCACTATCTTTCTTATGAACACTTGTACTACCTCACTTGATTAATATGTAGTCTTTACTGGAATGAAGTGAGCTACCTTTCTAAACCTGTCGACCATGACCATAATAGAATCATGCTGCCTCGCTATACTCAGAAGACTTGTAATGAAATCCATGGAAATGACCTCCCATTTCCATCTTGGAATCACTATCGGTTGTAGTAACCCACCTGGATGCTTACATTCTGTCTTTACTTGCTGGAAATATAAACATCTAGACACAAACTCTACCACTTCCTTCTTTTGATTTGGCCAATAGTAGAACTTATTTACCACCATCAACATCTTCTGATATCCTGGATGAATCATGTCTTGACATGAAACTCCCTCAAGATAAGCTTCTTGCGCTCACTACAATTTGGTACATAGATCCTATCTCTAAACCTAACCAAACCATTTGTCATGAGACTATAGTCTACATCCCAATCACCTGTACCTATACCTACACCTATACATGTACCTGTACCTATACCTGTACATGTGCTCTATTGTAACCTTCATGTATTTGTCATCCTACTGTCTTGCCTGTAAGATCCTATCTTATAACTATGTCCCATAAGAGATCATAACTACTATATGATTTAATTGTACCTTCCTACTAAGAGCATCTGCAACCCAGTTCTCCTTCTCTTTGATGTATATGATCTCGAAGTCGAACTCAATAAGGGTCCCCAACCATCTAGATTTCTTGGCATTCAGATTTGGTTGATCAAACAAATATCTCAATCGATTGTAATCACTCATCAATGTAAACCTCCTACCAAGAAGATAGTTCCTCAAAATCTTCAATGCATGTATAATCACTACTAGCTCAAGATCATGCATTGGATATTTCTGCTTGTGCTCATTCAATTTTTGTGACTCATAGCACACTGCCTATCCTTCTTGCATGAGAACTCCTCCAACTCCCCTCTTGTAAGAATCTGAACACACTAAAAACTCCTTGTTTAGATATGCAATCTTTAGCACTAGTGCATGTGTCAACAACTGCTTAAGCTGCTCAAAACTAGCCTCACATTCTTCTGTCCATTCGAACATTCTACCTTTCCTCTACAATGATGTGATAGGATATGCAATGTGTGATAAGTTCCTGATGAACCTCCTGTAGTAACCTTCCAATCTCATGAGTGATCTCACCTCTTCCACATTCTTAGGAGCCGCACACTCCATGATAACCCTTATATTTTTTGGATCCATTGTTATGCCATCCTTGGAGAGAACATGCCCCAAGTAATGTACCTCAATCTAAAATAAGTTGCACTTGCTAAGTTTTGTATACAACTTATGCTCTCTTAGAAATCTCAACACTTCTGCTAAATGTTTGGCATGTTCTTCCTCATTCTTAGAATATACTAGTATGTCATCAATGAATACAATAAAAAACTTTTCAAGATAAGGATGCAACACACTATTCAACAAACACATTAATGTAGTTGGAGAATTATTCAAACCAAATGGAACAACAACAAACTCATAATGCCCATACCTGGTCCTAAACGTAGTCTTGAAGATATCCTCTTCCTTGATGCGTATGTAATGGTATCTCGATCTCAAGTTGATCTTAGAAAACATTGTTGCTCCCTTCAACTGATCAACAAATCATCGACTCTCGACAAAGGGTACCTGTTCTTGATTGTTACTTTGTTCAGCTACTTGTAGTCAATGCACAATCTAAGAGTACCATCTTTCTTCTTTATGAACAACACTAGTGCACCCCTAGACAATACATTTGACCTAATATATCCCTTGTCAAGGATCTCCTTTAACTTCAATTTCAACTCTACTAGCTCAGGTGTGCTCATCTGGTAAGGTGCCTCTGATGCTAGAGCTGCTCTTGGCAACAACTCAATAGAAAAGTATACCTCCCTGTGAGGTGGAAACTCTGTAATTTCCTTAGGAAATACATCTTAAAACTACTGCAAAATGGGGTACTAGCTTAACACATCTACATATTCAACCTCCTTACCTTTATCACTAGAAATTTCATTGTAAACATCACACAACCTTTCCTGCAACTACGCTTAGCCACACACTCAATGGCCTTTTTGAAGCAATCCACTTTCATCCACTATCATCCATGCACTCAATGGCCTTGTTGAAGCAATCCACTTTGGTCTTGTGAAGGTATAGCCAATCCATACCCAAAAGCATAATGTATGATCCCAATGGCAATACAGTCAAGTGTGCCACTGTAGGCATACCATTTAACTCAAATGCACAAGCTCTCACCCAATGGTGAACTCTCTTCTTTATACCTGTATCCAACTATACCAAACAAGATTATACATGCACTTCTTTTCTCAAACCACACTTATCCACTAGGTCAGGATTAATATAAATATAGTTAGATCCAAGATCAATCAAAATCGAAACAACTTGATCACATATATTACCGTCCATCTCAATGATTGATGCTTAATGATACGCCTGCCTATTGTCCATAGCTGCATAGATCTGAGGAATTTTATGACCAACATAACCAACTGTATGCACCTCTTGAGCACTGTAGATCTTGGGTCTACTACCACTCTGATACTATGGATAATCACTCTTACGATTATCGTTACCACATATCCAACGCTGCAATGGTTCCCTACAACCACCTCCAGCCTATCTCTCTCCACGCCCCTTCTCAATCGTATTCAACCTCTTGTAAGGAACTACATTTTCTATCTCACTTTCATCTTTAGGTCTCCCTCTCTTTGGTAGCCATTTTCCTTTAGATTTCTCATTTATTTTCAAGTCATGCTTAGGCTCAACTTTGTGCTTTGACTACTCATAAAAATGTTTCAACTTTTAGATGGCCTCCTCCAAAGATCTAGGCTCATCAAACTCAATCTGATATATGTATGAAATTGGCAGTCCACTAATGAATCTCTAAACCTTGGCCTTCTCCTCCTTGAGGTAAGGCACATACTTCAACAACTCCAAAAACTTGCTAGTATACTCATCATCTATTATAGAACCCATCTGCAACTCATAAAACTCCTGAGCCTTGTCATCATAGTACCTCTCGACAAGTAATTCTTCTTGAAGAGCCTCTAAAATGCATGACAAGTTAAATCCTCCTCATGTATACATTTGACATTTTTCGTGTCTTCCCACCAAATATCCGCTTTACCTTTGAGATTGAAAGTGGATATCTTTGCTTTCATGTTTTCTGAATAATCATGTAATCGAAAGAATTTCTTCATACCAAGAAACCATGCCTCTACATACCATGATTTCTTCATTTCTCCATAAAAGGTAGGTTGCCTTGCCTTCTTAAACTCACCCATCAAGTATCCCCTATCACTCCTCCTGTAAAGATGATAACAATGATGATTATCATGCCTATCAGAACCAGAACTAGAATAGTACCTATGTTTATCACCTCTCCTATCCGAAGTGTCCAACAACCTGCCATCTCTAATCATGTCATATCTATCTGACCTGTGTCTACTAGGAGACCTACTGCCATATTCCCCATTAGTTTTTTCCTCATGTCCATGGCTGATAGAAAGTGGTCCCTGTCACTGTAAGTCTAACAAAATCTGAAATAGTATCGCATTCACCTCTGCTTGTTTCTCTTGTGGCTGCATGATTTTTTCATTGTCTGCTTTGCAACTCCTTATTTCTTCCTTTAGGATTCTGAATGTGTCTGTCAAATCAGAAGAGTGCCCCACACCACACTGCCCATCTGATTCATAGGGAGATTCTATGTAGTCTATCAGCTGTCTAGCCATCTGATCTCTTTCCAGCAAGGCTTACTATGTTAACTAAACCAAATCATAATAAACCAACATACCTTAGCATAATTTGGGGAGGATACCTTGTCTAAAAGTTCATCAAATCAATGTATCACATGTATAACATAAACATAATAGCATATATACATATACCGAATAAGTGCATCAACTTATAAACATCATTCTAGCTAAGGTCCAGTCATCAATGCAAGACCATATCAACAATGCATGCTATGGCATCATGCATGACAACAACCATTACTCCATTGTGCACATTACTACATGCAACTATCGACATGCATAAGAAATTCCTAATCAAATACACATACGTATGAACGCATGTAGTCGAGCATAAGTGATCAATTCTTGTAACCAACCTACAAGACTGATACATGTAATCAAAACATTCAAGAATGCAATTGATATACAATAATGTAGTCAAGCAACATATAATCAACATGTAAGCGACATATAACCATGTGAAACTAGTCATATACTTTCGACGATGCAACTCACAAAATCACATCAAGCTCCTCATGACACCTTGCTACAATCATGATCAACATGATGTAATGCAACAAACACATGGAGTGCAAGTGTAAGAGACACACATGCAACTGACATGCAATCATGACCAACATATGCACCCCAGGAGAATGTAACCATGCTCTAATACCAATCTGTAACACCCCCTCCTCCCAGACCTACCCAAGAAACTGACCAGCTGATGTAGAAATGCGACGAGAGAGACTACTATAAGGGATTCAACCTCCTTGGTGACCTTAAGGAAATGGAATCAATGGAACACCTTGAATAAACCCATCCACATCAACAACAACACCCACAGGAGACAGGTCAGCCACTCAGACATCCTGTCCCTGAGCCTGAATGATGTTTTAAGCCTTTTAACCCTTGGTTGCTCTCATGCTATAGGAAATACAACGTCCATAAGCCAAAGTTTCTCTCACAGGCCTATATGCTAGCGTCCCTGGACTCTTTTAAGTAGAACTGTGCCAATGTCCCTGATATTTGAGCCACGTTTCTATCCCAGAATCTCAGCCTCTGCCGAGAACTTGTTATAACCTTCATAATCCATGAAAGACATGATGACAATATAAAAAAATCAAAAATAAACCTTAGGGCTAGGCCTGAGCATCCCCAACTTGGACTGACATTCTATCAAACACTTGGCATCAATGCAACCTACAGGTCTAGGATACAAGACAGAGCATAAATGAATGAAAGAAGTTATGAAGCATAACCAAAAGGATCATTTCCTTCTCCATTGAACTATTGTAACATCAATTAGGTCTTGCATCCATCCAATTAACAATTACAACTAAATGCATGAAATAACCATGACATGAACCAGTCATATAACAATGCTTATAACCATCATAAAACCATATAAATATCAGAGATATGATAGCCATTAGATCCACATATAAACCAGTGAAAAATTAAGAGAACTTAACTTTTATTAATCATAGGTAAATCCAACCAGGTTTAGGACTTCCACGTACCACCCGACCATAGACATGGCTGAACCAAATCTCTCTTTCATCGAGTCACCCCCATGCCATATTCCAAGCATGAATGTGGGATCTCATAGAACAACCAATCCAAAAAAATAACCAAGGGAATCTAGAGGCTAAACCACCTCCACCCTCATCAAATCGTGATCACACCAAAACCGATGCTCCGATTACAACTTAACTGAACTTGGAATGCCATCAAGAATCCATCACTATCCTTGAGGAATTTTCCATCTCCTTGTATTTGGGCTTTACCGCAATCCAATCTCGGATCACTAGGACCTAAACTGAGACCAATCTCTCAAGATTTACCACAATCCAAACCCGGATCACTAGGCCCTAAACCGAGACTTCTCCATCAAGAGTTGTGTGTATCCTGCCAAAACTGGTCAGGGATTCCTAGGCCTTTGAGAAAGAAACTTGATACCACCCCCACCCTGGATTTTGAAATCCATCCAGCAAACCAAAGCTCAAAACCAAGATAAACATCCCAACATACCATGATATCTGGAAAAATGAAAGGCTAGGCTGAAAACCACTATCATAACCCAGAAAAATCATGCCACCAACAATAAGATAACCATACACCAACATGCAAAGCCATGCATGTCAAAACCAACTAGGAAATCACACATGCAAAAGGTTACCTACAAGTTTTCCTGCTAAAGCTAATTGATCCTTCTTTCCTTTCCTTTATCCTTGCTTTCCTTCCTTTCCCTTTGCTTGCTTTTCCTTCCTTTCTCCAAAACTAGAGTGCTCCAAGCAAACTCTAAGTGACCAAGAGTGAGAGAGAGAGAGAGAATAATGAGAGAGATCCAAACTTGAACTAACAAAAGGTTACCAACTGATTTTCAGAAGCCTTTTTATTAATGAGGCCTCTATTTTCTTCATTTTCCATTATTTTCCTTCAATTTTCTCCTCACATGCAACCTGTGACCTTTCATCTTACTTTTCTCCTAATTTCCTTTATTTTCATAAATAAATGTGCCAAAAATGCCTTTTTTCATTTTAATGCATTTTCCTTAGCCTTTGCCAATTTTCCTTAGCCAAAACACACAGCCAGTGATGCCCACTAGGATATCTTTGCCCAACGTTCAACTTAGAATAAGTGTCCCTTAACCGTGGTCTTATTTTTCCTTTATTAACTTTTATTACATGGAATTTTTCACCAAGGATGTTACAGGAATATCAGAGACATTGTAGTCTATTAGAACTGAAGTCCAAACATCTACTCCTAGGTACATAAGATACACTTCCATCCTTACTTTCTAAAAGGCATAGTTTGTCCCATCAAATATTGGTATTATACTTGAGTAAGCCTCTTGACTCTCTTTCCTAGATATAATTCCTTATAGATATACCTTCTAGTGGTTAGACTGATCTTGAAGGAACCTCTCTCTGATACCAATTGTTGGAATAAGGAATTACTGAGAGTAGGGGGGGTGAATCAGTAATAGTGAGATTCTTAAGTATTTTTCCTTAATATTCTTTCAGTCCTTTTTATTTTCTTTTACTTATGAGAGAATTTGTTCATAAAGAAAGTACGCAACAAGTTTAAGCATTCATATGTTCATACAACCAATCACATGAGAAACATACACATTTTGACATTGGTGTTTTCACATGAAAAATTAGAGGGAAAAAACCACCAATTTTTTGTTTGTTTATGATGTCATTTAAGCACCTACTTAATCACATCCGTTTGTTTGTTTGTGAGTACCCACTCACAAGATGCACCGATCCCTTTAGGTTAGCAAGAATCAACTACCCAAGAGGCACCAATGAATTCTAAATGCAGGCTACAACCTTCTCTTGCCACTATTCTACTATTTCATACAATTTTCAAACTTAAAATAAATGCATATACAATTATGAAAATACCAACCAAGTTGGTTGTAGAAACAAATTCTGTTCTCGATGCACTGTTTTTCCACAAAATTCCTTCTGTCTCATATAGATGCTCTTTTCCCACTGCTCACAAAAACATATCCTCAACACTCTATCGCCTCTCACATAGGCTCTCTGTTGCATACTCTTCATCTCTGCTCTCATCATTCTTCTCACAACACACACTTTGCTGTCGTTGCGCTCACTGCTCTCATTGCCTCAGTTCAACGACAATACACACTTCCCCACCATTGCTCATTGACAATCAATTTTTTTGATCCTATGATTCACACTGCACAATGTTTTCTCTGCTACCTATGCCCATACTTCCTTAGAGCACCTCAGTATGACTCCTCCTTTTTTTGTTGCATATGCCAGTTTGTCATGGCATTAATCACAGAAATGATATTTCGAGTTCTTCAATGACATCTCATGCAATCCTCCATACTGAGAATTTAATCTCAAGCGGCCTACACACTCTATTGTGACTTCCCATGGTTATTCATTGCTCCACAGAGCTTAAAATTACTTAGGAATGACCACTATGTTCCTCATTTAAATCTCCCAGACGTGCATGCGAAGCAACTGATTGCTTTCTCCATTTATTCATTTCTTCTTTGTGAACTGTTGTCCTCGTTTCCTTGTCTCAGTGTCATCTGCAGATTTAGCTAACTCCATAAACCAAATCTACCATTTTGCATTTAATATTTAGTTACTGACCCATTCATCCATGTAACTCACTTTACTATTTCATGGAAGCTCCAACATATTGTAACTCAAACACAAGAAACAATATTACACAACTCCGATATCCTTAGCCCCCTTGGTGCTTAGTTCCCTGAGCATTTTCTTTCTCATAAGATTGGGCATATGACTATTGGCTTGGCTTACAATTGTAGGATTATATCAGAGCCCCTTTGTATCATAACTTTTGCAAAGTCCTGATCACTTCTTAGCTCCCTTTGTTTAGCCCTTGGTTCCTTTGAACTCCATACAACCATGTGCTAGATAATATTAGAGCCCCCTTTTATCATAACATTTTCAAACACCACTTTGCACAGAGTTAAGATTTCCTCATCCTCTGATATGATGACCTTTGGCTGATGTCATTCCTATGTCATTTCACCACGTAGTGCCTTCTGAGTGGTGAAACGTGTCACCCTGATTTGCCCCACTAGGCCACCGAAAATGCCAAAACTAGTTGCCACGTGTCCATCACACTACCATGTCATCTTGACGTCAGTTGCCACTACAGCTTCTCAGAGCCAATCACATATCACCTTATGTCCTACCAGAGGTTAGAGAAGGGGTCTCGACATGTCTTGGCGTTGCAATGAAAACCTTTGTATTTCTACACCTTTGCAAACCTTAGAATTTTCAAAAAGTTGCAATGGTAAGGGCTTACAAGGTTCCGATATTACGATATGCTCCGACCTCCGATATTACCTGCTCCGATATCTGCCCTCTGTTTCTCCTATGACCCTATACTCTGGGGTTATGAGACGGGCTTTAGCCAACTATGCTTCTATTATTGCCTTCTATTTTTATAATAAGATGTGAGGATAAGAAGATTGATATAAGAAGATATTCATAAGAAGATATTGTTATATTTTTAGAATAATATTTTTAGAAATAACTAACTAACTAATTGGTGCTACTCCCCATGGCTTATTGTCCTTGGGTCACGAAGAACATGACTGCTTAACTGGGAAGTCAAACAGGTCATGTCACCTAATCGATTAGGACCCGCCGCCTTACGAACAAACACCGCAGGGTAGACGTGGACGGATGTTCTCTTTTGGAGATGCCCAGTTAGCGCAAGTATGAGGGATTGATTGATTTGGTCAATAACTATTGTTGTCCTAGTGTGCGTGCCAGGCTCAAGCTAACAACAAGATGGCGAGTCTCTCTAACAGATGGTACAGGGGCGAGGACATATCAATGCGATATCATATAGTAACACGTAGGACCATATGGATTGAACTATAGTGCCAAAATTTCAAAAAGTGCCAAAATTTCAAGTCGGCTCATCCCTATGATAAATCACTATAGGCCCTTTGAACGATCTTTTACCCTATTCGTGTGATATCAGTTCCCTAGAAAAGCGTCATTTCTAGCAGGCTTGAAAGACCTTTCTTTTGGTCTCCAATCTTTGATTCAGCCTGCTCTGATGTTCTGATATCGAGTCCCTATGTGCTCCAAGGTTCCGATATTCTTATATCAGATATAGCCTACTCCGATGTGTCGACCTTCGTATGTCAACCTGCTTAGGACTTCAAGTCCCTAACTTTTGCAGATCATAACTTTTGATCTAGGAGGCCATTTTTAGACTTCCACACACCATTGGAAAGTTATTTCAGAGAAATTTCCAATGAAGGGGGTTTGATTTAGACTTTGAACACATATGATACCTATAAAACAGTTGAAAATTTTTTGGCATTATTTTCTCATGGAATCCTAAAATCCAAACCACCATAGTCATTATTTTATGGATTTCCAGTAAGCCTGCTACTATGATGATTCTCTACCATAAGTGTTGTAGTGTTTTCTTCTCAAAGATGTATGAAAATAACCCACTTAATATTGTGGATGACAAACAATCTCAACAATATAAATGGATGCTAAACATTGTAGATTTGCAGCAACTTATAGAAACAAAACCTGCCAAAGTCCGAATCTATGCCACAATCATAGTTAAACATCAAAAAGAAAGAGTAATAACTCCAATCATCCAATGGAAACCAGATATACAAAGAATAGTTTTATTAAAACACCTGTGAAGGGAACAAATACATGTTACCAGTCCCCCTCTATGGGATGGGTTCTTGGCTATCCTCAAACATCTTTAGCTTGTCTAGAGTCTCTCTCCTCTATAATGTGTAAACTAAACAAATAATGGTGTGCGACAATGAAAATAATCAGAGTTACAACAATGAGTGAAACAATGAAAATAATCAAAAGTGAATAATGAATGGAAAATCCTTCTATTTATAACAAAATATTGAGTTATCCTCGAATAATGAGCAATAATAGAATATTATTGATCCCATTCTTGGAATAACCACTTGGAATATTTTATTATATTTGGTTAGGACAGAAAAAGTATTTAAACTTTTATTTAGAAATAATAAATAAATTAATGATTTATTTATCATTTCAAGGAATTAGTTAAGGAATAATAAATAAATAAGGATTTATTTAATTATTCCTTAGGGATTTAGTCAAATTTAACAAAGAATAATAATTAATTAGTGATTAATTAATTATTCTTAGAGAAAAATAAGATAATTCATGATTTATCTGTTTATTTTTCATGATTGGGTCAAATATGACAATGAATAATAATTGAAAAATGGTTTAATTAATTATTCCTAGAAGAAAATCAAATAAATAATGATTTATTTAATTATTCTTCATGGGTTTAACTATAAATTACTCAACAAAGGTGGTTTATTAAGTAACTTAAAAAAGTGAAAGCAATTTTACTATGGTAAAATTGAATTTACATGGTGTACTTCGATCCATCTAGTAAATTAGGCTAGATGATCAATTTTGTGGTGATAACAGATTCCCCACAACGTACGAATGTTAGGAGCAAAGTGTATGACTGAAGTACGTTGAAAAGACACAATCACTAGACAACGTAGGGGAGTCAAAGAGAGAGAGAGAGACCAATAAAGTTGAAGTGAAAGAGGATAGGGTCAGAGGGGGCGAGACTAATGCAAGTCTCCTTTTATGTTGTGGTATTAGACCTCAATGAGGCGGGGCAAGCATACCCATACCCGCCGAGATAACTTAGTACAAAAATAATGGTTTTCCCAGAAACATAAAATTGAGCAATGAAGTACATGCTGAATGGTACATGACATGCTGGCATAACAGAGCCAGAAAATAATACAATGTGTCCCATATACATAATGCACCTAGAAAAACATGAGCCAAGACTGAATACAATAATATCTAAGTACATGAGATACAAAGGCCCTTCCCTCAAAAAATGGGTGGGAGGGAGGGTAGAACAACTGGATAAGCCCTGATGAACAAGGAAGGGCTCTACAAAACTGAATTGATCATCTGGAGGAGACGTGCATGCTATGAACACTGTGAATGGTAAGAACTGAACCCATCAACTCTGTGGAACAGCATCTAAGTCTCTAGCATAATAGTAATGCATCTGGGCATGTGGGGGGCTACCTGAAGGGTCACCCCCTCATGAGGTCTAAAACATCTCACGCACACTTGGGAATCACTGGTACAATCTGCTACACCATTGGACCATCAAGTGTATGAATCACAAACATGAAACAACCACGTCAAAGGGAAATAATGAGTCCCTCTGCTCAATCCAAGGCACCAGACAAGAATGGGTGTTGGAACCAAGATACACCACCCTCTAGGCCGTTCTTCTAGAATAAATGAGCTAATGTCGATAGAATAGGGCTCGCGATAGGTGAGGTAATGAGGATTCTCAACTAAGGCACGAGGTAAAATAGTAATTTGACTGATGGACTAACACTAGGGATAATGGGGAAAAGTGAGACTGGGGGACAAACAGATGACTACCCTTGTCAGAGCATAAAGTGCATGGTTGACCTGGAAGCAACTGACTCAACTCCGGAGGGGATGGGGACAGTATGACTGGAGGCCATAATGGGAAACACTGGATGAATGGTATGAAAATATGGATGGAATATTGTGACATGATATAATGGGATATGAAATAGACTCCAAGAATGCAAGGGTGACTCATCACAGATGCTCTTACCAACGGTGACTTGATGACACTACCACACAGACTAGGCCCATTGGGGACCATCAAAACATAAGTAAATGATGGTTACTCATGATTAAAGTCAACATATGGTATGAAAATTATTAAGATGAGGTGGACCTCAAAGTACAAGTGTCAATTTATGATGAAATTCTATTTTAAGAGGCAATGAAGTGACCTTTCTTGGAAAAATGGCTTCCAGGTGAAGTGTCAAATCATCAAATGAAATGATGCAACCTACCCAAATGCATGACAAAAATAAATATGCACAAATCAATGGGAAATGCTATGGGTAAAATTTCTCAAGGTAGAGTGCGTTACGAGAATTGGGAAGGAGTTGGCCTTCGAAATCCTCCAGGATATATGCCCACTTACCTAAGTCCTTACGAATGATGTAAGTTCCTAGCCATAATGATTCAAACTTCCTGTTGTAACATGTATTTTGTTGTTTGTTTCATTCATTATTTCATTCAAAATCACTTGAAAAATATTTTGAAAAAAGATAAGGCAAGTATATCGGAAATCAAAATATAAAGGAAATGAAGAAATATATCAGATTTACAAATGAAACAAGGGTTAAAGCATTAACACCAGACCCGAAATACTATAAGTTATGTTTCATAAAGTTCGGCGGGTCTGCAGTTATATGTATGTATATGGAGCCGCCGATTGCGATATGGGTGGGCCGGACCCGAAATAATATATACAACGTGTTTAAAAGCTTGGCGGGTCCGTTGTATCGAAATTCCTTTATATACATGCATATGGGTTCCGCCAATCGCGATTTGCGATGACAGACCCGAAACGATATATTTATGTTTTATAATTGCGGCGGGTCCGTTGTATCATGCAACATATTATTTATATATATATATATGGAAAGCGATGATTGTGATGAGCGATTGGGTTCCGGACCCCGATAGTTTATACGCCATATTTTATATAAATCAGCGCATCCATCTTATCGCCAGTTGTAAAGGTTTTATTAACATATTCAAAGACACGCAGTTTTATATGCATTTCTATTATAAAGGATTATAATAGAAAGGCCGAACTTTAAGCTTATATATATTATAATTAAAAGCCCCGATGGTCCGCAAGGCGTATTAAAAGGCAGATTTCAAGCTATAAGGCAGGATTTCAGTCAGAATGAAAATGGTAAGTGGTTTTTAGTGGAGATCACCCGATCCCACTTACCATTCAACTCGTAGCAGCCGAGTGGAGAGAGGAAGCTACCCATTTCAAGCGGGTATTCTCTGGGCTTATGTCCCACCCAAAAACCTTTGTAGATCGTCTGATCTGAAAAGCACAGATCTACGGTGGAGATGAATCGGCGAGAAGTATACCATGGGAATTGTGCTGAGCCCGTATTGGAAGCGGAAAAGCATGTTTTATTATATATTTTCATTATAAATGTTTTACGCATAACTCCAACATTTTCATAGTTATTGCAGCCTAAGGGTGCATAAGTTAAGTTTTACAAGGATTTTTGGGCCAATTGCGATTTGCTATGGAAGTCAACGGAGCATTGAATGGGTGGATTTGACAGGTTTATAAAGCAGGATTTATTCTTTTGGGTTCTGGATTAATCAAAATTTCGTGTTAATTTTGCTATGTAATGTGGAAAATCAAGGTTAGAGCCGAAGCTTAAGAGGAAGACAATCCAATATATTTCTTGGCATTTTGGCCAATCAGAATGCCCATGTAAGCCCAGGATTACACAAACTAAATGTATTTCATTACGGATAAGACGAATTAAGCATCATTAGGGAATTCACAAAGGAATTCGGCAACAGATCAATGGAGCGAGCCAGCAGTTATCATCCCCTCCTGAATCCAGTTATGCGCTTGTTATTTCATGTTCTTTGAGGTGTCTTTTACACTCTGTAAAATTCTATAATAGTTTTAACTTCATATAAAATAGTTAGAAAAATAGTTAGATAATTTGAGCAGTTTCAAAAATTAACAATTGTTCCACAATGTATAAAAATAGGAAATTTTACTAAGAAAGGATTCGAAATTTGGAGAACCTGAAGACTAGGCCATTGTTCCTGATATCATCATTGATTAATGAAAGAATCAGAAGTTTCCAGGAGTTGTTGCATATAATTTTGTACGCTTCTCTGTCATGTGTCATGCTATGTTTTCTTCTTTTCAAGTATAGTAATGAAGCAACAGGTCTTTATTTACTTATGTAGATAAGGTCAAAATTCCTTAAAAGAGAACTCCTATACTTGAAGTCCTCACTTCCTTTCTAAATTATAGATAATAGTTTCTGTGAAAGATCAACATATTGTCTATGATTCAGTTCTCATTATCATAATTTCTCTAGCTTACAAATAGTAGTTTCTGTGAAATATCAGCATATTATCTTTAACTTCCCCTTCAAACTTTCTCCGTTCATCATCTATATCTAGCAATAAATGGAATTCTGAGATGTTCTGGTCATATATGTATTAAGAGTTAAAGATCAAGTTTTCCAGGTCCTTCATTTGAGAACACAACAAACAATAAGTGACAATAAGTGATATTTATTATTGTCTTAAGCAAAATTTCCCTACAACCAAGAAATTGGTTTCTTAAGGAACAACATTTCCCATGCCCCAGGGTATCATGGGCTTGGTCATACACCAGAATAAGATCACCTTCATGGAAGGCACGAGGGTTGACGTTTCGGTCATATTGAGCTTTGGTGCGCTTTTTGGTCGCTTCAGTGGTTTGCAAAGCAACATGACGGTCTTCAGAGGCGCGTTCAAGCATGATAAGTATTTGTTCTAATGGTTGGGTGTCAAGGAGAAGGTCGACAGCTAGGTGGAGGGAAGGGATCTCACACTCGATTGGCAATACTGCCACCTCGCCGAAAACAAGGTCGAAAGGAGTAAACCTAGTGGCAGTTTTGACAGAAGTTTTATAGGCCTGCAAAGTTGGGAAGAGCATAAGGTGCTAGTTGGTATTATGCTTATTCACCATCCGCTGAAGCATTGTCTTAAGAATATTGTTCACTGCTTCAACTTTTCCATTACCTTGGGGGTAATAAGATGATGAGTACTGGTGTTGGAAGCCCAACATTGAGGGTAGTTCACACCATACCTCATATTCAAAGTGTCAGCCATGGTCAAAGACCAATTATTTCGGAACCCCGAATCAAGCAATAACATGGTTAAAGAATAAAAGGGTCATGGTAGCCGTCATGTTGTTGAACGTTGGCATGGCCTCAACCCATTTGGTAAAATAAGCGACCACCACGATAATATACTTATGGTTATTAATAGATGATGGTCAACACTCCATAAAGTCAATGGCCCATTTATAGAAAGGACCAGTAGTGATGACAAGATGGAGGGGAGCCGATGGGGCTCTTGCCTTTGGGGAAAAATGTTGGCAATTGGGGCAGTGTTTGACAGCCTCAATGCAATCACTGAAGAGAGAAAGCCAAAATTAACCAACACACATGAGTTTCTGGGCATTGGCCATACCAAAGAGGAGACCACTACAAGCGCCACTATGATAGGAATTTAGCACTTTCTCTGCTTTAGGATGGGTGAGACAACGACAAAGGATAGAATCCACACCGCAACGATAAAGGTGATCACCAATGAGGAGGTAGGGAGGGGCCTGGTATCGAATCCATTGTCAATCATCACGGGTAAGATGGGGGGAAAACTTTTGGGTTCACAAATACATGACAATATCTCCATAACAAGGATCGTTTTAAGTGACGACAAACAAGTTTTCATTCGGGAGCTCATCATTAACTGGCAGATCACATGCACTAGTGGGTAGTTCAGAAATGAGTTTGGCGAGGGTCAAACCTTTCTTACTCTTAGGTGTAACAAAATCGAGATCGAATACCTGAAGGATGACTATCCAACGTGCATACTTCCCATTGATGATCCATCAACTCAATAGGAAGGTCATGGGGTTGGATTTTGTTACGACCTGGTGGTAAGGATGAGGATATAGTGATGGAGCTTTTGGATGGAGAACACGACAGTGAATGCCAACTTCTCTTCATGGGAATAGTTCATAGGGGGACCTACTAAGTTCTTACTGACATAGTAGATAACATGTTCATTTTGATCATCATCTTGTTGAATAAGGACCCTAGCGACCGAATAGGCAGAAGCTGAGATGTACAAGACGAAATCCTTAATGAAGTGGGGGGACTAATCAAGGGTGTGAGGTGAGAGCATGCTCCAGAGCATCAAAATATTATTGAGCATGGTCATCCCAAACAAATGGAATGGTGGAGTGAAGGAGTCTGAGAAACCCCTGTGGCATGGTCGCATAGTCAAGCACAAACCTATGAAGGAAGTTGGCTTTTCCTTGAAGACTTTGTAACCTGCGCAAGGTATGGGGAGGTGGCAACTCAAGAATGGCTTGAAATTTCAAGGGGTCAAGAGTGATACTGTCTTTCGACACAATGAAGCCTAACATATGGCTGGCAGGAACACAAAAGACACATTTCAATGGATTAAGATGAATGTTATACTTGCGACATCAGAGAAAAATGGTGTCATGAATATGTTACGCCTGAGACCTAGAACGAGCGGTGAGATCATCAAGGTAAGAAAGGATAAGTTGCGCCAAGTCATGAAAACAGTATTACATGGCTTGCTAAAATGTGGCTCCAAAAATTTTTAAGCCGAATGTCATGACCCGATATGCAAAGGTTCCTCATGGGCTAATCAACGTTATCTTTAACTGATCGACATGATGGATACTGGTTAGGCTATACCCGAAGAATCCATCCATAAAGGATAGAACCTCGTACCCTACACACTCATCAATGATTTGGTAAATAAGGGTGTGTGAAAGTTGTCTTTGAGACAAGCTTTGCTCAGGTCGCAAAAATCCTTGCAGACACGAATGGTGCGTTGCTTCTTGAGAACAAGAACTGGGTTGGATACCCATGTGGTACACTCAATGGGATAGATGAAATCAACCTGCTTGAGCTTGTCAATTTTAGATTTTATGGCCTCACGTCGAGAAGGGTGGATGGGTCTCAAATTATGATGGACAGGAGTGGCATCAGGCCATGTTTCGATATAGTATTCAACAATGGCGAGATCAAGTCAGGGCATCTCAGAATATGACCAGGTGAAAACATCACGAAATTCTTTAAAAAGCTTGGTGTAAGCTTCAATTTCTTTCGGGGTTCATTGTGCCCCCAAGGTAATGTTTTCTTCAACCCCTAGTTTATCTTAAATGTTGATTTTGATATTAGGAGAGATGTTGGCCATGTTCCCTTCTTTCAAAGCATCTGGGGTAGGTATGGGATTTTGAAACCAATCGACTTCACTGTGCATGAAGTATTTTGATTCCACAACATACTGGTCATGGGACTACTGTGGTAAGAAGTATGCATGGTGGTGCATATCATCCCAAGGGTAATCAGGGGTAGACATAATTTCCATGATTTCCTTATCAAACTAGGAGATGGGCGAACAGGAGGAACACTGACTACATGATGTGGCGGCGTTACCTCGTGCATCAACCTAAGAACAAAGGTTCACATATGCATCATATGGAATGGTAGACGATGAGCTGGTAGATGGAGGATCTACGTATGTTGAGACCTGGGATTATGTCGAAAGAGGTTCGATAGAAGTGCACGCAGAAACCTCAGAAAGGTTTGTCTGCGAGGAACTCAAGGATGGCGACAGGTAAAGGATATGGTCGGTGGTGTCCGTCATCTCGACATCAGGGGGAGGGATCACGATGGTGGGACTAGAGTCCCCCTGTTCTGGTTGACTAGGGGTACCATAATCCACGGGTATAGGAGTAGAGGTTCAACTATGAGTGGCCTCGTATTCGCAAAGCGCTTCAAGGCAATCGTGAAATTCATCAAGATTATGGAAACACTGGAAATAGTGAAATGATGATCACATAGGGCACAAGGGTGGTTTGTGCAAAACGTTCTGAATTTCTTAGGTGGACTGACAAGTTAACATGGACTTCAGGGATATTTGACTCAGGGAATGTTTCATGAACCAAAGGTTTGAGTTGAGGAGGTTCGGGAAAAGTATTGGTACCATGCCCAACAACTTTACAAAAAGCACATGGAGGTGACGGCTTTGGGCCTTAGGGGTTGGAGGAGCTTGGGGAGACTTGTCCTTAGGTTATTTCCTCTTAGATTTCCCCCCTGTCCAGCTTCTTCACAACAGGAGTTGGTTCATGTTGAGGTTTTGATGGAATTGAAGCAGCGGCAGGGGCCGTAGGGACCATTTGAACTGAGGTCAAAGCGTGGTAACACCTTAGCTAACTAGGTAGAGTACTTTCAAGGAGATTGATGTACCATACTGGGATCCCTAGAGTCATGTCAGGAAGGACCAGCGAAACCATGATAGGGAAAGAAAATACTCCCAGAGGGGGAAATAAGAAAGGTATATGGCTTGTAGGGCAATGTCCCAGTGGAATAAGTCTTGGATGGTTGAGACTTGGAGGAACAGTTCCTGGTGGAAACATAGGAGAGGCACCCACAAACGAAGGAGGTCCTAGTGGGGTGGATCCAGAGGGCTCGGATGGGATGGAAGCAACAGGGTGTTGAGGAGATGGTTGTTGATCAGATGTACCAGACTATTTAAGGGCAACCCATGATGCTTGTAACATGCAAACACTCATAGAGTTAGGATCTGAGATGGGAGGGGGAGGACCAAGGAAGCACCCAACAATGGGGAATCTTTATGGAATCCGGGTGAAACACTAGTGAGAGGAGTTGAAGACTATTTAGCAAACAACGTTGAGATAATGGATTTGGGGGATGTCATGGATGTTGGCTCGTAGTAGGTCAACTGATCGATGGTAATGATCTTCCCTTCATGGGGGAAGCAGAACATACAGAACACTGTAGACATGACAAATTACATGGAATATGTGTAACTACGACATAAGAGAATGTTGTAATCCAAAGGGGAATCAATGACTTCAATGTCAACATGGACAGTCTTGCCCGCAAGGGTCACTGGAAAATTGTGTACATGCCAAGGGGTTGGGAAGAGTGTCGATCCCAAGCACGCAAAGTGATGGTGGAGGGGGATAAATTAGGTGACTTAAGTTGTTTCCAAACAAAAATGGACATCACACAAGTGGATGCACCTTCATCAATAATGCATCAAGAGATGATGGCATTACAAACTCTGACTGGTATTTGGAAAGCAACCGATGAAGGCAATGGGGGATGTTCTATTGTATCAACTAGGAAGACAATCAAACGATCATTAGAAGGATCTATTGTGCCCAAGGAAGTTAGTAGAGATTTCTTTTGATATGGGCATGACAAGAGTACTTTCAGTGTCGACATGGCGGTAGGTGATTGTGCTAAGTTGTCTACTATACTGTAGGTATGGGCAGCTCAGTTAGAAGCCACATTACAGCATAATGGTTCCTTTGGGATCTTGGGAATTGCCACAAATTTAGGTTATGGGATCTGTAACGGACCATTTAGTGTCATAAGAGGCTCAACAAATGCTTTGGTTCTGGAATCAGTGGCAGAAAAAGTCAATGGCTTATCGTATTGACGTGACTGAGTTTTCAAGTTGATATCAAAGGGATTAACCTCATCAGAGTTCATCATAAGGATCTAGTAGTCACCAGGACCATAAGGTTGGGGGGAATGGGCTGCTTGACCTGACTGAGGTTGAGAAACAAAAAATTGCTGAGGGAAAGGATTTGTGAGCATTGTCAGTTGAGATGGCGTAGGATTCTTATGCAATTATTGACCTCTAGAAGCTGCTTGAGCTTCCCACATTTGGTGCATCTAGGGTAATAGAGGACACTTATGTGTATAATTTCCATGTACACCACAACATGTACAAGGCTTGTTCATATGAATAGCCTTGGTCTGTTTGGGTTGGCTGCCCTGTTGTTGGTTGTTGGTGTTAGGCTGGTTCCCCTGGGTTCACTAGGTTGATTACCTTGATTACCTTGGTTACCCTTGTTTCCCTTCCCCTTATTCTTTTTCTTCAAATTTTGGGGATTGGTAACACTTTTTTGCTTAAACACCTAACCCTAAGGGGGCGGTGGTTGCTGGCGCTGAGGATGCATGGGAGGCTACAACGCTAATGCTTGAGGGTCTAGAGTGCTAGGTTGTGCATAGGGAGGAGCAACGATTTGGTAGCCAGGTTGGGGCCCTGAAAACATGTTTCTAGCAGGAGGGGCATAAGTGTTGGAGGAACTAGTGCCCACCTACGGATAGCCATAACTTTGCTGAGTATATGGCGAAGGGTGTGAAAGGGTTCCAATGATACCATCAGCGAAATGAGATGCCCCCAATGCATTGGCACTTCCAGGACGAGGGAGGTCTAGAATGACGATATAGACATAACTGGATTGTGCATAAATTAGGTCATATCTCATAGTAGTTTGGAGAGATTCTTCCTTGATCTGAGGAAAATGGGATGCACCATCTTTTCTAATGGGAGATAAAAGGCTCCTAGGAAACCAATCTAGATAGACACGATTTTTGAAGGGTGGGGCACAACTTGTGCTCCTCCTTCGATGCCACTCTTGAAAATGGTCAGAAAGGCGAGTGGCAGAGAACTAGCAGAATGAGGTCAATAGCTTCGTACCAGTGTCGTACCAGAGAGGTAACTGGAAATATGAAAGGAACACTTTAGCAAGCATCGCAAAAACGGAATGAGATGCGGAGGGCTGGTCTACATACCATTTTGCAGCATCTCCAATGAGTGTGCATTGGAATAGCCGAAGACGAATGGAGTCATCGATTATGGAGTTGGAAAAACACCACATGTGGAAGGATCGAACATGGTTGGTAGGATGCTCTCCAGCAATACCCTCAAACTTTGGGATGTCTGAGGGAAGCTTAGTTGAAATAAAAGGCCAACCAAAATCATGGTGTATGGGGTTGTTTATCAACTGGTTAAAATCTGGTAGACTTAACCCAGCCATAAAGGGGAGCATGGGGGCTGCCGAAATGGTTCCTGAGACTATTCCATTTGATGTGACCACCAGGATAGACCCGAAGCCAACACCAAGTTGGGTTCCTACACCTACTGTGGGTCCAGACATGGTGACAATATGTGGTGAAGGAGGCTTAGACTCAAATGAGGAATCAGATGAACCAGTAGAAGAGTTGGTGTGGGGACTTGGAGGGCTATGAACTTGGATCTGGTGGGGAGGAGTAATATGCCCAAACAAAAACTCGGGGTGAAGGCCTAATAGTCTACACGACAAACGCCTTGGTGGCGCAATGGTGGTAAGACAAAATCAACATGGAAATGGTGAAGGGAGATCAACAATATGCCTTTGTCTCAATGAGGGGAGATAAATTTATTATGTTAAGTCTTGTCTCGGTAGTGTAAACCAAGCGGCCTTCACTTAAGGTGTGCTTGTGTGTGCAAGTGTATTTATTGATTAAGCCTAGATCATGTTTGTAAAAAAGAAAAAAGCTGCTGAAAATAAACTGAAATTAACAACATAAAATGAACATCAAAACAATTAACTAAACCCCACCCAAACTGGGTTTGCAAACACTGTGATAGTTGGTGGCTAAATCGATGAAAAATACACTGAAACGATTAAGATATCTAAATGTCTGTGTGACTAGGATCAAGTGACACTAAGTTGCTAGAAAGTGGTGCAACAACAGCAAAAAACAAGAGGGGAAGATCGCTGCAAAAAGATAGGGAGATGGTTGAAACACCTAGGGCAGCCGATGGGACCCTAAGGAAAATGACCAAACAATTTTAAATATGAAACTATGGATGGTGGAAACCTATATTTATAGATCTAAAACAGAAACATACTGATCTGGAAAATGTGGTTGAAAGCACTGCAGAAACTCACACTACTCACTCAGCTAAACTCCTCCTATAAAGTTGGAAGCATACTAGAAGCTCTAGGGGGGGCTAAATTCGACTTCGACAAGTAAATTAGAGTATATCAAGGCCTAATCGGGATGATACAGAGGTTAGACAACCTAGCAGGCATCTATTTGCAAAACCCAAAACAGATCTGAGAAAAACTCTAAAACCCAAAAATCGCAGGTACTGACCTGTTTTCCTATAGGGATCACACTTTTTGGGTTGATAAGTGCACTTTGGCCTCCAGATTGCACTCTTTGGGCCAAAAAGTGTAATTTCGTCTCTACGGTCTCGGTTGGAAAATCTCAAAAAAAGTGTCGCCTTTGTCGCGGTTGGTTCCTGTGACCTACGGAAACGACCAGAAAGCTTACAGAAGTCCAAAATTTAACAAATATAGGGTTGAAAAAAAGGGGAAACATTAAGAGAATTGAAAAAATAAGAAACCGTAAGCTGAAAACCAAAGGTCACCCAGGTTTCTAGATCTGAAGTATAAACCCAGAGGAGTCGCCAATTTTGTTGTAGTGTTTTCTTCTCAAAGATGTACGAAAAGAACCCACTTAAGATTGTGGATGACAAACAATCTCAATAATATAAATGGCTGCTAAACATTGTAGATCTGCAACAACTAATAGAAACAAAACCTGCCAAAGTCTGGATCTATGCCACAATCATAGTTAAACATCAAAAAGAAAGAATAATAACTCCAATCATCCAATGGAAACCAGATATACAAAAAATAGTTTTATTATATCACCTATGAAGGGAACAAATTAATGTTACGAGTCCCCCTCTATGGAATGGGTTCTTGGATATCCTCAAACATCTTGAGTCTCTCTCCTCTATAATGTGTAAACCCAACAAATAATGGTTAGCGACAATGAAAATAACCAGAGTTACAACAATGAGTGCAACAATGAAAATAATTAAAACTTAATAATGAATGGAAAACCCTTCTATATATAAAAAAATATTGAGTTATCCTCGAATAATGAGCAATAATAAAATATTATTGATCCCATTCTTGGAATAACCACTTGGAATATTTTATTATATTTGGTTAGGAGGGAAAAAGTATTTAAACTTTTATTTATAAATAATAAATAAATGAATGATTTATTTATCATCTCAAGGAATTAGTTAAGGAATAATAAATAAATAAGGATTTATTTCACTATTCCTAAGGTAATTTGTCAAATTTAACAAAGAATAATAATTAATTAGTGATTACTTAATTATTTTTAGAGAAAAATAAGAGAATTAATAATTATCTGTTTTTTTTTCATGATTGGGTCAAATATGACAAGGAATAATAATTTAACAATGGTTTAATTAATTATTCCTAGAATAAAATAAAATAAATAATGATTTGTTTAATTATTTTTCATGGGTTTAACTATAAATTACTTAACAAAGGTGGTTTATTAAGTAGTTTCTCACAGTGAAAGAAATTTTACTATGGTAAAATTGGATTTACATGGTGTACTTCGATCCATCTAGTAAATTAGGCTAGATGATCAATTTTTTGGTGATAACAATAAGCTTTCCACTATCATAGGATTCCTCTTGGATTTCCAAACACCGTGCTAATCTGTTTTACATCAATACCATCACAATTGCAACCACTAGCTATCCAGACACTGCCAACTTTCCAACATTTCATGATATATAAATAGAAAATAAGTGAGAAAGAGAAGTAAGTAAACTGGTAGTCAAAATGAGAGGAAAATGGGTTGCTGCAATAATACAAAAGTATACACTTGATGAGGAAATTTGACAAAGAACTCAATCACGTATATTATAGTAGTATAAACAACCAAACAATATTAAAAAAATAGAAAGGTACAAAAGACAAAAAAATGACAAGAGATGAGGGAGGAAAAATCCATCCAGAAGTCAATACTTAAAAAAGTTCCAGAGTGACAAATTGAAGATGCACAAGACTCCTCTTAATGTAATAGTGAGAAACCAAAGTTGAGAGGCATAGCACTGACCGCTCTGATGAGAAGTAATAGTCTACAATTAATCCCTAGTAGGCATGTTGTTGTCATCCTAGCCTTCGTGCAATCAAAACAGACTACATCATGAATCAACAACAAGAACATGCATGATAATGCACAAAGAGAAATAAAGTTTGGGATGGAATTCCAACAAATTTTCTATTAGACTGTGTATATTTATACATGTATGATATGGTTGGAGTATTTATACCCTCTCTAAACAAACCCTTCATTTACCTTATTTTACATAGTTATTATGTGTTAAAAATATTTACTCAATGTATTATATATGATGACAAACATAAGTCTAAGAGACCCCTACAACATCTCCCCCACCCTCAATCCCTTGCTTCCTGAGCAAGGATGCAATAAGTCTTAGATCTTTATTTCTTGTAGAAGTATCCTTATTGTACATCAACCATGCATACTAGTCTGCATAGGTAACTCAATTGCAACAACCGCTAGCTGGATAGGAAGATGCACATAGACAAGGTGTACTACGACTTCTTCTTGTCAGGTGGCCACTTATTGCAAATCTCAACTATTCATATTCTATGTAGTCTCTCAACCATATGGACTACTACTCCAACCAAGAATTGTTAGGAAACTCCTCTCCAATCTAAGGGCATCCCTTTCACGCTCTCTATGGACAAGTTCATCATGTGCCTGTCATTCTTGGGTGTATTTTATACATACAAAAAATAACTCAACCTCTACCATATCAACCATCCTTCTTTTTACATTTGTCACAATCAATGAATAATTTTGCAATTTTATATTAGGGGGATACAATTAGTTGATTAGTTGTCATTTTATCATTTCAACACTTTATGTTTATGTTTTTCTTGTTTGGTCTCATTCTTGACTGCATCATTTCATTCCTCACTCGTTGCAAATATTTTTGTCAAAGAATTATTTTTGTTGTTGCTTTGTTGGTTCTGTTGCAAAATTCTATATGTTGGCTATAATGGATACTCTAGCATCTATCTTTTGCTAGCTTTATTTTTATAACTATTTATTATGTTGATGTACTTATATATTGAATGGGTTGATTACTTACTGATTATTACTTATTTCTAAGAGTTTGTAATTAAATTTATGACGGATGACTTTAACAACTAGGCACACTATTTTTTATTATTGGTTGGATTTTTTTTTCAATTTAAACTTTTGTCAACTAGAGGTTGAATTCATCAACAAAAAATTGGTTTAAGTTAAAAATGTGGAGAAGATTGACTTCCTTGAACAAGACTCACGTTTCACATTCCCATGAATCCTGACTCTAATGACTGACTGGAAGGCTTCGACAACTCAATTCAGTGATCCACCATAAATTTCTAGATAGAATCATTACATAGTATTTTATTCATTAACTATACACTCTGCAGACATATTAAAATGTAGTGAAGAAGCAAACATCAAGTTCATTTAATATCTAAACTCTAGCAAAGCATCACCTTAGATCTCTTTAAAAAAATTATGCTACCCCGATGGTATTCCTTCTTGGTTGTTGGTATATACACAATCATTGTAGATTAATACAATCTATCCACATGTTGGACATGCTTGGATTTACATACAACATCCCTCCATATAATTTAATACTCAATATTACTAGCCTTCTTCTACTAAAATAATGGCTTTATGTCAAATTTTTATTTCTATTCATTGTGCCCAACATTGATTAATCGATTAAGTCAAAATCAAATTTTAACCATTCAACAAATACTATTATTATATCAATTTTAATTAGGTCAGTGTAACAATTTAGTCAGCTCATTGCTCTACCAATCAATCACATTTGTCTCCATAACAATGCCTAGTATATATTATGAAGTTATCAAAATATACTACACATCGACCAGACTAAGAAATGTTCAATCGAAAACCAATGAGTCGAATTCATATCCATCAACTAGTTAAACAAATTGAATGAGTTGAATAATGACTAAGTCGAAGTCGATCACCAATAAAATAATGGGAATTGGAGATGAAGAATCATCCTTCAGTGCAAGTTCAATTTCACCTAATGCAACCATTTATTTCTGATTTAATTTTTGTGTCAATTATGAAATAACCAAAAATAATATTCCTTTCTCATAATTTATATTTGGTTCTATAGAAACATGATAAGAATGTCTAGCGACATTATTGTAAAGTTAGGTCTAATTCATGATGGGAAGTGTTAGAGTTAGTATTTGCATACTTCCATCAATGATCAAAACTAATCTTTTATATCATATTACGTTCCCATTCTGAAATTTTTGTCATTCCACCTAGGTCCTCATGCCAAAATTTATTCATTGATGGTAGCCCAATTCAAAAGCCTCACACTCCCTTAAAAAATCAATACTTTCTGGCCCAACTTCATGTTCTACTGAACATACATCAATCGTAAAATATCATCTCATCATGTCTTTATGTCACTCAAGTCAACATGGACTCTGGTCATTTAAGGTCCCATTAGGTCACTAGGTTTCATTCTCCAAGGTCCAATAATAGTCCATTTCACTGCATAAATCCAGCAAAAAAGTATGAGAGTGAGCAAAATAATATCCCTTTTTCATCTAAAGAGGAATTGGAAATATGTAACTATGCTTTCCCAAGTTCTAATTTTCATTCCAAGTATGAGTTTTATTTCATATTGTAATTTTATTCCAAAAACAGTGACGTAGTTTTTTTTTTTTTAATTTATGTAATTTTATGTTCATTATATGTAATAAGTACTATGCCTAAGTTGGTAACTCAAACTCTATGTTCCAACTTCATCCAAGCAAATTCAAATGTAAAGAGTGCCAAATTCCAGCATCATCAATCTGCAAAGAAGAAAATATGAGTGTAAAGGGTAATTAGCAAAGATTTCAAAAAGGTGAATTGAAACATTAGAAAGTGGGTTTTAAAGTTAAAAGATCAAATTCACTCAAGTATGAAGGCCTTCCTAGCTTCAAATTAACTTCATTTGCCTCCTATCATTTCTTGAGCAAACCCCAAGAGATAATTTATCACGATTCTGTGCAAAATTAGCAAAACAGAATCAAGCACTGTGGACGCATCAAAGGCGTTGCGCACAGAGCATTCAGGCGTTGCACATGCATCAAAGGCACTACGCACAGAGCAGTCAAGCATTGCGCATGCATCAAAGGCACTGCACACAGAGTAGTCAGGCGTTGTGCACGCATCAAAGGCACTACACACATGTCAAACGTCATCTGTAAGCTCTCAAATTTCATGCAAGTGCTCCAAACCTTTAGCACATGGTTTCTTAACCTCCTAGCGAGGAAGTAAGGCCTTGTCCATACCCTCCTTACATTTCACAAGTCATCAATTCATGCTATGAAGTTTCTTGTGTGAAATTTGGAATTCTTAAAACTTGAAAACCCTAGTTTCATTCCTACACCTCCAAAACTGTTCCTAAGACCCTAAATCCTACCCACATCACAGCAAACCCCATCCCTACCCCTATATTGCTAAATCCCTATCCAAAATTTATTCTGCCTTAAATTCCTAGGCAGCAAATTCTTAGACAACCATACTGTAATACCTGTAATAAAATACCAATTCCCAAATCCCTTAAATATTTCAATCCCCTATCACTTGCCTAAGTTCCCTAATCCCTTCCCCCAATCCCTAAATTTTTCCTACCCCATTCCCACTCCCATTTCCTAATCCATAGGGTTTCAAGACAAAAAGAACAAAAACACATCATGGAGGAGGAAGATAGATATTTTACAGAGGAGGAAGATACAGAAGAGAGACGGCCACACAAAGGAGGAACAATATTGAGGTTTGAGCCTACCAACACTAGAGAACTAATGGCTCACCCCTGATAGTCACTTGTTTCAAGCATATGGGATGCTTTGAGTTTTGTGAAATGATACAAAGAGTTCAAAGCCACCCTGTTTTGACTAGAGTTTTCATTTCAAATCTTAAGGACAATCAAGTGACCCTTGATAGTGTAGCCTTCACCACATCCTCAGCCATCATTGTTGTTGTTACTAGAATACCTAATGTGGGTGAAAAGTGGATCAGTATTATCAGCCATACTTGAAGCCTGGGTACAGAAATCAGAGAAAGAAATTATTCCCTTTCAGTCACCTTCTTAATAAGTATGCTCCCATGATGAAAATCATCATGAAGTACTTCACTTGTGAAGGTAGATTTTCCATAATAAACACATACCATATTAGATTGCTCATGCACTTCACAAGAGTCAAAATGCTCAATATTCCTTATTATTTGTTTAGGAGCATTGAAAAATGGCATACACGGTTCAGGGAAAAAACTATGATCTGCAAATAAATAGCCTCTTTCATCACTCCCTGATCAAGATCATTGTCCTCCATCACCTTAATCAACTAAACATCTCATGGGACACTTTCATTGCCAATGATAGTTTCACTACTCTACAAGCTCCACATGCTGAAGATATTCCTTCTTCATCTCATCCCACTGATCATCATGCTAAATACATACTCCCTCCATCTCATCCCACTACATTTATCCCTCCATCATCTCAGCCTATTTCACCATCATCATCACCATTGTATAATCATACAGGGTCACCTAGTAGAGCTGAGGTCATCAAGCCTAAGAGGGAAGATTTGGGCACATTAGCATATAATTATCAGGGAGAAATGGCCAAAAACACCTCAAAAATCACATCTCTGCCCACTTTTTCAGCTAAGCGTTGCACATAGAAGCAGTCTTGGGAGATTGACTTTTTGGAGGGTCAAATCGTATCATTTTTTGGAACCAAGTGCATTTATGGAAAGTAGACATGATAAGATTTATAATGAGCTATCCTGAGCTCAATTTTGACATCAGGAACCCCTTCAAAACTCAACTAGAAGATGGCGCTACACACAAACCAAAGGCGTTGCGCATAGACCACTAGCGCTGTGCATAGGACCAGAAACTGATATTTTGCTACTTTTTCACACTTTCTCGGTTACTCAAGGAATTCTATGAAGTTTTAATGATGTAATTGGTAAAAGAAAATGTAATTATGTCTTTTAAAGTTACCTAGGGTAAATACATTAGGTGAAAATTCTTTTTGTCATGTAATGAATCAGTTTCCAAAAAGTTAGGGATGAGTCAATTTGACCTCCCTACACTCTAGGTATCAGTTCAGATTTTTGTGGATCTCTTCCTCAACTCAGGGTTTCGACCCATAAGGATGAAAAAAGGTTTTTTTGATGTCTATATCATTCCCTTCTTCACTCTTGGAAGAGGTTGGACTCAGTTGGATATTGTACTAGTGATCAAAGACACTATTGTATCAGATTTTGGCCAATTTTAATAGATGAGTTGCAACTATTTCTTTGGAATACATGCGGTATGGATGTTTAGCATTGTTTCTTCTTTGTTATCATTTGTATGAATGTTTTGTAAGTTCATAAAACATTTCATGTCTGTTATATGGTAATTTTCAAGGCAGAATACATGTTTTCTCATGCTCTGTTTAGGGAAAGTTATCATAATTTGTCCATTTTTTCTTTAGTTTAGGAAGAATACATCTCCTATTCTCTTCCTAACTCCTCATCAATCTTAAACCATCTCACCAAATCACCTTTTAAGTGCTAAGCCTCATGCCTACCTTTCCCCTTTGAATGGCTGCAATCATATCTAATTTGCCCTGACCTATCCTCTTTGACCTAATACCCTCATCCAGCAATAGCCCAATCAAATCAAACCAAAACAACCTCTGCACTTTATACCTAGCCTAAAACCCTAATCCATCTAGCCCTCTTGGTTGTCATTCTTTGGAGAGATCCCTCTCCGACTTGGTAGGGTTAGCTACCAAGTCAAAAGATTGGTCTGTGGTTACCTTAGCTGGACTCTTCCTCAGCCTTGGAGATCCGAAGGAGTGATAACAGGAAGAATTCTAAGTCCTCTTTCTCCATCGATTATTTACTTGTTAAGTCAAATTCAACACCGACAATTTAATTTTAATCTCAGTTGATGCTACTTTCCATTAGACATTCAACTGAAAACAAGTTTTCATGCTTCGACTCCATGCACATATTGATTTCATATTCATTGAAAATAGCAAATGTTAAATTTCTAGACTTTGAGAAGCACATAGAAGTAACACTTGTAGGGCACACATTTGTGCAGACGCCTAGGAAGTGAAACAAAATGTTGTGGGGACTTCAGTTTGGCCAAAGCCCTTTTTTCTAGGATTATGATCTTTATCTTTCACAAATACAAGGACCACATTTATCTTGGTGAATTAAAAAAAATAATTAAGCCAACGAAGCTCAATATTGGAATGCAACGACTGGGTTCGAGGCCCATAGTTTCATAAATCTGGCTGCATGAGAGAGGTACAATGGTTTCACACTTTGTGGCCCATATTTGTAGTTTGTCATTTTCCAAAAAAATGATGCACAACTACTTTCATGAGTATTAGATCAAGCCCCAAGTGTGTTTGGGCCAAGAGGGCCACACTTTTGGTAGATTTTGTTTTATAAGTTGTTGAACCAGGTCAAAGGGTGTTGAAACTCATGACATGAATAGGCCAAGTAACCCTATTAAGCCTTCACTTGTGGGTATCATTTTTGCATCCTTTAATCAATTAAGTGGATGGAAGAATGAGAAGAAGACTTATTTCTGTCATGGTCCTCATTATAAGTATATAATCCAAATAGAGACTATTGCACAACAAGTCAAGCTGAGCTGGATATGCTTCTAGTCAAATCTAACTTTAAAACCAAGTTCAACAAGTTTAGTAAATTTGTTGGTCAAGTCAACCATCAACAAACTGATTTCAACAAGTCTATTTGTTAATTCAACCATCCTTGAGTCTTGCATGTCCTACTTCAGTACGTTATAATTCTAGATCTAGTTGATTATTTCAACAAGGTAGAGTTCTAGTCAACTCTACCAATCTATTGAAGTGAACCTAATTCCACTAATTAGGACTAGCATCTCAGAATTTTGAAACCATTTTTCTTCTCAATGAAATATTCAAATAATATTATTTGATGATGTTTTTGTTTTTTATCCAATCAAAGAACATGCATGATCCAACAAGGAGAATCATGTATAATTTGAGTAACATCCATTGTATTTCTTGGAGTTGACCAAGTCAACTATGTCTATTGCATGGATTGTGCACATGTGAGAATTTCATAACCTACTTCTAATGATAAGAAATGGGATACAATGCTATAATGGAGATCTTTGTGCTTTTCCACTGTTTTCATTAATAATTTCCAGAGAAGCCATGCTGGAGTGATGTTGTTGTAGAATGGATGGGACCACAAATTCTTTTAATAAATGGCAACACTTGTGCAAGAAACACCCACATTTTTCACAAAATTTCTCAATCCTTTTTTTCATATTTTCTGTTAAGCAATTTATTTATTTATTTATTTTATTTATTTATTTATTATTATTATTATTATTATTATTATTATTATTATTATTATTATTATTATTATTATTATTATTATTATTTTATTTTATTTTTTTCTCTAGGACAATATCTTTCTCGAACATATCTTTATTTACAGATTAATCTTCTTCATTTTCTTCATGAAAGTTCATTCACTTTTTTCTTCTTTCAATTTCACAGTGTGCATAGTCAAAGTTGAAGTGGGCTCAAATATATAAGGCACAACATCCACATTCCACGAGCACCTTCTTAAAAACTGAAAATTTTGTTTATCTTTAATGAGCATTAGAGTTCAAAACGGGTTTTTGGTGACAACTTGTTGAACAAATATTCATTTGTAGACTAATCCTTTTCATTTTCCTCATGCAGTTTCATTTTTTTTCTTCTTCCAAGGTCACATTGTCTTTATTTTAATATTACTTTAATATCAAACTCAATACCAATGGTAATGAAACCAAGATGTTGTAACCCTAGCCTTCGTGCAGTCAGAATGGACTACATCATTAATCAACAACAAGAAAATACATGGGAATGCACAATGAGAAACAATGTTTTGGATGGAATTCCAACTAAGTTTCTATTAGACTTTGTGTATATTTGTACATGGATGATATGGTTGGAGTAGTTGTACCCTCTCTCAACCAACCCATCATTTACCTTATTTTACATAGTTACTGAGTGTTACACATATTTACTCAATATATTATATATGATGACAAACATAAGTCTAAGAGACCCCTACAACACATGTAGATAATGTGGAAGTTGATGAATCCAATCCATCAATTCCATGATCCCATACCACAAGAATATCTACTCCTTCTATAAGAAAATTCCTCTAGTAAAGGATCCATATTGATTCAGAGCCTTCCTTGGTTTGGTATAGACGAGACAACCATGGAAATTTGAGAGATTGTCTCCAAATTGAAATACCAATAGTTAACCAAACTTGGATAGATAATGAATAAAATGAAGATACACTTCTCCATATAAAAAAATATCATGAACATGCCCCCTGCTGAGATTAACATCTCTTGAGGAAGAAGAAGATACAAGTGAGGACGACGAACCAACACAATCTATAACGAACCAGTTCATCAAGCATATAGATAAAGGGTGTCAAACCAATGACAACTTAACAAATTTTACAAGTTTCGAAGTCAAATATAAATAGTGCACCTCATGAGTCAACTAAAAAACAAACATCTAGACTAAAATACAAAATGAGAACATTCAACCAACATAATTATTTGACAAATATTTTGTTATGTGAGGTCAAAGCCCATTTCCGATTAAAGCATAAAATAATACACCTTTCCAAATAAATATGGGATTGAGCCATATCCCCCTCTACAAGGGAGATGAAGATCCTAAAAGCATTGGTTCATTTGTGAAAAATTATGGATAGGAAATGATGTTATATATGAAAATAAATAGATGGGAATAGTTTGTAGCAACTCTTCAGAAAGGGCTCTCACATGTTTCATGAATTTAAAAGAGAACCAAAATAAAAGTAACACAAGTATAAAATATAGTTTTTTCTTCTTTCTTTAATTTCCAAAATGTTAAACATCTTGTGGCACAAAAGCTAAAATAAAAAACAAAGATCAAACGAAATGGTAAGAGAATATGATAAGATACTTAAGGATTTGTTAAGAAAATCCCATATAACTTTGATGAAGCTTTTTTGGTTCAATGGTATGTTGTTGTGTTCATATAGAAAATATGAGGGCCACTGCGAATACATGAAATTACATCATGTGATGAAGCGCTGAAAAAAGTCCTAATGAACTGAATCAGACAACGACTTCTTCGTCGACTAATAAAAGAATGGAAGAGACAATCGAACAATTGCAACAATAATTATCAAGTCTGTCATTACAAAAAAATAGGTTTATCATGTAACAACCATAAAATTTAAGGGCACACAAAGTGTAACTGTAAATTAGTGGAATATTTCGATGAGGACGTCTAACGCGTTTAAACGGATATATGTTGTGAAATATTTCAAATCACGTCAAGTCATACTAATAGAGAGTGTCAATTCAATTTAAGAAATGAAAAACTGAAATGGTCTGCTATATGCGAAGACAACAACCACTCCACTCATGAAGGTTAGTTAAATAGAAGAAACGAGCCTAATTCATATGATTTTGAAACACAAGCATCTGACTAATTCAATGATTTTGAAACATGAGGAGGTAGAGGAAATGGCTTCCAAGGAATAGGAGGATTTTGTGGAAGAAGAGGTGGATACGATGGTTGAGGTCAAGGTCGCGGTCGAGGTTAGGGAAGAGTATATTTATTTACATGTTGGGAGGATGGCCATATTGGGCCTAAATTACCATTTAAGGATAAAACCAACTTACAATTCTGTAATATGTATGGATTTGGTAAATATTTCTCTAAAATATTAAAATATTAGAAAAGATAATGAATGAAATAATTTCAAACCTCTTTCACTATGTTCCGAAGAAAAAGGCTTTGAACTCCAAAAATCTACACATCATTACTATATTAGGATCAAGTCAAGAAAATGATTTAAGAACACAACAATTTTTTGGATAACTAAAAGCTACTACCCAATATCCTAATATGCAACAACATAATGACACAATAGAAAAGACAGTTAGAATGAAGTTAGAAAATAGAGGCCAACAAAAGATAACATATTAGAAGAATTTTTGGAGTTTGTAAAAGAAGAATAGTCTATCAAACAATTGATTGACCTTCATTTCATACTTAAAGGGTACAACAAGGAGAAAAATTAGACAAAAAATTATGAGAATTATCTCATGGTAAAAATTTAGACAACTATGACCCTCAAGTAGATCTTGAAATACATGGCTATATGATAAATCAAGTTGTATTTATTTTGGGTCGCAAGTTAATATCCTTCTCAAAGAAACATGAATAAAATTGGAAAGAATAACTTTACAAAGAATGAATAACTATATGTAATTAACATACTAGAGATTCATTGAGCCTACTAGAATGGTTAGGAAAATGAAAACATTAATTGTGGGTATTCCAACTTTGGTCAATTTTGAAGTAATTAACTTAGTTGATGACATACCAACATATTCAGCTCTGGCCAGAAGACTGTGGGGTCAAAAATAAAGGAATGATTTCCCTAGAAAAAGACAAGAAATTAAAGGGAAATAAGGAAAAAATGTAGTTCCATTTGACCCTCGAGAAGGAAATCCTTGGTGGAAGATAAAGAAAATGTGGAGCCAAATACATTCAGATTTTTTTTTCAGGTTCACCATTCTCCATTGGTCAAAATTTAGTATCTGAGCTATATGAATTTCAAATCAAGAATTATAAGTCTAAATCAAAATAATGTTGGCTAATTAAAGTTGTACTGACTCAAAAGGTGTGACTTTGTTTTACAATAAAAGTAGAACATATCATACAAGAAAAAAATTTAAGGGAAACCCCGACACTGCTAATATTTGATCTAAGGAATGATTTTAGTACACCAAAAAGGTTTAAAGAATAAGTTTCTCATGTAAACCACATTGAACAAGTAACTAAGTCGACAAGAGAGTAAGGTAGAATGCAGAGTCTAGTCCAAACATTTATTGAACATGCAACAAGATGGTGGGATACCCTAGCTCCCTGACTCTGGACATGGACAACAAAAATGACTTATTTTATTGAGTGCTTTGGAGGAAGGAAATTATTGGCACAAGAAAATATTCCAACATTCAAACCTATTCATAACCATGTAGAACATATCCAATTGTGCAAAGTAGAATGTAAGAGGATAAGGATGAGAGAGTCTAGCCCCAAATGTTTCTTAGTACTCTTGATGATCTTCCCAATAAATGGTATAAGATAAAAGAAGCTTGGGGTGGCATAGTACAATGAAGTGAACTAAAAAATAATTATATTAATGACTAAATTTTGACCAAAGGAGGAGAAATTGGTCGAAGTAGCTCAACAGATAAAATATTTTTTGTAAGAAAAAGCTCCTACTAGATAACCACAAAAAAGAGAAATGGAAGTCAAACCCTTGTCAAATTCCACATGAAATCTTGTATCATGCTTCATATCAGACCAAAGAATAGCTAATCGCTTGGGAATGGAAAACATTGATATACTGGGACAAATTTTTCATTGGAAAATGGACCATCTAAAAAATTCTATAAAAATAAAAACAATATTTAAAGTATCTAAAGAGGAAAGTGAGAAGCTTGATAAATTAGACTTCCTGCCTACCTATCAAGAGATAAAAATGAGAAACCAGAAAATCGATGAGTCAAAGGATCTTGAATAGATGTATGTGGACATTAAAATCAAAAAAGTTGATATTTCAAATGATGGCCAACCAAAATTAGCCTATCTTGGTGACTATTGTTCGGAAAACCAAGCTGCAAAATTTATCAATATATTAAAATAATATCAAGACATACACATGAATATAAATATTTAAAGGGAGTTGTGAAGAAAATGGGAGAGATGAAAATTGACCTCATTTAAAGGGCTAATACTATAAAGAAATTACCATATAAATTGGCTCACAAGTATAAATTTATCGTCCAGAAATAAATAGAAGGGATGCTAGTTGTCAGTATCATCTATCCAATAGAAAAGTCTGAATGGGCAAGTCCCATGGTCATGCAACCCAAGAAGCATGACCCAACAAGATTAATAATTTGTGTTGATTTTCATGGCTTAAGTATACTAAGAGTAGCTAATTTTTTCCCACTCCATTTGTTGATGAAATTATAAATGAAGTGGCAGGACAGGAGTGCTACTCTTTTATAGACAACTTCTCTGGGTATAATCAAGTTCCCATTGCAAAAGAAGATCACGGAAAGCTATAGTTTTGTCGTAAATTGCTTTCTTTGCATATAGAATAATGTCATTTGAATTAAAAAATGCTCCAACAATATTCTCCAGAATAGTAGTAAAAGCAATTCAAGTATACATTTATAAAACTATGGCAGTCTACTTTGATGATTGGACTATTTATAGACTTCTAAAAGATCATGTACAATGGCTGAGGCTTATATAAAAAATATGCAAGAAGATTCATCTATCTCTTAATATATAAAAAATCATTTTTGCGACACCAATAGGTATACTGTTGGGACATGTAGTATGTAAAGATGGGATCAAGGTAGATATGGAAAAAAATAAAGCAATCCTAGACATAAAAACCACAGTAAATCAAAAGTATCTTAAAATAATTATGGGGCATACGTTATACTACAAGAATTTATTAGACATTACTATGACATAACCTTCCCAATTGATAAGCTACTCAAGAAGGATGTTTTGTACAATTAGAGTAAGGAATGCAAAAAATATTTTGAAATACTTAAGAAGAAGTTGGTAGAAGAAGCCATATTAAAATTTCCCGACTGGTCGAAGAAATTTCATGTGCATGTTGATGCATCAAATGTCGCAATCAGAGAAGTACTAGCACAACCCAACACTGAATCCATAGACCATCCAAACAAGTATGCTAGTTAGAAATTAAATAAAGATGAAAAAACTACTCAATGACAGATTGAGAAGCACTAGCCATGATTTTTACTTTACAAAAATTCTGCCACTACCTTTAGGTTAATCCTTTTATACTTTTCACATATCGCTAAGCCTTATGATATCTCATCAACAAACTACTACACTAGGGACGAATATGTCGATGGTTACTATTGTTTCATGAATTTGAATTTGAAGTGATTGTATGACCAGGGAAAAAGAATGTTGGGCGAAACCACTTATCTCGAATTGAGATAGGGGAAGAATTGACAGAATTTGACTATGACCTTCTAGATGAACATTTATTTAAGATTGAAGAAACTCTTGCCGAGTTTGCAAAAATTATTCAATTTTTGCATTCATGAAAAGAACGATATGGGTTACCTAAGGAGAAAAAGAAAATCCTTGGAATAAAAGAAGTTATGTTCACATTAATTAATGGAAAATTATATAAAATGAGGATAGACTAAATACTCTAAAGATGTGTCTTGAAGCATGAAAGGAAGGATATAATATACGAAGCTCACAAAGGATCTATTGACGGATGTTACCAAGGTGATGTGCAACCAGAAAATCTTACAAGTAGGATTATGGTGGCCAACTTTGTTTAAATATTGTCAAAGAGAAGTCCATAAGTGTGACATTTGTCAAAGGTTAAGTTGACCATTGTCAAATAATTAAATTCCACTCCACTCCATAAATCAAACCCTACATTTTGATATTTGTAACACACCTCATTAACATAAATTTCTTTTTTTTTAAACAAATAAAATAGTTATGATTATATCCTTTCTTATTCTTGACTATTTAGTGCTTCATAATTTTTTACAGTGATTATTTTGCAGAGAATTACATCTCAGGATCTTTATTCTATTGTTATGCCTTCGTTCCTAACTAGAACTGCCCTTTTATATTTTCCCTCTTAAACTGGGGACATGCTAACACATTCTTTACACACACCATCAAATATGTCCTTCAAGTGGTTCTTTAGATTTATAATGTATATGCTAAATGTTCTAAACAACTTCCTTGTTATGTGTTAAATTATTCTCCACATATATTTCTATTGTTAGAGCTTTTGATATTGTATTCAAAATGGTTTAATTTTATCTCCTCTAATCCTTGTGATCTATACCATGGAACAAAAGGTTTGGGAAATTAATATCATATACCTATGGATTATATATTAGATTGGAACCTATGTTTGTAAGCCTTTCATGTCCCCAATATACCGTTTAGGTTTCAACTTATTATTTTTTTGAAAACGTATATGTACATAATACCCAATGCATGATATAATTCTTTTATGGAGATGGGTTTAACCAAATTCTTGACATATTTATGTTTGTAATGGTTTATAGTTGCAAACCTATCATTTACGACCAAAGCTTGTTTTTTCTAAGGGTTTTCTCATCAAGTTATAATATATTATGAAAGGTCTTAATATCCAACCTCCATGTGATATAATGCGAAGAAAAGGTTCCATATGGTTCTAAGGAAGTGGTCCTCTTAAAGTACACATACGTGTCTCTCCTTCATAATGACACAGAAATTTTACAAACCCTATCCCCAGTGATTGAGAATGATCCTCAAGAGATCAACAATCCTAGTTGAGTTAGTGATGCAGGAGCATTCAGCTCAAAAATATCATTGTATTTTAGTAGACATAGGGGGTCTTGTGTTTCTAAGGAAGTTGGTTTCCTATGTTTTGAATTAATGTAATTATTAAGGTTTTGGGTGATTTTAATGAGAGAAGCTAGAATAGGGATTCAATTAAGTATAGTGAGGTATATATGTAAATGTTCTCGAATGTAGGAGAACATGAGAGAATTAGGATAGTTGAGAGATTTGAGAATTAATTGTAAAACCTAGATTAGGATTTAGTTCATGATTTTGTGGATTAGAGAGGATCCTTAGAGATAAGGAAGAGATTTTAGGATTTTGTTTAGAAGGTTATGGATCTAAACCAGGAATTTGTTGTAGAATCCTTTTGTATAAATGTAAGCCTAAAAGGCATAGTCAGGGGTTAGTTGGTTAGTCAGTCAGGTCGAGTGTTAGATAGGTTTGATTGTAAGCCTACAGGCAGGTAGGAAAATAGAGGCCACTGATTAGAAAATCAGGTTAGAGAGACAGAGAGTCTCATTATGTAATCATTTGTTTATATATATATAGAGAGAGATTAAATTCTTGAATTGTGTGAGTATGGATTGAGTTATCGAATGATAAATTGTGTGTGAATTAAAGGTTCTGCATAGTATATGTATGCAGGTGGAGTTCGGGTAGAACATAGAGAAGAAGTGAGGATGAAGGATTGTGCCAGATCGTTGAATCTGATTGAAGAATCAAAGTGAAGTTTGGAAGTGACAGTCATTAAAGAGTATGCAAAGTTAAGCTCAAGAGAGAGTTATGTGGCAAAACAACGAAAGACCAGAACCCTGAAGAAAACCAATACCGCAGAAGAACATTAAGAAATAACATAAAGGAAAAGAAAATAAAGGCACGAAGGAAGGAAGTAAACGTGCACAGGAGCCGTCAGATCATTTAGATCAATGGATATTAATGGCAGAAGAAGAATGGCGAAAGAATAAATCTGGATCGGCAGATCTGTTGGATCGACAGTGATCAGCAACTGCAGGGGTAAGAGAGTAAGGATTTCCTTGATCGTGGCTAAAGTCCTGCACTCGCTCCTAGCTGTCGATCTCATATTCAACCTTTAAATCATAGCCAACTGTGGGGGTTAAGGGTGCTTTAATCTGTGTGCTAGTTGAAGTCCCGCAAGTCGTAGATTTGATGGCCTCTTATATCTAATGGATATCGTGTCATAAAGTGATCGAACTTTAAGTTCAAAGCCGGACCCGAACATTTATAGATGAAAGATTTATATTCCTTATCGGCTCTGTAAGGGCGGGTAATCCTCGTGCAAGTGCCTCACCCAATATCCCTGTTAACCATTGGATCAAGTGTGCTTTGATCAATAGTGGGGGATAGCCGATTAGTTTCGCATCGCAATATTTCATGAGTGAATGAACCTTGGCCTTAAGAAAATGCAATTTGTGATGTGCGATGCTCAGGTGAACTATCAACCGTCAGATTGAATGGTAAGATTGATGGTGGAGATTGAAGCCGATAAAGGCTTGGGCCTAAGCGGACCCAAGAAGTTTATCAACACAAGTTAAGTTCATTTGGGTTCCGGCGGATGAAAGGGTTTAAGTGGTGATACGACGTGACATCCGTTGATCTGATGGAGTGAATTCAACGGTGGAGGTTGAACGCAATAAAGGTGAGCATCGGGAAATGTGCAAAGGCTGAGGAAAGGTGAAAAGGTAAGGTTATGTGCGGTTTATGTTATATTTCTATTATAGGAGAATTATAATAGAAATAAAGCGGGATTAAGGATTAAGCAAAGTTTAGGAAGGGTGAATAAAGTTCCGCTGGAAAGGTTTTATTAAAGTTTAAGACCATGGACAGTCAGTTATAATGTTTCTGCATGAGTTTGAATTAAGGGGCCTTAAACCTTAATTTATGAAGGTTTGACTAGGCAGGGTAATTGAAATTCCTGGGAGAAATGAGATTATGCATTTTATATGCATATTGTGGGTAAAGTCTACTTAGGCTGGCATCAATTAGGGTTTCTCCTTTGTAATTAGGGTTATCCCAACCATCATTTAGCCAATAATTCAAGTCACTTTCTCTCTAGATAGAGCTCTAACACTTTGCAATGGAACCCATAAGACTTTAACCTCTATAAATTATTTTATAGATCGATCCTTTAGGTGAAGTTCCATGTTATGATTTTCTTCAGAGTTATCATGGAGTTTTTACAAGAGGTAAGTTTTTTCACATTCATTTAGGTTTTTTCTTTGGTTACATATGGGTTACTGTTTATTTATGCAATTTCTCTCTTCGATTAACTTCCTTATTTTATCACGATGGTTTTTTGGGTTTTCCAGTATTTCCAAACTTAGCTTTTTTCTCTTGGTTCAACTACTAGTTTTCGACCATTGATTATAACTGGTGCACGAGAGTTTTATAAGGTTTTATTCTTTCCATTAGTAGAACACAAATATTTTGGAAACCTAAGTATAAATTCATATTTCCTATTTCCACCATTTCAAAATTTCTATTTTTATTTTTTTTTAAGTTTAATATTCTAGGGTTTTAACCTTATTGGATTCAAAACAAGAAAATACAAGTTCTTTTGGCCACTTCCATTACTAGCATTGAATCACATTATTGTGGAGGTATTACTTCTTAGGTTATGTGGGAGAACATTTTACACTCTGCTTAGGTAAACCTCCTCTTAACATAGGAAAAAATATTACCAAAGTAGTTGTTTTCCACTTGTTATATTTAAATTATAATATTGTTATGGTTAGGGTTTTAGTATTTCTAATCTTACTCTTCCCAAATGTAAACTCTATACTTAATTTATTCATACTTGTATAAGGGTCTCGGTTATTCCAATTAACTGAATGGGAATAGCCATAAATATTTCCTCTACTTTACCAAGGTTTACATAAGTCCCTCATATATATTGTTGGTATTATGGCTAACGTGTTTTCCTTGATGGAAACCTTCTTAATAATATGTCAACCTGGTAATATGATGATTATATAATTTCTACACATGACATGATTTACGGTACAAATGCTACAATGGATGTGGAAGAGAATTGGAAACCCGGTCACAAGATGCATGAAAAATGCAAGGTTTCAAAAGTATATCCGAACCATGTGAAGAAAATTCGCGTACATACATAGGATATGTGAACAAAAGTCGCATACATAATCTGAACCATGGAAAAATGGATACTAGGGGACATTACCATGATAATTGCTCATAGTATTTGTGACAACAAAACCTATTTGATCCCATCAACAAATACCAACAAAATTACCAAAAGATTTGCTTGAGGTATTGGAAAAAGAAAAACCTATATAAAGAAATGGAGATCAAGGAGTTGTGTGTGCATTTGATGGATTATTCATGTGTGATCTGCTCTGGAACAAATTTGCACCAAGGAGCAAGGAAAAGGCTCAGGTAAAATAGATCTGAAAGTTCATTGAGAACTAATGGATGTACTTGACTAATTTATTTATGTTTGTGTAGCTAACAATGCAAGGTCTATGGTTATTGTAGCACCTTAATATGAATTATTTTGTAGGTATCTGTGTGTTTCATTTGGATTGTGGTTTCAAAAAAGGGTTTGGTGTTTTCATTGATGTGTCAAGATATGTACGCGGATTTTCCTCCTTAGTATCACATACATATGCGAGTCTGCATCAGTATAGCCATGTACACTACCTGAGGTAATGTGGGATGATCATATATGTTTCTTGTTATTGGTCTTGATTGATTACAAATTTATTGATATCATTATGATATATGTAAGTGTTTAAATGACAGTTTTTTGCTTCTAGTTCAAATATTGGAATTTAGCATCTTGTGAAACTTGTTGAGAGAGGGTTTGGATGGCTTTAGAATCTTGATGAGTTAGTTTTAGTATGTATTACAGACCATGTTTGATGCAAAGAGAGTTTGACAGAAAATAAGTTTTGGAATTCAATGATTCAAGATCTGTACGCAGGTCCCATGTATGAGAGTCACATATATACGCGGGTTTGGTTTACTACAATCACATATATATTCCAGGATTTGTAATTTCTTCTTGGTGATGATAATTGATGAATTTTTTTATTATTTGTAGCTATCTATCAATGATGTCTAGATAAAGATGGTCTATATATGGCATCATTGAGTGGATTTATTTAGCCATGACATGTACTTGTATGTAGTGATTTACAGGTTGGTTTGGTGGTGCAATGACTTAGTTTGTAAGGATTCAATATTAGGTGCGTTGAGATCTATACGCAATTTGTATGCACAAGAAGTGTGTATATATGCATGTTTGCTTCAGAACAATTGCGTATATATTCTGAAGTTAATTTGATCAAGGTTTGTAATGACTTCACTTTGTTTCTGAGATGACTAACAACATGATAATCAATGAATGGTTTAGTATTAGTTTGAATGGTTGATTGGTATTAATTTGATCATGTATTTGTTGATTGGTAACTTGGGTTGGTTCAACATTCAATCATTCAGTTAGTTTATTGATTTAGTTTATTGATGATTGGTATTCATGGTAATTCAGTGATTATATTCAGATTCGGTTATTCAGTTTGGTATATTGGTTGGGCTTATTGTTGATGTGGGTCCAGTGTGAAAATTTGAAAGGTGACCTAAATATTTTGATGTGTATATAAGACAGGTGGATCTATTATGAAATATTGTGAAAAGTGATCCAAGAGGGGTGATGAGTGTTGGATCCTTCAATGAGGGATTTAGATCTTCCTTATAATGGTAATTGGTAAACTTGTTTAAGGGGTAGGTGCTCCCATTCGATAGGAGTCGGTAAACGAGATCAGGGGGTTGTAGCTCCCTTCCACTGGGTGCTAGAGAAAGGGTGGAGGTTGTAGACTCATACAGGTAGTAGCCCGCATGCTGATAAGAGTCTATGCTAGTACAATATGTAATGAATATTTTCTTTATAATAAAAGAAGAAGACAAAGATGACAACAATGGTGGTTTTCTCCCACATTGGGTTTCCACCTAAAATCATAGTTTCCATATGTGTTGATGTGTTGCTTATGTGTTGTTATTTATATGTTCTTTATTGCATACTAGATGGCTAATGAAATAATAATGCAATGATTAAGTTGAACATCTGATGGAAGTTATGAAAATTAAGTAATCTAAATATACGTGGTTTGCATTCACTAAAGTTGCATACACATGTGGGTTGTATGAATAACAATAGTGTACATAATTCTGAATTTGAAATTGAAAGTTTAAGTGAACTAAGAATATTGATTCACACCCCACTCTTAGTAGTTTTCCTAACAATTGGTATCAAATAAGGTCTCTCCATTAAAGCTTGATCACTTGAGAGTGGATTAGGGACATGTTGTAGCGGCTACAACCACCCTCCAAAAAATTTTCTTAGCTTCCTTTTGGAGCATCCCTACCAACCATCCTCAGCAGCATGTCTTGCACTGTCAAGTACACAATCTTTAGTGGTTTTCCAGCAGATTTCCAGCCTGTGCATGATACCTTGATGCATTCCCCTCACAGGTTGGTTCTCTGGACTTGGTCTAGTTGCAGGTTGAGAAACTCCCTCAAGAAATTGCGCAATTCTAGAGGGGAACCAACCTTCCCTCCAGAAATTACACAATCCTGTCTGGCAGCGTGTTGGGCTCCAGAATTGTGTAATTATGCCTATCAACCTTCCCTAGAAAAACTGCGCAATTTGTCCTAGTAGGACTGCTCAACCCAGAAATTGTGCAACTCTAGGCAACAGTTAGTTGCTCAGCCCATAAATTGTGCAATCCTTCTGGGAAGCCAGCCCAACTCCCTCCCAGAAATGCAAAAATTTTCCCCTCAGTCAAGCAAGTTGTTGCATGTGTCAGTGGGTTGACTCGTTCCACCCAGGACCGAGAAAACTTGACTTGCATGCATGGGATTATTTTTTCCGAAATAGCAAAAAGCAACATGCAAAAATGATTCCCAGATTTTAGGGACCTATTTTTAGCAACTGGAGGTTACATGCAAAGATAATTTTAGAATCTTTCCTCCAAGTGTCACCTTTTCCTAGATTTGTGGCATGCGCATCATGAGCCTCAAACTTATTTATTTGACATTTCATATCTCACTTATTCACATTGATCTTGGAGCTCTGACATCCCACAACACATCCAGGAGTCTTCGACACATCCAGCTCAGCTATTCACGGGTAAGTCCTCTTAACTTGTCTTTTGTAGCATTTCTGTTGCTTTTTGTGTTTTGGCTTGTGTGAGTGTTGTTTGCTTGATTTCTATGAACTCTTTCTATCGTTTTCATGCATATTAGCTTGTACTAGCACTGTTTCAGTTTTCATTAGAATCTCATTATTGTCGCATGCATGATACTATTTTGCATGAACAGTCATTGATTCGGCGGCTCACTTCACACACATGCATGTTGTTCCGTTTTCTAAATATTTGATTCATTGTTTTCATGGATGATCATTCACTCCTTATTACACTCAGTATCGCCATGCATTCATTCACATTTGCTTTCAATTTCCCGTCGGCGGGTCTAGGAAACCTTGGCCTAAACTCTGCCTCACCAAGACAGCTTTGTGTAATCCTGAGAGGGAAGGCCCTGCCTTCCTCTCAAAAAATGTGCATTTCTACCCAGTGATTTTCCTCCAGTCTTGCACTGTGCAATTCTGATAGGCAATGACTGTTGGCCAAGAAAATTGCGCAATGTAGTCACTAGTCTTGCAATCCTTGCTAGCAGAAATTGCGCATTTCACAATTCCAGTGGCCAGCTAGCCTCCTAGCAGCCCGAACTACCTTTTGTGCAATTCTGGCAGCCAATCTCCCGCCCTCCCAAAAAAATTGTGTAATCCTTTCCAGTCAATCCCCAGGTATGTTGCATCTCGTTCCTCAAGTTTGCTTCGGTTTTAGCTAACAGATTTTATGCCATGCATGTCGCTATGTCTCCATATCTAGCAATTGTTTTTTCTCCTCTCAGCAGTTCAGGACCAATGGCCTCCAAGAGAGTAGGATCAATGGACACTAACGGAAGTGCAACTGGAGAAATAGTTGAGCGAGTGTCTACAATTATGCCAATCTATGAAGACACCAAGTTGATTGTAGACAAGGACATCAAGTTGAAATGGCAAGAGGTCAATGATGCATTTGTAGGCACATTTGGGGAAGTCCTCGAAGACCACCAAGTCTCTGTGAACATTCACAAGTCTGGCTTGTACCGATTACATGCAAGTATCCCATGCTCCCATGCACAGACATGATACATTGGATCATCTCGCACACCAATCCCGAGACGATGACATTGAGCAGTGTCAATAGGAAATAGATTGCTACCTTCAGGGAATAGGATTATGAACATATGTATCATATGTCAAAGCCCGTGATCACCATGGAGACACCCTTCAGCCTTCCCAACAGCAATGCCAACTCCAAAGATATCTTGAAGAACTGGGTGAAGGAGCCATCCAAATTCAGGATGACACCCAACCAGGTCTACAAGATGAAGATATTGTGGAAGGTGTATCAATGCTTGGTCATCTTTGCATGTCACTTGTATGGCCAAGAGAGCACAGAAACCTTCCCACAGAGTTGGGTGATCGCGTTGGACCAACTAGCTAGAGAAGGAAAAGCATGAAACTGGTCCAAAATGTTGTCTCACCAGCTGAAGGAACAGGTAACAAGAGCTCAACAGCCACCCAAAGGTTAGTAGGCATAAATCTACGTATCTGCTTACATCTTGGATGCAATTTGTGTATGTTAGGAGTTCCCGGGCTTGAAGTGGGCATGGACATCGTCAGTTACCTCTGTGAAAACTTATTGTAAGATGTTATCCGAATGTAGCTTCACAGGAGTTATCACACATTTGTCCGATCATTTTGTCACCCCGGTGTACAAGATAATATTTGAACAGGATCCACCATGCATGTCAAAGGCATCAATGGAGGCACTGATTGGTATGCGTCACCTTCCGGCACCTTCATATGGATGTACAACGCAAAGAATCCTTTGAATGTTCTACTGAAGTTTGCCTTGGACAAACTCATCATGAAGGAGGTATCATATTACATCTCAGCAGGATTGATAGCTAGGTTGCACCGGAAGAAAAAGGCACCTTGGCCTGCTCTTCCATTGCAGATTGGGTCCATGGAGCATGTCATTGGGTAGAGGAGGACCCATGGATATATTGCTATAGCTTATCTAGACCCAATGAATTGGTCAGCCTCACTATGGAATGGTTAGCGAAGCAGCGTCTCGGAGAGCACCAACAGCGATAGCAACAGAGGTGAACATACCAGTGCACGACAAGGGAAAGAGGAAGATTTTTGACAACATGGAGGAGGAACAAAGTTGCAATAAAGGTGAAGAGGCAATAGTACGACAAGAGGAATGCGCAAATACAAATAGAAAAATTGAGAATCGAGGATACAGAGAAGGAGTTGCATGAATTGAAACTCTGAAAGGAACAGGAGATGTGTAGACATGAGAAGGAGGCACAACAGGAACATGTACAACAGGGGGCACAACATGTACAGACAGATGAAACTACGCTCATACAGGTAGTCGACTCATTCGAACAGCGGGCATAATGCAGACAAGGTGAACAATTGCAGGATCAGGACTTTGCTCAAGAGATTAAACAAACACTTGAGCAGAAGGATACAGACATGGAGAAACAAGAGTTAGAGAAAGACATTGACCTCATGCCTCACCACCAAGAGGTCAATCCTCCAGCTTCACCAGATCCAGAAGCGGAGCAAGTCCCGAGTTACTAAGGAGACACTGAAATCCTTGGAGACAATCTAGAGGGAGACATGCACAACATCTCATTCGATGAGTCCCAACATAAAGTTGTGCTGTCTCGCAGAGTGTCGACTCCTGATGATCACACATCTCCTGGGTAGTTTTAGGAATGAGTGATTGTATCTGACACACACAAACATCCAGCAGCATTAGCTGATGCTACCAGAGAATATGATGAAGCCACTAGCTCGAGTGTTCACTTCCTGATAACTGAGAATGAGTGAATGGCTAAGGAGCTACAGACGGACAAGCAGGGGGGAGAATTGGTTATAGCACCACCCGTGCAAAGTTGAAGAAGGCAATACTAGATGAAGTATTGTCCCTAGACACATTCATGCGAGCGTTGTACTCGAATTTTGGTACCGTGCATAAGGCAGTTGTCCACCTCAATGGTTGGCAGCAGCGATGTGCTAGGAGAGCATGCATCTTGTCAAACGTGCATGTTATTATTGATTACATGAAAACATGGACAATGAGATACAAGGGAGCCCCACTACACTTGCCTAAGATGATGAAGCCTAGAGCAGTCGAGCTAAAGGTACGCATCCAAAGTTAGATCCGAAACTATGAACATCTCCTGCATCTCATCACTAATCTACAAGCTTCCCATGCACAGGTATTTAGGAGTATGCATGTTTTTGTGCATGCACAAGTGATCCGATCTATTGGGACACTCACCCAGGCGAAGACAAAGGCACAGGTCCTATTGGAGATTGACTCGTACTTTGATGATTTTATGCGCATAGCCACCAGCCCAGACTTGGTGATCAGTGTAGACACCATGGACAAGTATGTCTATGGTCCGGCAGCACTCAAGACAATGATGCACATGTTATCAACCAAGTTGGATAGAGGAGTTTGAGCAGTGTACCCGGATGCTATGGAGGTAAGAGTTCGTTTCCAGAAAGATGTCACCTTAGAGTAGATGGACACCATCGTAGACTACCGAGCTTGGAATCAGTTCGCTACTGTCGACCACCATGAGGATGTCGAAGAGATGGCCTTCTCAAAGTTGTCTGAGTCATAGTGATGTCTTGCATGGCTTTCTCAAGCTTATTTTGTCTCATATGGTACACGTGCAGATTGTATGTAATTTCTTGTCAAGTGTAAGTTCAAGTGTCGATAGTTGGATGTAATAGCCATAGAGTAGATGACGATTCATGAGGGTAGATGAACTGTCACAAAGGGGAATATCAAGGGCCACCCCACCCTTTGCTATATATAGTCCCTCATAACTCATTGTAGAGGATTTTGGTCAGTCAAGCTTCCAATAAGAGTATCTTAGAGAGAGATTGGACAATATTGTAATGAGTCTTGGCTTCTCCAGTGTGTAGAGCTAGTATATGTCTTTGGAGGAGCAGGCGGTTGTGACTGTAATGTTCTGCTCTCAGAACTAGTCGTTGGACATGGATGTATTATATGACTGGAACTTACACTTCTTAATATAACAAAGCCAACACGTTTCATGCATATGTCATATTGTATTCCAGCTATCTTGTTTACTCTAAATGATATATGTATCTATTTGCTTACGCATGCATGTATGGACTATTCTGTATAAGTATCTATGAATCTTACTGTAATGTGATGATTGGTTTAACCGTGACTTTGGATTGCTTGCTAACTTTCTTTCCAGTTTGTGATGCATCTTCACTCGTGTGTTCCCTTCCAAGTAGCATGCTATCACAGGTTTCCAATGGGTGCACTCACCCCACTTTCCGCGTGTTATAATTGTTCATGCACCTTCCTTGACTCGCTACAACTGTCACACCCTTGCTACCAATAGGGACATCTTACTTGCCTCTATGTGAAACTGCGGTTAAGGCGATGCCATACGACCCACTGTTGGGACTCCTACACCAAATGATCTGAGGTCTAATTGGGACTTCTTACCAGGAAGATCCCCTAACATGTTGGTGAGTCCAACAACATCAAAAAGACACTGGGAAGCAAGCACAAGAAGAAGGAAACAAAAAGGAAGAGGTCAAGTCAGGAAAACAATGATAGCGATGCATCTAATGTTGTGGCAATATTTGCATTCATAAATTATGAATAATCTGCAACAGATCAAGCCAAGTGAGTAAATATGGGCAATGAAGGTATGATTATACTTAATGATGTTAATTATCAGGATTGGAAGGAAAATATTAAGATAATTTTCCTCGAATATGATGTTTGGCATTTAGTTTGTAATGGTTATACTAAAACTCCACCATCATGACAAGAAATATAGAAGAATAGTCAGGCATTAAATGAAATCTTTTGTAACATATCTGATTTAGTATTAAAGAATATCATGCACTATGAAATTTCAAAGGAGGTATGGGATAACCTACAGGGAATCTATGAAGGAGAAGGAAAACTAGTAAATAAGGAAGTTTGTTCATCAGAAAACCAACATGTAATCTTATTTCTACAACATTAAATGAATCTAAAGGAAATTATTGTCTATCAAAAGATGAGAGTGACCATGAAATATCAAATGGAGTTACTGAATCAGAAGAAGACAAGTTAGAAGAAGTTCTTAATCTTATAAGAAAACTTGCTTCTACTTTGAAAATGATTAAAAGTCTTGAGAATAAGTTGCAAGCATTAAAAAACAAGGATCATGATAAATCGGTAAATACTACAGTAGAATCTACAATATTGTGAAGGACTTGAAGCTAAGATTGTCTCTCTGACGCCTGCCCAGCTTTCAACGCCGATTAACTGCCGGTTGACCGACATGGAGGGTTTTATGGAAACAGACCTCGTGGATTATTCCGAGGATCCGCTGGAAGGGCATATAATATTCAGCAACCCTAATTTTATGGTCCCGGTTTCTGTTCCACCTACTGCAGCGGAGACTCACGCTCTGGACACCTCTCCTGTGGTTTCCCTTCCAGATCCGCACTCCCTTCGCGCAACTATCTCACCGCCCGAACTGGAAGCCCCGCCCCTCTCACCTGGTACGGCACTCCTCCTCACTTCCCTCTCTCCTGATTCTCTGTCCTTCGATCCGTTTCCATCTCCGCCTCACGATCCAGCTCCTGCACAAGAAGGAACCCGGGTGACGGAAGCACAAACCCTCCAGGACACAGGGACGCGGCCATCAGGATGTTTCGGCACCCCGGCCATTAATGTAAAAGCCACGAAACCCTCCCTCCCAGATGGAGTAAAAAACCCATTAGTGGATCATCCATTGGCGCCACGAATAAAGAAGCAGAAATCAAAGTGTATCAGAGCGACGGCCAAAGATATTACCATAGCATTCGGCGATCCATCGGACCTTGGGGAAACAATGACCATGGCATGAACGGTATTGGTAGGACAAATGTGAATATATATCTATATATTGATATACCGAATGATAATGGAATTTTTGAGGTGATGGGAAGAGTCATAGATATGTGTTTGATACTAGACACTGAAATTGTTTACATACTTACAAAAGCTTCCAAGTCACATAAAAGGATTAAATACTGACTATCATATTCATTATATGACACGAGAGAGGTATCTACAAAGTTGTGTAAACAAATCGTAAATGAGATGACACAAAACATCATAAGTATTGTTATTTATATTTGTATTTTGCGTTCTTGAAAGTGTCTCACTATATTTTTTTAACTTTGTTTTTATTGACATATGATATTTTGTTTGGCAGAATTTTGTTGAAAGTTGTTCAATTAGGTTGGGAGGCATTCATTTCATAGAGCATGATATCATGAAAGTTGTCAGTAGTTTTTACTCAGTGTCAGAAGAAGATATGGAAAACAAGAAAAATGTAGTAATTGATGATGTTACAAAACTACATCCAAAGAATCATAAAAAAAGGCCTCTGGTGGATAAATCTAGCAAGGGTAAATAAGTTACTTTTGGGGACGATGAAGTTGAAACTAATAGTGAAGAATATGTTGCCATTACTGAAGATGACATTGGAACTGAGAAGAGCCATAAAAGACCAAAAGTAAAAATGCCCAAGAATAAATCTGTTGAGAATGTTATGAGTAAAGTTGAAGATTTTGATGTAGTCATTACCAGCAGTCAAGAACCTAGTTAAACTTCAAAAGAAAGCAGAGAAATCATTACACCAGGAGCTGATTTAGATGATGGCATTATCAAAACAAAATAAAATGCCATTCGATAGAATTTGACAAAGAGAAACTTAATTGATGGTGGTTGTACATTTCAGCTTAATGTCAGACAAACCTATAAGGCAAGTGAAAGACAATGTCAATATCAAGTCAGAAAGCCACATCATCTGCATGTTCAAAACTTGAAGGCATTGATGAGGTACAATCCATATGCTCATGTGGTTAGTTATGTGCTTCTTGTTGATCCACTTCAAGTTCCCAACAAAGAAGCATTTGATAAGTCAAAATGTTTTGAATACAATTATTATGTGCTTGGGGGGAACCATTCTGTAGAAGCTCAAAGACAATTGATGGAGGAATATCCTAATAACCCACATTTTGAAACAATGAAATTTATCATTTATGTTGGTTTATTAGATACAGAAGCAAAGTTAGTTGCATGGGATCATAATTCAGATAATGAATATAGGATGTCTATGACTTTCATCCAAAGGGTTAGATTTATTCATAGTGAATTTCAAGAAAAATGTGGTGGGGATAGGATAAATGTTACTGCAGATTTCCGAAAGGAATGTTGTATGGAAATAGGCTATCAAATTGAAAAGAAAACCAGTTCAAAAGGTGGAAAAGGCAACAAAAATAGTGATTTATTTAGAGGTGTTGATAACATTTTCCAATTGGCATTTAGAACTGGAGATGTTTGGAAGTTGATTGATGAGATTTTTAGCATGTGGGAAGACATTGCCATTAAAAACCAGAGGGTCAAAAAGTCTAAGCCATTGATATGTAGCAACAATAAATCAGCTCCTGAAATGAAGCAGCTTCCAGACGATATGACTATCACACCTTGGAGGGCGATGCAAAGAGTGAAAGATGAAAAATTGTCAAAACAATATTATCTCGTGTGAAATCAGGGGAATTATCATTGGAGGAAATGTCTGAAGAATTTCAAAAGTAAGTTTGTTGAATTATTTTTATTTATTTCTAGATTATATTTATCTTTTAAATAAAACATGTTGTTCTTGGTAGTATTTGTTATACAAATCATTATATTAATTTTTTGTTACTTTATCTATGTAGTCACAAAGTTTACATGAAAATTCAAGAACAAATGGTTAGATTGTTGAATGAAGATAGTAGAGATGATGTTGTACGCAACTATCCAGATTCAAGTTCTACATCAACATTAAAAGCTTTTTATCTTGCATTTAAAAATGTATCTTGATTTATACATTTATTTTTATTCATCTGTGCACTATTTTTAATTTATAGCTTACACATATATTTGTTTATTTTATAAAAGATGAGGAAGGATGATAATGGAGCACCAGCTAGTTTCAAAACTTTTATTGAAAAAATAAAGATCAAAATACTGAGGAAGCAATGTATTAAGAATGTTGAACTTGATCCAACTCTTAATCATTTCATTTGGAATGGGCTAGACACCATTCAATATCAAGTAATACAAGGCGGCTGTGAAGACATTGCTAAACTCATACCTAAAAGGGATTATGCCCTAGTCATTGCAGATATTCCCCATGGTTTCAATATTCCAAACATTGACTATGATAGTGACCCTTATACTTATCAAGCTCTTAGTAAAGTGGTTGCGGGATTTGTAGAGATCATGTCATCACCATTATGGAGATTTGTGACATTTCATTCAGACACACAATTGGCAATGATATTGTCAAGCTTCAAAGGGAAAACAAATTCATGTCATCACCATTATGGAGATTTGTGACATTTCATTCAGACACACAATTGGCAATGATATTGTCAAGCTTCAAAGGGAAAACAAATTCAAGGATGCAGCTTACATGGTAAGACATTTAAAATGTATATTTTATTAATGTTGAAAAATTCATTTATGTACAAGTTAATTGAACTTTTACTATTTCATGTCACGGGCAAAAGTCAATTCTTCTTAACAATGAAGATCAACAATTCAAAAATGATTGTGAGTTCATTCATATTGATATTTGGGCAAAAGATAATAGCCATATGTCTATGATTTTTAATCGGGTAGATGGAAAGAGTCATAGCCAAATACTGACTTATGATATTGTTGTGAGAAAACTAACATATGAAGACAAAGAAGCAAAAGGAGAGATAGTTAACATTTATCAAAAACCACAATTATTGATTAACTATCTTATAGACATATGTTCAAATCAAGGAGATTGGGTTCTGGATTTATTTTATGGCTCAGGTAAGTTTTATTATATGGAATTGAATTTCAATATGTTATTTTTCAATTAATGTCATTGTACTAATTTAGTTCATTATTTCTTTTGTGCTTGATAATTAGGTACAACACTAGCATGTTGCCTTCAAAAAGGAAGAAATTGCATTGCAATTGAAAAAGATCGAGTACAGTGTAATTTCATTCAGCAAAGAATTAATGCTCCTCAATTTCTTCCAGATGCAATGCAAGAAATTGGGTTGAAGAAAGGGGACTTTAGTGAATCACGTGTGGCAAAAAAGGCAAAGGAACCCCAACCACCATTACATGGAATGTTTGGAAAGACATACATTGGGAGATTCGTAGACATCAAAGATCTATTAGAAGAGGAAGATGAGCAAAAGGAAACAGAAAATATTGTGGAAGAAGACAATGATGAAACTCTAGAGGACAAAGAGTTTGGATTACGTGACATTGTTGATTAAATTTAAGCTATGCTTGGAAATCAAGCTTTGCAATGTTTTGACTTTGACATTTTATGGGAAGAATAAACACTCAATTAGGGTTGTTATGCATTCAATATTTGTAATATGTGATTTTCGCATTGATTTTTAAGTTAATCATTATTTTTTGAAAAAAAAAAAGTGATTATTATTATTTTTTTGACATGAAATTCATAAAAAAATTATTATTTAACCATCTTTAGTTAAAATTTTCATATAAAAATTGTGATTTTGACATGTCAATTCTAGCAAAAAATTATCAAAACGAGTAGTTTTTTTGTTATATTGATGTTAAAAATGGTTATTTTTATGTCCATTGTTAAAAAATATTGTTTTTTAGAAACAATTATTTCATGTGGATTGAAAAATTAATTAAGGATGTATAAATATGTAGAATATCGAAAATTCAAAATATCAACCTTCTAATTTAAAAATGCAAAACAATAAAAACCTCACTACAAAAAAGAAAATTAAAATAAAAAACAAAAAAATATGAAGAAAACGACTACTTCAAAAATTATCAAATTTACAAAATAATTATTTACATTTTATACATTAGAAAATTTAAAGCCAAAAAATGGGTCTTTTAAAAAAAAGGTCTGATGTAGAATACCCACTTTTTCAAGTCAGCATGAAAATCACTACCATTCTAAAACGTAATGTACATTAAAAAAAAAAATTAAAGTGCCAAAAACTATGCTCTAAAAAAAACATGTGTGTTCTGCATCACCCCTTTTCAAAATAAGGTCACTTTTTTTCTATCTCTACGAAACGTGTTAGTTTCAGTCTTTGCAGCCTTCCTCCAGTGATCAAACATGCTCTTACAAAGAGATTTTAAGGTGTCAAGGTCAAATTTTGTCATTTCAGTGAGTCTTCAAGTAAAATTTGGTCACTAGGTATTAGGTCTAGGGTTTGCTTTTACTCCTGTCAAAGTTGTCCAAATGTTGGTCCATGTCACCATTCAGCTGAGTTTACCATCATTCAGAGAGTTGTCATCATCATGTCAAGTTCCACTAGGTCATTTTATACCTTGTTCATGCTTCAGTTGTACCTAGGTAAGGTTCATTTCCCTCTCCTAGGGTTTTGAAGGCAATTTCTCTTGGATGGCCAAATCATCAGCAAAAATTGTATCCTGATTGTCATGCACCTTCCCCTATCCTTAATGTACCTTATTAAACACTTCCCACCACTGATATCCCTCAAATTCCTCATTTTCGCACAAACCCTAGTTTCTTGCTACAACTTGACAATTTTCTAGGCTAGACCTGTGTTTTGCCCTTTTGGACCCCTTCCCCTCACTCAATATTTGAAATTCCACTTTCCCCTACTTCCTAACATCCCTCCCTACTTCCCAAAATTTTCTCAAGAATTTAGAAGCCCCTTATCCCCTTCATTTCACTTCATTTCGACAAATCCACTATTCCACACATCAGGATAGGTTTTACTCCAATGATGTTTTTGAGTAAGAAAAGATGAATTTGGGAAAACTAAGAGATTTTTTTGTCCACAATATGCCAAGGAAGAAAAACCTCCTTCACGTTTTACACAGGTGTCATGGTTTTAGAGAAATGTCAAAAATACAGTTGCCTCGGGAGAATTGATGCACCTCTGAAGTGACCTTGGGAAAATCAAGTTTTCTCCTAGATTGGTTGGCCAAATGACTTGCTTGATGAGTCCAATGATAACTATACACAAAGATATTTCCAATGAGATATCATGAGCTCAATTTGGAGTTGATGAAGACTTTCAAAAGTTGACTGCAACAGCACTCTACCTTTGGGCAGCCTCATTTTTCACATTTTGACCAGTCTTGGGAGATTTGATTTTTGACAGGGCAAATGAACTCTAAATTGAAAAATTCTAGTTGGGTTGTAAATTATACTCAATAATATTTCCAACGAGCTATCTTACTCCCAATTTGAGCACCAATAAGGCCTCCAAAAGTCTCCTACAAAAAGTGCTACGCATTGGGTTTGGGGCACGGCGCATTGGGTCACTGGCGCGACGCATAGAGCTGGCGCGGCACATTGGGCTGCCCTCCACAGTGCAAAAAATACACTGGCACAATGTGTTGGGTTTGAGGCATGGTGCATAGAGTTTCCAAGCCTGATTCTCTCAAAAAATCCCTCAAATTTCCAAAATCACTCAACTCTTCTAGTGTGCAAGTAAGTCAAGATCTTTTCCTTGCTAGTAAAGGAGTTTTTATTAAAGTTTATGGTGGTTGTGTAAAAGAAAATTAAAACCCTAATACCTTTCAATTTCTCAAAATCCATTGCCTAGGGTTTGTACTTGTCATTTTTTCGCCAAGTCTGTTCTACCACTCCCTCATTTTTTCACTCCTCCATTCATTTTTTCAGCTTATCCACCTGTTCCCTAACTCCCATATTCAGTCATTCCTATCCCCAATTCCCATTTTCCCAAATCCTAACTACAAATCCCCAAACCCTAATTTCCATCCCAAACCCTAAATATCATCCCCTAAACCCTTTCATTCCCTAAAACCCTACAGCTAGCATCAAACCCTCCCCTCATCAGTCCCACTCATCCATGGCGCTTACAAATCATTAAAGAAAACCAGCAAGAAATCAAGAGGGCACAAGGCAAGTTGACACCCATTGAGCAAAAGGACGAGGACTAGGAATATGTGTTGGAGATAGTGAAGAAGTTGTTGGAGAAGGCCAATATGGAGAAAACAATATTGAGGAACATGGCATGTCATTACTTGGCGAGAAACAAAGTGTGCAAGGCAAGAATCGGGAGTTTGAAAGTCATTTTGAAGAAGGCATCATGGAGGAAAAAAGCGCAAGATAAACTTCAGATATTGGTTGAAGCTTCCTTGGCCCAACACAATGCTTGATGAAGAAGACTCAACCCAAATTTCAAAAAAATTGGGGCACTTTTTGCATTTTTGAAATTTTTGGCACAAAAAACGGGATTTTCTGCTCTATGCGCTGCGCCACGTGGCGCTCGCTTTTGATAGGAGCCTCCAAATCACAAAAACTCAGCATTTTTGTATTTGGCATGGAAAAATATGCTTTCCTACCAATGGCCAAGAAATTTGGGCAGGTTTTGAGCCCTCAAAAAGGTCAAAAACACTCAAAAAATGACCTTACTGCCCCTATTTTGACACACAAGAAGAAGTGTTGGGAGAACTGGATTTTGGAGGGGCAAATGGAGGCCAAGTTGAAAAATTACACTTGGGTTGGAAAGTAGACAAGAATACCTTTCCAACAAGCACATGTGGAGTGAATTTGGACATCAGGAAGGCCTCCAAAAGTGGGTCCAAACAGGCGCTACGCATAGAGAATCAGGCGCGTGCATAGAGGAAATTTTGCCAGTTTGACCAAGTATTACTCTGTTTTTCACCTAGCTTTGGCCCGTTTGACCTTTTCACCTTCTTAATGTCAAATTTTTGATGTATTTTAATTTACATTGACGGATCATGATGTAAATATGTCAAATTTTCACTTATGGAGGTAGATTCATCCATGAAAAGGTAGTTTGCAACTGAATGAATTAGTTCCCTAGTTTATAGAGGCAGGCAGTTCCATTGCCTAATTTCTAGTTCTCGATTTAGAATTAGTTGGAACAGCTCCTAAACATGTGAGCTCGACCCCTAGAGGCTAGGATGAGCTATGGTTTGTCTATATCTTGTGATCTTTCAGTCATTAGCATGGTTGGACTCTTGAGAAAGAAAAGAGCTTCATTGTACACTCATGTTTTCATTTTGGCTAAGGAATTGAGACCAGGATTTGCAGCACTCTTTGGGATCCATGTGGAAATTTGTCTTGGTACAGTGCTTTTCTTTGTAATTGTGAATTTTCTTATATGTCATGTATGCCATTCTCTATCTTGTTTCTTCTGAACTAAACAAACAAGAGTGTAAGTAGAATCCATTGAAATTGCAGTGCTCTACTTGAAGTTTGCTTTAGTTTCTTGATGTTTTCTGTTGTTTGGGGAGGATCCATGGTTGCTCTTACCCTCTTCAATGCCTCACCTATCTATTCCTTCCATCTCATTCAATTTTAAGTGCCAAAAACAATTGCCTACCTTGCCCCATTGAGATCTCTGCAAGACTGAGCCTCAATCCCCGCACCCAAAATCTATCTTTCCATCTGAGCCAACAAAACATCATTTTCTTAAATCAAACACTCTTGCACACACATACCTAGCCTAAGATCAGTATTTCTATCAGTCATATCAAGCCCTCATCGGTCATTATTTGCTGAGATTGACCCGGAGAGATCCCTCTCCTGGCCCTGGATCCTGCCTTTTCAGCCTAAGGTAAATCTAGGCACTAACAAAATGGGTAACAATATCAGTTCCCGTTTCAAAGTTTACATTGATAAAATATGTCCAACTTCATATTTGATTGTGAGGTCAGGGCTTAAAGCTTCCAAAAACTCTTTGCCAGTAATATGTCTTTTTATCCCTGCAAATTGATTGTTGTCTGCTGCAATAGTATATAATATTTCACAGTGATCATCCAATTTTACTAGTTTATCATCTGATGTCACTAACTCTAGTAAACCTTTCTTTTTTAAAATACTGAATTTAGAATGAAACCTTTTGACTGCAGTGTTCAAAGCTTCACACTTTGCTTTCTGCTGAGTCAGTAGATTATTCTTCATTGGGACTTTCTTAATTTCCAAAATAGTATATGTCCTACCCGGAATATTTATTTCTTGTAACTATTGCCTTGTCTTGGAGCCATTTTTCTGCGGGTGAGGGATTTGCAAACTATTTTTAATTGAAAGACGGATAACAAGGGAAAATACACAGAGAAAAAAAGGATTTAGGTGATAGGAAAAAATCAGAAAAGTCGTAAAATGTAGAGCCATGGGGTATTTATAAATGAAATCAGGCTTAATTTTCCGTTTAAATATAGTCGTAGGCAATTAATTTGCAAAGGAGCGAGAAGTAATGTCTAATGGGAGATTAAACGGTTCACTAAGGCTGGTAACAGCTCTGGAGTGTAGGGTGAAATGACTTTGCGACATGGCAGGTGGCGAATGGGTGAGATATAACGGACTAATGACATGGAGGGTTGTGAATGGAGGAAGAGATAACGGGTCTATGACATGGCGCGGGAACAAGGTCAACGGTTGGATGGAGGAAAACCGCCGAAGGATTTCAGGGGGATGATGCGATGGTTTTCGATTTTGAGCTTTGGGGGTCCGAAACGCTACAGCAATGCCATGTAGCAAAAAATGGCAACCATTAAAACTGCTTTTCGGATCCCCCCCCCCCCCCCCGCATTAATGTGAAACAACCGAAGGGGGGCCGAAAATCCTCCTCCGCTGTTGATCTGGGCGGAGTGAATCCTATCCATTGAAAGGTGCCCGGCAGCTATTTGATATTGATTTGACATTTTGTCACTTCCGCCCATCATACGTTATGACCTTTTTGCAAAGCAAACAAGTTTAAGCAATAATTAAATGCTGATTAAGGAATTTAAACATTATTTTAAACTAAACAACAATTTCAAATGCGCATTTGAGCTAGCAGCCTTAATTTTTATTTTCTAAAGCAAGTATTCTTCTTTTATTGCTTGTCTAACATTTTTGTCATTTTCCTTCCTTTTTTAGAGCAACTACCCTATCATATTTTATGATATGGACTTGAAATAATAAATAGATCCTAACATTTTTTTTTCAATTTTTATTTTGGTCCATATCCTAACTTATCATTTTTTCTATGGCATTTTGATTTTTTATCTAATGTCTAGCTTATCAAAAATAAAAGAGATACAACAGAATGCATGGAGATACTAGTGTAAACAAGAGTGAATGATCATGCATGCAAACAATAAGTGCAGGATTCAGAAAACAGGAAAACATGCATGTGTGTGAAACGGTTCGTTGTAACAGTGATCATTGGTGTCACGACGCCGGAGCCACGGTATTCTTTCAACCGCGCTTGGCAAGGTGCAGCACCACCGAGCACTTTCTTTTCACCAATACTTATGTTCGTGGACTACCCCTAACCATTTATCCTACTTAGTTTGTGTTTCGCAACCAAGTAACTATTAATGTTCCTTTATTCCAATAAACACCCATACACATTCATTAACATCAGCAATTATACATGAAGAACACAATTGCATAGTATAAAGGGAGGGGAAACTCCCTAAATAATGAGTCTGCCCGAATAATATATTATACAGTCTTTCAATATTACAAAGCTTTACAAGTATACTTGGAAACACCAAGTTTCATACTTAGCCAATTTTACAATCTTGTCACACCACCGTGTGACAACCAAGATTTCCTTGCCCAAAGTGGGTGGGCGCGCCCTCACACGAGCTACCCTCCGCACTTCACAACCAAACCTTGTCTTCATGCACAACGGGCAGGTGACTCCACCAAGACACCCCCTTCGCACAACTGGCTTCACCAACATTTCACTGTTCTCCAACTTCGCACTGGCGGGCGACTCACCAAGTCTCCATTTACCCTTGCACGACGGGTGGGCGCTCACCCGATCTACCCAAGAACCATGCCAAGACTCACCCAAAACCGAGATATGTGCTATCTCCGTGCGGCCTTGCCCAAGAGCGGGCGCATCACCAAAATTTGTGCCTTTCCTTCTTGCTGCGTCCACACTTGATCTGCACACTTCTCTACATGTGTTGAGCGAAGTTGTTGATTGAACTTTCGATGCCCAAATGACATCCACGTATCTCTAGTTTATACGAGTGGTAGGGCGAGGTCTTGGCTGCCCAGCCGACCTGCCCACACCCTCGTCTCCATCGCAAATACAAGTCGGCCTTCTTGCAAATGACCACAAGCATAGGTCGGCCTTGCTACGTTTGTAAGTTGGCCCCGTGGGTGATCAACCAAGCTCCCACACCTATAAAACCATCGCTCAACCTTTTGTGCACTTGTATTATCATATGACTGCTTCACGTTGTAGGTCTGACTCGCACTTCGTCATTTCAAGTTGTTCGTCATTGCACTTCAAGTCAGGAGCATGTGTCAAGGACCTTACATCCTCCTCCACCTGAATTTGTTGTTGTCCTCGACAACATACCATCCTAGCGATCCACCAAGATCATCAATATCTGTCTCATCCTCAGTCCATGATGTCAACTTCTCCACATACTGCAAACACCCCTGCAACATATGTAGAACTCTCATCTCCATCATGTGTCATCCCATCCTATGAACTGTCCTCCTTGTCTACCTGATGCCAACATCTCTCCGTGCACTTCCGAACCCCATGTTTGAACTAGTTGGGTAGCTAATCCAACTGTCACGCTCAAGCCATGAGAGTGAACATCCTTATGCCTTCACCAGCCTATCTCAGATTCTGCCACATCCTAGACTCACCAAGAATCTCACCCATGCTCAGGTCCATGGAAACTCCATCCGATCTGCAACATGTCATGATGCTTGATGCCAAGCCATCCCTACACCATTTGTCATACCTGCTCAACCTGTTTTAAGGACTCACTACCATGAGCAGCTAATAATGATCCCCATCTTCTTTCCCATATAAGAAGATGTGGAGGGAGTAGAGCCTGAAGGCTCACCCTCACTAATCATCTCAATCCATCTGTCAGGATCTTCTATCTCCATCCTCTGTAGATAAGTGACCCGATCCTCCTCCCGGACATTCGGCCTCACATAAGCCTCTTCATCATCATCATCCTCAACCACTTCTAGCCTTCTTGACACATCCAAGATACTATCAGAAAGAGTCTTGATCACTAATTACTGCTCGGTAAGCTTTGTCTCAACCGTAGACAACTACTTACTCATATTTTCCATTCGCTTCTCATCCTCCATTTGCATTACTCCCAACTTACAATCAGGCTTTGTCACTCCAATGGTTGGTACACCAACGGGTACATCCTCCCTTCCATCGTAAATGTCCAACCTCTTCAAATGTGGAACATCAAAGCATCGAATTGTTTCAAGAATTCCATCCCCAACACAGCTTCATAGTCATCTATCCGCACTATAGTGAAGTCGACCTTCCCTATCCACTCACCTAGTGTTGTGTCCACCTCTGCAACTACACCAAGAACATTATCAGGAGGAGAATTAATTGTCGTCATTTGTGCCTTCACCGGTACAAATTTCAGCCCAATTCTTCTCGTAGTATCTTTGCCCATGCAGTTGTGAGAGGCCCCACTATCCACCATAGCGAGTATATCAGCACCCCTAACCTTCATCCAAACATACTCCAACTTATTCCTCTCAGGATCCCTCCGAGAGATCACCTCTGTAGCAGCAGCACCACCAAGTATATGCATCATCCCCACATAAGCTTCTTCATTCTTCGCATTAGATTGTGCAATAGCAGCCACTTTCGGTCTAGAAGGACAATTCTTCACCGTATGTGGTTCAGCACATATCCAACACTTCAAGGCTTTCTTCATCTTCGACTTATCATTCAATTTCGAAGCATCATCCTTCTTCTTTTCTTTTGGCTTATCGGACTTCTTCTTCCTATCATCAGAAGTCTCATCATAATGCTCCACCAACCTGTCCATAGCAGCAAAAACGTCCTCAAGTGTTCTAATCCTCTGCCTCTTCACTTCATTGCATGCCCAAGGCTTCAACCCAATAATGAAATTGAACACTTTGTCCCTCTCCGCCATGTCAGGAATTTCCAGAACCGCACTTGCAAACTCCCCCTGATATGTCTATAGGTTCCATGTCTGCTTTATGAACTTTATCTTCATCCTTGCTTCCCACATTTCATCTTGAGGACTAAAATGGGTCTGCAAAGCTTTCTTCATCTCATCCCACGAAGTAATGTCACCAGCACTGCCATTGGCAATCTGATCCATCCTCCTTTGCCACCACATCTTAGCATCCTTTGTCAAGAACTGAGCAGCTACCTTCACCTTCGTCTCATCATCGGATAGACCCAAGCGATCCAAGTATTGCTCCATGTCCCATAGAAAGTTGCCAAGAGTCTTTGCACTCCTTGTACCATCATAAGATTTTAGTTCCTTGACTTTCACATGAGGCACTCCTCCACCTGAGTTATGCCTCACGACCTTATTCAACACCGTGATCTCATCTCTGGCTTCATCAAGAGATTTATGCAATTCCACGATCTCTGCCAAGCCTCGGTCTCTTGCCTCTTCAATCTCCTTGACCCTTACTTCAAGTTGTGTACACATAAGATCAGTGTACTCATGTTGAGTCCGGAGTTCCTCGAGCTCTTCCTTCATCTTCGAATTGTCCTCTTGATCCTTCTCGACCAAGTCCATCTTCTTAGTCTAGAAATCCTCTAAGTCCTCCATCTTTTCCAACACTCTTTCCATGAATGCCATAGTAGCATCATTGTGACTAGACCCAACCTGAGATTCACATGCCATTGCTAACAGCTTCCTTCTTCTTTGCGATCTAGTTTCGACCATCCAATAGCTTCACCAAGTTGCCTACAACCTGAACTAGCCCTTGTTCCACTTGTATGTGAAACAGCTTCCTTCACCTGCAAGTACCTGCTTCACTGTCATCAATTGTCAAGTGTATATACACCTGCTTCACCCAGCTTCCTGCAAGACTCCTCCAAGTCTTCAGACTAGCTCTGATACCAACTGTCATGATAGTGCAGTGGGATCAGCACTTCATCGTCAACCCAGTCATCAGCCAGCTCTGGTACCACCTGTCATGACGTCGGAGCCACGGTAGTCTTTCAACCGCGCTTAGCAAGGTGCGGCACCACCGAACACTTTCTTTTCACCAATACTTATGTTCGTGGACTACGCCTAACCACTCATCCTACTTAGTTTGTGTTTCGCAACCAAGTAATTATTAATGTTCCTTTATATCAATGAACACCCATACACATTCATTAACATCAGAAATTATACATGAAGAACATAATTGCACAGTATAAAGGGAGGGGCAACTCCCTAAACAATGAGTCTACCCGAATAATATATTATACAGTCTTTCAATATTAAAAAGCTTTACAAGTATACTTGGAAACACCAAGTTTCATACTTAGCCAATTTTACAATCTTGTCACACCACCGTGTGACAACCAAGATTTCCTTGCCCAAGGCAGGCGGGTGCGCCCTCACACGAGCTACCTTCCGCACTTCACAACCGAACCTTGTCTTCGTGCACAATAGGCGGGTGACTCCACCAAGTCACCAAGACACCCCCTTCACACAACCGGCTTCGCCAACATTTCACCATTCTCCAACTTTGCACCGGCGGGCGACTCACCAAGTCTCCACTGTTTACCCTTGCACGACGGGCGGGCGCTCACCCGAGCTACCCAAGAACCCGTGCCAAGTCTCACCCAAAACCGAGATGTGTGCTACCTCCATGCAGCCTTGCCCAAGAGCGGGCGCATCACCAAAATCTGCACCTTTCCTTCTTGTTGCGTCCACACTTGATCTGCACACTTCTCTACATGTGTTGAGTGAAGTTGTTGATTGAACTTTCGATGCCCAAATGACATCCACGCATCTCTAGTTTATACAAGTGGCAGGGCGAGGTCTTGGCTACCCAGTTGACCTACCCACGCCCTCATCTCCATTGCAAATACAAGTCGGTCTTCTTGCAAACGCCCACAAGCATAGGTCGGCCTTGAAACGTTTGTAAGTCGGCCCCGTGGGTGATCAACCAAGCTCCCACACCTATAAAACCATCACTCAACCTTTTGTGCACTTGTATTATCATATGACTCCTTCGTGTTGTAGGTCTGAGCTCGCACTTCGTCGTTTCAAGCTATTTGCCATCGCACTTCAAACCAGGAGCGTGTGTCAAGGACTGCAGGTCCTTACAATTGGTGCCAAAACAGTGGCATGCATGCGACAGCAGTGAGATGCGAACGAAAACTAAAACATTGCTTCTACAAGCTAACATGCATCAAAACAACAGCAAGTGCTCATTGAAATCAAGCAGACATCTCTCACACAAAGCGAAACACAAAAAGCAACAGAAACGCAGTGCAAGACATGAAAAGCAGACTTACCTTGAAACATCTAAGCTAAAAGTGTCGAAGACTCCTAGATGCAATGTGGGATGTCAGAGATGCAAGGTCGATGTGAGGAATGAGCTCTGCTGTGTCCGGTTGATATGTTTTGATAAGATCGAGGTTATGACGCGCATGCAACAAATCTAGGAAAAAGCAACACTTGGCGAGAGGTTTCTAAAATTAGCTTTTTATGTAACCTCCAGCTGCTAAAAATAGATCCCTAGATCTAGGGCTGCCTTTTGCATGTTTCCTTGGGAAAAGCACTCCATGCATGCAAATCATTTTTTCTCGGTCCTGGAGGAAACCGATCAACCTGAAGGCACATGCATCAGTCTACGAGCTTGGGATGAAAATTTGCACAGTTCCTGGGTTGAGTTGGGCTAGTTGTCCCAGAGGAATTGCTTAATTTATGGGGTCAGCAGGGTCACCTCCCAGAATTGCGCAATTCCTAGGCTGAGTAGCAGTGTTGGGTTAGATTGCACAGTTTTCTGGAGGAAGACTACCTAACTTCTCTGTGTAATTTTGGAGCCCAGCAGGCTTCCAGGATTATTTGCACAATTTTTGGAGGGAAGGATGGTTCCCCTCTAGAATTGCGCAATTTTCTGAGGGAAGCCTGACAGACTGATTTGCGCAATTCCTGAGCTCAACAAGATGGCCATTTGATTTGTGCAATTTCTAGAGGGAAGGTTGGTCCCCTCCAAAATTGTACAATTTTTTAGGGGAACTACTTGGCCAACACATGGTCTAAGTACAGAAAGACAACCTATGAGGGGAGTGAAGCAAACTGACATGCATAGGCTGACAGGACACTGAGAAATAGTTGAAGCCTATATGCTTGACGATGTAAGACATGCTACTGAGGATGGTTTGTAGCGAGGCTCCAAAACGAAGTTAAGGAAAAATTTTGGAGGGTTTTTGTTGCCACTACAACACCACTACAGTGGGATTACTTGCAGGTATCAAGTTGCATGTATGACTTCCTTGCTAGTTTGTACATGCATGGTACATGCATGTGTGTATTTGGTTCTCTTGTTGTCATTGGCATAGGTTTTTCCAGGTGTGACATTGGTTTCAACTTTGCCTTGGCATTTCTAGATAGCCATGGTTTGATGGGGTTCTCTCTTTGGTTGACCTTGGATTTTCGGATGGTTTCGAAACCAGGTGAGGTGGTCTTAGGAAAATTCCCAAGGGCCTAGAAATCCCTTGAACGGTAATGGAAAGGTACGCAGTAAATCTTGAGGGTGGGGATGGGAAAATTCCTCAAGGTATTGGTGAAGAAATCCAGAGGCATCCGTGCTTGTTTAGGGCCTATTGATCCCTTGGTTGGTTTGGTGAGATTGCGGTAAAGCCTAGTAGTCTATTTTTCTTTGTTTGGAAACCTAGGCCAAGTTGAGTATAAGTTTCCCCATATCATGAAGGCACTCAATGAAATGGATACCTTTAATTCCTAAGGTGTGAGGACTGATCCAAGTGGATATCGGTGGCCACCCAACTATTCCATTAGAGAACAACACAATTTTCTTATTTTGGCAACTTTTTATTTTTGGCAATTTTTAGGTCTTGAACTTCTGGAGTCGTTTTGAGGCCTTAAATTATGTTTATTGGGGAAACAAGAAAATGGAAGTTGCAGAATTCCATTCATAATTATAAAATTTACTCCTTGGATATCCCTTTCCAACAATCTATCATGTTCACCAAATAGATATTTTATGCCAAAGTTACAACCCCAAGAAGTGAACGTTCCAACTTTCCCCATCGAGGCCCATAAGCCTTTGGCGCTTCATCTCCTAGGGTTAGTTTTTTGGATATTTAGGGTTTATCATTGCTTATTCATGATAAAAATGCCTTTGATCCTCTTGGTAACATAGTTCAATAAGGTGCATAACCGTCACATCTCTCCTTATAGATAAGCTACCATCATTCAAGCTAGTTCACTTTCATTCTTCATGTATAAAATTTCAGCATTTTCCATTTACTAATTAAATTAAAGTTTCATTGTATCTTTGTGGTTTGGTTATAAATTTGTATTTCATTTCATTCCCTTCATCAATTTGAATCGCTATAATATGTATCTTTGACATTTTTGTGGTATCTCTTGATCAAGGCTCAACACTGACAAAATTAAAGTTTCTTTAATTTTGAGCTTCCCAGTTTGCAAACAAGTCTAGATTTTTTTGTATTGTGGCCTAAAACATAGTAGTGATAGCTAAGAGGGGTTCTTACCATTATTGGATATGTGCTTGATCTCATTGTTGATAAAAACAATATAATTGGTCAATTTCTTCTGCTATCATGACTTCCTTTGAAACCTCTACAGTTGTGACCCACTCACTCAAGGTCAATCCTCTTCCTTCTAAAATGGTAGGTTTTCAAACTTTTACATCCCAAAACTTATGTGTATTATGTCCGATTATTTTTAAAAATATAGTTTAATTTCATCAAGGTGGAGCTATACTATTGATTGCAATATATGTTGTCCTAGTGACCCAACATTTATTATGTCAATCCGAGGTTCGTAGACTTTGAGGTGTTGCACTAGAAATGCCTAAGGAAGAATCTGGAATTCTACAAAATAAATCCCTAATCTAACCTTTCCATTAACACTCTTTAATTCCTATAAATAATGATCAGACTTATATTACTATTCGTACAATTGAATGACAATTATTTAAAGAGAAAACCATATCTACCTATCAACTGGAAATCTGAGCATTGACTTTCAACTAAATTAAGAAACTTCAATGTAAAGACTTTCCCAATAAGTTAAGGAAGAAAATAATTGGAACTAGACAATCCATGCACTTCTCATGCAATGCAGTACACCTAAATGCAAAAGGAGCAACAAAATTCTATTGTGAATCTGCACTTGGTCTTATTGCTAACTAACTCTATGTAAAGTCAAAGCAATAAAAAAATGGTTTCAAATTTGCTTATGGCACTACCAATCCAACCAAATTTACTAATTGTGCAAACATATACTATATGCATAAATGAAATTATCTCAACTTAGATCTAATACTCTCACTCTCTCTTCAAACTTATATGCACACTTCAATCCTTCATAAGAAAATAAACTCACCATTCTCAAGCATAAATAAATTCTGGAAATAATATGTTGTTACTATTAATATAAAAGGACATAAGAGAAAGGAATTAAAATGAATATTATGTAACCCTCGAAGCATAAAGCATTACTTTGTCAACAGTTTTTTGAAAGGACACTAGAGTATGGCTTAATAACTAAATTATTTTCATAAATAATCCCTTAAATCCTTGTGCAATCAATAATTTTCAAAATATACATGGTAACACATTGCATATATTAACATCACTGTTATGAATCCTCAAATAACAAAAGTCAAACAACAATTTATATATATACAGACTGGGTTTTCATGTGCAAGCACAAATGAATTGGGAAGCAATGTGACGGGGTTTGGAACTTACATTTTGATCTAACCAATAACTCCATTTCACGATGTAACTCATTTTATCATTCATCAACGACTTAAGATCTCAATGAATGTAATACAACCTATGTTACAACTTAACAAAAGGCTCCAAATGTCAACAGACATATGGCACTTGTATTGTGACTCAACAAAGGACTTTGTATCTCAATAGATCTATTGCTCTTGTGTCACAACTCTAGATCTCTTTCGATCTGTTGTGCCTCTGTATAATTACCACTCAACAGAATGCGAGAGGTCGAAACCAAAGATTGAAATTCTAATAACTTGACCTCATGAAACAAAGTGTTGGTCAGTTCAATCAATGCACAAAGGAATCGTATTATAACTTATGAATACCATTCACATAAGGATCGATTATAATAATCATTAATTTGTATATTGTTCACCCTAAAAATGCATCACACTTACTATTATATTCTCTCCATATCTATGAACGAGAAATGAGTACAAAATAAAGAAACATATAACAGGGAGGCACAGTATAACTTCTATACAAGAAACATTCAGATCTGAGAGAAAACGCACCAATTAGCACACCAAACCATAAGGTATCACACAACACTTATCATATAGATAGCCTATTCAAATAAATGAACAAACAAGAGATATGACAAGCTGGATTTGTGGGCCCAACCAACCACCTCACACCCTTTGTAATGATTTAAATCATAAAGTGGCCTTAAACATCAAATACATAATAAATGGAAATAGAACCTCGCAAAGAAGCTTTGTATTAAATATTGCTCAATCTTTTACATCATATGTCAATGGATCGGGTCCAATCAACCAAATGAATGACACATGAAAATTAAACCAGCCACATGGAGTTACCACAGCATAATTAAACCGGCCAGAGGCCATAGATTCTCTTTTTATACACATTACAATACAAATATGGGCTTAAAATCTGAAACAATCATAAAGAAATTAATATGGGCTTAAAATCTGAAACAATCATAAAGAAACTAAGTTTAAATCACAACAGCCATGGAGAACAGATTGGATCTGGTGAAACCACATTTTTTTCAGAGAAAAAAAAACTATATATGTTATATGAGGAATATAAAGTAACTGAGATACATCCACAGATCAGGTCTGAATTCCACAAATAGTCTTGAGCAAAAAACCTATGATCTATAGAGAAATACATAATGCCTATGAAACCAAACTGAAAATATCTTAAACAAAATCTCTGTATATAGTGACTATCACGCAAGTAAGAGCATTAAAAGTCTGGTAAGGCAAAATCATTGATCTGATAAGTGGCATCATCCGATACTATCTCAAGATGCCAGAATCTAGAAGAGGAAGAAAGACCCATTTTTGAAAGTGCGTCGGCTGTTGAGTTTTTGTCCCTGTTGATGTGCTGAATAGAACAATTCTCCATGCGGGTCCAGTAGAAGTTTATCCTGTCTCTCCATCCAGTCAGATGCTGGGCCAAAATGGAATTTTTCCTGTTTACCGAATCTACCCATAGCTTGGAATCGCCAAAGATAGCCACCTGCTGAATGTCTAGGAAAATACAAAATTTTAAAAGACCTGTGAGGGCTATGGCTTCAGCCAGATTGTTGGAACCCTGTCCACCGTGCCAGAAAGAAGAGAAATGAGATTTTTCAGATATCTTTATGTGGAATCCACATCCACATTGGCCCTTTTGAGCTGCCCTGTCGAGAAATGTTGTCGGCTAATGAAGATGAGCAGGAGAAGAGCTGGCTGGGGATATATATAAGATCTTATTTTTCTTCTGTGGGAGCGATTCTAAAGAAGAAGAGATTAAATCAAATGCTTTAGCAGAAGAAAAATTCGAGTGGTTAAAGATACAGTTGTTGCGCCATTTCCAGATAAACCACATGGTTATGATGCATATTCTACGCCATAGGATCTGTCTCTTGTTGCATTCTATGAACCATACCTGGATCGAAACTTGCATATCTAGTTTGAAACCATGGACTCTTTCTAATTCCTGCCATATGAGATATGATTGCTTGCATTTGAGGAAAATATGAAGGTTTGATTCCTCGTCTTCTCTGCATAAAGAACAAATGTTAGGTCCATTCCATCCCCTCTTCAATAAGTTCTCCCAGGTCAGGTTCCGATTGTGAAATGTGAGCCATGAGAAGAGGATCATCTTCAGAGGACAGCCATCTTTCCAGAAGGTAAGTGGAAAAATCGGGGATCGAGAAGAGTGTTGTCCTATCAATTTTTGATATATTCCTTTTACTGATATATTTTCCGCCTCATTTGGGATGTTCCAGGATAAGAAATCTGAATCTCTTGTTCTGGTGAGACCCCCATTCTGTAGCCTCAGTTTTATGCTATGCCACTGCTGCGCATACTCTTTGGGGATGTTCAAATCAGATGAATCTTTCCAACGCGGAATGGGGCCATCCCAGTCAGCAATCAATTTGTCCCAATAAAAGATGCCACGTCTATGGAAGTGATGAAGAAGAGAATCAGGGATATCAATATCATCTGTTCCGCATTTGAAAAGATCTCTTCCAATAATGATGTTATTCCCCGTTTGAAAGCGCCAGATCAGATGCTCCAGACAGATTGCCTCGATTCTTCGAAAGCTACGCCATATGGGGGATCCATATGCTGCGCCAATAGAGCCTCTACGATACCAGATGTGGAAATTCTTTTTGGCTAGATATTTCGATCTTATCAGCTGACTCCACGGGCCATCACCTTGTATAGCTCTCCAGAAAGACTTGCACAGGAGAGCTCTACCAAAGATTCTTAAACTTAATAAACCCCAGTCGCCCATCGACTTAGGAAGTGAGATGCCAGACAGTTTTATAAGATGATATTTACGCTTTTCAGCATGACCCCCCCATATGAAATTAGCGGAAAGACTGTTCATATTGTTGATAATACTCGCTGGAAGATGGAAAAGGTGTGCCCAATAAACAGAGAGTTGATTCAGTATGGATTGTACTAAAATAACTCTCCCAGCCAAAGAAAGACAACGATATTCCCAACCGGAGATTCTCCTATAGAATCTGTCCACCAGCCAGGACCAATCGGCTCTCGAATAGCCATTCGCCTTGATTCGGAACCCCAAATATTTAATGCCACTGCTGATATGATAAGCTTTTATACCAAATAGCTCAGATAGCCAAATAACATCTTCCAGCTTGAGATCAGAATGGAATATAGAAGATTTATCCAAATTTACCTGAAGTCCCGTAGCCCTTTGAAATTTATCCATTATCATATGAAAGCGCATCCAAGTGGACCTGCAAAACATGGCAAATAATAATATGTCGTCTACAAATAAGTTATGAGACAGAGATATGTCCCTGCAAATTTTGAGTGGACGCCATGCTTTCTCTTCAACTGCCTTATGGATGTGTAAGCTGAGTGAGTCAATGGCCAGAATAAATAATAAAGGGGACAGAGAACATCCTTGGCGTAGCCCCCTCTCAGCACTGAAGAAAGGAGTAGGAGAGTCGTTTATGATAATAGCGTAATCCACAGGATCGACACAAGCCATGATCCAGTTGATCATGTTGCTCTTCAGCCCAATTCTAGCCAATAAACACCTGATATATGCCCAATCAATACAATCGTAAGCCTTTCTCAGGTCTACTTTAAGTAAGACCGCTTCTCTTTTCTTAGAGTGTATAGAAAATAATGCCTCCTGAGTAACAGCGACCGCGTCATGGATGCTTCGTCCTTTGAGAAAACCATACTGTTCTTTTGATATTGATTCTGATAATACTCCTTTCAGCCTTTCTGCGATGATCTTTGAAATTATTTTGAAGGTGGTATTACATAAAGAGATTGGCCGATAGTCCATAAAAGTCTGAGCTTCCTTTTTTTTGGGAATGAGGGCTATATATGTGGAGCTCAACTGCCTGCTGATATTCCCCTTTATTCTGATCTCTTCCAGCATCTTTAGTAGATCGTCCTTGATATGATCATAGAAGTGTATAAAAAATTCTATAGACCAGCCGTCTGGTCCGGGGCTCTTGTCCCTACTGAAAGATTTCATTGACGCCAATAATTCTTCCTCTGATATAGGCTGGAAAAGCTGGTCATTCTCTTCTTCATTAAACATCACCGAGTAAGCTTCAATACCCCACAATATATCCTGAAAGCTTCTATGTTCCATCCTTTGATATTGTTTTCTGAAATGAGATACTGCTTGCTTTGCAATATCTTGTTGAGTGACGAGACATGCTCCATTCTCATCCTTAATTTTCCATATAGCATTTTTGAGTCTTCTGGCATTTGCATACCTCTGGAAAAACTTCGAATTTTTATCGCCTTCTTTCATCCATAAGGCTCTGCTTTTCAGGCGCCAAAATATTTCTTCCTTTTTCAGATATAGCAGCTTCTTTTTATGGAGATTCTTGAAGAGTCGTCTCTTTTCGAAGGATAGAGAATTATAATCTGTAGAGTTTGTCAACTTCTCTAATTGCTCTTGGATGTCTTGAAGTTCTCTTCTGTTTGTTCTTCTTTTCATATTCTGCCATTCTTTAACCACTTTCCGGATATTAATCATCTTATTCATAAAATTTTCCTGATGTGAAGCAGATCCGCTATTTGCATATTTGCGCCAAGCTTTAACAACTATGTCATTAAAGTCAGGTTCCTCAAGGCATTGTCTGTTGAATTTAAAAGGGATTCCTTTTCTGATGCCCAAGGACGTCCATCCCATAACAATCGGCCGATGATCAGATATGAGGGAGTTTTCAACCACAGAGAAAGGCATACCGAGGATATCAACCAGGGAGGCATGAATAAGGAATCTGTCTATCCGCTTAGCAATGTAAGCCTCCTCGCATCTTCCATTGTCCCAGGTGGGAAGAATAGTGGACGGGAGAATGTCAATGAAGTTTCTCATAAGAAATTCATTTCGAATCATAGATGCGATTGGGGCCATTTTCTTACCCTTCCCCCATATTTCATCTGAGGAGAAAGTTATATTCAGATCACCTGCAACCAACAGAGAGTCAATATCAAAAACTTCGGATGCAAATAGGCGTTCCCAATAATCAGATCTGTTCCGGAATGGAGCATATATGTTCAGGATGTTGATACGGCATTTAAGACCTCTAACATGTGCAGAGATAAGAATACCAGCAAGGAAGCTGTATGCCTTCGCACTAATCCACAGAGGGTCCCACAATACAGCCAGACCACCAGATAGACCTACGGCATCAATAGCAGAGATGTGCCAATTAGGGAGCATTTTCTGAAAATATGAGATTGTAATATGAACCGGGTGCATAGTTTCCTGAATTAAAATAATTTTAGGACACTTAGACAAAAAAAGGTTTCTTAAGGCCAAGAACTTCATGTCTGCTCCCAGGCCTCGAATATTTACAGAAAGGATAAAATTCATTTTGAAGGAAGATCGGCCTTTCCAGCTCTAAGAGGCCTGTCAACTGAGACATCAGTGATGGGAACATCCACCAGAGATAAATTCCTGAAACAGCAATCAGATACAATACCCCTCCCCCGGAAATGCCTACTTCCCCTTTTGTTCTTCCTTCTAACAGTGATATTCATAGCAGAAGAAGGGCTGATCCGAGGAGAAATAGGAGATGAAGGTTTATGTACAGTGAGAGGAGCAAGATCCAGAGATTTCTTGGATAACAAAAAGTCTAAGTCGCTACCAATCGAATTGATAGGCGATTTTGACGGAGAGTTTACAGGAGTGGGAGCAATCAATGGGTCGGAGCCATTTTCATCAGGAGAGGAAACAACAATGAGAGGAGAAGGCTTACTGCGATGGGAACAGGGATCAAACTTGACAGAAGAGAGAGGGATATCTGGCAATATCGGGACATTATGATCTCCGGAAGGTTCCGCAGGATGATTCGGAGGATGGGGCAACTCATACTCTGAGGCAGTCTCCAACTCCGGCATCGATGGCGATACCCGCAATAGTGGGTCAGGATCAATAGGTCGAAGGGAAGAATTCTCCTGGCCTTCAATCAGGGAATCAGGACTGAGGGGGTGAGGAGAGATATCGGGAGACAGAGAATTATTTGGAATATTAATAGGATCATTTGAAGTAAAAGGAAATTCAGAAAATTTAGTAAGGCGATGATGTCTTCTACCCAAAGCTCGCCTTTTCGGGCAATTCATAATGAGATGTCCAGTATGGTGACATGCAACACACCGAAACGGCACACCCCAGAAATCCAATCTCTGTCTGATCGACAAATCTCTCCAGCAGATGTCGATATGCTCTGGGAAGCCACCTCTGAAGGATCTTTCAATCAGAATCCAGGCGATACGTTTGTCTTTCTCACCCCGACACCAGGGATCAACATAAACACTTCTACCGACAGCATTACCAATCTCTGAAAGAATCTCAGGAGACCAGAAATCAAGAGGAAGACCCGGAAGTTTCAACCAAATAAGGTTATTAGAAGGGGTATTGCTAAGGGGATTGAATCCCAGATACCATCTATGCAGAGAAAGAAAACTGCGACCACATACCCACTGGTGTTTTAAGATGGCTTCCCGATCCTCTGCATTTAAAAAATGGAAACAAAACCATTCTTTCAAGAGCTTTGCAATAATCGGGGTGTACCCGATTATGGGTTTCCAACGAGCTTCCAGCCAGTCTCGCATCTGATTATCATTCAGGACCGGGAAATGCCACCTCCCAATCAAGGCTTTACCTTGAAGACTATCAATACGCTCCGTCAACTGAGAGCTGTCAATCTGAATAGCACTAGGAGGAAGAGAAGTCTTCGCCGGCTTATAACACTTGCGAGATCGATCCCCAGATGGAATTTTGCCTTGCTGACATTTATCATCATGAGCTGTCTGAGAAGGGATCGATGGCTGAACCAGCAAGTCATCCAAAGTGGAGGGCCAGTCAGAAGACGGTCTAGCATTACCGTGGAGAGATTCAGCCTGTATGGCCGCTAAGACCATAGCCTCCGTGGCTGATGAGTCAGATTTAAATTCCATCATATTAAAGGGATTGACACATGGCGCCCAAAAAACCAAGGGGAGGCTAAAAAAGGATATAGTCGGATATCGCTATCCAAAAGGAAGGAGGCTAATAAAAGAGAAGGACAGGAGCAGATAGGATCAATCCTAAAGTATCAGCAGACGGTACATTCAAAGTACACCTCCCACAAGGAAAGCATTAACTCAGATGGAAAGTCAGGAATAAAAAACATTCCAGTCACCCTCATAGATTAATGCAAGATATAGGAAGATATTGAAGAACGGATTTCCCAAAACAATCGACGGCGCGATAGACCAAAACTTCTAAATATCGGTCCTATATCTGACAGGAGTAGCTGATGGAATTAATACAACCGGTCCCAAGGTGGTAAATTTTGAATTCCAGGCGATCTGAAAAAACCACTAGACCAGAGAACTAAAACCAGAAACAGGAATCAGAGGAGGCCGAAATCCGATAATCCAGAGGAGAAGGCTATAGATTATGGGACGAAATCAAGTGAATTCAGTCTGGCAAGTGAAGCAACAGCAAAAACATAACACACATTTGCACCACCATGGACCCAGTTTACACCGGAAGTCTGAACATGGTTTAGAAATGAAACAGCCACACTGAAATCTAAAACAATTAATCCAAGACCAGCATGAACTCTTGAATTTATACATAAAAAAAGTCCCTAGGATTCATTTAAGAATTTCTATAAGCCTCCACAGATTGGAAAAATGGATAATATGTTAGAAGCATGCTATAAAGAACCAGAAGACCGACCCTACGATGCCAATAATCTGAGCATAAAACATCCTACGCTTATAATCCAAAAAATGCAGAGTAAGAGATAGGAGTCATATGATGACGTACCTGGTAATGCCGACAGATCGTATGTGGGGTGCTTACAGGTGAAGATTGAAGCCACAAGAGCCCGTCATGCAGACTTGGACGAGCAGAAAGATGGAAGAAAGGAATTGTAATTTTCAGCCATAAGGTGGTATCGGAGGATATGGGGATATCAAAAAATGCAGCAGATGGCGGGAGAATGGAGTGTTAAGCGAAGAAACTAAACCAGATGGAAGCGAGGTGAATATATAGATAAAACTGCATGCCAGATGGAAGGAGAGATCTCCAGGTGTCAAAGGTCACCGCAGGAGGCAGCAAGTGGAGCGAAAGATTTGAACTATATGAAATTATTTGCATGTAAGATGCTAGGATCAAACTCCAGGTGTCATGTGCGTACCTGAGAGGCTTCTGGCTTACCAGAAGATGATTAGTAGATGGCCTGAAATCAGTTGCAGGCACCCCATTCGATCGTCGCGCACTACCAGGCTCGACTTTGAATTTCACAGATTGCAGATCGAGGAAGAACTCAAGATAATTCCCCCAATCTTGGCCTCATACCAATTATGATCTCCTTTGGGCATGCAACACTTTGACCTAAAATTCATGAATACCTTTAATAAGTGTACAAGGTGCTGACTAATCAATGAGCCCGCATGGTATACTTAGTATCAAAAAAATACATACGCATAATCTCCTTGGTTGTTGGATCTTTGTATGAGGTGCAAGATCTGGAAAACCTTCATTGGAAAAATTTTAATAATCATTAATCCTAGAAAATTCATGTAACAAAGGTGTTTAGGAATCAATAAAATTTTACCTTTCAATTTTTTAATAAAATGTTTATTAAACACATATCTTCACCATTGCACCAAAAAGGTGTGGAAGTGCAGGGCAAGAGGTTCCAAAATAGGTAAAACAAGGGAACAAAATAGGGTATCATAGGTGGGAAATATGACAATTTTTGGGCCTGAAATATGCTTCAGCAAACTTAGGAATTATTGTATTGGATGACTTCCATACACCTTACATATCTCACACCATCCTCTGGCTTGTAATGGAACTTTGGGAAAATATTTTATAACCAATTAACCATATTTAATATTGCATTGCTTTGGCATGGATTGACTATTATTGTTGTTTTATGAGGATGGAGAGTTTGATCTACACTAGTTCCATCTCTAGTACCATCATGAAGGGTGTGGAACTACCCCTACTATACTCTGGTATCTCTCAAGACCAAGGTATCCCATTGTTATTTATAGCCTTACTACTAACTCTAGCGCCTTTCTTAGAGTATATGTTTTTTTTTCATTAAGTCAATATGAATCATTGGGAGAAGGAATCATATAAACCACTCCTATTTCCACTGGGGAAGTTGGAAGTGTATTTATTTCATCAAAAAACTTAATCATTATATGTACACCTAGATACTTTCCCCTTCTTATTTCTTAATTTCTTTTAATTCAGTGCAACTTTACTATTCTAAATTTGACTTCCAAAATTTCATAATGTAGGATAATTGTGTGTCATTGAGACCCTGAGTCATCCTAGAATAGTTGTTTTATATAGACTCAAATAATTTTTGTAGTGAATGGCCTTGTAAGATTCTTTGAAACTCTAGTTTGTTCACATCATCTATCAAAGTCCATAATTTATTCCAGATACCTTCACACAAGAACCAATGGTGTTCTACAACCTCCTCTCTTTGCTTGATGAACTTTAGGAGGTGTAATCTTATATGGGTAATTTTGCAGTATCTATAGACCCTTGTGTACATTATTTTTCAAACTATGGTTCCAAATGCTCATAGATTGATGACCTTTATTATTACTCTATGCACCATTATTCCCTCCAACCAAACATTGTCTAACATTGTTAATCATCATTAAATCATTAATCACTAGAAAAGTATAATGTATATTCTTAGGACTAGAAGATGTAAGGGGGATATTATCTTTAGATGGCTCCTTCATTGGATAGTGATGTTACTTTTGGCTATGTATATGTTTTTCCAAATAGTTGGAACACGTTGTAAGACCCTCCTCCCACATCTACCTAAGCAACTGTCCAGCAGGGGTAAACATGCGACGAGAGGCTACTATGATATGATTCGTCCTCCTAAGTCACATTAAAGAAGTGGAACCAATGGAAAACAACCATACAGACATTCAATATCAACATTAGGACCCTCAGGAACCAATCCAACCCTGCTACCAACCAGCCCCTAGGTCCCACTAAGATTTTGGACCACCTGCCCTTTGGATGCTCTCATGTTATAGGCATGTTAGCGTGCAGGGACCTCTAAACCCTCTCATAGGCCTGTAAACCAGCGTCCAGGGACTATTTTGCACAGTGTTGTGCCAGCGTCCCCAGGATTTGAGCCACTTTTTCAGGCCCAAAGCCCAAGTCACTGCCCAGAATTGAATGACATCTTCATAATGGTAAAATAATAGAGAAATGACAGTAAAAATGCAATCACTTGAATAAGACCTTGAATGGACCCCTACTAGCCATGACAGGCGTTTCGTCAAACATATAACGAATACATAATCTACAGGGGTAAATAAAAATTTGAGCATAGGGGTATCATACTTAGCTAAGAATCGCTAAGAAGAATTGGTGTCTCAATGCATCAATTGCCACGTCATCCATTAAGTCATAGATACATTGTTCATTCATTTACCAGTAAAAACATGATGAGATCCATACATAGCTATTGTCATTATATATATATATATATATATAACCAACATAATAACAACAGAAATACCAATGAAATCATAGCCATATGATCCACGAGTAAACCATTATAATATTCATAGTGTTGGGCATGGAATCCCCCCACAGCATGTTTTGGGGCTCAAAGCCCAAGTTTTGGTCAATTGTATTGTAAGACTCCGCGAATTGCAGGCACGGAGCGCGAAGTATAGGTTGATTCATAGGGTTGTCCGCCCTAAGTATTGTAAAGTAATGTAATGTTATGTCCGCCTACCCATGGTCCGCAGACCATGTGATTGTATAAATAGAGTGAGGCTCTAAGTTGTAAATAGAGCATATTGGAGAGATAGATGAATACGCATGGTTTGAGCATAGAGTAAGAGTCTAAGTGTATTCGTTTGTAGTAATAGGAAGAGGCTCTACAATTGAGTGCGCAAAGGCCTAGCAGAGTCCACAGCTGAGTGCGCAGGGCGATGTCGAGTCTGTAATCTTGAATGAAGAATAATAAAGAGAATTTGATTCCAATTTCTATGCATCTACTTGTGTATTGCCTTCTTTACATTTATATTGTTTTGTTTATCGTGCGCACTTATATGATTGCTAGATATACTTTTAATTATCACTAGTCTTACACAAATAAGTTGAGTAATCGGTTAATAACAAATTAAATAGCAGGGAACTTGGGTATAATACGGGTCGCGCCCCGAGTAGGGTTGCGTCGAAGCAGCATCACAGGTTGCAAGGGACTAACAGGTGCGCGTAGCGATGTGCGCGCAAGGTCAAACCGCGGACCTCCAGAAGCTCATCAGACATCTCTAGGGTGTGGAAACCTGGTTCTAGCACCCTCCCATAGTACTTCGGGTGAGATCTCAGTCCACGCTCCATGGACTATTGCCGAAAGGGCCAGTAGTACCGGGATTTGCTTGGCTAAATCACCTCTAAACTGTGGTTAGGCCCATACAAGCCAACAAATGGTTCAGTTGTCGGGACCGAGATATGCATAAGGGATGTCTGATGTCGTGCCACTAGAATACAACAAAGAAAGAAATTAAAGAGTGGTTGTACAAGAAGATTCATGAGTTCGCGGCACAGGAAAACAGAAATCCACAAGTATCTAAGGAATAGTGGCTGGAGCGCTACTTGTATACGGAAATCCACAAAATTTTCTTTGCATCCTTTCCTTCTAAGCTATATGGGTCGATCGCAAAACGAGCAGACAGTAAGGGAAGGTATAGGCTCGACAAACCATTCGTGTGGATTTCAGAATTAGTGCGTAGACTAAGCATCAGGAGATAAGATCGCGCAAGTTGTGGACCATTGGCTTGACTGAATTATAGGAGGATTTATCACTGAGTTCGCAATAGATACGACCGTCAGCTATAGTGAGGTGGAGCGAAGTTCCTCAAGGGACCGCGAGGTAAGTATATTAAATCTTTGAACACTTGGATTAAGATGTTATTGTGTGAAAAGTGGGTTATGTGAATAAATTAATGTTTGGGACTACACGAAGTGGGAAGATCTACAGAAGCGAAGTAGTGAAGAATTGGAAACTAGTCCCTTAATTTCCCCTTCACGAGAAAGTGAGGAAGAGCTTGCGAAAGTTTCTCCGAGAAGCGCGATCAGTCTGATAAGGCAGTGCATTCCGTGTTTACCACCTCCACCTACACCGCCACCCGTCTCACCCTCCTCACCTACATCTCCACCCACCCCACCTCTGCCACCACCACAATTCAGTATGGCGAGTGTGATCAAACTACCATTATTCAGAGGAGTGGGGAATGAATATCTGGACCAATTCTGGTTCGTGGTAAGAGCAGTATGGGAAGCACAAGGCATCGTGGATGCCAATATCAGGAAGGCTACGTTGGTGAGCGCGCTGCAGGATCATGCATTAACATGGTACATCAAGCATTCTAATGACCATCCAAATGTAGGAATCGCAGAGATCCAGGTTGTGCTGAACAGGGAATTTAACAGGCCAAAGTCAGAAACACAATCAATCATCGGGTTTAAGGAGATCACGATGCTCTCGGGCAAGACCCCCTAGGATCTGGACCAAAGATTGAAGGGTATGATTCACGAAGCCAACATGACGTTGACGGATGGAAAGCACGGCGCATGGTTTGTAGCATCACTGACACAACACTTAAGGACGAGATTGTCATAGCAAAAACTTTCCACCCAGGCCAAAGCTTTAGAAATGGCGATGAGATTGCATGAGACCCCTATATAAGACCCTAGTCTGGGATTCCAACAAATCCACGCACAACTGCAAAATCTGTGTCTGGAAATGCAAATTTTGAAACAAGACACGACACCTTGGCCAAAGGTGCGCGAGGAGGTATGGTGCATAAAATGCAAAGGCCAGAGGCATGACAAGGACCACTGTCTAGTGTTCGTGAATTACTTGGCAGGAGGAGGGCCGATGCCGTTAATACCTGAGGCATAGGTAGGGCCGAGAGCGGCGCCTCCATTATGGTGTGTGATCTGTCAGATAGGAGGAAAACACACTACGGATAATTGTCATCTATTGTAGAAATATACGCAGACGTCCCAGCAATTCTTTTGTAACTTTTGCAGGTCGGTAGGCCATGATGAGCGCACCTGTAGAAGCTACGAACTAATGATGGATCGGACCCCTACCTATAGGGTGCAGACCGAAACACGAGCCCTCGACCCGAATGCAGGAATGGCGCGCACTGGATTTCAAGGGCGCAGTCGAGGTCGAGGTGGAATGGGACCAGGAAGGGGTCGCGGACAGTTAATTTGTTATAATTGTGGAGGGCCAGGGCACTATGCCCACGATTATACAAACCCGACAAGGACATCATGTTTGTACTGTACTCAGTTTGATCATGATGTAGAAAACTGCCATACACTAATAGTGAGACTGCGTGAAAAAGGGGTACTTCAGCCCCCTCTAGCTCAGAATTTGCAAATGATGAGGTCTGAACCACGCGAAGAAGACCCGAATGTAAACATGATGCTCAGGAGCAGTGTGACCACTGGCAATGATAAAGGTAAGAAGCCAGAAGAAAGTGCATGGGTTCACAAGGCTCCTACTAAGGAACCCGAATTTGATTTATAACATGTGAAGGAGACATTCATGGAAGCTAAGAAGAGATTCACGGAAGCCTCCACTTCAGGTAGTAAGGATCAATTAGAACCATGAATGAATCCTTCAATGCTCACTACCTGTCTGGAGACATGCATGAAACTATTATACGACAGCAAAGTAGTAAAAGGACTACAGGAACTTATCACTAAGTGCGTGGGGCCAGGAGAACCGTGCGTGGTCCGAAAACTTGGAAAGCATGCATTGCGCACAGGAAAGGAAATGAGGTTGACGGATCGCTTCTTGTCGACATCAGCTCATTATCCAAGAAGTTGATCTAGGAACAACCCCTTCAGTACTTTGAAGCTTGCATGCCTCAATGGCAAGTTTCTCACTTCCGGCGACAGGTATACATCAATGACCTTCGACCGAAAGATTTTGCGTGGTGTTCGACGCCAAGTCCTTTATTCACACCACGTGAATTGTACTGCAGTACCTTGAGGGTCATTATCATTATCGGTGATTCCTCTCGCGCTTGTTAACGGTTTACCTCATTGACCGGTAATCAAGCGATGTCTTTCCATGTTCGACTTCAGAACATTTCTCACATGGATCGACTTGTACTTAGAGTGAAGATCGAACGAGTTTGAAGACCCCGGATCTAGTTTCATCCATCCGGGCTGCGATATATATTCAGAAAAGATAAAGACATTGACATGTACATCATTGCAGCAGATAATCATCCTACCCAAAGGATGATAATTTCATCAAAATTATCAGTCTACCATCAGACGATTGTCTGTTCTATGTACAGGAAAATGAATTTATAAAGCTGAGCATGGGATGCCCGCCTCAGCTAGATCATGAAAGCAGTATGAAAAATAATGTGCTGTATTGTATCTTACTACAAGTCTCCTCCCAGCATTGGATGAACTTCGGATCCCCCTGATAAAGCATTTCACCCGATAAACGGCCTCATACTTTAGGGGGAAACTGTTATAGACATTTTTGTGCTTTACAGCATTGAGCATGAAATGTCCATAATCTAAGGGATCCAAAGTCCCTAAACATGTTGTTCCTACCCCTAGAGGAACAAGGCTAACAAACCACAGCAATTCACAGAAGTTCTCCACCAGAAACTGCTCAAAAACAAGTCAATTCAGGATCAATTCAGTGGCTCCACTAGCTGTCTGCGCTGAATGTCAAAGTCAACACTGGCTACCTGCACTGCAACGCAGGTAGAAGCACTACCAGGGTGCGTTGACCGAGATTTGACAAATGGAAAGTTCATTCCAAGAGGTGTCAAGACCCAGGAAGCTTCTAGAATCTTCCTCAATGACACTTGCCTCAGTGAATTCGACTGGTGATGAGTAAGAGGTTCCTAATCTCCAAGTGGAAGCAAGAACCTCCAAGTGGAATCAAGAACTGACAGAGGGAGAGGACACTAGTCAGATCTCAAGCTGACTCATCCTCTCTCCACACATCTATATATGGATCTCTCCTCCATGAGATCTAGAGGCTGGAATTTTGTTATTGCAAAGAATTGTTGTTGGTTTGAGATTGGAATCATTGGGTGCTTAATGCTTTGAAGGGGGTGAAGATAGGAATTCCATTTGCTGGGAAGGAGATGCTGGATTGGATCCCTCTGGGTTGTATCTCTTCCTGAACCTTGTTATTCATCAATAAAGCTATCTTGGTTTCTCCTATATACTGGTGTATCTTTGATGTATGATTGCATTAGTATGTTTAGTTTATTTCTAATCCTGAACTAGTTATGAATATGAATCTATGTCTTGTGTAGTGTACTCTTCTTGTGATCTTTCAGAAACCTTTTGAAGCTGGGCGAGCGAGAAGGCAAGTAGCTGGGAACTCTCAAAGAGAAGGGAAACTGGATCGAGGGACAAATGGAAGACATCGGTTAGTCCATCCATCTCTCTTCATTCTTAATTCATAAAGGAAGAATACTAGAATAGCTGTCTCTATTTGTTGCTAAGGCACTGTCACACCGTAGGTGGATAGGATCGTCCTGCATAGGCATTTTTCCCCACAACAAATTGGCAACTCCGCTGGGGAGATCTGTTTAGTCATTTTATTTATGTCTCTATCATTGTTTGTTTCATAGACTCGACAGCAACAATCGAACTGCATCTGCTATTCTCAGATGCAAAGTAGACAGTTGCTGCTTTGATCCAATCACTGGACTTGTCTATGATCTGAACAATGGACTCACAAATGATTTGATGATCCTTTGTGAAAGATCTTAGTACTCCCTCAAAGCATCCCTTTGATTTCACCTTGCTTGTTGCTTTTATTTGGCCTGAAACAGTAGATTAATTAGCAATCTGTGACCCAGAATCCAGTGAGAAACTCTCGTTTCTCCTTCAGCGCGACCCCTGTGAAGAGGTTCTGCATTTCAACGCAGGTCCCGTGAAGGCTACCTGCGCTGAATGTCAAAACCCCTGTGTTGAGGTTGCGCTGATCCAGTTAGGACTTGTGCAGCTGGGGTTCTCTGCTTTGTTTTGCCTTGTTTTGATCTCTGATTTTTGCAGCCTGTAACCAGCATAGGTACCAGTCTGATAACTCCTTTTCTCTGCTTAAATTCCGCCTCCTTTTGTACAAAAATACTGTGAGTGTTTTTATGTGTTTGTGGCGTCATTTACAGTTTTCCTTTGCATGAGTGAAATAATCATCCTGTAGCCCTTGATTCAGATCTGTTGATTGTGATCTTAGGAGAGAGTTCATTGGCTGTTTACAGTTGATTATACATTTACTTTTGCTTTTGGTTTGAGTTTGCCTCTTTTAAGTGTCGAAACAAGTATTCATTTCGAAAATCATTAGGTGCTGTAATCTCTTCTACCCTCTCTGATTTCGGAAAAAGTAAACTTGTTTGTATTTGTCATTTAAAAGCAAATTCAAAGTTGTACAAAAAGCTTTCTTTGTAGGCCTCAATACTAAGAAAGCGGAAAACAAACACCTGCATTGTGCATTTGCATCTTGATAGTTTGCATGATTGATTTAGGGAAAGTGCATTAGAGTGTGCTGATTGCTCTTTGAGAAAAGATGGTGTCTTTCTTTTCCCTTTGTAGCTAGGATTTTCATAAGTTGAAAAGATATAAATCTTGCTTATCATCTTTAGACTGCATTTAGGAATTGTATCATACATCTCGCGGTGAACCTCAAAAGGCAAACCTCTAAAAAGATCAACCTAAAATAAATTGAATGAACTTAACAACGCTTTGCAACATAACGCACAACATAGAGGTCTAGGCTAGAGACGTGTTCCGGCGTCGTAAAGCCTAGTGACTGTCGATCTCGTTGATGGTGGGTGATTCCTCCTGAGGGACGATAGCGCCAGTACGGATTGTGCTCCCACATACCGTCGCGTATATATTGGGAGACCCCTATACGCATAAAACCTTTATCCTTAGGAAGCCGTGTCGGCCGCCCTACTGAAAGAAATGCACTGAACACAGCATTCAGGAAGATCGACCGCCCGTACCCTAAAAAGTATTCTGCGGTTTTGCGAAAAGTTTGGCACACCCTCTGCCTAGAACTCCAGAGCATTTCCTTTTGGCCTTTTTCAGACTCTATAACGGAAAAAGTCCATCCGAGCATTTGTCACTTCGGGCTCGTTAAAACATCGAAGGAGACTAGATTCATCTTTAGCTTTTTCTCGACTCTTTAAAAGTGAAAAAGCAAGTTGTGTCTAAAGCGTCGTTAAAATTTATTTTAAACGGAACAATCACCCTTTATTCCTGCGTTGATCTTTAGGTTGAAAAAATGGAGCACACCAACCAAGGAATTCCCCTTGGTGGAAATCCTAGTCCCTTCTCCTCTTGGGGAGATGTTGGTGCGCCCCATATGGCCACATTGTCGCTTCCAGGACTGACAATTGGCCTGTCGGTCTGGCTCTTTTCAACCAATGTCGTTCAGAACATCACTATTCCTGAACAGTCGAGTCAACAGTTAGACCAGACCAGAGTTGCCCACCAGCCTTCTACTTCATCTAATTCTTCCCCTCCTCCTTCCTCTTCGCTTGACGGAACTGGTAGAACAAAAAACCAAGTTCCTAAGGAGAAGAAGGAAAAGAAGAAGAAAGAGAAGAAGAAGAAGGAGCCAAAAGCGACTGGGGGCAAACAAGTGTCGACTGACAAAAATCCACACACAGCACTGACTAGGCCTAAATCGCCATGTGTCATATGCAAGGGAGACCACTTCCATAGAGATTGTCCCTGCATCCCTCGGATACTAAGGGACTGGTCTCCCCGTTTGCACAATTCGGTGGCGTCAACCTCTGATAGCCATGTTGACAGCACACCGTCAACTAGTGAAAGTGAAGCCACAGGACAGAGAGGGAAAGCTAGATTTCCCTGCAAACTGTGTGAGGGCGATCATGCCATCCACCGTTGTCCCTTCTTAGACGAAGCTAAAAGAGTTTTGGAAGATCGCCTGATTTTACGAGCGCAACTTCCTCCTCGATATCAAAAACTCCTGCCAAGTCCTTCACTAGTTGAGAACCCGGCTGGCCCGCCCAGGTGGTCAGCTGAAGCACCTATCATTGAAGATGAACCGTCTGAATCCATACCTGACGAAAGTCAAAAGGTTGAGGCGGCAGTTGACCCGGTTTTGCCTTCAGAGGCTCTATCTTCGAATGATACCATCACAGAGGAGAATAAAGACGACACCGTCCAAATTCTCTTCATCAACACAGACTCCGACGAACAAGGGGGCAACATGCCCATTCCTTTGTCGCAGGAAGGAACTTCGTCAGAGTCATACCCGGTCATCTATTCGGTCCCACCACCAAGCAACCTAGTTGTATCCTTCGACTGGAACCGACTAGGCGGACCCCGGTTGCCAGCAAGCATACCATTCAGAATTATCGTTCAAATATATAGAATGGTAATGGCTGGCACTATCATTGATGAGGGGGCATCTGTGAGTATCCTTTCCTCTATTGCTTGGAAAGCGCTTGGTTCGCCAGCGCTTTTGCCTGAAATGAGAAATCTGACAGGCTTTGATAAAGGAACCAGTCGACCTTTAGGGATCCTCCCCAATGTGCCCATAACACTGAAAGGGAAGACCGTTCAAATGAACGTGATGGTCGTTCAAGGACCCTTGGATTATAACCTACTCCTTGGACGAGACTATATATATTGCATGGGAGCCATCGTCTCCTCACTCTTTAGAGTAATGTGTTTTCCGCACGAAGGAAGAGTGGTCAAGCTCGTGGACCAGCTTTCATTTCCCGGATCACGCGTCGCAAATAGTCATATACCATCCCTAAATGGTCTCTTCACGCAAGAAGTGTCTCAACCCACGGTCCGTCCTCCTGATGAGCGCAAGTAATCCGGGAGGATATGACTGGAACCCAGGGGGCATGCGTCCTGGTCTGCTTCGGCAGGAAAACTTTGGGTATAGGGTAGGTTTCCGCGGGAGAATATGACTAGTCTGTACCCCGCCCATGCTGGAAGAGGGTTATTCTAGAATAAGATTCTTTTGTCAAAGTTATGTGAGTTGACAGACGGAGTCTCTCACCTTTGTCTATTTCGGTAGACATTGCCGAAGAAGTGTTTTGTTTGAAAGATTAATAGAACATTCTTTGGGTAGCCTGAAAGAGGTAGGCCTCTCTCGGTAAAACAATTGTTTTGCCAGACTAAAGTAGGGGTAACCTTGAAACTCTGTTTTATACCTGGGGGCATGCAAACCTTTCGGAGTGCAAGCAAGGGGCGGCTATTTATTTTTTAAATTTTTAGGTCCTCCCTTTAAACCTGTAGGTCTAACCCTTTAAACTCGTAGGATTAGTCGTTTCCGAACTTGCATAACGAAAGGATGCGGGGCATAGCTTTGTAAGATGAAGCTCCATAAAAAATAGAATCTTAATGAGACATTCTTATCATATGACTGGGTAATCGAACAGTTTTAGCACACAGTTCATGCTCGTTAAAAAATAAACACAAGATCCGAGCAGTTTTAGCGCATAGTTCATGCTCGTTAAAAAATAAACATAAGATCGAGCAAATGTTTCCACCCGCGTTTAAGCTCGTTAAAAAATGAACTATCCCGGTAAATAACCACTGTGAATGTAATATCATCAGCCATTAAAGCCTTGGTCGTGTTTGCCCGTCACCTCCACTTTTCATTGGCCGATCGTTCACCTCCATATGTTTGTTTACCCATTTTGAGGAACAGCTGCGAAGAGTGATTTCACTAGCCATCCTTGTGACACTGCCGTGATTGGAAAATTCCAACTTGTACCTGGAATCAGCTGCTAACCCGTTTTATCACTCGTTCCTCAAAAGACGAGTCTTCTTTAAGCTCTTTTCATCTGACTCGTAAAATATGAAAAGATTGTCGAGTCCTTGGCCTTCCAGCTCGTTAAAGGGACAGGAAGTGCTATCCCTCCTCTAGATTTTAATCTTTTTGGACCTGAGGGATTATTGCACAAAAAGATCGAGCGCTTGTTTTATTCGGCTCGTTAAAACTATCGAAAACTCATCCCTTCTGTATTGTTTTATACTTTTTCGGACCTAAGGGATTAGATGACGAAAAAGGACTTTTGGAGTTAACTTTATGTACCTTTTCAGACTCTCTAAAAAATGAAAAGGACCGAGTTATCTTTGTCGTTAGACTCGTTAAAATCATTAAATAGCGACAAACTTGTCATTAGACGAGAACGAGTTTCACTATCGCTAGGCTCGTTAAAACATAGCGATGGGCTTGCCCGAAGGGCAGGTTATAGAACAAGCATATGTTATCCTCCTCAAGCTTGACAAAAATAAAGAGGTACTGGTCAGCAATGACTGGGGAAAAATTGGGAGAAACTCAAGAAAACTTTGATGGTAGCAAGTCACTCTTGAACATGACACTTTTCCTCCGTACCAAAATCGGGTTGGGTTGTTTCATTCACCGGTCACATCACCATGGTCTCGCCATACCATCCATATTTGGGGTAATGCTACCGATCCATCGCATCAGTGTCGCCATATGTTCAAGAGAAGTCGTTCAAAAAAGTCAACCGTGTCCCATCCACTGCCGTACACTATCCTTCATCCTTTCATGACCGCCACCCTGAATCATATGTCACAGATCGTTTTCACCTCCATAAAAATCATTAGCTCCGTTCCATGTCATTGATGTGGGATTCATTAAGGCCCTCCTTTGACGGATCGCTTCTTGTCGACATCAGCTCATTATCCAAGAAGTTGATCTAGGAACAACCCCTTCAGTACTTTGAAGCTTGCATGCCTCAATGGCAAGTTTCTCACTTCCGGTGACAGGTATACATCAATGACCTTCGACCGAAAGATTTTGCGTGGTGTTCGACGCCAAGTCCTTTATTCACACCACGTGAATTGTACTGCAGTACCTTGAGGGTCATTATCATTATCGTTGATTCCTCTCGCGCTTGTTAACGGTTTACCTCATTGACCGGTAATCAAGCGATGTCTTTCCATGTTCGACTTCAGAACATTTCTCACATGGATCGACTTGTACTTAGAGTGAAGATCAAACGAGTTTGAAGACCCCGGATCTAGTTTCATCCATCCGGGCTGCGATATATATTCAGAAAAGATAAAGACATTAACATGTACATCATTGCAGCAGATAATCATCCTACCCAAAGGATGATAATTTCATCAAAATTATCAGTCTACCATCAGACGATTGTCTGTTCTATGTACAGGAAAATGAATTTATAAAGCTGAGCATGGGGATGCCCACCTCAGCTAGATCATGAAAGCAGTATGAAAAATAATGTACTGTATTGTATGTTACTACAGGTCTCCTCCCAGCATTGGATGAACTTCGGATCCCCCTGATAAAGCATTTCACCCGATAAACGGCCTCATACTTTAGGGGGCAACTGTTATAGACATTTTTGTGCCTTACAGCATTGAGCATGAAATGTCCATAATCTAAGGGATCCAAAGTCCCTAAACATGTTGTTCCTACCCCTAGAGGAACAAGGCTAACAAACCACAACAATTCACAGAAGTTCTCCACCAGAAACTGCTCAAAAACAAGTCAATTCAGGATCAATTCAGTGGCTCCACTAGCTGTCTGTGCTGAATGTCAAAGTCAACACTGGCTACCTGCACTGCAACGCAGGTAGAAGCACTACCAGGGTGCGTTGAGCGAGATTTGACAAATGGCAAGTTCATTCCAAGAGGTGTCAAGACCCAGGAAGCTTCCAGAATCTTCCTCAATGACACTTGCCTCAGTGAATTCGACTGGTGATGAGTAAGAGGTTCCTAATCTCCAAGTGGAAGCAAGAACCTCCAAGTGGAATCAAGAACTGACAGAGGGAGAGGACACTAGTTAGATCTCAAGCTGACTCATCCTCTCTCCAAACATCTATATATGGATCTCTCCTCCATGAGATCTAGAGGCTGGAATTTTGTTATTGCAAAGAATTGTTGTTGGTTTGAGATTGGAATCATTGGGTGCTTAATGCTTTGAAGGGGGTGAAGATAGGAATTCCATTTGCTAGGAAGGAGATGCTGGATTGGAGCCCTCTGGGTTGTATCTCTTCCTGAACCTTGTTATTCATCAATAAAGCTATCTTGGTTTCTCCTATATACTGGTGTATCTTTGATGTATGATTGCATTAGTATGTTTAGTTTATTTCTAATCCTGAACTAGTTATGAATATGAATCTATGTCTTGTGTAGTGTTCTCTTCTTGTGATCTTGTACAAACCTCTTGAAGCTGGGCGAGCGAGAAGGCAAGTAGCTGGGAACTCTCAAAGAGAAGGGAAACTGGATCGAGGGACAAACGGAAGACACCGGTTAGTCCATCCATCTCTCTTCATTCTTAATTCATAAAGGAAGAATACTAGAATAGCTGTCTCTGTTTGTTGCTAAGGCACTGTCACACCTTAGGTGGATAGGATCGTCCTGCATAGGCATTTTTCCCCACAACAGGCACTGCGCGCAACACTCTCACAATGGTGGGGTACGCATCAAGGAAATTTTGAGGACTAGCATGGATGCAAAAGGATGATGCGCCTACTCTTTGGAAAACCCCAGCTCAAAACGCAAGCCAGTTTGCAAGGGCGGAATGACTTGCATGCCCACCTTTCCCGATGGGTACGGACATATGTTGTACAACCCACACATGCACACACCTCTCCCAGAATAGAGAATTGGAACAAATTGTAGCAGCAGGAAAGGAAACACGCGCTACCAAGTATCCATGAAGAAGCATTCGATAGGGTGTACGAAGTACTAAACAGGGTTCACGAGGCAAGACGCACTGAGTGGGACCTAGGTACCAATGGTTCGATGGGCCTATAGAACCATGTGCAAAACCCTAACTACGGAAACGATTCCAAAGGTGCGAAACAAAGTAGAGACCATAATTTATGAACAAAATGCAAATAGGAGTCCACCTGTAACAACTTCCGCAATCGTAACAGTGCGCGAAGCCCAGGACGAAGAAATCACATAGCTACGTGAGGTCAAACACATAGAGATTCAGGAAGCCATTCAGCGAGGGAACCTTAGACTTCATGAACTCAAAAAAAACCGAGTACGACTGAGGAAGAAAACAATTTTGATGGACACCGAGATCAAAAGGCTGGAAAGCAAGATCAAGCAAGAATGTCTCGTCAATCAACCAAGGATAACAAGACCAGGTGCGGATGATCATACCACTAGATTAGAATATTATTGTCGAGAATTTATGACTCTGCTGCCATGGCTACGATCGCACCTCACCAAACACAATAACTAGGGAGCGCACTACATATAATAGAATGCGCGGCATCGGCTATCGCGAAGGCAATTGAGGAGTTTACGCGGACTATACTGGAAGGCAAGTTGAAGTCTTGCACAGGCGGTGCGACCACCTGACTAGCTGTAGGGAGCACAGTCTCAGCGCTCCAAGTAGTTGAAAGAGAGCACGAGACTATAAAAGAGTCTGTTTGGGAGTTACGCAATGAGGGAGGTGCACGCAAAATCAACATGTCACAAGGGTCGCGACTGCATACGTGGGGCTGCGCTACCACGTGGGTAGGCTGGGAAGTGACCGTTGGTGTCATTATTCATGACGAGATGTCTGATTTAAGGCAAAAGGAAGATGGCGGCAAGCATTTAAGACACGAATTAAGGGCAAGATTTGGGACAATCTGCCGCCAACAAAGCATTGATGACCCAGAATTGGGGGGAACGGTCGAATTTGAATTCAAAAGGCACTATAAAACTCCATGGGATTGTCATGAGACAACACTTGTTCACTTGAGATTTGAGCATTTGATTAGAGCACAGAGTGTTGAGCGTCAAGCAATATTTGAGCCCCGAAGTTTGCGAACGACCACAGATAGTTCAAACAAGATGGCGGCTACCAGGAGAGGTTTAGGCTCTACAGAAAGAACCACCGACGAGGCCACGCAGAACCCCACGGTACATGATTTTCCCAGAGATATTGGGGTCACGCCAGAAATCCTGAAATCGCCTCGGACACCGAGGCCCAAGAAAGATAAGTAGGCAGCACGACCATTTCGCATGTCCCCGAGGAATCTGTGGTTCGGTAATCTCTCAATGGAAGAAAAGGGCAAGGTTGTCACCATTGAGACAGATGACGAGGAGGAGGACCTATAGGCTCTCATCAATGAGATAGAGGAAGCAGAAGACATGGAAGAGGACATCCAGCCGGTGCGCTCTACAGCGAAATTTCCCTAGTACATCCCTCCATGGAAATGGGAAACTAAGATACCAAAGGATCTGGATGCCATTAAGAGCACACTCCAGACCCCACTCCTCCCTGATGGAATTGTGTTTGAGGGCTCGCACCTGGGTCGCGTGCCCGAAGTTTGAAGATTTGGACCTCGCAGACAGTGAGAAGTTCCCACACTTAGAGACAGAGAGCCTCATAAAGCAAAGCACAGAGGGGTCAGTCACAACATTAGAGCCGCGAAAATGGCTGCGTGTTGTGGAGAAGGCCGGATTGCTTCATTTGTTGTGGATTCCACACTTTCACCACATGCCCATCACTATTTTCGTCATCAGGTAGTTGCTTTTCCTGGTGCACGATGGGTACTTATGGCTGGAGGAGCCTATTCCCATCACAGCGGATCTCATCCATAGAATTTATCGGCTTCCCTGTAAGGGAAAGGACCCCATGGCGATAGTAGGAAAAAGCGGAGATTTGGCTCTTGCAGAGGCCATGAAGAAGAAATATAAACTTGAGAAGAAAAAGAGGGGTTACGTGATCAGTAGCATCAAAGATAAAGGGGTGCGCGTAGCTAACCAACTCTTGGTCGGGAAGGTAATGAGAAAATGTCGCGGCGATGAGGTACCAGCGCCAGTAGTTACGTTGGCCGAACAATGCGTAGAGGGGGTCCAATTCAACTGGTCTGAGTTCCTCTACAAGGAATTCTTGATCAAATGCAAGGAAGCCCAAGAGAAGGGTAATACCTTCCACTACACGTGGTTTCTCTTGTCCATTTTGTTGGTAACAGGAGAACTTCTAGAGGACAGTCAGTTCCCAAGCATTGAACAGGACTTACCAGAGGCCGCAAAGTACGCATCACTCTGGGCTACCAAGGATGCAAAGCGGATTCGCGAGATAAAGATCTTCTGGGTGCTCATGGAAGCGAGCATCCGGATGTGGATCAATAGAAGGCCGCGCATGTCCCCTACATTGCACAATAGTCTGCGGAGCTTTACAGACTTCAAGGCGGACATGCATAATATTTACATCAAGGCATGTAAGGATACGGCACAGCAATGGACCAAGCTTCCCTTCATCACCATTGATGATGCAATTTTTTCAGTGTTAGAATCATGGCCTCCTGAGTGGCGTGCTCCAGATCTAGCGGAGCTGGATAGGACAGCAACATAGAAAAGAAAGGATGAGGCCAAGTCGCACGTCACAAAGTTGGCCAAGAAGAGGCACAATGAAAAAGTTGCAGCAGAGGTAAGGGTCTTCCATGAGGCATCAAAGGTAGCCGCAGAGCAGGAAAAGATCACCAAAGTAGCAGCAGCAACGCAGAAAACAGGGTCCTCAACAACACAGGAAGAAGAGGACCTGAAATTGTCTATGGGATAGGAGGCGGAGGACACAAACCTGGCGGAAGAATGCGTGGACCCGGAGACAACTTCCACCCAACTAAAAAGGTCACACGTCACAGAGAGATCAGGTCCAACAAAAAAGGTCAAGGCATCCAAATTGCCCATCGACCCAATCACGTTAAGGGAAGGCGACCTCTACGACATTGGTGACACGGTTCGCGAGGTCACCAAGGAAGCGCTCCAAGAAGCCATGTCGGAGCAGAAAATTGTGTTGGGGACCCTAAGGGCGCAGCTACAGGAACTATAGGTGTGGCCCTCATAGGAAGGAACCGTAGCCACCTATGGTGCAGTAGGCACATCAGCGGCAGAGCAGCTGCTACGCGCAAAGATGGCCAACACTGTAGTGCTCCTGGAAGGGGTGCTAACAGCAGAGAATGAGGTTGACAAAGCCGCAGTAGGCAGGATCAAGGGACTTGGCCTTAATTTGGTTGCCCTTCCGCGAGACACACTGCACCAACTATAGGATGGCATAACCGCAGAGCTCCGCACCAGGGAAGGCTACGCGATTCAGGTGATGAGTGAGCAAAAGATCAACATCGAACAGATCAGCCTACATCGTGATGAACTAGTGTCACAAAACCAATAGATAATGCAAACAGTTGATGAAGCGTGCCGGCAAGTCCCAGAGTTTTCCATCGCCGCGGATCTACCAACAGAAGCAGATCCACTGTCTAGAAAGTGGAGTCCGAAACGCGCACGAGGAAATAACGCGTGTGCAGCTGGAGCTGAATCTCCAGATTGCCGAGCTAGGGTTGAAGGTGCAGCCTTCCACTCCTCCGGAAGTTAGAAAGCAGCACGTTAGCGCTATTCAAAAAGGATTGGAAGAAATTGGATGGGCGGTGCAGGACTGTATCGGTATGTTGGACCAATCCTTTGGCGTCCTCACATACTTGCAGGAGGACCCCAACATAGAGCACCTGGAAACAGAGGCGCACGAGCCTCAGGAGCAATATGATAATGTAAGAGGAATTGTGCAGATAGTCATCCTCACTCAACGGCTGGCAAAGATGCAGCAAGCAAGGGCACTGAAAGAGCAGGTGTATGCCGCAAGACAGAAAGAGGCACTTCTCAAAGCTTGTGTCCAGCCATGGATTCATGAGGCCTTCACCATTACGGAAGATATCCAGGGCAAGCTCGCACACATGTAGGGGATCTACACGTTAAGGCAAGGAGTTGATCCTCACAAAGAAGCATCAGAAGAGTGCATGCAGCAGGTCCAGAAAACCGCAGAACAATGCGTCCTGGACCTCTGAGCAGTACGAGACCAATTGGAGGGGCTTCGTGCCAAAATCACCGCACCAACAGAGTGACTCAGGACGAGTCACGATGATTGTGTTGGGGGGCTGTTGGGCATGGAATCCCCCCATAGCATGTTTTTGGGCTCAAAGCCCAAGTTTTGGTCAAATGTATTGTAAGACTCCACAAATTGTGGGCGCGGAGCGCGAAGTATAGGTTGAGTCATAGGGTTGTCGACCTACCCATGGTCCACGGACCATGGGATTGTATAAATAGAGTGAGGCTCTAAGTTGTAAATAGATCATATTGGAGAGATAGATGAATACACATGGTTTGAGAATAGAGTAAGAGTCTAAGTGTATTAGTTCATAGTGATAGGAGGAGGCTCTGCAGCTGAGTGCACAGAGGCCTAGTAGAGTCTGCAACTGAGTGCACAAACCCCTATAGCTGAGTGCATAGGGCGGTGTCGAGTCTGTAATCTTGAATGAAGAATAATAAAGAGAAGTTCATTCCAATTTCTGTGCATCTGTTTGTGTATTGCCTTCTTTACGTTTATACTGTTCTGTTTATCGCGCGCACTTATATGATTGTTGGATATACTGTTAATTATCACTAGTCTTACATAAATAAGTTGAGTAATCGGGTAATAACAGATTAAATAGCAAGGAACTTGGGTATAATACTGGTCGGGCCCCGAGTAGGTCTGCACAGAAGCAGCATCACAGGTTGTGAGGGACTAATAGGTGCGTGTAGTGACGTGTGCACAGGGTCAAACCACAGAACTCTAGAAGCTCATCAGACATCCCTAGGGTGCTGAAACCTAGTTCTAGCACCCTCCCATACTATTTCTGGTGAGACCTCAGTCCGTGCTCTGCAAACTGTTGCCAAAAGAGCCAGTAGTACCAGGATTTGCTTGGCTAAATCACCTCTGAATCTAGGTCAGGCCCATACAAGCCAACACATGGAAATACAAGGATAAATAATCTCATATTGATGATGCAAAATCCAAACCTGGGATGGGACTTCCACGTTCCACCCCCGTAGAATGGTAGAGCCAAATCTCTCTTCATCCATTCACCCCCATGCCATATTCCAAGCATGAATATGGGATCTCATAGAACACATTAACCCAAAACCATCCAGGTCTTCTAGAGGCCATCCACCTCAACCCATCAACAGTGATTCTACTCACGGTCAGACATCACAAAACCATCATCAAATTGGTCTCTATCCAAGCCTTCTAGAGCGTTTGTTCCAACCAAGGCTTCCAGGACTAGTAACTCAACCCACAATTGTCGTCGGGCTTCTAGAGAATTTATCTAACCAAGGCTTCCAGGATTTGTGATTCAACCCACCAAGGGCTTCCAGAGAGTTTGTCCAACCAAGGCTTCCAGGACCAGTGACTTAACCCAAGTTGTTACAGGCCTTCCGGAGAATTTATCCAAACAGGGCTTCCAGAAACTAATAACTAAAGCCAAGCTAAGGAAACATGAGAACCAACCAAAACAAACAAGGAAAATAAAACCACAAACTCCATGGCTATCCAGGAAATGGCAAGGCTAGGCAATCCACTATCCAGGAAATTCTCCATGTCAATGACAGATCATGACCAATAAACCACATGCATATACCATGCATGCCAGAACTAGTGAGGAAAACATACATGCAACTCGGCACCTGCAAGAAAATCGCGTTGTAGTTGTTGATCCTGATGTCCTCTTGCGCTTTCCTACTCTTCCTTTTCCTTCTTGCTCCAAAATCCAAGTATGCCACACCCTCCAAGATTGCTTCAATAAAACTCTAAGTATCCGAGAGTATGAGAGAGAGAGAGAATAATGAGAGAGATCCAACACTGAACTGACAAAAGGTTACCAACTGATCCTCAGAATCCTTTTTATGAATGAGGCCTCTAATTTCTTCATTTTCCATTATTTTCCTTCAATTTCCTCCTCACATGCAACTTGTGACCTTTCACCTCCCTTTTCTCCTAATTTTCATTATTTTCATCAATAAATGTGCCAAAAAAGTCATTTTTCCTTTCCAAAGCCTTAGCCATTGTCTTTTCCAATTTCCTTAGCCATTAATAGCCAAATGAACACCCACACTAGGATGTCTTGCCCAACATTCAGCTTGGAATAAGTGTCCCATCAACTATGGTTATTATTTTGCCTTTATTAAATTTTATTACATAGAACTTTCACCAGGGCTATTACAGAACCCTCCCCCTTGGGGGAACACTGTCCTCAATTTTCAACAACACCTATAACCACAAAACTATTGTAAGCAAAATATATTGTTGATGGAGCTTTATAACTTAGCTCGATGCAGTATTTACAATGATCAACCTCCTAAGAATCAAACCAACATGAAAACATTACAAACATAACATCATAATGACATGACACCCATACCTCTTATTGGAGCTTTATAACATAGCTCATGGTGGTATTTACATCCATATACATATGTAGATATTCCAACATCACCAAAACATGTATCAAAACCTATACCAAGACATATACCTGTTACAGTTAATTTTATGGAATTAGACAAATGATCATAAAATTGGATCTCTCACCATCCATCCAAGTGTCATGAAGCACTCCCTTGCAAGTGAACAACTTATATACCTTGAATAAAGTGAAAATTATGGGAAACATGGTCCATAAACCCACTTTTAGTCTCCTGCGTAGTTTCCTAGTCAGTTTTTGTCCATACGCGGTTATTGACATTGATCCCTGTGCAGATATATGCTTTGTCTGTCACTAAAAAGCATGCACATGTCTCAATAAAAAGTGAGATCTAGAAGCATTTTTAGGCAAATCATTCCCAATGGAAAGCCTTGAAATCATGTTTATTCAATCCTAACCTCATTTTTTATGGAGTTAATCCCCATTCTTCAAGGAGCCCTCATCCCTCTTTTAGTGGATCTCATCCTTGGACTAAGGATCTCAAACTACTTCCTTTTGGCCTATTAATCAATCCATAGGTGGGGGAGTTGAGGGAGGATGTTGAGAATAATTTTATGTTGGAGAAATTAGGCTGGAGAGCTTATCATTCTTGGAGAGGATTGAGATCAATGGGAGGAGCTTCACAACATCAAGGCACAAGTTTTGTAGCTCTTTTATGTTTCTGAAATTAATAAAAACAAGTGTTTCTTCTCACTGCATTGTTTAATGGATTAATTGATTAATTTCATGGATGGTTTATGTTATTTATATTTTTCCATCAAAATGGTGTTTGTTACTAGTTTCCTTGATCACTAATTTGAATTATTGAATCATTTATGTTGCATATTCCTTGATATTTTGTTGTTCCATGTGTGCAGGTCTGGATTCAAGCATGAAGGAGTTGCATTGAAGCACAAAGGGGGATCTTGATCAAGCATGTCTTAATAAAGTATGGATTTCCTATTCTCACCTTATTAGTTTATGATTCAAGAAAATATAGATTCAGGGAAGGAATTAGCTTGATTGTTTGTTTGTTACTGTTGAGAATGCAACAAGATGATGGAGCTTAGTGGAAAGAAGTCGACTTCACTAAGTGGGCCCGCAGGGTATTTTTGGCGCAAAGTCTATTTTTAGACTATGTCTATTTTTAGACATATGGATCATGGTCTATGAGTTGCAGGATGTTGTTTATGGATGATTGGTCATGTTGGGAAAAATAGATGGACTTCTATTTCTAGTTCACAGCGAAGTGATCAGAATCTATTTTTAGACTGCCAGGCTAAAAATAGAAAAGTCAAATATTATTGTCTCATAATAATATTTAGACTATAAACATTATCTTATCCTCTTGGAGCACTTCAGTTTGAGCTACAGATGTGGCACATGCAGATGTCAGAAGGAAATATGCTTTTCTTGTGGGTCAATTGAGCTATTGCATGCAGGACTTCATTTAGAACTCATGTGGTTGAGTTTGGTGGAGTTGATTGTGGAGTTGATGGAGTTGTGTTCAGTTTGACTTGGTTAAACTAGTTGTAATTAGTCTAACTGAAAATAGACTAGTGATGAGTGATGTGAATTAATTGATTAAATTAATTCACTAATTATTAACTCATAATTCAACTGAAGAATACATCAGTTAACTCAGTGCATGTACAGTTCAATGGAGACAGGTGTTAGAGGTTGAGATTGCTATCAGTTGTGACTATAGTTGTGCATGAGATCTTGCATAATCAATGGATTGAGTATGCCCATGAGGATTGCGTAGTATATGCCCAATGAAATAGCCTGTTCTCACGTGATTTTCACTTGGTATTGTGCAATAGAGGTAGGCAAAGCAATGGAGAAGATTTGAACCTATGACTTGTTCGGATCTGAGCTAGTTTTGTGTGTAACAGGTGGAGATAGTGCTGGATACTTGTGAGGAGTATTTTACTATGTATTGTTACATGTTCTCAATCGTTAATATACAGATAGTGTGGGGTTTTCAGCTGTAAGATTTCCCCGGGTTACATACTGTGTTAATGTGTGCATGCGATTGATGTTTCATTGTTTTTGATGCTGCTAAATTGATTATCAACGTAGAGGAGATTATGTATTGTGCATGTATTCCGTAATAGTGTATAATCAGGATAATCTCTGTGAATAAGTGTTTATTATTCAAAATTTCTACATGGTATCGGAGCTGTTGATCATCAGATTTACTATTCAGAAAGTGTTTACAATTTATTTCTTCAGGCAGAGTCTGTAATCGGGCCAGGTAGCCTATGGATTCATCCTTCCTTTGGAAGGTGAGATATCCGGTAAAAGCCCATACAGTCAATCTCTGTACAAGAAATACTTTGTTCTCACGAATTCTAGATCAGAGGCGGTTGAGTTTGGAGCTGGTGGAATTCGAATTTGCAGCAGTGTTTTCTTGGTATCAACGTGGCAATGTCTTTCAACGGATTGCGATTGGAGTATGATCTTGAGGGCAGCTCAAACTATACTGCATGGAAGGACATGATGGAGGCAGTGTTGGATGATAATGGGTTGAAGGATTTCATAGAGGCTGATGTCCCAAAGCCTACTGATGCTACTCAAGTTGATGCTTGGCAAAAGAAGACAGCAAAGTGTCGAAGGATTCTGTTGGAGGGCGTGAAGGATCACATTATGTCCAGCCTGCATGGAAAGGCTTCTCCATACTTGATGTGGAAAGCGTTGACAGATCTATTCCAAAGCAAGAGTGATCAGAGGAAGATGGCGCTCAAGGATAAACTCAGAAACATCAAATGTGAGAAGGGAGACAGTATGCCCAAGTATCTCACGAAGTTCACTCAGTGTCGGGATGAACTAGGAAGTGTGGGGGTGACTGTCGATGATGAGGACTTCGTGAGCTTGGCTCTCCTTGGTCTTCTGAAGACTTGGAATTCCTATTAGGACTCTATCAATGGTCGGGAGAAATTTCCAGGATGGGAGAGACTTTGGTCAGATCTTGTGCAGGAGGAGATAAGGCGGAATACCAGGGACGGATCTTCATCAAAGGGAACTGATGAAGAAAATTACGCTTTGGCTACCAAAGAAAAGAAGGGGAAGAACAAGAAAGCTTCTCAGTCTGGTGCGAAAGGCAAGAAGCAGGACATGTCCAAGGTGAAGTGCTTTCACTGTCACCAGCACAGAAACTATGCCACTAATTGTCCGCAGAAGAAGAAGAACAAGCAAGCTGTTGGATCTGCAGCAGGAGAGGCTCTAGCCTCACAGTTTGAGCTTGATTTTTCATTGATCGCATGCTTGGTATCAAGTTTGATGGGGTCGGTATGGTTCTTGGACAGTGGTGCGTCTTTTCACATGACAGGAGATCGAGATTTGTTTTCTGATCTGGAGGACAAAGATCTTGGAGTGCACATCGAGATGGGCGATGATGGTAGATATAGTGCGACCGATATCGGTACCATTTCCTTTGAGAGGGAGCCTGGTAAACCCTTCGTATGAAAGGAAGTGATGCATGTTCCAGGATTGAAGAAGAATATTATTTCTGTGGCGATGTTAGAAGACAAGGGATATGATGTTGTTTTCAGTGAGGGAAAGGCTTTCCTGCGCAGCAAGACAACTGGAGAAACCCAGAAGATAGGGGTTTGAGTGAGGAACCTTTATTAGTTGCATGTAGATGGATGCGCAGCAATGACATGCAAGGAAGAAGGATTGGTGAGCCGGGATGATGGTGAGCTGTGGCACAGGAGATTGGGTCACCTTCACCATGGAGCCTTGAAGATACTGCAGCAGATCACTACAAGGCTTCCTAAAGGCACTCTTGTGCAGTCAGATCAGTACAAGGGGTGTACTTTGGGAAATTTTGTGAAAGCCACCTTTTACGAGAAGGATAGTCATGCCATGACGATCCTTGAGAGAATTCACACAGACGTGTGTGGACCTTTCTCAGTAGCTTCGACAGCAAAACACAAGTATTATGTGATTTTTGTTGATGATTTCTCTCGTAAGTGCTGGATCTTCTTCATGTAGAAGAAGAGCGAGACATACTCAAAGTTCTGTGAGTTCAAAGCACTGGTTGAGAAGGAGTCGTGGAAGAAGGTGAAGGCTCTTAGGAGCGATAATGGTGGTGAATACATCTCTGGTGAGTTCAAGGACTGTTGCAGTGTAGAAGGGATTCGAAGAGAGCTCATATCTCTCCATAACCCACAACAGAACGGGGTTGTTGAGCGGAAGAACAGAATGATCGTGGGTGTTGCACGGGCGATGTTGCATGATCAGGGCCTACCCCTTCACTTGTGGGTGGAAGCATGCAATACTGCAGTATATGTGCAGAACCGTTGTCCTCACAGGATACTTGGCATGAGTACACCCGAGGAGGCTTATTCTGGTAAGACGCCTGATCTTTCTCATTTGAGGATTTTTGGTGCTAACGTTTACATGCATGTGACGAAGGATGCCAGGAAGAAGTTGGAGTCGACCGTAGAGGTTGGGATATTTGTGGGGTACACTGATACGCCCCACAACTATCGTGTGTATTTGCTAGATAGTGGGAATACTGTTGTGCGACGGGATATAAAATTTCAAGAGGAGAAAGCCATGAAGTGTTCACTTGAGAGGGAGCTACACTTGCATGCAGATGAGGAGCTATTAGTTCCTAAGGATGAGCTTCATGACGTGGATCAGCCATAGGACGAAGTTCATGGAGTGGAAGAAACCACTCATGCAGCGCCAACCATCAGAGGGCGAAAGCGCTTGACAGAAGTTGAGAGACTGGCTCAAGATGCAGAGATAGTTGTAGGACCACCTACAGCCCAATGTAGGCAGAGACAGTCACCTAATTGGTACACTGGATACATGGCTCTTGTGAGCAAATGTGTTGTGACTGAGCCATCCTCTTTCGAGGAAGCTATGGAGGATCTCGCGTGGGTAGACACCATGGTGGAAGAGTATGATTCGATTTTCAGAAACAGTGCATGGGAGATTGTTCCTAGACCGGAAGGGAAATCAGGGGTGAGTTCGAGATGGATCTACAAAGTTAAGCAGGCAGCTAACGGGAGTGTGGAGAAGTACAAGGCAAGATTTGTTTCCCGAGGCTTTTCACGGACAGAGGGGATCGATTATGAGGAGACCTTTGCACCTGTCGCAAGGTATTCTTCCATACGGACGATTCTTGCTCTCTCAGCGCAGATGGGATGGCACATTCATCAGATGGATGTGAAGATTTCGTTCCTCAACAGAGTCATTGAGGAGGAGGTGTACATTGAGCAGCCATAAGGTTTCGAGATCTTCAGCAGTGAGTCACATGTGTGCAGGCTCAAGAGAGCGTTGTATGGGTTGAAACAAGCACCACGTGCTTGGTACACACGGATAGATAGTTATTTCACCAGACTTGGATTCACCAAGTGTGAGGCGGATCCTAACCTATACCAGATTGTGGTGGAGGGTAAGTTTCTTATCATTGTACTTTATGTAGATGATTTGATTCTAACGGGTGATGAGCTGTTGATACTTTCATGCAAGGATGATCTTGCTAAGGAGTTTGAAATGAAGGACTTGGGCCTCCTTCATTATTTCCTAGGATTGGAAATTTGGCAACGCGGTGATGGACTATTTTTTTATCAGGGTAAGTATGCTCGGGAGATACTGGAGAAGTTCAACATGCATGGCTACAAACCTGTTGATACTCCTCTTCCTGGAGGTTGGAGGAAGGAGGATGCCACTTCGGCAGAAGAAGTGGATGCCATTGTTTATCGACAGTTGGTGGGGTCGCTTATGTATCTGGTCAATACATGACCTGATATATGCTATGTTGTTAACCACCTTTCACAAGCTATGGTTAAGCCAACCAAGCTCTTCTAGAAGGCAAGCAAGCATGAATTGTGTTATTTGAGAGGCACATCAGGATATGGATTGTGGTACAGATAGGAGGATGAGGTGAAGCTATGTGGCTTCACGGATGCAGACTGGGCAGAGAGCCCAACGGATAGAAAGAGCACATCAGGAGGGGTCTTCAGTATCGGGTCGACAGCAGTTTCTTGGTACAACAGGAAGCAGAGATCCGTGGCACTCAGTTCAGCAGAGGCTGAGTATATGGCAACAAGTTTGGCTGCATGCGAGGCTATATGGATGAGGAAGATCCTGGTCAGTTTGTTCAGTTCTTACTTGGAGCCTACTGTGATTTACTGTGATAACCAAAGTTGCATTAAACTCTCGGCTAATCCTGTATTTCATGATAGATCTAAGCACATTGACATCAGGTAAAATCATATCAGAGATTGTGTGCAACGGAGAATCATGTTACTTTCATACATTCCAACGGAGGATCAGGATGTTGATATCTTGACGAAGGCACTCTCCAGGAGCAAATTCGAATACCACCGAGGCAGGATAGAGGTTGTTGATAATCCATATCTTGTTGAGAGGGAGTGTTGAGAATGCAACAAGATGATGGAGCTTAGTGGAAAGAAGTCGACTTCACTAAGTGGGCCCGCAGGGTATTTTTGGCGCAAAGTCTATTTTTAGACTATGTCTATTTTTAGACATATGGATCATGGTCTATGAGTTGTAGGATGTTGTTTATGGATGATTGGTCATGTTGGGAACAATAGATGGACTTCTATTTCTGGCTCACAGCGGAGTGATCAGAGTCTATTTTTAGACTGCCAGGCTAAAAATAGAAAAGTCAAATATTATTGTCTCATAATAATATTTAGACTATAAACATTATCTTATCCTCTTGGAGCACTTCAGTTTGAGCTACAGATGTGGCACATGCAGATGTCAGAAGGAAATACGCTTTTCTTGTGGGTCAGTTGAGCTATTGCATGCAGGACTTCAGTTAGAACTCATGTGGTTGAGTTTGGTGGAGTTGATTGTGGAGTTGAAGGAGTTGTGTTTAGTTTGACTTGGTTAAACTAGTTGTAATTAGTATAACTACAAATAGACTAGTGATGAGTGATGTGAATTAATTTATTAAATTAATTCACTAATTATTAACTCATAATGCAACTGAAGAATACATCAGTTAACTCAATGCATGTACAGTTCAGTGGAGACAGGTGATAGAGGTTGAGATTGCTATCAATTGTGACTATAGTTGTGCATGAGATCTTGCACAATCAATGGATTGAGTATGCCCATGAGGATTGTGCAATATATGCCCAGTGAAATACCTGTGCTCACGTGATTTTCACTTAGTATTGTGCAATATAGGTAGGCAAAGCAGTGGAGAAGATTTGAACCTGTGACTTGTTTGGATCTGAGCTAGTTTTGTGTGTAACAGGTGGAGATAGTGCTGGATACTTGTGAGGAGTATTGTACTATGTATTGTTACATGTTCTCAATCATTAATATACAGATAGTGTGGGGTTTTCAGCTGTAAGTTTTCCCCAGGTTACATATTGTGTTAATGTGTGCATGTGATTGATGTTTCATTGTTTTTGATGCTGCTAAATTAATGATCAATGTAGAGGAGATTATGTATTGTGCATGTATTCCGCAATAGTGTATAATCGGGATAATCTCTGTGAAGAAGTGTTTATTATTCAAAATTTCTATAGTTACTAGGGTTCTTTGAAACCTAGGGAGATTGGTTATGTCTGCACTTGCGATTAGTCCACATAACAAATTCACGACTACACTAGGGAATGCCATGTTCTCTTCCATCTCCTTTTTTTTTTTATTCTCGAACCTTTTTGATAGCATTATCCATGTCTTGACAACTTAATGATCTTTCAAATTTTGTGATTTTTTTTATAAATTTTTATTTTTTCTTTAAGTTTCTCGACCTCCACGGTTTCTGTTCAGAAACATAACGCAGATCTGTGTATATTACCTTTAACAACAGTGAATATACACATTTTACTATATTGTCTGCCTACGCATACTCTAAGAATTTTTGAAGAAAATATATTTTCCTCTCATTAAAGTCTGATTTTTTGTTTTTTAAGGTTTCATTACACTTGTCTATACCTCCAGTCAATCTCCGTGTGTTTGATCAGGTGTTGTGAAGGATTTTCTTGAGATTTTTCTGTTTTCAAGGATTGAAAGGTAGGGTTTCTCAAGGATTAGTGTTTTGATGAGATGTGCTTCTTGTGTTGCATTTAAAACAAAATTCATATTTATTCCAGTACTAAAGTTTGATCAGAACTACACTTTAAGCATTGATTTCATAACATTCATTCAAGCATTTTCATTTGAAGGATTTCAATGGGTGTTTTGAATTTGATTTCCTATGGTCGTTGCTCAAAGGTTTGTCTGAGTGTTAATCATATTTGGGTGTCATTATGTTTTATCTTTGGAATTTTCCCCTGATTTCCTTTACTTACACTTAATCGGTTCTTTAGTTGTATTAGTGAAGAGAAATGGTCTTGTTATTCTTTCGCTGATTTGGAATCATCTTGTGTTTGTTTTGAAGAGTTCCCTTGCATAGATTACATTTGCATCTTTAGAATTCTCATTTCATGAATGAAAGTGTGCATATATTACATTTGCATAGTGGTTGCGGAAATTGTGCATAGATTACATTTGCATAGTTTTCAAGCAAATTGTGCATAGATTACATTGCGTGGTTTGCAACTTAAAGCTTTGAATTGCATTGAAAAATTAGAAGTGGTACATTCTGGAGTTAATATTTTAAAGAAGAACCTCTTTACTTACTCTAGCTAGAATTCATCGAAATGAAGAGATTACAAATTTCATATTTGATGCATTAGAGTTTTGAGTCAAGTCATAATACCATCAATTTCACGTCCATTTACCCTTTGAGTAAATAACAGCTTAATAACACAACGTTAATAAAATTCATTTATAATTTTTATTATTTTTAGGTCTCTTTCCACCTACAATAGATTAAGTTTTAGGGCTTTGGAATAGGGAAGTGAGTAAACTTTCCAAAGCTACAGACAAACAATAGAATCTTGCAATAGGGAGATAAATCCAATTATTTTAGTGTTGCTCTGGGAAGCTCTTATAACGCATGAGTTAAGCATGACATCATGTCAAACCTAGTGAAGTGATCGTACCCACTTCATTGGCTATGATAAAGTGATTTTCACGTATTACAATGGTTTCGAAAGGTACTTGGGGTCACCTGAAAGTAAACCTCCAATTAACCATGTTGAGGAGATTTCAAGGGGATTGAGATTTGTTACTCTGCCCTTGCGTGTACGTTTGATCTGCGACTGTTCCCATAGGTAGAATTGTTGTAATTGGTAACCTTAGTGTTACATAGTATTTTGTCATGCCTCCTACACTTCCCTGTGACATACTCTGAAGTGCCCAAAACATGACCATTGTACAGTATACTCATCCATGTATACAACTCAAATCCCTCCTAAGACTTCATTTGGAAAATTTCTGGAGCTTTCCCTGAAGAAATAGCTCTTAAAACCCTAAAATGAGAGTCATCGTTCTTATGAAGCTCAAAACTGCGATGGTTGCATGTTGCACCGTGTTTGACCCGCGATGGCATCAGTCTATTCCCTTTCATACTTGCAATGATCCCAAAAAGGTAATTTTCCCAAAGGAGATGAGAAGCTTCATGATCTAGAAGCTTCCATGCCAGTGAGTTGGAGGTGGTTTCGGATAGATAAGGTTGAATCCTCCTAACTTGACCTCTTTTCCTTATCCCTATGATCTACCTCCTTGAGATGTGGGCCTAATCCTATCTTTGGAGGAGTCCTAACTCCCTCTCCCAGCCTATAAATTCCTCCTCTCCCATTCCCAAATGGTTGGTCTATGTCCATTTGCACCCCTATGTTGAGTTTGTGCTTAGAGGTTATTCATTTGACTTGGAGAAGGAGTGTTTGGAGAATTTCTTGGCTTGGACTTGGATTACCACTCAAGGAGAGCCTTTCAAAATCAAGGCTATGGTTGTAAGCTTCCCTTTATTCTTTAAATAATATACAATTTTTGGTTCATCTTCCCAAAATATATATGTTCATGTATGTATTAGCTTGGCATTCCTTGATCAGTTAAGTAGGTTATTATTGGGTTTTCTATTGGTTTTGGCATGATTTGTTGTCTCTTGATCACTTGTGCATGTACATAAGCACTAAGAGAAGAAGGAACAAGTCAATGACACAAGCGATTTGAGGCCTTCAACAAAGGAAATCGGAATAGCATCAGAACAAGGTAGGTTATCTCTTTCGTTATACTTTTCAGTTATAACCTAGGAAGATGTCTGGTTGATTGTCACTTCAGTTGCTAGACCCACCCATTGGGCTAGAGGGATCATCTCTGTCTGCAAAGAGGATTAACCTTTTCAACAAAATGTTGACTCTGTTGGGGACCTTATGACCCTTTCCTTCCTTTCCTTCACCTTGTCTTTTGATGAGTTTGATCAACCATTCATTTTTAGACTTCATTGCTTGTCTGTGGTTAGTCTCACTTTCTTGTACATGTCTGAAGGTTGTTAATTCAAGTTATTCTTGAATATTTTGAGTTTGTTTTTTTTTTTTTCAACCATCACGGTTTTGACCCTGACAGACACAATGATATCGCGGGTTTGTGGCTTACAGTAGCGATGATTGCTACTTTCCTCTTAACAAGTACGATGATTGCAGAAGATTAAGAAATTTAGGGTTTTTCTTCTTATTTTCAGTTCTATTTGCCTTCTCCCAGTGATTTACCAATGTGATCTTCATTGACTCCGCTATTGTCTGATTACAATCACCTTTTAACTTGGTTTGAGTGTGCTTGAAGTTTGATTATCTTTTTAGGGTTTCTAGGTCTTCTAGGTCAACCCTCGCCCACTCGGTATTTTCATCAGTCATCAAAGATCAATTACCTGTGTTAAAGATTCTTTGTGTGTTCAGACATCCTTTTTTGATCACTTTTGGTTATTATGTCTTAAGTTTTTTTCATTAGTAGATATTGTGGAAGTTGCTTAAGTTCTCTTTGACAAACGATAGATTACAAATCGATTGTCTCATTGGAATCAAAAGGAAGTGTTTGCTTTGAATTTTGTGTTTCGAAAAGTGAAAGTGAAAGTGTTATTCTTTTCATAGTTTTTGAAGCATTTTGAGTTGCATTCAAATCATTGATGTGAAAGAGATTTTCATATTTGTTGGCTTGCTTGCATTCTCTTTTACTTTTGCACTAGATTACATTAGTTTCATTTTGAAAAAGAGAAAAAATCATCATTATATCTTAAGGAAATTTTTCTTTAAGGTTTGTTTTGGCATTGCATTTTCTTATCATATGAAATATTAGATTTCATATTTTCATTTAGCGTTTGAAGATTGTCATGGATGCACTTTTGCATTTGGTTTGATGCATGATTTGAGTGATCTTCTTCCCTACATAGATAGCTTTCATCGAATTGAAGGATTTCATTTCATCATCTAGTTTGCATTTTAGGAACATGTAACATCGTTAAGGCCTTGAAATTGAAACATAATTCCAAGATCAACTTTAAAATCTATCAATTAATCTAAGGAGAATTTGAAACATTAACGTTCATATTTAGTGGTCTAGGCTAGAGACATGTTTCGGCATCTTTAAAACTTAGCAGTTGTCATTCGCTTCGGCATTAGACAGCACTAGCATGGACTTGTGCTCCCTGTACCGTCGCGTATATAAAGGGAGACCCCCATAGGTTGCAAACCTTTATCCATAGGAAGCCGAGTCTGCTACCCTGTAAACGTGATACACCGAACACAACATTCAGGGAGATTGCCTACATGTACATCAAGTCCTTGGTAAATTTATTTGCTGAGGTGTATATTGCAGTTCACGGTTACTTGGTACTCCTTTTACCTAGATTCACCTGAGCAGTCATTTCGATCTTTTTTGACTCTTTAAATTTGAAAATATCATCGAGCAACTTGTCCTTTCAAGCTCGCTAAATCATCAAAAGCGACTAGAGTCACATTTTCGTACTTTTCTTGACTCTTAAAAGATGAAAAGGCAAAGTTTTTGTTTCTAAAAATAACTTCCCACAATAAACATGTCAAATCCAAGCAGTTTCTTCTTGGACCAATATTGAGTAATTCCCTATTAATTTCAAGATTGTTAAAAGCCTTAAAAGAATCACCTTTACTTTTTTGCATTTGAGAGGAAGTCATTGTGGCTGAACCATTGGGTTCATCTCATAGTTCCCCTTCATTGTCTAATACTGAAGGGTCCTCCCAAGGAGTTCATCTGAAACTTCCTCAATCACTTGAGGATCAAGGTTTTGAACTTGGAATTATTCCGAGCATCCAACCTTTGTCTTCTCATCCGCCTCCGTCAAATTCCTGGTCACCTCAAGGATCTAATCCAGATACCTCTGATAATCCTATTCAAACCCTTGAGAGTCCATAGAGGCTTGTTGTCTATTCATCAAATCCATTGTTCAATCCTGTCTTGATATCTCCTCAGCACCCTTCCAGTCTGTATGATCAGCCTAGTATTCCTTTGGAGTTATCTCCACGTACGTCTCGGGTTCCTCGTCACCAATTGTTTCCATCTATGGGGTCAGAAGGTGAAATCCCAACCTCTTCTCCGGGTCATTCAGAAGTTTCCGCTACCCATACTCATATTGATGATGAGCAGGGATGTGAATTTCCTCCAGAAGGCTTTCCTTATACAGGAAGGATCTCGTCTCTCTCTTTTCCTTAAACTAGTGGACCCATGTTGCCACATGATTATACCACCTTAGCTCGGTTAGTTTCAGGTACTCATAGTGCCTTTTCGTTATATCAAAACCCCATTTGGTCTTCCAATGATATGCCTACATCAGGTTCGTTCATTCCGAACACAACCTCTCGAACTTCTGTACAAACTGCAGTCCCCTCAATTCTTGTTCAACCTACCATTTTGTCACATCCTGGCTTGTCATTTCAACTGACTCTTCCAGTGCAACTGATTGTTTTAGGTTAGGTTTCGGTAAGTTCTTCTACCCCTCCATCAAGTGGACATAATGTACCACTTCCTGGGGGGCAAGATATGATTATTTCTCTTATGTCAGGCGAAACCAATGTGAGTGGATTACAAACTCACATGGTTGGAGTTAATAAACCTTATTATGGTGCTATTCCTAACCCTGTTGGTCCATCCGGGTCAGGTAACGTCCAATATAAGCAGCCTTATATGGCTCAGATTCCACTCCAATAGGTTTATGTCCCATATGGTTCATAAGCCTTAGTTAACCCATCTTACATTCCTCAAGCAGGATCATATGTCCAGACTGGTCAGACTATTATTCCTAGTGGATATGGCCAGATTCAATTTGGAAATTATTAATACCCTCAGGGTATAACCCAAGGAACTGTCCATCTACCCTTGCAACAACAAGGACAACCTTTGCAGCAACAAGGGAAACCTTCGCAACAGCAAGGGAAATATTTGCAGTAGCAAGGGCAAGCATTGCAGCAGAAAGGGCGAGTGTTACAGCAACAGGGGCAACCTTTGCCATAGTCACAACAGCCTTTGCAGTCACAAACTCAGTTTGTTCAGCAGTCTTCTCAACCTTTGTCCTCGCAAGGCCAACCTTTGCAGCAGCAAGGTCAACCTTTACAGCAACAAAGTCAGCCTTTGCAACAATAAGGTCAGCCTTGGTAGCAGCAAGCTTTATATGCGTATCATCAAGGTCAACCTTTGCAAGGCCAAGGTCAAGCCCTGCAACAATAGGGTCAATCTCCTTACATCTAGGGTCAACAGGTTCAGCAACCTTATAACATGTATGCTACGTACAATGCTTATTAGCAGCCTATGGTAGGAAAATATCAAGCCTACCCTAGACCGAATCCACCTTATGGTCAAGGGAACCCTCAGTGGGGACAAAATCAGGTTCCATATGGAAAAAATCCTCCACTGTGGGGTGGGGGGGGAATCATTACCAGCAAGGATGGACTTCGTAGTTTGGGTCTCCTCAAAGGCCCTATATGTCATTTAACACACAATTGTCTTTCTTGGCTATGTTGGAGTTGCCTGATGTCTCGAGGCTCATGAATGATCACATTCTTCATTCACCTTACTAGCCTCCAGTTCCAACAAAAATTCCAAGCGATTGCCCCAAATTTGAGGGAAAAGATAAGGAGGATCCGCAAGCCCATGTGATGACATATTGCCTCTGGTACTCCTCCAATTCGTATGTCGATGATTCTATCTGTCTCCGACTCTTTCAGAGAACTCTCACAGGTGCTACTACTAAATGGTAAATTGAATTGCCTTGAGGTACCTACAGTGACTTCAACTCACTCGCTATAACTTTCCTCACTCATTTCCAATTACCGATTCGATATGAAACTGGCACTCATTTTCTTACATCCATTAAGAAAGACACCGCAACCCACATTTCTGATCATATCCATGAATGGAGATGTCGGCGTCACCTTATCAAATTTGAGATTGTTGATGAGTTGTTGACAGAATGGTTCACAAAATCATTCGTTAACAAGATTGCTAAGGACATAGCTATTGTTACTGAAGAGAAAGCTATCACCCATCCCGAGAACATTCACAATATGGAACATTGTACGAGATGTTACCTAATGCTCTGAGACCGTCATCGGACCTGACAGCATCAAAGTCTCTTAATACACCACCTGTTGACGATATGATAGGTTTCGTGTCTCATAATTCCGCGAAAGCTTCTTCAAAGCAAAAATCTGTCCCAAACACTTGTTCCAATAATCCCTCAAAAAATTCATCCAGTCCTGGTAAAACCTCTGAGGTACATGTTGTCCAGTCTACTGCAGCAAATAAGGCCTCTAAAGGTAAAAAGAAGGGCAAAGGTAAGGCCAAAGTCGATGCCCCAAAACAGGACCCTCCTAAATCATCTGTTGATGATGCTTCTAAAAGAAAGCCAAAATATCCTTGCCTCATTTGTGAGGAGGATCATTACACTAAGGATTATACCTAGCTTTCTGAAGTTAATCGCTTGCTGAAAGGGACTCTAGCTTTCTTAAAAGAACCCTTTCCATCACAGCAGACGCAGTTTCTAGACCAACTGCATTCCTCTGCTTCCTCAGGTTCTCAAGTGTTCGTGATGCAAGGTTCATCACCTATCTCAATTGTTACTTGAACTAAGGACTATCAAACCACATCTAAGCAGACGATGCAGAAAGAAGCTATCGATGCTCCTTCTACTTCTACTCCGTCTAGTTCTGGTCTGATCAACATCGAGCACCCTAATAGTGAGTCCGCCATCCGACCAGCTCCCAAAGGTGTTCTTTGGAAGTCATATTTTAATCTGAATTCTAGAGTTGTGAAACATTATAATATTATTGAGGATTTAGCTCAATCACCTTCAGCAATGTCTGCCTTGGAGGTTCTCCAATCCTATCTAAAGCAACAGAAGTCAATATTGTCTATTATAGGTGATATCTATCCTTCTGATTCGAGTCTGATTACTTTCAATCTAGAAAAGCACGTGCCTCATCTTCCTCATCAAATTGCATTTCTGATACAGGTCCTTATCAAAGGAAAGAAGATTCATCGAACGGTTATTGATGAAGGTGACTCTACCTGCATCATGTCAGTTTCGTGCTGGAAAGGCATTGGCTCTCCTTCTCTTAACCAGTCTTCGAACACCCTGGAAGCCTTTGGTAGTAGAGGTTCACGTCCTTACGGTATTCTCACGAGTTTGTTGATTACATTAGAAGGAAAGACTGTTGAATTAGAAGTAGAAGTTGTAGATGCAGATCTCAACTACAACCTTCTTCTCAGGCGAAGCTAGAACCATGTTATGTTTTGTGTGGTGTCTTCTTTGTTCTGTGTGCTTCGATTTCCTCATGAAGGAAAAATAGTCATTGTTGATCAACTGTCCTTCTTTTCTTCTAGTTTGTCCAATGGCAATGTTCCTTATGTGGGAAATACTAAGATTCCTTACGAGAGCATGGGGGCACGTCTCTTCAAAGACTTTGCTTTATTGGGTAATTTTACTCTCCCACCTCCGAATATTCATTCAATCAATATGATCTCGGCCTCTATGAATCCTTGGATTATCCCTACCATAGATCAAATTGATTCATTTGGCAATGTTATTCTTTTAAGTCCATTGGAGCTAAATTATCAAGAAATTGTCTTGGCTTCAATGGCCGCTTCAAACAGTCATATTGTTTTCAGTATGAACCTGAACACTTACATGCCATCTCCTTGGCTTGGTTCTTGGGATTCTCCAGATCCTTTGAACGAGACATTCCCCACCAATGAGAGTATCGTTGAGGTCATGTCTCTGGATGAAACTCCATGGAATGATCTACATCATCGTTCTTCTTTTCTTCCTAGCCTCAATGAGATGCCTTCCTGTCTTGAAGCGTTTGTTTCTCATTATCCTACACCTCCACTTCAGACACCTGTCCTGGTGCATGAAGTCTTGTTGGAGGTAATATGGGGAACATCACTGCTACTAGGCCTCTTTACATTTCCATTAAATCTGGAATTGTCGAGAACATTCATATTGGGGTTTCCTGTTCTCCAAATGAGATCAGAATTTATACTCAACTTTTTAAAAAATTCCGAGACTTTTTCGCTTGGTCATATGAGGAAATGCCTACTATTGATCCAACAATAGTGGTGCATGAGATTCTAACTTATCCTGGTGCTAATCATGTTCAACAGCAGCTTAGCCCTGTGCATCCTTGAAAGGTTGCTACTATCAAAGTAGAAGTGGAGAAGCTTTATAAAAGTAGGTTTATTGTTCCTATTCCATTAACAGATTGGGTGTTCAATATCATCCCAGTTGCCGAAAAGCAAGGCACAATCCATGTTTGTGTTAATTACCATGATATCAATCGGGCGTGTCCTGAGGATAATTATCCTACTCCATTTATCGATCAAATTATCGACGAATGCGCTGGGAGTGATATTTTTTCATTCATGGATGGTTTTTCTGGCTATAACCAGATTAACATTTCACCCGCCAATCAACATAAAACGGCCTTTATCTATCCCTGGGGTAATTTCGTTTACAAAAATCTTCCTTTCGGTTTGAAGAATGTTGACGCTACCTTCCAACAAGAAATGTATTATGCATTTCACAACATTCGACACATTATTCAGACATACCTCAATGACTTGTCATCTCATTCTGCTAAGCGTTGTGACCATTTGGATCACTTAAGATCCATATTTTTAGCATGTCGGCATTATAATATTCATATCAATCCACAAAAGTGTGTGTGTTTCGTTGAGTCTAGCCGGCTCTTGGGTTTTATATTTTCTCGTGAAGGTATCAGGATTAATCCTTTGAAAGTTGAGGCCATTATCAATTTATCCCCCCTACATCATTACTGCAACTGTAGAGCCTGCAAGGAAAGGCTAATTTTCTCCATTGATTTGTCCCTAATTACACCAAACTTGCCAAGGGATTTACTCGCTTACTTAAGAAGGGGATCCCTTTTATTTGGGATGAAGTTGCCCAGAAATCCTTCGATGCTTTAAATAACATGTTGATCAATGATCCTTTACTGCATCCCCCCGATTATCATCGTGATTACTTCCTATACTTGGTTGCAACCGATACTACTATTTCTATGGTGTTAGTTTAGGACGACAATGATTGCAATGAGCATGTGGTTTATTATTTGAGCTAGAATCTTCTCGATATGCTCATGTCGAGAAGCTTGCCTTGGCGGTAGTTCATGTCGTCCAAAGATTTCGACACTATAACCTTTTACAGAAAACCACAGTAATTTCTTATTACAACCCCATGACATATATACTGACTCATCAGTTTCTAGGGGAAAATACTCCAAATGGATCGTTATCCTACAAAAGTTTGATTTTGGAATTTACTGTTGCCAAATTAAAGAATGGCTCATATTTGTTGAGTTGATCTGTGCTCTTCCATCTACAAGCACTTCAACTGATTTTACTGAGCAGATACCCAATGAAACTTTGTTTTTTATCAGTACTCTCGACCAATGGTATGGATATATTATTGGTTATCTCCAAACCCAAAATTTCTTATCTAAGTTGTCTTGATCTGACCGACGCCGCATTTGGCATCAGTCCCAACCCTATCGGATCCTCGATGATACATTGAATCGGGTCGGTATGGACTTTGTTCTTCGCATGTGTCTCACCCTTGAAGAGGTTGAGCGAGTCTTAAATGATTGCCACTCTGATGCCTTTGGCAGTCATATGTCTGGATATGCCACTGCTCAGAAGATCCTTCGTGTCAATTATTTCTGGCCTTCTATCTTTAAAGATTGAATTCTAGTTGTCCAAAAATGCCACGAATGCCAGGTTTTCAACCATAAGCAGAAGAAACTCTTCCAATCGAATGTGAAATCCCTTCACTTAAGCTATCTATTGAACTTCTTCCTAATACCTCGCCTGAAGAGGAGCAACTACTGTATCTTGAAAGGCTTGACGAAACTCGTTGCATTGTTGTGATGGTCATCGAAGCTCATTTTGACCAAACCGTTTCTCCTCACACTTATGGTGAAGACAACTTGGTCCTTCTTTACAATCAAGCCAATGATAAATTGGGAGCAGGAAAGTTCAAACCCATGTGGCATGGGCCCTATATCGTTAAGTGTGTCTTACAAAAAGGTGCTAATGAGCTATGTTATTTTGAGGGAAATGCATTGTCACAACCCCATAATGGGTTGTATCTCAAGAAGTATTATGCATGAAATTCGTGTAATAACTTTTGTACATTAGTGTGTTAATTCATTAGTCTGTGTGTTTTTTTTGGTGTGTTTGTTTGCTTTGCAGACATGTGTTTTCTGCTTATCTTGTGTTCCACTCGGTTTGCAGATGCCATCATGCCATTACGTTGGTTTTGCGGATGGTGCTTGTCGTAGCACATAGAACCTTTCTTCCGTAGCATGGGTACTCTATGACCCTAATGGCAAGATTATTAACTTACAAGGTATCTGCCTTGGTCAAACAACCAATAATATTGTTGAATACAGTGCAATTATTAAACTCTTGTCAGAAGCAGTTTCTCTTGGCATTAGGGATTTAGTTGTCAAGTTGGATTTGCAGCTCATTGTGTTACAATTAAACAATCATTACTCAGTGAGAAATCCACAAATATTGTGTATGTATCTACGTGTTAGATTGTTGGAAAGAAATTTTTATTTCATTACATATCAACATATTCCACGTAATTTAAATACATTAACAGATGCATTAGCAAATTTTGTTCTTGATAGGCATTTGCGTCATTTATAAAACTGATCATGATTATGGACACATAAGTAGAAAATAAAACATATATATATATATATATATATATATATATATATATATATATATATATATATATATATATATATATATATATATATATAGATATATATATAGATATATATATATATATATATATATATATATATATATATATATATATACATATATCTATATATACATATCTATATATACATATATACATATATATATATACACATATGTATGTATACATATGTATATATACATATATATACATATCTATATATACATATATATATATATAGATATATCGCGTCTGTCGGAGTGTTTACATCAAAATATCAAAAAATAGAGTGTTCTAAGACACTTGACTTTCAAACCCTACAAAATGTGTAAAAGGACTAGATAAAATATCAACTTGCATGGTGCTCATGATAACATGAGACCGCTCTGATCACTCGCCCTAGCAGCCGATGCAGTCTTGCAGAGACTCCCATTGTGTCTCTGCCAACGCAGTGGAACATCATCAATAGTGGCACACTCTGGGACTCCACAAGTTATTGCCTCAAAATTACGCTCCATCTCAGCTAACGGGTATGTCCCTTTATGAAGTAGGAAATGTTCCCTCTGTGGACAGAGGCAACCCCTCTAGCCCTAGAGTGGGTCTAGTCACAAAAAAACAAAACAACAATCAATTTCCTTAAACAATCATCGTTGAAAGCCTACCTCAAACCGGTGTTCGATGAAGCTTCTGTTGCGCTGCTCCAGCTATCGTTTCCTTCTCCTCAATGAGAAATCAACCTGAAACAACACAAGAGAACAACAAAACATGTAATTGCGAACAACAATGATCTATTTACTTACATAATCAAGGAACCATAAGCTATCAAGTACATTTTACACAAGACATAGGAAACCATCATTGGTTGTATTAAAATAAATCAAAAGCAAAGCTTACAACCAAGCCTTGACGTTGCAATCCTTCTCGAAGTGTCAAATCGGTATGTTTCTTCAAGCATTCACTCTCAAGAATGGATCTCCCAAATGGATGGTAATTCTCTCTCTCACTCACAAGCTCTAATACAAGGCTAAGGCAACCCACAACCAATTGTTAAACTATCAACAATTCACACTGCAAACTCACACCAAAGCTAACTAATTTGCTTCAATCCAAAAACCAAGAACCAGTTGATCATAGCAATGGGGAATTCTCTTATAAGAGCAGGAGCCTCCATGAAACGAGGGAGAGGGAGCTTATCCACAAGGGAGGTTTCTCAAAGGGTGGAACTATCATCCCAGAGGAGGAAAGGCGAACTCCTTTGACGCAACAACCAACTCTAGAATCATCGAGAAGCATTCTATTTGAACTAATTCGCCATATCTAGATCGTCGTGCATCATACACTAGGGCTCAGAGACAACGTCACATGGAAGCAGTGCATTCAAACAAATCGTCACAAGAATAATCTTGAGGACTTGCGCCGAGCCCTAAAATCTGACCGTCGCAGGAAACTGATGTACCCCTGTGACGACGGCGTGACATTATAGTTCAACACAGAGAATTGTCGCAAGAATAATGATGCTTACTTGCGACGATGCAGAAACATAGGTAAAAGGGTCAATCTTCAGGATTAGAGAGCACTTTCTTGATCTTCTTGAATGAGTGGGAAGATATGGACATGCTTATTTGATGTATGACACAGTGGAGATGTCGCTCAGGGACTGACATGAGGTCGGTGACAAATTACTGTGTAATAAATGCCCCCTAAAGCATGAAGCCCGAGAGAGTGGGAGGGGTGAAATGATTTACAAAATCATAACCAAACCGGAACACCATCGAGGAAAACCTGCAAGCACAAGTACAAACGATATCTCTGATAATGAAATACATGTAGTCTAGGCATGGGCGCAGCCATCTAGAAAGACTCAAGTATGGTCGCAGCCATCCAATCAAAGGGTCATGTATGCAATCACGAACCAATCCATGCAACCCAAACATATGTAATCTTAGTCCGGGGTCTTGAATCTCAACCGATCATAGTACAATTTCTAACATGCAAATAAATGTGTTGAAGTCAAGCATGGTAGAAAGTCGCTTGATTACTGATCAATAATGTAAAATGTTAACAAGCGCGAGAGAAACCACCAGTAATGTCAATGGTTCTCAAGGTACTGCCAGTACAATCCATGAAGTGTGAAGAATGATCTGGAGTCGAACACTCGTGGAATCACCCAATCGAAGACCAATGATGTAAGTCCATCGTCGAGCGCAAAGAACTTGCCATTGAGGCATGCAAGCTCCAAGGTACCAAAAGGAATCTCTAGATAAACTTCCTGGATAATGAGCTGGTTTCCATAGGAAGTGACCCGTTGCAAGAGGGCCATAATGTATCCCCCATAAATGACACAAGACAAGGAATAAGAGGAAGATGGTGAAACAGAGAATCAGAGGAGGAGGTAAGAGTGCAAACTGCAGAAGGATTATACTCTTGAACATATCGGCGACACGACTTCGGAAGGTGGCAACATTTTGGTACCAAGGGATCAGAGGTTAGATGGAGATGGCAAAGATCAAATGGAATGAGGTAAAATGGCAAACCCAAACCTCGAAAGGCCAACGACGACGTGAGGATGTCCCAAACCCGGCAAGAAGCAAAAGCGTCAATGTTCAAGAGTAACTAGCTGCCGTAAATAACCAATGATGATTTCCAATTTTTTCCCCCGCCATTGCTACCCCAATTATTTTTGAAAATCAAGCTTGAAGGGGATAGCATATGCTTGCAATGTAAGTTCCTCCTTTGGACAAATCCAACCTAGTAAAATTTTAACAAGCCCTAGGGAGGAGAAGCTCGAGTCTCATCATGGCAATGAGTCCAATGTCGTCAGGGTTTAACGAGTCCGACATAGGTAAAACTCGGAGTCTTTTTCATGTTTAGAGAGTTTGAAAAAGACACGGAAAAGAAAACTCCAGGGGGGTCCTTTTTCGTAAATTTGTGTCCCTCGAGCCCGAAAAAGTAGAAAACAATACTCGAGAGAACCGCTTGACCATTTCGATCAAGGAGTACTTTTCGTAATTAGTGTTCCTGATCCGAAAAAGTAAAAAAGCGATCAAAGACACGACGTTTCATAACCAAAAATGAGCTTGAAACGATAAAAGTCTGGCCATATTTTTGCGTTTATACGGTCGGAAAAGAGCTGAAAGTGGACCGCTTTTTTATTCCGTTTAATGAGTCAAAAGGGAAAAACTCAACAATCTTTTCGTCTTTAATAAGTCGGAAAAGAGCTTAATTAGGTCAAAACCCTAAAACCATAGGTAAAAATCAAAACATGTTGTAAAACCCTAAGTCCTATAGTTTAAAAACCCTAAAATTGTGAAAAATATCTATATAAAGACCCATGGTAAATCATTTTTACATTGTGTTTTGAGTTTTAACCTTTGGTAATTTTTTAACTACGTACCTGTGCAATCTTTGGAGCTCAATTCCGTCACCTGCGATCAGCCATTTTGCGCGAGACCTTCACCAAGTAAGTACATCAATCTCATCCCTGCATTTTGATTGTTTTTAAGTCGAATTTCATGCATTTTGGGTGGATTTGGGAGGATTTTTGGTTTCAAATCCGCACCTCGGTTGTCGCGGAAGTCCCTCACGGGTTCACGACGATCGAGGATTTTAGACACACCACAATCGGCATCGTCGCAGGAAACACGTGTACCCCTGCAATGACCTGACAAAAAATGAACTATGAAATTGAGTTGTCACAGTTGTTTTAAAAACAGCCACGACGGCACTGCAAACATGAAATTTTCATTTTTAACAGCATTTCAAACCAAGAAAGTAGCTCAAAACAATTCTAATTAATTGCCATTTGCTTATGCAGGGTGCAAAAAATGGTATATGCGTGGCAGGAGCGAACACATGACGTTGATGATGAAAGAGGATTTAATGACCCACAATGCAGAAGAGCCCTACAGAACTGTGGGTTACTAAAATTCTTCCTCACACCTTCTCTTTAGGCACAACTAGATTTACTTGAGTTCTTGATTCACTCGTGGAACCCGACGGAGGGCAAGTTTATCATTCGGGGTCAGGAGATTGAGTTCGATGTGACCGACATATATTTCCTAACAGGCTTATCTCGTCGAGGCGAGAGACCTCACATGGAGGGTATGCGGGTTTCTGAAGAGACTCTTGACATGTTGATTGAATGAGCGTGCCCGGGGGCACGCAAGTCACCCACCAGTGGGAAACTACAGATCCCAACCGTGGAGGACTTGACACTACGTGTCTTACTATTTACGATCACGAGAGCAGCAGGCTCTCAGGCACAGCATGAGGTGACTAAGACCCAACTATGGTTGGCTCTAGATTGCCTTAACCTGACCATGTATGACTGGGCCGAGGCAGTGTCTCTAAACATGAAGAGACAGCTGACCAAGTGTCGACATGGGGAGACCAAATAGTTTGGATATGGGTCCATCCTGGTACCACTCATGCTGGAGTGGGTACCACTACTTCAGTTGCAGGACATGGATGTTTCATTTCCAGGACCGCGAGAGACCTGTATCACCAGATGGGCACATGTGATGCCACGAGGAGGTGGCGGTTGGCCAGTCTCATGGGGAGCACTCTTCATGGAGTGGTTGGATCGACAGCAGGTTTTCATTGATGATTGGCCCTATGTGGGCACAAACTTCCGAGGAGACCCTGACATGCTACTCCCGCATGGCGAGCAATGGGACGAGAGAGGTAACACACTTGGTTAACCACCACACTGTTTATATGTTTTTTGTTTTTATAATTTTTTTGGATTTTTAAATGTATATGTCTTTAATAATTGTTCATTTTTGCAGATGTGGGACCTGAGAGACCTGTGGGTCTCGCTCCTACAATGCGAAGGGAGGAGAACAGAGAGTTGGCCCTGCCACCCCCAGGCGGTGATGCAGAGGAGGAGATAGCCCAGAACCTCGAGGGCTTGACCGAGGGGATCCCGGACTACAGAGGGTTCGAGGAGCTCCCACGATAGTACCAGAGACATACTGCGGGTGTATCGCCTAGGGTCCACAGACTACTCAGACGAGTAGTGCGGGCAGTGGTCTGCTACAGAGAGCAGAACCCGCCACAGTAGATGCCTAGGTTTCTTTTTCTGCTATTTTGAGAGACATGTGTCTCAGATGTATCATGAACATATACCCTATTTTTTGACATACACATTTTTTTTTAGCGCCTCGATGCGCCACACGATATACATCGATTTATGTTATATGGTTTCTGTTTGTTATGTATGAAATTTTGTCCATGATTTACGATTGTGCAAATGTCCACTTAATATATGATTTACTAATATATCAGTTAATATTCATAACACTTGCATCAAAGACAAAGAACACAATAAACAAGAAATAATCTAACGCACCAAACCATAAGAGGTATAACAACGCATAGGTTCATTTTTACGCAAGCTTGAACCATGAATAACTATGTTTGAACAAAATTAACATGTCCCCGATAGATAATCATATCAAGGTACATGCCCCCCAAGCTTTATTGCATTCAGTAAGGTGGATGTAATGAAGCTTTAAATGACGAGATCTAAAAAAGACTCGATTAATAAGAGGGAAATTGTTTCATTTTTTAACGAGGTTGATACAAGATAGGAACCATCCTCGGACTCTTGTTCATGGGCCACATGAGAACACGAATCCCAAGAGGTCTCCACTGAATGGAAGAAACGCCCTCTTGGAGGAATACATGTCATGAGCCACAAATGACAGATCGGGTTCCAATGCCCCCAGTACATGATGTATAAGACCATCTGCATGACCATTAGCAGATACAGAGATGGAACGAGTAGCCACATAATTGGCCTGTGGCGGGAAGGTACGGCTTGTGAGCAAGAACAAATAGGGGGCAATAGTGGTACAGGAGGCACTGGGTGACTAAAGAACGACAGTTGATCTATGGTCACCATTCTTCCATCGTGTGGAAAACAGACCACATGGAAAAGCGAAGAAACAAGAGCCCCCATGGCATAAATATAGTCACGGCCAAGGAGAAGACTGAAATCTAAAGCACCTTGGACAACCATTGCATCTATATAGACGGTTTTGCCTCCCAAAGTCACAGGGAACTTGGGAAGGATCTGAAAGGTTGACGAGTTCCTCCGTCAAATGCTAACAAATTCTGAGTAATAGGCACAAGTTTTGGGGAGCCCAAAGCTTGCCAAGTAGTGGAAGGCATAAGACTAACAGACGCACCTTCATCCAAGAGAGTGCCCGGTACAGCCTTGTCATAAGCGAGTACGGTAATCTGGAAAGGCACATAGGATGGCAGGCGGAATGCAGTCAAATGGCTCCAGTCAAAAGAAACAACTGAACTACTTTGCGGGTGTATTGTATGATTTCCCCCCTGCTCTAAAAGAACCAAATAAGGACGCTCTTGATCAACAGGAATAGGAGGGTCATTCTTAGACTCAGGAGAATTTGACGAGACGAGAAGAACATGAGTAGTGTGATCGTGATGCTCTTCTATAATATAGTGAAGAATGGGTGGTGAACCCAAGTCGACACTCTTTCCAACCAATGGTTGGTTAGGAACAGGCTTAGCACAGCCAGGCTTGGGAAAAGGAGGACGGAAAAGAGAAGAATCCATATCGATCTCTTTGTCAATGGGGAGAGGGTCTGAAGAGAGCCTCTGATAACCAACTAGAAGTGGAGGGGAAGAAGCTGTAAGACCTTCCAAAACGGCGGAAGCTTTATCCAGGAGCGGACAAAGGTGAAGGAGATGGTTTCCTTCACAAAGCCTACATGGGAATCGAATCTTCCCTGTCTTCTTACCGCTGCTAGTTGAGAGGGTAGCATCATCATGAGCCTCAGAGGATGACGAGGGACAAGCTGGATCATGAGACTAAACTTCTAAAATCTTAGGAATGCCAGGACAATCACGAAGAAGATGGTCGCCCTCGCACAATTTACAAGGAAACTTAACCTTCCGCAGAGGAGAAAAAGGTGTCACGACTAGTGACGTACTCAGAACATGAGCTAGACGGGTGGTCGGACGCTTATCCAACTTCTTCTTCTTCTTCATCTTCCTCTTCGTCTTCTTAACCTGTTGGTTACTGGATGTAGAACTTTCACCAGGCGAAGGAGGAGAGGAGGAGGAAGAAACAGGGGAAGAAGGCGTAGACTCAACCATGGAATCATCGTGTCATGATTCAAACGAAGGAGACGGTGGGACAGGAGTCATGATGCTCGGGACCACTAAGGTTGAAAACATCCAAACGGGCAAACAGATGGTTAACCCAGGCAAGGAAAATGTTGCCATATACGGAGCACCAGCATTTCCAAAAGGAGGAAACGGACCAGGAGTTCCATCTGGGGGAAGACCTTGGCCGATAGATTCGGGGACTGTTGCCATCGGGAACGAGCCTGAAAACACCCGAACTATAACGATTACCAGGAATATGTCGTGGGCAGTAAATTTTATGACACGGGAACAAAACTGGACCTTTTCATGTTTCAAGAGTCGAAAAAAGGACAAAAAGGTGACTCTATCTCTTTCGAGGTTTAATGAGCCTGAAATGACAAGTGCTTAGATGATCATTTTCTTTTAAGGAGTCGAAAAGGAATGAAAGTAACTACTCTGGAAAACTAGACAAGAGGTTTACCAGACAAACCGCAAAACTGCATATACACCTTAGTGATCAAATGAAAGAAAAATGACCAAGGACTTTCCGTACGACAGTCAGTCTTCCCGAATGTTGTGTTCGGTGCGTTATGGTTCGTAAGGCGGCAGACTCGGCTTCCTATGGATGTAGGATGATAACCTAGTGGGGTCTCCCGATATATACTCGACAGTACGGGGAGCACAAGTCCGTACTAGTAGCTATTGAGTCACAAAAGGAGGAATCACCCAACCTTAAGCGAAAACAATAGTGACTAGGTTTAACGACGCCAGACCATGTCTCTAGCCTAGACCTCTAGATATTGTGCGTTAAGTTCCAATGCGTTGTTAGGTTTATTCAATTGATTTTAAGAGTTAATCTTGAGTTAAGTTTTGGTTTTTAGGCCCTACCAAATGTATTTCAATAATTCCTAACATGCAGCTACAATGAGTAAAGCATTAATCGTTTCGATGAGCACCTACTTAAAGAAAGGTAAAGAGTTCATTTCCAAATGAACGGAAACCAAGACAATCAAATGCAAGCACTAAGAAACACAATGCACTAATACACTTATCTCGCAATGCATCAATACTACTAATGAAAGATTTAAAGTTCGCTTTCCAATTCTTCAATCATGAAAATTCAGTAATGCAAATGCACTTTCACTTTCATATGCTATATGATTGCAATATTTTGATTTTTTGGAATTTAAATGACAAACAAGCAAGTGTAAACCTGACTGATCCAAACAATTGTGATCTATGTTTGATAGTGAGGAAATCGAATCAATGTGAAGAACCGATTCAATAACCAACACTAAAAATCAATCAGCAAGAAAACAAGCAGCAAAACAGCCTCAAGCAAATCAATCAGATGGTTGTGGATGAATCTTGAAAGGACGGGTAACCCAAACAAATGACTTCTTGACGAAACCTTTAAGGAGCTAGGTCACATGGTCTCAAAACACAAGACTCACTCAATGAGATGAAAGAGAAACAAGCCTTAACCAAAAGCAGTCAAAACAAGCTAATGAGAGACAAGAAGCAACAGGGGACAAGCAAGATTGATGGATTCAGGAGGTAAAGTCGTAAAAACAACTTGTACAGGAATCGTCGTGGGTCTATAACAAGCAACTTGAGACAAATAGCCAATTGTCGCAAGCACATAGACATCAACTAGGCGACGTCGTTGCAGGTGTACGCATGTCTTCTACAACGGACTAATTTTAGGAATCATCGCAACTTTACAATTGGTTATTTGCGACGCACAGGTTTACTAAAGAGGACAGGTGCAACATCGTCGCAGTTGTTAAGCTATCTACAGCGAAGATCTCAATTAAGAGAAAAGATAGAGTAAACACACCTGAAGGACACCAGACTAATTTCTTAGATAGTAAGAGGGACCCCAGATTGACCCAAGTAACCCAAAATACTGATGGCTCAACCCCAACCTTAGATACATTATATCAAAAACAAACCAAGAGCAAACAAGAAGAAAACATACAAAGGACTCCCCAGCGGAGTCGCTAACTTGTGAAGTAGGAAATGTTCCCCTGCGGACAGAGGTAACCCCTCTAGCCCTAGAGTGGTTCTAGTCACAGCAAAACAAAACAACAATAAATTTCCTTAAATAGTCATCGTTGAAAGCCTACCTCAAACCGATGTTTGATGAAGCTTCCGTTGCGTTGCTCCAGCTATCGTTTCCTTCTCCTCAATGAGCAATCAACTTGAAACAACACAAGAGAACAACAGAACATGTAATTGCGAACAATAATGATCTATTTACTTACATAATCAAGGAACCATAAGCTATCAAGTACATTTTACACAAGACATAGGAAACCATCATTGATTGTATTAAAATAAATCAAAAGCAAAGCTTACAGCCAAGCCTTGACATCGCAAGCCTTCTCGAAGGGTCCAGTCGATATGTTTCTTCAAGCATTCACTCTCAAGAATGGATCTCCCAAATGGATGGTATCTCTCTCTCTCTCACTCACAAGCTCTAATACAAGGCTAAGGCAATTCACATTGCAAACTCACACCAAAGCTAGCTAATTTTCTTCAATCCAAAAACCAAGAACTAGTTGCTCATAGCAATGGGGAATGCTCTTATAGGAGGAGGAGCCTCCATGAAACGATGGAGAGGGAGCTTATCCACAAGGTAGGTTTCTCAAAGGGCAGAACTACCATCCCAGAGGAGGAAAGGCAAACTCCTTTGACCCAACAACCAGCTCTAGAATCACCCATAAGCATTCTGTTTGAACTAATTCGCCGTATCTAGATCATCGCGTCATACACTAGGGCTCAGCGACAACATCGCATGGAAGCAGTGCATTCAGACAAATTGTCGCAAGAAGAATCTTGAGGACTTGCACCGAGCCTAAATCAGACCGTCGCAGGAAACTGAAGTACCCCTGCGACGACGGTGTGACATTATAGTTCAACACAGATAATTGTCGCAAGAATAATGATGCTTACTTGCGATGATGCAGAAACATAGGTAAAAGGGTCAATCTTCAGGATTAGAGAGCACTTTCTTGATCTTCTTGAATGAGTGGGAAGATATGGACATGCTTATTTGATGTATGACACAGTGGAGATGTCGCTCAGGTACTGACATGAGGTCGATGACGAATTACTGTGTAACACCCTTCCTCGTAGTCTGCTTCCACTACCTAATGTGCAACTCGCCGTGCTATTGGTGACATGCCTAGTGGTATCTTTGTTCCCACATCTGCACATTTATCACAAGTTGAGTCTCAGTTTACGCGTTTACAAAAAATCATAAAACTTGAAAAAATCCAAAAAACAAGTTTTTACCTGCATCAGTCCACTGTTCTCCTAGTGGCAGAGGTAGATCTGGATCCCACCTGAAATATGTGCCTACATAAGCATATTCTTCCACCATGAGTAGTTGGTGTTCTAACCAAATGAAAAATTGTGGTGGGTAATGCATGTGTTGACCCGTTCCTCCTCAAGGCATGAGTTTACTCCATCGCACAAGTCTCAGATCTCGGGGGAAGGATCTAGTACCTCTACCCATTGATATCAAAATAACGTCACTTTCTCTAAAAAAAAGGTCACCAGTGTAGAATTGAACTCGAATTACTTCAGGTTTCCATGCTTCCCCTTAGTCAGTTGTCGTTTCATGTTTGCTAAAAGGCCTCCACACCAGTTGAAGACAGTGGGGACCAAACATGTGATAGCATATTGGAACTGGGATTTTGAAGCCTCATGCAAGGCTTCCGTGTCGGCTACACGTGCCATACTGAACAAAATTATTCTCAAGACGAGGTTGTTGGTGATTGTCGTTATCTTCACCTTACCTCCATTGGTCCTTTCGACACTCAGACAATATCTTTGGACTAGACTCCTTGTACTCTCACCTCCTTAGCAAGATCCAAAGAGTTGGACTACTTCCCCTCGTCGGGACAGTATCATGATGAAGTAGATATCCATCTCTTCCCATTCTAGTTCCTAGCCTTTTACGATGAATATCTCTCAATCTACATCCCAGAGATTGATCAGATAGGGCAGCAATTCCATCGGAGCCCTTAACCCTGTGGTCCTGAAGAATTTTAGCAGCCCACAATTCCTCAAAGCGTTTATGCATTCAAGTTCTTGAGCTGCTCAATGGTCTTCGGCCTCATGGTCTCCTTCTTTCCACTCCAAGACCATATACTCCTGCAAAACAACATTTAACACTTATTAATGCCTTTTTCATGGATCAAAAACATTAATTTTTGCTTAAAAGAGAGTTTCATTTCTTAAAAATCCGCCCTCGGCGCCATCGCGCCTGTTTTTATAAACAGTTGGATGTCATCACACAAGCCTTTAGGCTCAAGTGCAACCATCGTGGGTCTGATGACCATACCTGCGATGGTCGTCGGTGCCCTAAAATTTTGAAATCCTCCTTTCTGGCATCAAAATTACAGTTTAAAATGCATAAAAAAAGTGATAAAAAGCAAGAGCAAGGATGGGCCTCTTACCTATCACAGATGGTTCTTGAAACGATACCTTGGTCTTCGACAACAGCCACTGGAAAATCAAGAGAATTAGAGCACAAAAATCACTTTCAGAGCTCACATTGGTAAAATGGTAAAAAAAAATTACTTTTGACTATTTATAAGTTTTGCAAGTCATTTTTTAAATATTTTCGTAATATTTTAATATTTTCTCTCGATATCAGTGATGAGTGTGATTCTTGTGTAGTTACAAGTGCCTTCAATATGAACAGTGATCATTATTGACCGATTCTTGCGATTTTTATTTTATCTCTTTTTCGAACTCATCAAATAACAGAAAAAGGAACCCCCATGGAGTCATCTTTGAGTTCTTTTCTGACTCTCGAAAATTGAAAAGGTTGCTGAGTACTTGTCATTTTGAACTCATTAAAGTAAATGAATCGACGTCACCTCAGTATACGTTTACCCCTTTTTCGGGCTGAGATTAACTATTTACGAAAAGGGTACACATTGGTCGACATGGTCAATAGGTTCCCTCAGATATTGTTTTCTACATTTTCGGATTCGAGAGACAAATTACGAAAAGGGACATGGTGGAGTTTTCTTTTTCGTTTCTTTTTCAAACTCTTTAAATATGAAAAATATACTGAGTTATTCTTATGTCGAACTCGTTAAAACTTTACGATGAAAGACTCATCACCATGATGAGACCGAGCTTCTTCGTAGGGCTCGTAAAACTTACTAGTATGGGTTCATTCGAAGAATGAACTTACATGACAAACATATGCTATCCCATTCAAGCTTGTGATAAAAATAATTGGGGTACTTTCTAGAAATAGCAGGGGGAAAATGAAGATGAGACATCCTTTGTATATGTAGCATGTCGCTCTTGAACATGACACTCTTCTGCTCTCGTGTCGAGTTTGGGATATCCTCACTCAGTCACTTGTCCTCCCGGGTTTGGGTGATCCATTTTGCCTCTCATTTTACTATTCCATTTTTTCATCATGACCTTTAGTCCTATGTTGAGTCAGATGCTGCCACACTCTGGAATCATGTCGCCAATGTTCAAGAGAAGTCTAATTTGTAGTTATTTACCTATACATTGTTTGAGTCATTATTACAGTCCTGAATATTATTCCACTTTATTCTTTGTTTCATGTTGATGATGGGGGATTCATCATTGCCCTTCTTTGACAAGTCACTTCCTGTCGACTTCAGCTCATTATCCAAGAACATGACTTAGAAACTCCCTTTCAGTACCTTAGAGATGGCATGCCCTAATGGCCAGTTCTTCGCATCCGACGACAGGTCTTCATTATTGGATTTCGATCGGGTGATTCCATGAGTGTTCGACCTCAACTTCATTATCACATTCACATATTGTACTATTGTACCTTGAGATCCATTTTCATTATTGGTGGTTTCTCTCGTACCTGTTAACGGTCCACATCATTGGTCGTAATCAGGTGGTTTTCTAGCATGTTCGACTTCAACACGTTTATTCGCATGTTAGGATTCATACATTGATCGGGTCGGGATGGAGCGCAAGACCCTAAGTCTTGTCTATTACGACTCAGGCTACATGGAGTTATATGCCATTCATGATTTTACACAAGTTTCTACTATGCGGATGGTTGTGACCATACCATGAGACTTTATATTTATGATGATCCTTATTATCTGGATGGTTGCGCCCATACCATGGATCTTTTCATATAGTCTTCATCATCTGAATGGTTGTGTCCATGTCATGGATTCATGTCTTGCTCTCATATATTTATATCTATATGCATCCTTGATTTGCAGGTCTCCTGACTGTGTGTGTCCTGATCCTTTCCAAAAGCTCGTAAAGCATCTCAGCCATCACTCCTCGCTCTGCCTTCATGCTTTAGGGGGCATCTGTTACATAGTATTTTGTCACGCCTCCTGCACTTCCCTGTGACATACCCGAAGTGCCCGAAACATGACCATTATACAGTATACGCATCCATGTATACAGCTCAGATCACTCCTAAGACTTCACTTGGAAAATGTCTAGAGCTTTCCCTGAAGAAATAGCTCTTAAAACCCTAAAATGAGAGTCATCGCTCTTATGAAGCTCAAAACCACAATGGTCGACTGTTGCACCATGTTTGACACATGATGGCATATATATGTTCCCTTTCATACCTAGGATGATCCCAAAAAGGTAACTTTGCCAAAGGTAACTTTCCCAAAGGTGATGAGAAGTTTCGTGATCTAGAAGCTTCCAGAGCGGCGAGCTGGAGGTGGTTTCGCATAGATGAGGTAAAATCCTCCTAACTTAACCTCTTTGCCTTATACCTATGAGTTACCTCCTTGAGATCTGGGCCTAATCCTATCTTTGGAGGAGTCCTAACTCCCTCTCCCAACCTATAAATTCCTCCACTCCCATTCCCAAATGGTTGGTCTATGTCCATTTGCACCCCTATGCTAAGCTTATGCTTAGAGGCTATTCATTAGCCTTGAAGAAGGAGTGTTTGGAGACTTTCTTGGATTGGACTTGGATTACCACTCAAGGAGATCCTTTCAACATCAAGGCTATGGTTGTAAGCTTCCCTTTATTATTTAAATAATATACAATTATTGGTTCATCTTCCCAAAATATATATGTTCATGTATGTATTAGCTTGGCATTCCTTGATCAGTTAAGTAGGTTATTATTGGGTTTGCTATTGGTTTTGGCATGCTTTGTTGTCTCTTGATCACTTGTGTAGGTACATAAGTACTAATAGAAGCAGGAACAAGTCCATGACACAAGTGGTTCGAGGCCTTAAACAAATGAAATCAGAATAGCATCAGAACGAGGTAGGTTATCTCTTTTGTTTTGCTTTTCAGTTATAACCTAGGAAGACGTCTAGTTGATTGTCACTTCAATTGCTAGATCCACTCATAGGGCTAGAGGTATCATCTCTGTCCGCAGAGAGGATTAATCTTGTCAACACTTAGTGACCATAATCATAAGGCTATTTCGCAAGGTGAAGGTAGAGAGAAGGTCCTGTAGTACCTGGAACAAACATTGACTAGACTCACTTGGACTTTTTGGAGGGTAATCTTCACTCGAGATGGCATAAGTGAAGTTACTTACACCAAATTGTTTCATTAAGCAAGTTGTTAGTGTAACTAGTTCCACTCGCTCATATCTACATCCACTTTTCACTTCTATTTTTGTGACATTAGATTTCATTACCGACTAGTGATTTCGTTGTGAAAATCGTGTTTGCATGGTTTGAATCCTTAGATTTTTTAGCATGTGTTAATTGTTTTTTTTACTTTTTAGTGAATTTAGGTGTGGATTGTGATTTTTCAACTATTAATATTGATAGTAAATTTATATAAGTTGAATCTAATGGAAACAATGTCGGAGGTTACCGATAAAGACCTCCCTTTTAACGGGAACCCTAATCCTCTCCCTGATTTTTCAATTGTCAGTCCTCCTTATATGGCTTCATTGTCACTTCTCGGATTCACGATAGGTTTACATGTATGGTTATTCTCAACTTATTTAATTCAAAATACTCCAATTATACCAGCTCAACTGAGTATTTCACCTCAATTGAGTTCATCATCTCAACATCACCAACCTATTGTTGACCCTTTACCTTCTTCGCCCAACATGTCCTCCTCCCTTTCTTCCTCTTTGCTTGGTAAAAGCCTTAGTGCTAGTAACCAGATGACTAAGAAGAAGAAGGGAAGATGAAGAAGAATACAGATAAGAAATATGTCAACCAATCAACCATGTTTGTAGGTAATGGTAATGTTGAGGGAGCTTTTGCAATGCATCGTAAGCCAAAATACCCTTGCAAGCTTTGTAAGGGTGACCACTTCCTTATCAATTGTCTTAGTATTCCTAAGGTCTTGGAAGTATGGTCAAATAATTCTCATTGGCTTACTATTGATCCATCAACCAATGATTCTCATATTCCAGGGAAAAAGGTTAAAGTTAGGTTTCCTTGTAGGTTATGCAAAGGGATTCATCATAGTCACCTTTTCCCTCATATGGATGAAGCCTCAAAATTGTTGGAAAAACTTACTGTTTCACAACAACAACTTCCAACTAATTACCACAAATATTCTCCCAGTCTACCGTCAGTTGACGAAGTGATTGATCTAAATCCAAGTATAGTCAATCCCACTCTTCCATTGGAGAGTGAAACATGTATCACTCATATTTATGGACCATTTGTTGATCAAGTGGTCGAATCAATTCCATCTTCGGTCGATCCCACTCTCCCTTTCGAGAGTGAACTTCATACTGCTCAAGTTCTTCATGTTACCTCAGATTCTTCTACACATGGGGGAATTTCATCTATTGCTTTTGAACCCCATCCAAGCAATGAGGTTATTTCTTTTGATTGGAGTAGACTAACAGAGCCTCGTCTTCTTTCCTCCACCCCTTTCTAGATCATTGTGAAGGCTTATGGTAATAATGTGCATCACACAAATTTAGATGAAGGTGCTTCTGTCGGTATTTTATCCTCGACTGCTTGGCAAGCTTTGGGTTCCCCTCGAGCTTTACTTTCTTCGAGCTCATTAAAATTTTACAGTAAAGGAACTGAATGAGTTTCATTTTCGTGTCTTTTCAAACTCTTTGTTAGTGTGAAAATTCTTGGAAGGTGTACCAAAAATACTTCACGTAAGTCACTAGGTGACAAGTGACCCTAACAACAAGTTGATGATTGTTGCCGTCTTAGATATGGAACACAAATAGAAAACCAACAGTAAAAGAAGATATAATCCACAATAGAAAGCAACAATATAAAGTATCTAGTATAATAACCCAATTGGAAAGACTATTTTAAATGAATAAATCTTTTATTAATAACACCTGCTGAAGGAGATCTATAGATTGGTTTGTAACTCCCCCTATATGGGATGGATCCTTTGATATCCTTGATCCTTTAAAAACTGATTCTCTCTCTCAATGTGTGAAAAAACCCAAACAAAAGTGAAGAACTCAAAATGGGAGCTCAAGAAAAATGATGATAATGTTGACGATGATTAAGATTATAGTGAAGAATGAATGAAAAACCCTCCTATTTATAACAAATTATGGAGTTAATCTCCAAAATGGAAAATAATAAAATAATATTAACCAAATTCATATCTAACCACTTGGAATACTTTATTATATTTATTGGAGAGGGGAAAAGATATTTAAAAATGGTTAAATACCTTTATTTAGAAATAATTAACAAATGAAATGATTTATTAATTATTTTGCGAGAAATAAGAAATGCGCGAAATCAAAATAATTATTAAATAGTGATTTATTTAAATATTCCTAAGGATTTAGTCAAATGTGACAATGAATAATTATTTAAATAATGATTTAATAATTAATCCTAGAGAAAATTAAATGAATAATGATTTATCTAATTATTCTCATGTATTTTTTTATTTAAATCATAAAATAATTTAATAAAATTGGTTTACTAAATTATTTTCCACAATGAAAGTGATTTTACTATAGTAAATTTAAATATACATGGTGTATTTCGATCCAAACAGTTAGAAATGGCTAGGTGATCATTTTTTTGGTGATAACAGATTGCCCCAACATGTATGAGTGTTAGGAAAAAATCGTATGACCGAAATACGTTGTAGATTACACTTCCACAAAACACCAAAAGGGGAGTCAAAGAGAGAGAGGGAGAATTGAAGCAAGTCAAACAGACAAATAATGGAGGGGGCAAGACCTGTTAAACTGATAGAATTCTCCTTTTATGTGGGAGTACATGATCTCAAATGAGGTGGGGGAGGCATGCCCATACCCACCGAGATAACTACGTATAAACAATAATGATGAGACCAACAATGTGGGACTGAGCTACAAAGTACATGGTACGTGACACATTATACACTAGCATCAATGGGCCAGGAAATAATATAATCGATCCCATATACTTAATGCACCCGGAAAAACAGCGGCTAGGACTGAATACAATAACATCTGAGTACATGAGACATAATGCCCCTCAAGCTGACATGGGGAGGGGGAATCACAACCAAGGAAGCCCTGCTAAACAGGAAAGGGCTCTGAAGATCTGAATGGATCATCTAAAGGAGACATGCATGTTGTGGGTGCTACAAGTGGCAGAAACTGAACCCATCAAATCTGTGGAACTGCATCAGAGGTTGGATCAACATTTGAGGTCATCTGGGCATGTGGGGATGTACCTAAAGGGCCACCCCCTCATGAGGTCTGAAACATCTCACACACACCCGGGAATCACTGGGACAATCGTCTGGATCACCAAACTGTCAAGTGTACGAATCTCAATCGTGCGATAAGGAGCTGATGTCGAGCACGTGAGAAACAACCAAGTCAAAGGGCAATAATGAGTCCCTTTGCTTGATCTGAGGCACTGAACAAAGATGGAAGTTGGAACCAAGGTACACTGCCCTCTAGACTACTCTTCTAGAATAAATGTGCTGAGGTCGACAGAAGAGAGCCCACCAAAGTTAAGGCAATGAGGAATCCTCAACAAAGGCATGAGGGAACATAGTAGAGTGACTGATGGATTGACACCAGGGATGATGATGGAAGGAAACAAGATGAGTGGTGGATTGATGACTTCCCTTGTCAGAGCATAATAAAAATGGTTGACCTGGCAGCGACTAACTCGATTCCAGAGGGGATAGTTGATGACTAAAATAGGTGTTCAGCAAAGACAAAGCAGAAGTACTAGAGGCCAAATATGAATCAAATGGGAGAAATACGGCACTATGATGAATAAAAAACTGTAACGGGACTCAAATAGGGACTCAGAATAGACCTCATAAATACAAGGGTGACACATCTCAGATGCTTTGAACAAGGGTGACTCGATGATGTTGCGACGTGGGGGAGGCCCAATGGGGACCATGAAAACATAAGTAAATGATGGTTACTCATGACAAAAATCGACACGTGAGGCAATCAGTGCAAAGGTAAAGTGATACCAGAGTACGGGTGGCTCAGATGAAGAGATTCGGTTTTAAGAGGTGGCAAAGTGAAACCTCATGGAAAAAATGGATTCCGGGTGAAGTTTCAAATTACCAAAAACAAAGAGATACCCATTATAAAACTCAGTGAGATCTTTCCAACAGTACTAACAATTTGTCAAACGATGCTACGGTTTGGTCGCAATGGGTGATGGAAAAACTAGGGTTTTTCCTATTAAAGGGATTTTTTCCTCCAAATCCAATTCATTTGCATGGTGAGTTGTGGAGAATTTGGAGAGGAGGAGAAGGCCCTAAATCTTATGGAGATCGTAGTGGACAAACTGACCGTCAGAATTTTGGAGCTGCGACTTTCAGGCATGTGGCCTTACTTGTCTAAGATGACCTTGATTCTTCTTGGAAGAGTGGTTCTTAGTGAAGAATCAAGGGAATAAAAGAATATAAGAATGAACTACTAGAGAATTTCTAGGATCATCCCCGCCCACCAAGTTAAACATGGGGATGAGATGGTAAATGTGACATCACATAGAGTAGAATATAAGATATGGTATCAAGAATCTATGATATGCGATGTGTATATGGCTTGCCGAAGAGGTTGGTAAGACAAACTATCGAATTAATGAAAGAATAATTGACCATACCTAGACCAGTGGGTTTTAAGTCGAGACTTATGTTAATCAAGTGAGAAGGTGGCTAGGGGGGTTCATCATGCCCCCAAGCATGGGATACTGCCCCCCAACATATGTGATGGAGGGGACTGATCTGGTATGCAAAGGTGGGAATTATTTCCCCTAGCAAGAGGAGTTTGTGGAGTGCCATTATGTTCCAAGTGCTCGAATAAGGGATTCAAGAATCTTGGCCCAACTGGCACGAGATCCTCCAAAATATAATGAGGATATGTAGGGGCATATGTTCCCCCTAGTAGGGATATATGAAGTATGTTATAGGCATACTGGATATATTCAGAGTAGTGGACTCCAAACACATTTTGATGATGTGGTTCGCCATTTGTTTAAGTTATGGATGTATTATTGTGGGAAGAGTAGATATATAAAGTTAGAGAAAGGAAATGGTGGATTACCAATCTCATTTGGTACTGCATATATGAATCAAATGGAATGAATTTATGGGTTCGCATACATGGTGTCACTATACCAAAGAGTGGCTTTAGAGATAATGAATTGATGCTAACCTAGAAAACATGGTGGTTGAATAACAATAATGTCTAAGGGATTGGGTTGTTGAGGTAAGATGGATGGATGAGTAAGTGGATCATCCCAAGAGTGACTTGAAGTGATATGAGACTCTAGAGGTTCTTCAAAATGGCGAAGAATAATTGTACTAAAGTCGACACTAGCAGATGCAATAGGAGGGTTGGGGGCAGCAAACTATTTGTGGGCAGCTTGTGATGCTCGGAGCATGCAAATGCTTAATGAGCTAGGCTCAAAAGGAGTAGGCAGTGGGCCATAGTGAGCACCAAGTAAAGAGTAATCTTTATAGACTCCTAGAGAGATAGATGATATAGTCTTATTGTCAACCACGGAAGAAATTTTGGACACTCATGGGTATAATGACCATAGACTCTACAAAAATCACAAGGTTTGTTTGTACGAAGAGCCTTGTTCTACTTGGGTTGACCACCCTGTTGCTGGGTTGCGAGAATAGGTTGAGGACCCTGAGGGGCATTGGGTAGAGGACCCTAGTTGCCTTGATTACCTTGGTACTGCGAGTTCCTATTACCCTTCCCCTTGTTCCTTTTCTTCAGGTTAGGGGTACTGAGTCCACTCTGCTGAGCATACACTTTTCCTTGAGGAGTAGGTGGTTTCTACGGCGAAGGTAGAGCAGACATGGCAAGTTGGGGCACTAGTGCCGAAGGATCTGGAGTGCTAGGTTGTGCATATTGATAATAAGGAGATGGGGCAACATTGGTATAAGCAGGGGGGAACATCTAGCCCTTGCATCTATTGATGTAGATGGGGATATGCATATGGCGTGTAGGGACCGTAATAAGGATTGCCCTGAGGAGGATTGGGAGAGGGATAATTGTAAATGGAATTGGTCCCTCTTTGAGGTTTACCATAACTCATCTGAGGTGGAGAATATGGTTATGGGTGTGAAAGGGTTCCAACTATGCCATCCACGACATCAGATGCCCCTGGTGCATTAGCAGCACCAGGCTAAAGAAGATCAGGGATGACAGTGTAAACATAACCTGACTGGCGTAAATCAGGTCAAATTTTAGACCTATTTGGAGTGCCTCTTCCTCAGACTGGGGAAAGTGTGATGCAGGATATTTGAAATGGGGGCCAACAATGATCTAAGAAACCAAACCATATAGACTCGGTCTTCAAAGTCAGGAGCTCTACAGATGCTCCTCCTTCTATGCCATTCTTGAACATGGTCAAAAAGGCGAGTTGCAGAAGTTTGACAGAAAGAAGTTAAGAGTTCGATACCGGTGTCTTAACAAAGAGGTAACTGGAAATATGAAAGAAAGGTTGTGGAAAAAGTCGCTAAAGTGGAATGGGTTGGTCTGGGCTGGTCAACATGCCACTTAGCAGAAGTTCTAGTGAGCGTGTGTTGGAAAAAATGAAGAGGAATGGAGTCTTCAGTAATGGAATTGGATGAACACCACATATGGAAGGAGTGAACATGATTAGTTGGATCTTCTTCAGGATTACCTTCAAAATTGGGGATGTCTAAAGGGATTTTACTAGGCATTGCTAGCCATGTGGGATCATGGAGAAGAGGATCAATGATAAGCTAGCCAAAATCTGGGAGACTTAACTAGCCATAAAAGGAAGTAAGGGAGAAGGAGTGACTACAACGGTGAGGGTTCTACTAGTGGGGGTACCCTCATTAGAAATTGGGTTACCACCTTGGGGTCATGCACCCACATTGGTGCCTGAAATGGTGGCAATATGGGGTTGAGAAGATGCGGAATCAGAGGATGAATTGGATGAATCAGCAGAATTAGAATCAGAGTTAGAATCAAAATGATGACTCGATGGAGGACTAGGAGGATGAACTCTAACTCGATGGGGAGGAGTACTATGGCCTAACGGGAACTGAGGGTGAAGCCCTCAAATTCGACATGACAAACGCCTTGGAGGAACTATGGTATCTAGACTAAAGGGTAATGATAGGAATAAAAGAGCAATAAACAACAACCAAACACCTAGTGCAATGGTGCCAAGTGTAAACTAACTATTTTAATGATGTTACTCTAATACAAGCAAACACGTCTTATCAAAGAAAAATACCTCTAGCCTATAGGTGATCTAAATCCTCAAACAATCCTAGATCTATTGTTTCAGATGGCCTTCCAAAGAACTTCTTACTTAACAAAATCTCATCCCCGCAAGTAGAGTTGTCCAGAGAAAGGTGGGGTAGAGGAACAACTGCTTCCCACATCCAATACTATAATGTGTTTTCCTAAGATTGGTATTACAGTTACCTTCGTCCCATGAGGGTGTTTGATTCTTGAGCTTCTTGGTAGTCATCCATTGCACAGAATTCCCTACCATGGGTTGGGTAGCCCCGAGGAGAACTGCTCACACAATGACCTAGCCTAACCCCCTTTGAATCGGGTTTTTGATGCACTCTGGCTTTGACCGTGGGATGGTGAAGGACTTTAAGCTCCCTAATATGTCAACTTCTATGTCTCAATGAAAGTGAAGAATGGATGTTATTGGAAGCCTATCCCACCAACCCTACACCTACACTACCAAGATTGTTTTGCCCTAATACCCAAGCGGGCTTAATCTATGTGTGTTGATTTATTAAGGTGTAGTGTTTCAAAACTTGGCTTGGCCGTGTTAACCAAGATCACATTCTCTTAAGGTGTGAGTGTGTGAAAATGATGTGTCAAGTGGATGAGTTAATTAAGCATGTTTCATGATGCCATGTGCTACTGAAATTAAAATGTTGAAATACTGTAAATAAATCTAAAAATGACAGAAAAATAAACAGTGAATCAAGCACACAAAACCCCACCCACAAGGGCTACTAAGTAGCTAAGCAAGAGAGGAAAAACAAGCTACTCAAAGACACAAAAAGAGGCCAAAAAGATCTAATGTCAAGGGATTGGGATACAAAATCTCTAAACTGTTGTAAATTATGTAGAGAAACAACAAAAATCAGAGGTGAAAAATGTTGCAGAGGATAGATGTGAAGCGATAAGACCTAGGATGTTGAAGGGGATCCTAAGGGGGGAAAGGAAAACCCAAACTCTAAAGGGAGAAAAGGTAAAATAAACCTATCCAATGGATCTGAAAAGTAATGGATCAGATCTGAAAATCAGTGGCTGAAAATGCTGAAAACCCTAGACTCCTCACTCAACAAATCTCTTCCTAACAATGTGGAGGTGTACTCTAAACCCTAGGGGGATTTTTCCTTCCTCAAAGAGATAAATCAAGTGGATCCAGGCCTAAGGGAGACTGAAAACAAAGATGAAGTACCCAAACTAGTTTGCAGACAGCACTCTCGGCAAATCTGTAAAAAAATTGAAAATTTTCCGAAAAAGGTACAAAACGCAGGTATTGACCTGTTTCTGAGGAAAATACGGTTTTCTGGCCAAAAAGTGTGCTTTGAAACTCAGTTATGGGGCTGAAAATTGTGTTATGTTCTCGAGAGTCTTGGTCGACAGATCTTGTATAGATTTTTCCATCTCCTGCTCAGTTGGTACCTATGACCTATGGAAAAGACCAAAAACCCACCAGAATCTGGAAATTTGACAAAATAGGGTTTAATACTATAAATAGAAATTGAGAGGCTAAAAATAACTGAAGAAAATCATGAAATTTTCTGAAACTTCAGTCACCCAAGAACGTTGTTATTACACCAGTGGAGTCGCCATTTGTTAGTGTGAAATTCTTGGAAGGTGTACCAAAAATACTTCACTTAACTCACTAGGTGACAAGTGACCCTAACAACAAGTTGATGGATGTTGTCGTCTTACATCTGAAACATAAATAGAAAACTTGCAGTAAAAGAAGATATAATCCAAAATAGAACGCAACAATATAAAGCATATAGTATAATAACCCAATTGGAAAGACTATTTTAAATGAATAAATCTTTTATTGATAACACCTACTGAAGGAGATCTACAGATTGGTCTGTAAGTACCCCTCCATGGGATGGGTCCTTTGATATCCTTGATGCTTTAGAAACTGATTATCTCTCTGAATGTGTGAAAAAACCCAAACAAAAGAGAAGAACTCAAAATGGGAGCTCAAGAAAAATGATGATAACGTTGACAATGATTATGATCATGGTGAAGAATGAATGGAAAACCCACATATTTATAACAAAGTCTAAAGTTAATCTCAAAAATGTAGAATAATAAAATAATATTAACCAAATTCAGATCTAACCACTTGGAATATTTTATTATATTTATTGGAGAGAGGAAAAGATATTTAAAATGGTTAAATACCTTTATTTAGAAATAATTAACAAATAAAATGATTTATTAATTATTTCTAGAGAAATAAGAAACGTGTGAAATCAAACTAGTTATTAAATAGTGATTTAATAATTATTCTAATAATGGAAATAAGGAAAATTAAATGACTGTCATTAAAACACCAACGATCTCATCAGACGAAGTGAAATTTTAGAGAGGAGCGATGGAGCACGGTCGAACTAGGGTTTGCAAGGGCTATGGTTAGGTCTTCCTGGACCCTGCAGACCGTGCATGAACCATCGAACCCGTCTCCGTTTTGCTCGCCGCTGTGACTGTTTACCCTAACCGCTTCGCCGTTTCACCTGCTGGTAACTCCATGGTGTTCTGAGCCCGCTCCGAGACTAACGGCGTGACCTGCGACGGAACTACCACAGCTGCACGGGACGCCTTTCTCACAACTGTCGTTTTCCCCCGGCTACTTTCCGTTCCGAGGTGTCTGCAGATCCTAGGAGCAGCTGGCAATGGAAGACATTGAAGCCGTCGATTACTCCGCGGACCCATTGGAAGGGGTCTCCATTTGGCGCACACCCCTTGATGCTTCTGGAGGTATGTACAGCTCGGACTATTCTGCTCCATTTCCGCCGTTTCCGTTTTCTGAACCGCATTCACTCCCTCCTGTTATTCTCCCGGACGACCCGCCTACCTGGCCCGCTCTTACCACTCCCCCGCACTCTCCGGCTAACCTAGGGTTTGTTTCGAGCTGTATAAACCCTAACCCTGGTTCACTTCCCCTGGTTACGGGCTCCATCCCCCTTCATTTCCACAACCCCTCCCTCCCGGGACCTTCCATCGGCATCCCTGTCTCTTTCGGGATCTCATCCGGCAGTTTTACCGCTGTCCCTCCTCTCACTGGAGCACCATCGTCTACTGACCCTCTTGGACACCCCCATCCGACTCGGTTCCCGGATTCACAGCCTGAGAACCCGCCTCTGCCTGGTCAACCCTTTCGCCATCCCCCCTCTCGGGGCCCTAAACGGAAATATAAGTGTTTCAAATCCAGGGAGGAGGACGTTTTTCTCCGGTTAGAAGAAGACATTCGTTGGGGTGAGACCATGGATTTTGCGGACCGTGTCTTGGTCGGTCGCATCCGTGGCCGTAGTTACTCGGCAGCACGTTTGAAGCAGTGGGCAGCTGATGTTTGGGGTCACCATCTGGTTGATATCCCATTTGTGCAGACCTTCGTGCGGGGATGGTTCGCACTCCGTTTCGCGCGTGCAGACCATACTAACTGGGTACTCTCATCATACTGGCATTTTGACCATGCACCGGTGCTTCTGAAAAGATGGACTCCACTCTTCGACCCTGAGACGGAGCAAATTGGCATTGGACCAGTATGGATTAGGCTACCAGGACTACCACTCCAGTACTGGTCAGAGGACATATTCAAGAGGATTGGGAATGCTATCGGTGTTTATATGGGCTATGATAAATCCTATCAGCAGACAGGAATGATGGCCTACGCCAGGATTCTCATTAACCTGGACACGAGAGGGGGCCTGCTGGAATACATTACGATCCAATGGAGGGATACTGAACGCAGGCAGATCATCGACTATGAAGGAGTACCATATAGATGCCGCCGATGCCACAAGGTGGGCCACCTATACAGAGACTGCCCACTCCTCAAGAAATCTGGTACAATTGGCACTGAAGATGCAGCTCCTCAGTCGCAGGACACCCAACCTGAGACACAGCCTGATCAGAACACTGAGGCACCGGATCCCCCACCGATCGTGGTAGAACCAGAGAACGCTGGAACTGGCGAAAATGCTGGGGTACCCACTGACCCGCAGCCGGTCTCGACTGATCTGCAGACGACCATTGGACATGAGGATTTGGAGCAATCGGGTAAGTCACCTAATTATTCTCTGTCCACTCCTCCTTCATGTATGACTTTGGGCATATCTTCTCATTTTTCTGCATCTGCATCCAGCATTTCATTATTTCCTTCTACTTCACATGCGCCCCATCCCCTGCATAATCACTTGCATTCCTCTCTCTCATGCACCATTCCACAGCCCTCACCGATGGCTCCTCCATCCAGAATCACTTCGTCACTGGCCTCCCCCTCACGAATCTCATCTCCATCTCCGCCCCGCTATTCCCTCCGGCCCCGCTCAAGAGACCGAGGACCTGATGCTGTTGGACTTGATCTTAGTCAAACTCCATATCACAAGTCCTCCAGGGGCAGACCCTCCCGTATATCCAAGGCTAGACACACTGCTGATTCAGAGGTCGCCCTGGGGCGACAGCAAACCATCATTCGGGCCCTTAGAGCGAGGAATGGCCCTGCTCCCATTCCCTAATGAAATTTTTGTCATTCAACTGTCGGGGGTTTGCTAGTTCAGCCAAAAAACTAGCCCTTAGGAGACTTCTCCTAACATCTCAGATGGATTTCATTTTTCTTCAAGAGACTCTCTGTCCTGCTGATCCCCTCATTCGCACTCTCTCTGGCTGGCTTCCTTCCTGGACCTTCCATGCTTTGGATGCGTCTGGAAGATCAGGGGGAATGGCCATTGGGGTCAATAACAAAGTTGTGGAGATCAAGAACACTTTTGGAGGGAGAGGGTTTATCGGACTAGACATCTGCACTCATACAGCTGTTAATGACATCAGGATTATCAATGTATATGGTCCCTGTTCTGACCGAGCAAATTATTGGAGTAACCTTCTTACATCGGAGCTGTTTCAGGCAGACAATATTATACTTGGAGGGGATCTTAACTTCTCTATTGGTTACAGTGAATCATGGGGACACTCTGCTCAGATCGACTCTCTCTCTGATACTATTTCCAGCTTACTGGAGGACCATCACTGGGTCGACATTCCGTCTGCTAAGCTCCAATACACATGGACCAATAACAGGAGTGGTGATCAGAGCCTTGCTAGACGGCTAGATAGATTCCTTATTAAGGAAGCCCTAGTCAATGAACTCCCCAGAGTCCGACAATGGGTTGGCACAGGGGGCATCTCCGATCACCGTCCAATCTTCTTAGAAGCTGAAGATATTGCCCATAAAATTAAGAGCCCCTATAAGTTCAATGCAGCTTGGCTACAAGATCCCTCATTTATCCAACTGGTGCATAACTTTTGGCGAACCAACGCAATCAGAGAAGATGAGGATATCTCAGTGGGTTTTGTGAGGAAACTCAAGGAACTTAAGCAGATCACCAAGAACTGGGCTCACCATAAGCGCATTCAGGATAATTTAATTCTTAAGGAAGCTGAAAAGGTCATTGCTGATTTTGAGGAATCCTCTGATGGGACTTTCCCCTCCGCGGTTTGTAAGGAGAACTACACCGCCCTGATTGCCAAACGTACTCAAATTCTGAAAGAAAGAGAAGAAGGATGGAGACTCAGAAGCAGAGCTATATGGCTCACTGAAGGAGATGCAAACACCAAATTTTATCATAAGTTTGCAAATGGACGTAAAGTCATTAATACTATCTGGGAACTAAAGAATGCACAGGGGGACTCTGTCACTTCACAACGGAACCTGACCAGATTAGCCACCGAACATTTTAGAGGCATCTATAAAGCACCTGTACAGGCAAATATCATGGAAATTATGAGAGTGGCCGAACTCTTTCCCAGATACATTGAGCAGGAAGATGCAGACGAACTGCAGAAGGAAGTGACAATGGCAGAATTAGAAGCTACATTGAAATGGTTCAAGAAAGACAAGAGTCCTGGACCTGATGGATGGACCATAGAATTCTATCTTGCATTCTTTGATCTATTAGGCCATGACCTCCTGAACGTAGTTGAAGATAGCAGAAAAAGAGGTCGTATCTCCTCTGCCATTAAATCTACATTCATAGCTCTTATACCCAAGTCTAACGCCCCCTGCACTTTTGATGATTTCCGGCCTATATCACTCTGCAATTGCCTTTACAAGATCATTGCTAAAACCATTGCCAACCGGCTCAAGCCTATCCTTTCTCAGCACATTTCAGCAGAACAATTTGCATTCCTACACCATCGCCAGATCCATGAGGCCATCGCATCCGCTCAAGAACTGCTGCACACCATGCATATCAAAAAACAGAAAGGTATGATCCTTAAGGTAGATCTTTCCAAGGCATTTGACCGTACCAATTGGCTTTATCTGAGGCTGCTGCTTACTCACCTGGGCTTCCCCTATGATTTCATCAAATGGACCATGAGCTGTATCACTGATGTCTCTTACAGTGTACTTCTAAATGGGGAAGCCTCCTCATTCTTTACTTCTGAGAGAGGACTTAGACAGGGTTGCCCTCTCTCCCCCCTGTTGTTTTTACTCATCATGGAAGGGCTGAGTAGAATCCTTTCTTCTGCTCGTGATAGACACCAGCTTACTGGGATCAAGATCACTGATCATCTCATCCTCACTCACCTTCTTTTTGTTGACGATATCCTTATCTTTCTTAATGGCGGTATTGGAGACTCCACCACCCTCCATAATTCATTTCATCTTTTTCAACATGCTACTGGAATGATGATCAATGTACAGAAATCCTCCATCACCTCATATGGATGCTCTGTCAATGAAATTGCATATGCAAATCAGCGATTTCCTTATAATAACCTGACCCTGGCAGATGGTATTAAATATCTTGGCTTCCGATTGAAGCCTAATGGTTACAGGATCGCTGATTGGCTGTGGCTGATTGCCAAGGTGGAAAAGAGATTACAAGTTTGGTATCACCGTTATCTTTCCCGAGCAGGCAGACTCATTCTTATTAAGGCAGTGATTGAGGCCACTCCAGTTTACTGGATGGCCCTGACTTGGATACCCAAGGGCATACTCAACAGATTACAGCATATTTGTAGCAGGTTTCTTTGGAAGGGTCACCAGCCGGGCAGAATCTTTGCATGGGTGAAATGGGACACTATTGCACGACCCAAGCGCTGGGGGGGATGGGGTATCAAGCGACTTGACCTCTTCTCTAGAGCACTGGCTGCCAAACTTGGTTGGCAACTACTCACCTCAGAAAGTCTCTGGACCAAGGTAGCAAGCGCAAAATACATATGGCCTATGAATGTGATGGACTGGATATGTAGTGAACGGAGAGCTAATCACAACATATCCTCCATCTGGAAAGCTGTCATTGGTACCCTTCCTTTACTCCGAGAAAGTCTAACTTGGCGCATCAAGGCTGGCAATGCTGTTCGAATAGGCCTGGATCCCTGGGTTGGATGTGGAAATACTCACAGACTCTCTGAAGGTATCATCCAACACCTTAATGACAGGGGCATAACTCACATCATGCACATTGGGGACCAGGCCAACTCATCATTTCTTCATCAAGCTTGGGCCAGTGCACAAGCACTTGATATTCCGGCACAATGGCACGATGAATGGGCTGTATTTACGGATGCACTTTCACAAGCTCATATCAGACTTACTGATGGTCCCGACGAAATCATATGGGCTTATTCTAAACATGGATATTATACCCCGAAACTCGGCTATTTAAAGCTCATGGAGTCTCACATACCTCCCGTCATACAGCCCATTTGGAGGACATTATGGAAACTCAAGTCTGCCCCGCGTACTAGACTGCTCATGTGGAATATCATCTTCGACAAAGTACCCACAGGCACTAACTTGATGAAGCGCTCCTTCCATGGGCCATTCCGGTGCCACCTCTGTCACCAGGACGAAGAAAGCACATTACACCTATTTCTGACCTGCAGGATCACAATTCACTTCTGGAATGAACTCATCTCTCATTTCCCGCATCTGAGACATTGGCAAGGAAACAGTATTGTGGAAGCATGGGAGAACTGGAATACAGTACATTCGGGGAAAGCTATTAACTTACCGCCTCTTGCTTGCTGGGCAATCTGGATTGCCCGGAACCAGGCCATCTTCAACCTTAAGGTCCCCCACTGGCCATCTATCCTTCTTCATACCATTGCAGAGTATAACTTAATCCCGGACGAAGAACACACTGGTCCTATTCGCATCTTGAGACAACTGGACATTGACAAATCTAAACCTTGGGGTTTTTTTGATGGTTCAGCTCAGGAGGTGGGGTGTGGGGGAGGAGCAATACTACACCTTAATGATTCACACTGCTACAAAATACAAATCAACCTTGGCAGAGGAACTAATAACTATGCTGAACTATGCACTGCCAAGCACCTCATACATTTTGCCATTCTTAAACACTGTAGACATCTCCAATTATTTGGTGATTCCAAAATTGTATGCAATTGGCTGTCTGGTGCATCACATTGTCATGCATTTACATTAAGGCACATTCTTGATGAGGCAAAGAGGCTGATAACTTCATTTGACTCATTTACTTGTCTTCATATCTACAGGGAACAAAACACTGATGCTGACCATCTCTCCAAAGAGGCAGCGCACAGGCAAGGAGACAATTGGCTGATTCAGGAGGAGAGAGAAGGGTCATTCTATCAGTATTACCATAGGCCCTTTGATGACCAGATGGAAAATGGGCATTAAGGCCCATTTACAGTTTTATATTTTTGTAATTTTGCTGTAAATATTTATAGATCTATATGGCTCTCTGCGAAGAGCAACAGACACAAATTTTGTTATACTTTACAGTAACAATTTTGGACAGCTCCCTGCGTGGAGAGTGATGTTTATTTTTGATTATACAGTCTACAGACTGAACTCGATAGGCACAGCTGCCTCTTCTTGAATGCTTCGGCATATGCAAAATGTAATTTCTTACCTTAATAGAAATTACGACTTTTTCCCAGGGGAAAAAAAAGGAAAATTAAATAAATGGTGATTTATTTAAATATTCCTACGGGATTTAGTCAAATGTGACAAGGAATAATTATTCCTAGAGAAAATGAAATGAATAATGATTTATCTAATTATTCTCATGTGTTTTTTTATTTAAATCGGAAAATAATTTAATAAAAGTGGTTTACTAAATTATTTTCCATAGTGAAAGTGATTTTACTATGGTAAATTCAAATCTACATGGTGTATTTCGATCCACCTAGTTAGAAATGGCTAGGTGATCATTTTTTTGGTGATAACACTCTTTAAACAAGAAAACAACATTGAGTTACTTCTTTACTAGACTCATAAAAATTAAAGAGTACACGATTCGTTAAGCATGACGAAACCGAACCACTCCTTCTTAGGGTTCATTAAAAATACTTTGAAGGACTCATCCGAAGGATGAGCTTATAGGACAAGCATATGTTATCCTCCTCAAGCTTGTTAAAAATAAAGAGGTACTTTCTAGTAATGGTAGGGAAAATTGAGAAGAAATGTTCGTTTCTTGTATTTCAAGGATTATGTCACTCTTGAACATGACACTGTCGCATATCTGTTCGGGTTGGGGAATTCATTTCTCTCACAGTTAATTGAACTTCACTGAAAGTATTCAGTTGGTTTTGGGTATTATCATTGAGTCCAATTTTGCTGAGTCATTTTGTCATGTCGCCAATATGTTCAAGAGAACTATAAACCTCGGTTCAAATTACCTTTCAATTTGTAGCCTTCAATCACGTCAACCATCCCTGATTTAGTCCTTGCAAACTATTCTTCAAACTTGACATGAGTTTTATGTCGTAGGCCCTCCTACGATAGATCACTTCCTATCGACTTCAGCTCATTATCTGGTAAGTTGATCTAGAAACCTTCAGTACCTTGAGGCATGTATGCCTTAATGGAAGGTTTCTCGCCTTCGATGATAGGTTCTCATCATTGACCTTTGATAGAATGATTTTATGAGTGTACGACATTAGCACATCTATTCGCACTTCATAGATTGTACTGGAAGTACCTTGACAGCCATTGTCATTATTGGTGGTTGCTCTCGCACTTGTTAATGGTTCAGATTACTGACCGATAATCAAGTGGTTTATACCATGTTCGACTATGAGACATTCACTCACATGGTTATATTCGTACTACAAATCGAGAGATGGAGATCAAGACCCTCGATCTAGTTTCATATATCCAAGTTGCATGGAGTTATTAAATATTCATGATTGTAAACATAGATTCATTGATGGTTGCATCCATACTATGTCGTCTATTGACATGGACCTTCAGATGTATTTTTGTACTGTGCTTTGAGACATTTATGTTCTGAGTATGGGAATTCCTACCTCAGTGATGATTATTATATTGCATTGTAATCCTTGATTGATTGTTGTAGGTTTCCAACCATGATCTATGATCCAATCCTTGATATGATAAAGTACTTCAGTCCTCAAACTTTTCTGACTTTTCACTTTAGGGGGAAATGTGTTACACATCATTTGGTCGCATTAGGTAAATGATCATCAAATTGGATCTCTAACCATCCATCCAAGTGTCATGAAGCACTCCCTTGCAAGTTAGCAACTTATATACCTTGAATAAAGTGAAAATTTTGGGAAACATGGTCCATAAACCAACTTTTTGTCTCCTCCGCGGTTTCCTAGTCAATTTCTGCGCATACATAGTTATTGACATTGATCCCTATGTAGATATGCACTTTGTCTGCCACTAAAAAGTGCACACGTGACTCAATAAAAAGTAAAAATAAAAAGTGAGATCTAGAAACATTGTTGGGCAAATCATTCCCAACAGAAAACCTCGAACTCGTGTTTATTTGAGTTGAACCTCATTTTTAATGGAGTTAATCCTAATTATTCAAGGAGCCCTCATCCCTCTTTTAGTGGATTATATCCTTGAGCTAAGGATCTCAAAATACTTCCTTTTGGCCTATTAATCAAGCCATAGGTGGGGGAGTTGAGGGAGGCTACTGAGAATAAGTTTATGCTGGAGAAATTAGGTTGGAGAGCTTATCATTCTTGGAGAGGATTGAGATCAATGGGAGGAGCTTCACAACATCAAGGCACAGGTTTTGTAGCTCTTTTATGTTTTTGAAATTAATACAAACAAGTGTTTCTTATCACTACATTATTTAATGTATTAATTGATGAATTTCATGGATGGTTTATGTTATTTATATTTGTCCATTGGAATGATGTTTGTTACTAGTCTCCTTGATCACTAGTTTGAATTACTGAATCATGTATGTTGCATGTGCCTTTGATCCTTTGTTGTTTCCATGTGTGTAGGTTTGGATTCAAGCATGGAGGAGTTGCACTGAAGCACAAAGGGGGATATTCATCAAGCATGTCGTAATAAGGTATGAATTTCCTTTTCTCACCTTGTTAATTTATGATTCAAGAAAATATAGATTCAGGGAAGGAATTAGTTTGATTGTTTGTTTGTTACTAGGGTTCTTTGAAACCTAGCGAGATTGCTTGTGTCCACACTTGCAATTAGTCTACATAAAAATACCAAAGCACCATACTAAAAATGCTTTGCCTCAACCAACAAACAACAAAGGATACATAGCATGCATATGATCCACCATCTCCCATGTAGCTTCATCAAGACAAAGGTGCTTCCATTGCACTTTAACTTGCTTGATTGCTCGGTTGCAGAGCATGAGCACCTTTTTCTGTAATATACACTGAGGCTCAGGCTGGAATTCTACATCTGGTTCCACCTACAATATAGACCAGTCAATCACATAATCAACATCTTTAACATACTTCTTAAGCAATGGCGCATGGAAAACATCATGGAATTTCACTATTGGAGACAGTGCAAGTCAATAGGCTACTGGTCCAATCCTCTCAATAATACTGAAGGGTCCTCAAAACTTTGGTGTCAGCTTGGCACATGATCTAATCTGTAAGGAGCTCTTCTTCAATTTAATACGCAAGTACACATGTTCCCCAACCTAGAACTCCTTAAACAACCTGTTCCGATCTACATATCTCTTCTCCCTATCCAATGTTGCCTTCATATTTTTCTTTATTACCTGCATTTCATGTTCCATGTTTGGTATGATCAACACCCTGTTAACTGGATCACTCCAACTGATAGGAGTATTGTAACTCTATCCATACAATGCCTCAAATAAACTCATCTTCAAATATTCGTGATACCCATTGTTGTAAGTGAACTCCACCAGTGGAATATACTCTTCCCACTTCCACTGTTGATGCATCAAATACATTCTCAACATGTCCTCCAATATCTTGTTGACCCTCTCCGTCTATCCATCTGTTTGAGGATGATAAGTTGTACTGAAAGGCCAACTCTATGCCAAAACCTGCAAATAACTCCTTCCAAATTTTGGAAGTGAACTTCACATCCATGTATGACACAATCTTCTTCAAAACACCATGCAATCTGACCACATCTTTGATGAATACCTGTGCCATATCGCTAGTTGAGAATGTAGACTTCACTGGAATGAAGTGTACAACCTTGTCAACATGTCCACAATAACCATGATGGAATCATGTTGTCTCACTGTCCTTGGAAAATCTGTGATGAATTCCATCGAAATTGTTATCACCCCAAGAAACTCTCCTAGGTTGTATCTCGGAGATGCTCGGGAACATTACAAACTCAACCAAAATGTTGGAAATGGATGAATGGAAGGAATGATGCTTGTCCAAGCCAAATAACCACTTCTACTATGCTTAACTCCAGACATGGGTGAACACCCCCAGACTACAAGGCATTAGACCACCAATTACTCACAATTTGAGAATTAGGTGAACATGGAGAATACTGACCACACCAGCAGATGCACAAGACCATGTGATGGCTGGCTGCAACCAGTAAAGAGGTCTGCAAATCTATTTCCTACTGCATGGACAGGATGACAGCTCTCTGGCATTAAGTAAAGAGAAACCTGCATAACACATTCAATGATACATACTAGACTTGAACACAGAGGTGGGATGACAACCCCTCTAATGCTAAATATCAAGAGCACATGAAAAAATGCATAACAGGCACAGCCTAGAACAGAGTAGAAATGGAAAGTGAGCAATTAACAGCAAAAGAAGCTTGTATTAGCTAAAAATGAAGACCAGATGCTACAAGTATCAAAGTAGTTACAATCTCTAGAAGTTGAACCTTACAACAAAACTACAACCATCAACCCTCATTACATTTGTTTTCTGGGTATATATAGAGTTTCATTACAAAATGTTCTGCTATTCTATGCGTGGAGGGGTCATAATGGACCACCAACCACTTTAACTATCTAATAGGGGTCTCTGCTGCAATCTGCTTGCTTCCATGAATTAATTTGACATTCTCTAGTGCGTTGTTGTACTCCTCGAGCGAGTGGAGTGTAATATGGATGGAATGCCATGACTGATCAATGTTGTGATCTGCTCGATGCACGTCCTCTTCCCTTCTCGGCCATACTATTTGTTGAATGCAGTGGTTGAAGAGTAACTGCGCGGAGTGGTGAACACTGGCCACCTGTGTCCTTTCAGGAGTAGGAAATGACCATGTTGCGTTGTCTATGCTCCTTGATTACCTCTGTTGTGGGCGGCATTGTGTTGTGTTGTTGCCTTTCCACTTCTAACCTTCTGTCTCTGTCTCTCGGCCTCTTTTAGGTGATGGGATGGCTATTCAGGCTTTTTTTCTCTCTTGAAAAATGCTTAATAATGATTGTTTTCTGTTGTATACAGAAAACACTCTAACACTGAGAAATCATGCCCATTCTGCTTCTTTTGGACTTCAAAAGTCCTCAAGTATGATTAATTCCTTTATCGGGTCCGCTCTTCAGGTTTTGGCCGCATATCGCAGCCGACTGGTTCCCTTGCTTCCCTTTGTATTTGGAAATTCATGAAAAACGCTGGAAAACATGAAAATTTTCCTTTGGCGGACTTCAAAAATTATAAATTTCCCTTCTCGAACCCTTTCGGGTTCAGGCTTCATCGTAATCGCAAGGCTCCAAGGCTCCCTTTGTATTTTCATTTATCTAACGAAAATATACCAAATACATTGAAAACGGCTTTTGCGCGGACTTGAAATTTTATGAGAAACCATTTGTAGTGCCATCGAGTCCGACCCATCGGGTCGCATGCATGTATATGTAAATACCCTGCCCCTTTGGTTTCCACCGATGCGACCTGTCGATCCAATCATCGGCGATCGTCGATCGGCGGTGTCTTGTGTGCCCCTCCGTAAGTCCTCCTTTGTTTTTTTGTTGATAGCGATATTGTTGTGGACCCGACAGGAATTGTAACATGGTTTAATAGCAACATCGCATTCTATAGGGGCAATCGGCAATCGGCCATTGGCAATGTTATAGACATGACTTATAAAAGTTCTCCTGAAAGTTGCGATCGCCGATTGCGATTGTGACGTGGCACGTGGACCTTCCTGATATTTTTAATAAGCAACAATTCTTTGCATTTCGGCCTCTCTTCCTCCTGAAAGCTGCGATTGTGATTGAAATAGGATATGGATGGCTGCTAAATGAAGCAGCCCCTGTGTATGCCTTGGACCCTTTTGAGCACAACCAAGCAGACCAAGTTTGTCTCTGACCATAGAAAACCCTCGTTGTATCTCTCTGGCTCCTTCTGGGGATGAGATCCTCCCTATGAGATCTCAAGAACTTGCAGATCAACGCCTTTCCTGTGAAAAACAAATTAGCAAAATTTCCTAGTGTTCCATTGGGAATGGATTCTACTTTGCTTACACTAAACTGATAAACAAAATATTTACAACTTTAAGGCCAAAAGACCTTAAACCACATAAATTTTCAGAAAACGCCCATTAACTGGGCCATCAAAAAATGCTTCTGCTCCCATACTTTTCAGTATGAAGGTGTTGTTCCCTTGAATTTGAGAAATGATAAAAGGCCCTGTCCAGAAAGCATCAAACTTCCCATGATTTCCTTTCTTTTCTTTTAGTGCATCCCACTTCAGAACCAAGTCTCCAACCTGAAAATTATCTATTTTTTTCCTTTTGTCAAAAGCTTCCTTGATCTTTTTCTAATGTGTTGCAGCCTTTTCAACCAGTTGTTCTCTGATTTGATGTACCTCTGCTAAATCAGTGATCCTTTTTGCCATGTCTTCCTCCTCATTCTGTTCTTGTTGCAGGAACTTTGCCACAGGGAGAGTCAACTGAATTGGGAACATGGCCTCAGTGCCATATACCAGCCTGAATGGAAAATTCCATGTGGATTTCTTAATGGTCACTCTGTCAGCCCAAAGTGCATACTTGAGCTTAGAATCCCAATTCTTTTTGTTGTCCTCCAACAGCTTTTTTATTATCCTGATAAGGCTTTTGTTAGAGGATTCCGCTAGACCATTGCCTTTAGGATAATATGAGGTGGAATGAACCAATTTAATGCCCATTGAATCACACATATCCACCAATTATTTTTCCCTGAAGGCTGCTGCATTGTCTATGACTAATTTATGACAACCAAATCTGGTAAAGATATGCTCTATCAAAAACTTCATGACCACATTATGATCAGCCTTTCTGGTCGGGATTGCTTCAATCCACTTAGTGAAGTAATCAGTGGCTACTAATATCCATCTGTGCTGGCCACTGGAATGTGGATTGATTTCTCCAATGAAATCCAAGCCCCACTACTGAAAAGGGCCTTTTGCATGTATTGGTTTTAAGGGCAGGGACTTCAACTTTTGTTTCCCTTCAAATCTTTGGAACCTGTCACAAGATTTAACAAATGAAAAGACATTAGAAAATAAGGTGGGCCAATAGTACCCAGCTCTGAGGTCTTGTGGGCTGTAGTTTTCCAATAATGGTTTCCTCCACACATGCTGGAATGAAACTGCTGCATAACTTCCATTGACTGTTCTTTGTCTAGACTCCTCAAAAGCATGCCAGATGGATCCCTCCAGTAGAGCAGATTTTCATGGATGCAATATTTTTCTTCCCTGAGTTTAACAGTTCTGGCTTGACTTTGAGTGAAGCCTGGAGGGATTTCTAGTTTCAGCAAGAAATTGGCTATTGTAGAGTACCAATCACAAGAAGTTAGATTTTCAGCCAATGATTGCTTTCTCTCTGGTTCAGCTGCTTCCTCTTCTTCTGTTTGACCCTTTTCTGCATCTGTGCTTATGAGATTTATGTCCAACGTTCTGAAATTTTCTTCAGCTAACAGTCTGGCAAGACCCTGACCTCTGACAAGCTTAGTGGGCTTTAGTTCTATATTAAATTCAATCAACTTTGCAATCCATTTAGCCCTTCTTCCATCAGCATCAGGCTGTGTTAGGACATATTTTATTGAAGCAGAAGGCACATATGCAATTATCTTGGAATGCAAAATATAAACTCTGAAAGCTTTCAAAGATTTGATAAGAGCATATGCTTGTTTCTCAATGATATCACACCCCAGCTCAACATCCCTTAAGGTTTTGCTCAAAAATGCCACCGGATGCTCTGAGCCTTCTTCATCTGCTTGCAATAGAATTGTTGCAAGGGTGTCATTAGAGGCAAAAGAAAATATATGGAACTCCTTGCTGTAATCTGGACTGATTAAAGTGGGAGCCTCCATAATAGCTTTTTTAATGGAATCAAAGGATTTTCTAGCTGCATCAGTCCATTTGATTTCTGCCCCCTTCTTCAACATGGAGGTAATATGCTTCACCAGTTCTGCAAAATTTGGTATAAACCTCCTCACAAAATTAATCTTGCCCAAAAAGGACTGTGTTAGTGTCAGCCTTTCCAGCCTTCCTCCAGTGATCAAATGTGCTCTTACAAAGTGATTTTGAAGTGTCAAGGTCAAATTTTGTCATTTCAGTGAGTCTTCAAGCAAAATTTGGTCACTAGGCATTAGGCCTAGGGTTTGCCCAAATGTCAGTCTATGTCATCATTCAGCTGAGTGTATCATCATTCAGAGGGTTTTCATCGTCATGTCAATATCTAATGGGTCATTTTACATCTTGTTCATGCTTCAGTTGTGCCTAGGCAAGCTCATTTCCCTCTCCTAGGGTTTTGAAAGCTAATTTTTCTTGGATGGTCAAATCACCGGCAAAACTTGTTTCCTGATGTTCATACACCTTCCCCTATCCTTAAAGTACCTTATCAAATGCTTCCCATCACTCAGATCCCCCAAATTCCTCATTTTTGCACAAACCCTAGTTTCTAGCTACAACCTGGCAATTTTCTAGGTTGGGCCTGTGTTTTGCCCTTTTGGACCCCTTCCCCTCACTCAATCTCTGAGATTCCACTTTCCCCTGCTTCCTAACATCCCTCCCTACTTCCAAAAATTTCCCCAAGAATTTAGAAGCCCCCTATCCCCTTCATTTCGCTCCATTTCGACAAAATTCCTTGTTTCACACATCGGGACAAGTTGCACTCAAATGATGTTTCAGAGCAATAAAAGATGAATTTGGGAAAACTGAGAGAGTTTTTTGTCCATAACATGCCAAAGAAGAAAAACCTCCTTCACTTTTTACACAGGTGTCATGGTTTGAGAGAAATGTCAAAAATACCGGCGAGAACGAAGGTGCTCCAAGGACGGTTGGCCAAAGCACAAAAACGAAGGAAAACGCCCGATCCACTCCAAAATTTGGCCAAAGCCTCTTTGACTGAGCATGGTACTTGATTGGGGACTCCCAGCCCAAATTTCAAGAAATTTGGAGAAAATTTTGTCATTTGTGAATTTTTTGTGCAATTTACAGGTTTTGGCTCCTCAAGGGGTCTCACCCCCGGTGAGACCCTTTGTCCTCGTAGCTCCGTTTTGTGAAAACTCAACATTGATGGATTTTTCATGCAAATTTACACATGCCTATGGATTAGCTTGAGTTTTCATGGAGTTTTGGGTCTCCAAAAAGTCAAAATACAGCCAAATTTTGACTTTCTGCCCCTTTTTTGAGCTGCAGAAGTAGTCTTGGGAGAATTGACTTTTGACTAGGCAAATGACCTCCAAATCCAAAAAATTCCGGTTGGGTTGGAAATTAGACTCAGAGACCTTTCCAACGAGCTATCCTGCACCTCATTTTGACACCGGGAAGGCCTCCAAACAGGGCTTCAAAGTGCGCGACCCCTTCAGCTGGATGTGCGCGACCCCTTGGGAAATTTTTGCCAGATTTGACCAGTTCAGCCCAGAATTTATAGTTCAGCTCCAGTTTGACTTGCTGAGGTCGATGGTGGTCCTTTTGATTGTACTTGTGGCACTTTTTAGATACTTTTATTATTGTTTTACTCTTCTAGAAGTTTTCCTCATGTAAAAGAGTAAAATTGACTGTATGAACTGGTTTCCAAGTTTTTAGAGGCAAGTGGTTTTGACTGCCTATTTTGTAGTGCTTAGTTTAGGAGTTGTTCAAACAGCTCCTAGGATGGTGAGCTCGACCCCTAGAGGCAGGAAAAGAGGTTAGATCATCTATATTATGTACTTTCATGCTCATTTTCATGGTTGGACTCTTGAGGGAGGAACTATCATTGTATATTTTACTTGTATCTCTGCAATTTGAGGAAAAGGAAGACCAGGGTTTTGCAGACATCATTGGGATTCTTGTGGACTCTTGTGTTGATGGTGTGTTCTCTTATTGTAATTGTAAGTGTGTTTATGTGTTCCATCTCTTTCTTTACTGCTGCATGTTAAACAAATGAAGTCATAAAGTTTGAATTCATGCTTGCCATGCTCAGCTTTCAAATTTGTTTAATGTTTATGTTTTCCACTGTCTAGAGAGGATTCAAAGTCATTGTTTGCCCTCTTTAGCTTCTCTTTTTTCTTCCTTGATCATCCATCTCAGCTAAAGGCATCAGCACAAACTCCTACCTTGCCCCAAAGACCCACCTGCAAAACCTGAGCTCAATCCCCGCACCCTGAATTGCACTCCCTCCAATTGCCACCAAAAACCCCAAAAACTTTAAATCAACCTTTTAATCAGTTTACTAGCCTAATATCAGTGTTACCTTTGATTGGTCATCTCATCCCATTGAAAATTTTCCGAGATAGACCGGAGAGAGCCTTCTCATACCCCGTAGGGCTAGCTACGAGGTGAAATGGTTTGATGTAGCTTTGAGATTTGCCTTCTCAGCCTGAGGTGAGATTTCAAACGCTAACAGACTGGATGTCCTTCTTTGATCTCGAGACAGACAGGGTTTGTATTGCTTTTACTCTTTCTGGGTCAATTCGGACACCTGCAGCAGAAACAACATGTCCTAACAGCTTGCCTTCTTCTAAAGCAAATTGTGATTTTTTAGGATTGACTGAAATCCCAAACCTTCTGCACTTCAGGAACACTTTTTTCAAATGTTGCAAATGGTTTTGATGGCTACTGGAGTATACTGTTATGTCATCAAGGTAGATAAGGACAAATTTGTCCTTCTCTCCCACAAATGCTATATCCATAGTTCTCTGAAAGGTAGCTCCAACATTCATCAACCCAAAAGGCATCTTGGAATAAAAGTGCCCCAAGGAGTGGTGAATGCGGTCTTTTCTTGATCATCTGGATGCATAGCAACCTAATTATACCCTGAAAATCCATCCAAGAAAGACATCACTTTGGCTCCTGAGACTTTCTGCAGCAAATGCTCCATCTTGGGCAGAGGATAATTGTCTTTCTTGGAGCACTTATTTAAATCAACGCAGAGTCTGATTTCTCCGCTTTTCTTCCTCATCACAGCCAAATTGGCTACCCATTTTGAATATCTGAGAGGGACTATGATTTTGGCAGCCAGCAACTTTTTAATTTCTTTTTTAATCAGAGGGAGGAGCATAGGATTTATTGGTCTCATCTTCTGCTTGAAAGGAATGGTATCTTTCTCTAAAGGGATTTTATGTTGGATGATCTTCTTATCATACGTCTTCAGGTCACTATATTCCCAGGCAAAAACGTCAGCAAATTGCTTCATTAGATTACAGTATTCAAAACTTTGGTCAGCAGACAGATGCGTGGACAGATTTATGTATCTTGGCTTACCTGGACTCCCTATATTATGCTTACAGACTGTAGACTGGTCTTCATTTTGGGCAACTTTATAGGGCACGTCATTCTGGTCAAACAGTCTTTCTAGAGGAATTAAACCCTTAGCAATATGATTGCTGGGAAGCTGGACAATGCTATCTTTGCCAATTTTGTTTCTAGGCTGGATTGAGGGCTTTCTTCCAAGGCTTCATTTTCTTGGTAAATTTGCATTTTAGCAAATTCATCAATGACTTGTAGGAATCAGTTCACTTCATCATCATCATCTTCAAAAACTTTCCAATGATGGACATTATCAGGCAAGGATGGTCTGTACTTCATTTGGACTTCATAAACTAGTCTGGGAGGCATGGGAGGGATAAACATTCTAGCAGACACAGCAAGGGAATCAGCAAGCTGATTTTTGGCTCTAGGGATATATGAAATGTAGAAATTATCAAAAGAATCTTTGAGTCTCCATACTTCATCTTTGTATTCTTTTAGCCTTGGGTGCTTTGCTTGAAATTCTATGTTTACTTGTTGAATGATCAAATCAGCATCTCCGAACACCTTTATGCCTCTGATTCCTCTGTCTTTAGCTGCGTTAAGGCCCAATATCAGAGCCTCATATTCTGCTAAGTTATTAGTGACTTGAAAAGCCAGCTTAAAAGACAGATGTGTGCTTTCTTGCTCTGGAGATACCAGCACTACCCCTGCTCCTGCAGTCTCCCTAGAACATGCTCCATCAAAGAACATCTCCCAAACCTGACTTCCTTGCTCTTCCTCGGCCTGAACTATTGGTTTCTTAAGCTGCATTGATGCCTTCTAAGATTCTTCCATCTGGAGAATACATGCTCCAAAATCGGTGTCCACAGCATAAATGGGATGATTGGATGGATTCTTTTCATCACTGATGATGTATGTCAGTTGTGCTTCTCTGTACAATCTCCTGCTTTCTCCTCCAAAAACTGGGATAGTGGCATAAGACAGATCATTCTGTAATGTCCCACCTAGTCTCTTAATCCATCCTCTAGACAAAAGCATGCCAAATTTGGGAGGGACATCCGCTACCACAATATCCATCATCATACTTTTCATGGGCAGCTGAGTTAGGGTAATAGCTAAATCTTTAATCAACCCCAGACATTTCACCTTTCTTGAATCAAATGAGAATAAATCATGATATGGTCTGGTGATGTCAAGGCCTACCTCTTCCATGACAGCTTTAGGCATCAGATTGTGGCTGGCCCCAATATCTAGCAGGCAGTTGTGGAGGATTTTGTCATGGATGGTCAAGGAGACATAAAATGATGGAGAATTATCATCAACAGGTTCGATCATTGGGCTAAGCACAACTGCAGGCCTATCATCTTGAAAATTGACAGAGACAGTGGAAGTTTGTGTGGTTTTCAGCTCAAGAGCTTCAAGGATAGGCTTTTTAAACACTTCACTCTTTACCAACTCTACCAGAGGCACAGATATTTTTAACTTTTGGACTTCTGATTCAAAGCTGAAAGAGGGAGGTAACTTGTCAGAACCTCTTGAACTAGAGCTTTGAGGATGATTGGATTAGCTATCGGTCTTCTTTGTTTGTTGTTCTGTGACTCTGTTTGGACAACAGCTCTTTGGGCGAGATTCTCCTTGACATTATTTGCATTTGACCTCAGATTATATCTTCATTGCTCCTCAGTTTGTAGAACAGCCTCCCTATCCCAACTTTTATTATCTTGTTCCTACATAAAAGATTCTTCGTATGCAGCCAGTGTTAAAAAGGCAGCACTGCCTTTATCTTCCATGCAGTGAATTTCATCATCATCTTCAATCTGTTCCTCCTCCATGACTACATTTTGGAAAGGAGCTTTAACTCTTTGATCTTCGTTAACTTCTTTACCCCTCTGGATGATTTGCATTTGCTCATTTTCTCTCTTGAATGGATTTGGGTTTCTTGGAGAAAATCTGTTTGGAATCCTTGTTCCCAGAGTTCTGCTCAACCTCCAGCTTAGATATTTTAGCATCCAATGACTCGATCATCTTAGTCATTTTATCAAATTGGGGTTCGGAAGGTGAGGCAGAGGAAGAAGATGCCTCACCTCTCTGCCTCCTTCTATTAGCATGACTTCTGAGTTTTTCTCTAGCCATAATATTAGACTCTACTTCTAGCGCTATATCCTGCATGTCAGCCAGAGTAGCACATCTTCTTTCTCTCAACAACAAGCAGAAATCAGAGTCAAAGGCACTGGCATAGGCAAGTTTGGTAGAGGTGGGGGTAGGCTTTACTTCAGCTAGTATCTTACTATACATATGATTGAATATTTTATTAAAATCAGGCAGTGATTCCCCCTTCTCCCTCTTCAGGTTACCAAACTCAATATGGTAATACAGCAAGTCTTTTTTATCTCCCCGGTGCTTCAAAAATTCTTCATCTAAGGCTTCAATATCAGCAATAGCTTGAGGGGGAAATTCTTTGAACCACTTTCTGGCCTCTCCATCAAGGCCCTGGACAAAAACTCTCATCCACACATAATTTTCACTGATATCTAAGTTATCAGCATAGCTATAAAAGGACTCAAGGTGCTCTTCAGTTGTTACTCCTTCTGTACCAGTGAACTTAGGCATATATTTTTGATACTCTCCTGCAGGCATAGCATTCAAAGGAACAGGCAAGACCAAGGGTCCATACCTAGCAGCAATGATTCTTTCCATCTTTGTAGGTGCTTGCTGGCCTGCCATGACTGGGGTATGTGAAAGGATACTTGTAGATTGATTAGTATGGAACAATGAAATGGATGACAGAGACAAAAGGATGTTACGGACTGTATGGGAAGCTTTCTTTGCACTGAGATTCAAAGGGGAACTAAATGGACAAGGAGCTTTATGAATCTCTGCAGGTATTTCTTCACTAGAAATATTAGGCTTTAAATCTTCAAATTGTCTATCGTCAACTAAAAACTTCTCATGCAGAGACAAATAATATTTCTTGGGCTTACCTGATTATGATGCTCCTTTCTGCGATGTTTTCTTCGGGTTAACAATCTTCTTAAGGTCAGGCACTAGAACAGCTGGTGATTTCTGAGGATTTCTTCGAGTGTGTCTCACGAACTGAGCCAGGACTATAAGGTGGAGTCGCCAAAGGATGGTATTCCTCCAGTGGAGTCGCCAGATAGATGATTACAACCAGAAATGTGCCCAGACTTTGTCTATCATCAAAATCTGGAACTGTGTCATTTTCCCAGGGAAGCTGAGCTTCAATATCCTCTCCCCAGTAACGGCGCCAATTAATGTTAGCACCCCAAGAAACTCTCCTAGGTTGTATCTCGGAGATGCTCAGGAACATTATAAACTCAACAAAAATGTTGGAAATGGATGAATGGAAGGAATGATGCTTTTCCAAGCCAGATAACCACTTCTACTATGCTTAACTCCAGACATGGGTGAACACCCCCGGACTAAAAGGCTTTAGACCACCAATTACTCATAGTTTTAGGATTAGGTGAACATGGAGAATACTGACCACACCAGCAAATGCACAAGACCATGTGATGCCCGGCTACAACCAGTAAAGAGGTCTGAAAATCTATTTCCTAATGCATAGACAAGATGGCAGCGCTTTGGCATTAAGTAAACAGAAACCTGCATAACACATTCAATGATACATACTAGACATCAACACAGAGGTGGGATGACAGCCCCTCTAATACTAAATATCAAGAGCACATGAACAAATGCATAACAGGCACAGCCTAGAACATAGTAGAAATGGAAAGTGAGCAATTAACAGCAAAAGAAGCTTGTATTAGCTAAAAATGAAGACCAGACACTGCAAGTATCAAAGTAGTTACAGTCTCCAAAAGTTGAACCTTACATCAAAACTGTAACCATCAACCCTCATTATATATGTTTTCTAGGTATATATAGAGTTTCATTACAAAATGTTCTGCTATTTTATGCGTGGAGGGGTCATAATGGACCACCAACCACTTTAACTATCTAATATGGGTCTGTGCTGCAATATGCTTGCTTCCATGAATTAATTTGACATTCTCTGGTGCACTTTTGTACTCCTCGAGCGGGTGGAGTGTAATATGGATGGAATTCCATGATTGATAAATGTTGTGATCTACTCAAGGCACGTCCTCTTCCCTTCTCGGCCATCTTGTTTGTTGAATGCGGTGGTTGAAGAGTAATTGCGCAAAGTGGTGAACACTGGCCACCTGTGTTCTTTCGGGAGTAGGAAATGACCATGTTGCGCTGTCTATGCTCCTTAATCACCTCTGTTGCGGGCTGCATCGTGTTGTGTTGTCGCCTTTCCACTTCCAACCTTCTGCCTCTATCTCTCGGCCTCTTTTAGGTGATGGGATGGCTATTCGGGCTTTTGTGCTCTCTTGAAAAATGCTTAATAATGATTGTTTTCTGTTGTATACAGAAAACGCTGTAACACTTAGAAATCCTGCCCATTCTGCTTCTTTCGGACTTCAAAAGTCCTCAAGTATGATTAATTCCTTTATCGGGTCTGCTCTTCAGGTTGTTGTCGCATATCGCAGCCGACCAGTTCCCTCGCTTCCCTTTGTATTTGGAAATTCATGAAAAACGCTAGAAAACATGAAAAATTGCCTTTGGCGGACTTCAAAAATTATAAATTTCCCTTCTCGGACCCTTTCAAGTTAGATCTTCATCGCAATCGCAAGGCTCCAAGGCTCCCTTTGTATTTTCATTTATCTAACGAAAATATACCAAATACATCGAAAACGGCTTGTGCGCGGACTTGAAATTTTATGAGAAACCATTTGTAGTGCCATCGGGTCCGGCCCATTGGGTCACACACATTTATATGTAAAGGCCCTGCCCCTTTGGTTTTAGCCGATGCGACCCGCCGATCCGATCATCGGTGATCGTCGTTCGGTGGTGTTTTGTGCCCCTCCGTAAGTCCTCCTTTGATTTTTTGCCGATAGCGATATTGTTGTGGACCCGACAGGCATTGTAACATGGTTTAATAGCAACATCGCATCCGATAGGGGCAATCGGCAATCGGCCATCGGCAAAGTTATAGACATGACTTATAAAAGGCCTCCTAAAAGCTGCGATCGGCGATTGCGATTGTGACGTGGCATGTGGACCTTCCTGATATTTTTAATAAGCAACAATTCTTTGCATTTCGGTCTCTCTTCCTCCTGAAAGTTGCGATTGTGATTGCAATAGGATATGGTTGTCTACTAAATGAAGCGGCCCCTGTGTATGCCTTGGACCTTTTTGAGCACAACCAAGCAGACCAATTTTTTCTCTGACCATAGAAAACCCTCGTTGTATAGCAGAGCTAACAGAAATGACCTCCCATTTCCATTCTAGAATTGCAATCTACTGTAGCAGTCCACCTGGATTCTTACACTCTTCCTTCACATGCTAACAATTGAAACACCTAGCCACAAAATCTACTACATCCTTCTTTAGGTTTGGCCAATAATAAAATATCTTCACTATTGTCAATGTCTTCTAATAACTTGAGTGACTCGAATATGGTTTCGCATGAAACTCCCTCAAGATCACCTTCTTGAGCTCACTATTGTCTAGCACATATATCCTGTCTCTGAATCTAACCAATCCATCTGTGTTAAGGCAATAGTCCACATCTTGTGCACCTATACATGTACCTGTACCACTACATGTACATGTACTACCACATGTACCTCTACACATACTACCACTTGTACTCGTACATGTACCTATACTACCACCTATACTTGTACCTATACTACCATTTATACGTGTACCAATACTCTGTTGCAACCTGTGCATAATATCGATATATCTTATATCCTGCTAACCTGTCTGCAAGATCCTATCCTGTAAGTATGTCCCATAGGAGCTCATAGTTGTTAAGTGATTTACCGTATCCACCTGCTAAGAGCATCTGCCACTTTGTTCTCTTTCCCTTTAATGTACCTGATCTCAAAATCAAACTCACTGATCGTAGCCAACCGTTGAGCCTGCCTACCATTCAGATTCGGTTAGTCAAATAGATACCTCAAACCATTGTGATCACTCATCAATGTAAACCTCCTTCCCAGATGATAGTGTCTCCACATATTCAAATCATGTATAATCGTTTCCGACTCAAGATCATGTATGGGGTAGTTCTACTCGTGCTCGTTTATTTTTCGCGACTCATAGCATACCACCTGTCCATACTGCATAAGAACTCCACCAAGCCTTTTCTTGCAAGCATCTGTGCATATTACAAATTCTTTGTATGGATCTGCAATCTTTAACACCGGTGCATGTGTCAACAACTACTTTAGCTTCTCAAAACTAGCCTCACACTCCTCTGTCCATTCGAACTTCTTACCTTTCCTTTGCAACGATGTGATAGGATAAGCAATATCTTAGAAATTCCTGATGAACCTCCTATAATAACCTGCCAACCACATCAAAGATCTCACCTCATCTACATTTCTGGAAACTACCCTTTCCATGATGGCCCTTATCTTTTATGGATCTGCTGTAATGCCCTCCTTGGAGACAACATGTCCCAAGTAGTGTACCTCAGTCTGAAAGAAACTACACCTGCTGAGTTTAGCATACAATTGATGCTCTCTCAACAACCTCAATACCGCTGCTAAATGATCAGCATGTTCTTCCTCATTTTTAGAATATACCAATATGTCATCAATGAATGCAATAACAAACTTATCCAAATATGAACACGTTTTACAAACTTGTTAATCAAGGTTATCATTGATGTCAATATGACATTATTGGGATAGCAAATATTCTTGTGATGCATTATATGATGATGTCCTTGCTCATGATGACAAGTCACTCTTGTTTGATAAGAATGTCATTAATGAAGATGTCAAGCTATTAATGATGCCATTGTGATGTCAAGCCACTAAGAAGATGTCTTGTCCTAGATGCTTGAACTAACCATGAAAACACCATAACCTCATTTATCCTTGATCTTGATGAAGAAACCCTAGGAATCATGATGATGTTCTTACTCTTGATGAAGAAGCCTAGAACTCAAATGATGTCCTTACCCTTGATATTGAAGGACTATACATGAATGAACACACTTGATGATGTCATACGTGATGGCACTTGATGAAGGTATTGATGACATGGACAATGATTGGAGACATGACATGAAGGACTTGGAAATCTCGTAATGACAAATTAATAAATGTTGCACTATGGTTGGTGACATATCACTGCACTATTATTGGATACATGATGTTACACTATCATGATGATAGGAATGCTAAATACACTATCATGATGTCAGATACACTATCATGGTGACATGGATGACCTACATGATGACAAAACACTTGGGACACACTAATAACCTTCTTGTTTTCCTAATCATCAAGCCCTAATGACCTATTGTTGTCCTAATAATCTTCTGCACTAAATATTTCAAGGACAGTTACAAAAAAAAAAAAAAATTGGCATATTAGAGGCATCCTATCAACATGGGTCCTATACATGTAGAGTATATTTTTTCCTTTCTAATGAGCCCTAATTGGTCCCGAAACTCCCAGTAGTTGATGAGATAATGAATTTTCAAGTTAAAATATATATATATATATATATATATATATATATATATATATATATATGACATCTAGCTGACCTATAACCTATCCTTCATGTGGGCCTCCTTCCAAAGGTCACATCCCTTCATTTTCATAACATTATGTATATAAATATAGTCGCATACCTCCATTTCTACATTCAATTTCAGTCAAAACAAGAGCAGAAGTACAAGGAAATGAAGAAAGGAAAACAGAGATTGTTTGGATTTTCATTTTCTTGGTCGAATTCAGATTGCCTTGTCTAGATTACTTCTCAGCCTTGTGGAAGGAGGCACTATTTATTTAACCAAACATTGAAGGCTTGTTGAAGCATCTTGTTGAAGGGAAATTGAACATCTTGGAGAATATCTTAGCACAGCTCAGTGAAGACATCTTGAGAAAGACACCATTGTCTTGAAGAACCCTTGAAATAGTTTATTGGAGACTCCCTTGAGCATACTTTGGAAAGATACAGTTTGGACCTGCTTGAAGAAAGTTGTTGGAGACATCTTGGAGCTGCCTCTTGAGTATTTCTGGAACACACTTGATCATCCTTGCCCTTGGAGCTGACTTTGAAGATTTGTGGAGATCCTTGGAGGACATGATGCACTAGCCATCATGAGGTGACATTGGAGAAATTGTTTGGGTACCATGAAGAACAACAGAGACACCTTCATGTGAAGATCAAGGTTGTCATTGATGACGTGACGTGGAGACTAAGTGAAGGGATAGTTGAAGATTGACAGGGCTCATTGAAGAAGACAATGGGAATCGTGAAGTATAACCAATTATATCTTGACGAAGTAAACTAAGGGTTGGAGCCCAAGAGGTTGGAGCCTCGAAAAGACAAGGTTGATGTCTTCGAGGATAGGGTTGAAGCCCTAGAGGATTGGAGTCCTCAAGAAACTAGGTCGGAGCTTGAACCAGATATAGGGTTGGAGCCCTTGAGGTTGGTGCCTCAAAATTGACAAGGTTCTTTTGATGTTGGGGCTGCCCCTAACTCTAACTCAATAGAAACGTCTACCTCCCTATGAGGTGGAAACTCTAAATGTCCTCACGAAATACATCGTGAAACGGTTGTAGAACATGGTACCTGCTCAAAACATCTACATCCTCAACCTCCTTACCTTTGTCACTAGAGATATGCACTGCAAATAACACATGCCCTTTTCTATCGTTGTGCTTTCCCTGCATAGTTAACACCATCCTAACTGATGTGAATTTCTTCTTTCCTTGTAAGACTCTTGGCTCCCCGTTATCATGCAAGCACTTAATGGCCTTATCATAACAAGTCACCTTGGTTATATGAAGATACAACCAATCCATGCCCAACAACATATTGTTAGATCCCAACGGTAATACATGCAAATGTGATGCGATAGGCATACCATTCAAATAAAATTCACAAGCTCTTACCAAATGGTGAACTCACTTATTTGTACCTATAACCAACTACACTAACCAAGTTTCTGCATGCAATTACTTACTCAAACCACACTTATCCACCAAGTCAGGACTAACATAGCTATAATTAGATCCAGGGTCAATCAAAATAGAAATAACTTGATCAGAAAGTATATTGTCCATATCAATTGTAGATGCTTGATGGTCTACCTCTTTGTTATCCAATGTTGCATAGATATGAGGAACGCTCTGACCAACATCCCCAATAGTCTGTGCATCCTGTGCAGTATATATCTAAGGCCTACCACCCTGATTTTTAGACAATCTCTCCTGCGATGATCTTTGCCACAAGTCCAACATTGTATAGGCTTCCAACCTGCATCCTTATTTTTCTCCTTAGATTGATGCCCCTCATCCTCTATCTAATGCAGTGAACTTCTTATATGGTGCTTCATTCCCTTTATTACCTATGCCCTGAGGTCTTGCTAACTTTCTGTCCCTTTTTCCTTTATTCTTTACATTACCTTTACAGTCCCGCATAGTCTTAAATATGTGCTTTGATTGTTCATAACAATGCCTTAGCTTTCGGATGGTTTCCTCCAATGACTTAGGCTCATCAAACTCAATCATGTCTTTGAATGAAACCGCTAATCCACTAATGAACCTCTGAATCTTGGCCTTTTCCTCTGTGAGGTAAGGCACATACCTTGGTAGCTCCAAGAACCTACTAGTGTACTCCTCATCTGTCATCGATCCCATATTTAGCTTGTAGAATTCTTTTGCCTTGTCATCGAAGTATCTCTTCAACATATACTTCTTCTTGAATAGTCGCTCAAACTCACTCCAAGACAAGTCTTCACCATGAATACATCTGACATTCTTCACATCTTCCCACCAAATGTCTGCTTTACCTTTGAGACTGAATGTAGCTACTCTGGCTTTCATGTTCTCTGAATAGTCATATAACCTGAAGAACTTCCTCATGGCAAGAAACCATGCCTCTGCATCCTATGGTTTCTTCATCTCTCCGAAAAAATTAGGTGGCTTTGCTTTCTTAAACTCATCTGGAAAGTATTTGCTATCACTCCTCTTGTAAGGATGATAACAATGACAATCATAGTGTCTATATGAATCAGAACTAGAATATTACCTAACTCTATCCCTCCTCCTATCCGGAGTGTCCAACAATCTACCATCTCTAACCATGTCATCTTTATCTAACTTGTGGCCATCATGTGACTTACTACCATATGCCCCAATAGTTTGGTCCTCCTGCTCATAGTTGATCCGACGTGGTCCCTGTCACTATAAATCTGACAAACTCTAAAGTATCACAACATTCACCTCTACTTGTTTCTCGTGTGCCTGCATGATTCTGTCATTATTTGTATTACAACTCCTTATTTCCTCCTTTATGATTCTCAATGTATCTGCCAAACCAGAAGAATTCATAAAGCTATACTACTTGTTTAATTCGTAGGGAGAGTCCTTGTATTTTACTATCTTGCTAGCCATTTGATATTTCTTCATGCTAGGTAAATCATGTCAGCTAAACAAAATCAGAATAAACCAACATACCTTAGAATAGCTCATGGAGGATACCTTGCCTGGAAGATCAAAAAATCAGTGTGATACATGTATAACATAATCATGACAACATATAGAAACATAACACATGAGCATATAACCATGCAACCATCATTCTATCTAGGGTCCAGTCATCAATGCATGACCTTATCAATAACCCATACATGACCTCATGCATGACAACCACCACTACATCATTGTATACTTGACCACATGCAAACATTAACATGCATAAGCAATGCATAACCAACCATACATGTGCATAAACACATGTAATCAAGCATAAACGAACAATACTTGTAACCAGCCTACAAGAATGATACATGTAACCAAGCATACAAGAATGTAACCAAACATACGAGAATTTAACCAAGCCTACAAAATGATACATTTAAGTGACATATAACAACATGTAACCACTCATGACGATGCATCCCATAATAACAACATCAAGTTCCACATGGCGACATCACTACAACCATGATCAACATTATGCAAACGCAACAAGCACATGGAATTCAAGTGTAAGAGATATGCATGCACGACCAACATACAGCCCATCCAGTCTTAGGGGTGAACCATGCTATGGTACCACTCTATAACACCCTCCTCCCACATCTACCGAAGTCACGTTAAGGAAGTGGAACCGACGGAAACACACCATACAGACATTCAACATCAACATTAGGAGCCTCAAGAACCAATCCAACCTTGTTGCCAACCAGACCCTGGGTCCCACTAAAATTTTGGACCACTTGACCTCTCGATGATCTCATGTTATGGGCATGCCAGCGTCTAGGGAACTTTGGACACTGTCACATGCCTACAAGCCAGTGTCCAAGGACTATTTTGCACAGTGTTGTGCCAACGTCCACTGCATTTGAGCCACTTTTTTAGGCCCACAACCCAGGTCACTGCCAAAAATTGAATGACATCTTAAAAATAGTAAAATAACAGTGAAATGACAGTACAAATGCAATCACTTGAATAATACCTTGATTGGACCCCTACCATCCATGACTAGGATTTTATCAAACATATCACGAATATGTAATCTACAAGTGTAAATAACATATCTGAGCATAAGGGTCTCATACTTAGCTGAGAATCACTAAGAATCATTGATGCTCAACACATGCTCAACACATCAATAGCCATTTCATCCATTAGGTCATAGATACATTGTTCATTCATTTACTAGTAAAAACATGATGAGATTCATTCATAACTACTATCATAAAACATATATCTAACCAACATAATACCAACAGAAATACCAATAAAATCACAGCCATACGATCCACATATAAACCAGTATAATACTTTCAGAATACAAGGAGAAATAACCTCATATTGATGATGCAAAATCCAAACCCGAGATGGGACTTCCACGTTCCACTCGACCATAAAATGGCTAAGCCAAATCTCTCTTTAGCCATTCACCCTCGTGCCATATTCCAACCATGAATGTGGGATCTCATAGAACACATCAATCCAAAACTATCCATGGCTTCCAGAGACCATCCACATCAACCCATCAACAGTGATTCCACCCCACGGTTAGACATCACAAAACCATCATCATATTGGTCTCTATCCAAGCCTTCCATGGCTTCTAGAACTTTTTTTCCAACCAAGGCTTTGAAGACTAGTAACTCAACCCATAGTTGTCGTCGAGCTTCCAGGACTAGTAACTCAACCCATAGTTGTCGCCGAGCTTCTAGGACTAGTAACTCAACCCACCAAGGGCTTCCAGAGTGTTTGTCCAAACAAGGATTCTAGGACTACTAACTCAACCCAAGTTGTTACAAGGCTTCCAGAGCATTTTTCTAACCAAGGCTTCCAGGAACTAATTACTCAACCCAAGCTAAGGAAACATGAGAACCAACCAAAACAAAAAAGGAAAATAAACCCACAATATCCATGGCTATCCAAGAAATGGCAAGGCTAGGAAATCCATTGTCAATCTTGGCAATCCTCCATGCCAGCGACAAATCATGGCCAATAAACCACATGCGTATGTCATGCATGCCAAAACTAGTGAGGAAAACATACATGCAACTCAGTACCTGTAAGAAAATCTCATTGTAGCTGCTGCACCTAATGTCCTATTGCACTTTCCTGCTCTTCCTTTGCCTTCTTGCTCCAAAATCCAAGTATGCCACACCCTCCAAGAGTGCTTCAAGAAAAATATAAGTATCTAAGAGTATGAGAGAGAGAGAATAATAAGAGAGCTACAACACTGAATTAACAAAAGGTTACCAACTGGTCCTCAAAATCCTTTTTATGAATGGGGCCTCCATTTTCTTCATTTTCCATTATTTTCCTTCAATTTCCTCCTCACTTGCAACATGTGACCTTTCACCTCCCTTTTATCCTAATTTCCATTATTTTCATAAATAATTGTGCCAGAAATGCCATTTTGCCTTTCCAAATCCTTAGCCATTTCCTTTTCCAATTTCCTTAGCCATTAATAACCAAATGAACACCCACAGTACGATGTCTTACCCAACATTCAACTTGGAATAAGTGTCCCATCAACTGTGGTTATTATTTGGCCTTTATTAACTTTTATTACATGGAATTTTCAACAGGGTTGTAACAAAACCCTCCCCCTTGGGGGAACACCGTCCTTGGTGTTCAACCACACCTATAACCACAAAACTACTGTAAGAAATATATATTGTTGATGGAGTTTTATAACTTAGCTCGATGTAGTATTTACAATGATCAACCTGTTGAGAAGTAAACCAACATGAAAACATAAAAAACATAACATCATAATGACATGACACCCATACTGCTTATTGGAGCTTTATAACATAGCTCATGGTGGTATTTAAATCCATATACATATGTACATATACCAACATAAACAAAACATGTACCAAAACATATACCAAAGCACTATACCAAAACTTCTTTGCCTCAACCGGCAAATAGAGAAGGATACATAACCCACATCTTATCTGCCATCTCCCATGTAACTTCATCAGGCCCAAAGTGCTTTCATTTCATTTTAACTTGCTTGATTGCTTGTTTTGGAGCATGAGCACCTTTTTCTGCAATATACACTGAGGTTCCAATTGGAATACTCCATCTGGTTCCACCTGCAATACAGACCAAACAATCACATGATTAACATATTTAACATACTTCTTAAGCAATGACACATGGAAAACAACATGGACTTTCACTGTCAGAGGTAGTGTAATTCGATAGGCTACTGATGCAATCCTTTCAATAATACGGAAGCTTCCACAAAACCATGGTGTCAGCTTGGCACAAGATCCAATCCCTAAGGATCTCTTCTTCAGTTTAATACGCAGGTACACTTGTTCCCCGACCTGCAACTCCTTGAACAACCTGTTTTGATCTACATAGCTCTTTTGCCTATCACATGTTGCCTTTAGATTTTTCTTGATTACCTGCATTTATTGTTTCCATGTCTTCCAACATGTCTAGTCTGATCAAAACCTTGTTAACTGGATCACTCCAACTGACAGGAGTATTGCAACTCCGTCCATACAATGCCCCACAATAGACTAACCTTCAAAGACTCCTGATACCCATTGTTGTAAGCGAACTCTACCAGTGGAAGATATTATTCCCACTTCCGTTGTTGATGCATCACATACATCCTCAACATGTCCTCCAATGTCCTATTGACCCTCTATGTTTGTCCATCTGTATGTGGATGATAAGTTGTACTAAAGGCCAACTTTGTGCCCAAACCTGCAAATAACTCCTTCCAAAAATTGGAAGTGAACTTCGCATCCATGTCTGACACAATCTTCTTCGGAACACCATGCAATCTAACCACATCTCTTATGAATACCTATGCCACATCACTAGCTAAGAATGTAGACTTCACTGGAATGAAGTGTGCAACCTTTGTCAACCTATCCACAATAACCATGATGGAATCATATTGTCTCACTATCCTCTACAAACCTTGAAGTCCATGGAAATGACCTCCCATTTCCATTATGGAATCGCAATCGGATGTAGCAGCCCACCTAGATGCTTACACTCTGCCTTCACACGCTGACAATCGAAACAACTAGCCACAAACTCTGCTACATCCTTCTTCAGGTTCGACCAATAATAAAATCTCTTCACAGCTGTCAGTGTCTTCTGATAACCTGGGTGACCCAAATACGGTTTGGCTTGAAGCTCCCTTAAGATTACCTTCTTGAGCTCACTACTGTCTGGCACATATATCTTGTCTCTAAGTCTAACCAATCCATCTACAGTAAGGTAATAGTCCACATATTGTGCACCTGCACTTGTACTTGTACTTATACCAATACATGTACATGTACATGTACTACTTTATGTACATGTACCTATACTACCACCTATACATGTAAATGTACATGTACTACCACCTATACATGTACCTATACTACCACTTGTACATGTACCAATACTGTGTTGCAACCTATGCATAATCTCCATATATCTGACATCCCGTTGACCTACCTGCAAGATCTTATCTTGTAAGTATGTCCCATAAGAGCTCATAGATGCTAAGTGATTTACTTGTATCCACCTACTAAGAGCATATGCCACTCTGCTCTCTTTGCCTTTGATGTACCTTATCTCAAAAATGAACTCATTGATCGAAGCCAACCACAGAGCTTACCTACCATTCAGATTTGGTTGGTCAAATATGTTGGATTGTGTTATATGGTTTTCGGTCCATGGTATTGGATGCTTCGGCATGTATAAATATGTATTGTAACATTGAAAGGAACATAATGAAAAATCAATCTGGTAGTCCCGGTTTTGAGATCCAGGGGAAATCTTTGTGTATATGTGTTTTATGTGTTATGCTCTCGCATTGTTTATTTTCTATATTTTAGAATTTGTATGCAGGTAATATCTGTACGGGGTTAAAACCTACATTTGGTATCAGAGTTATTTTGGCTTCAAGGGGATGCCTTTGTTGCTGAGGGGTTTACCTCAGTCTTGTGCTAGACCTTGTTGAGTGGGAGATCTGCAGGATCGATTTTGGTGGTGAAAGAAGATGGTGAGCAGTGGAAAGATATAGATCAAGAAACTTAATGGTCAGAGTTTTAAGTTATGGAAACTCAAGATGGAGGATTTGTTGGTGGATAAAGATCAGTGGATCGCGGTAGATCCAAGTACTAAACCAACGGGAGTGTCTGATGAAGAATGGAAGAAGTTGGATCAGAAGGCAAAGAGCACAATACGATTGTGTGTCTTAGATTCAGTATTGCTAAATGTATCAGGGGAAGCTACAATGAAAGCTTTGTGGGAGAAGTTAGGGACTTTGTACCAATCTAAGTCTCTCGTGAATAAACTGTTCCTACAGAAAAAGCTGTATAACCTGAGGATGAAAGATGGAGACTCAGTGACAGAGCATCTGAACGCATTTAATATTGTGGTAAGTCAATTATTATCTGTTGATATTAAAATTTCAGATGAAGATAAGTGCATCAGTTTGTTGTGTTCTCTACCAGATTCATGGGATAGTTTGGTTATTGCAATAGGTAGCAATGCATCTGCCTTGCAGTTTGATGAAATAGTCTCATCCTTGCTGACAGAGGAGATGAGATGGAAAAATATGGAGAGCCAGAATGGTGATGCCTTGTTTGTACTAGGATGGTCCCAGAACAGAAACAAAAATAAGTCATCTAGTCGGAGATCTAAATCTCCAGGAAAACCTGTAAAGGTGGTTTGCTGGAAATGCGGAAAGGAAGGGAACTACAAAAGGGATTGTAAATCTAAAGCTCCTGAAAAAGGAAAGGGATCTGATGATGCTCCTTTTGCAGAGGCGAAAACCACCTCAGATGAAGGTGGGGATGTGTACTTGGATTCTTCAAGTACACATGTAGATCATGAAGCATGGTTCATTGACTCAAGTACATCCATTCACTTCACTCCCCATAGAGAGTGGTTCTGTGAGTATGAGAAATACGATGGTGATGATGTCTTCTTAGGGGATGATAGGAAGGCTAGAATTGTTGGTCACAGAAAAGTAAAGTTGAAGTTGCAAGGTGGAAGGGTTAGAACACTTCCGGGTGTTCTGTTAATACCTGCATTGGCCAGAAATCTGATTTCTATAAGCAAGTTGTATGATGCAGGTGTAAAAATAGTGTTTGAGAAAGATACCTGCAAGATGGTTCGGGGAGCACTGGTATTGATGCGGGGAGTTTGGATTGGAACTCTGTACAAGCTGCAAGGTATCACTGTTGTTGATGGGTGCAACATTTCAGTGGTTCCTGAAAGAGGAGCAGAAAATATAGTGGTCTCTGGAGAGAAGACCATGTTGTAGCATCAAAGGCTTGGACATATTAGAGAGAATGCCCTTTGAATACTTCATGGTAAATGTATGATAGAAGGTATGAGTAATAGCTCTCTGGATTTTGATTTCTGTGAAAATTGTGTATATGGGAAGCAGAATCGGGTGAGTTTCCCCTCTGGTGGTAAGAGGGTGACACAAATATTAGAGCTTGTGCATAGTGATGTGTTTGGACCTGTGAAGGTTCCATCACTAGGTAAGTATGTGTATTATGTATCATTTATAGATGGCTTATCAAGGAATACATGGATATATTTCCTTAAGAAGAAATATGAAGTCTTTGACAGGTTTAAATAATTTAAGGCTCTGGTGGAAAACCAGACAGAGAAGAAGACAAAGGTGTTGAGGTCAAATAACAGTGGAGAGTTTTGCAGCAATGAATTTGAAGAATTCTGTAAGAAGTGTGGTATAGCACGGCAAAAGACTACTCCATACACACCTGAGCAAAATGGAGTTGCAGAAAGAATGAACAAAACATTGATGGAAAGGGCAAGAAGCATGCTTAGTGGTGTCGGGTTAGGACAGGAATTCTGGGCAGAGGCAGTGGAGACAGCATGTTACTTGGTCAACAGATCACCTTCATCAGCGTTGGAGAATAAGACTCCATAAGAGGTATGGACTGGTAAGAAACCCTCTCTTTCACATCTGAGGGTATTTGGATATGATGCATATGTACATGTTCCAAAGGAGAAAAGAACCAAGTTGGATAGTAAATCTGAGAAGTGCATCTTTATTGGGTATAAGGATGGCTTAAAGGGTTATAAGCTTTGGAACCCAGTAACAAGGAAGGTTGTGTACAGCCTAGATGTGGTGTTCAAAAATGTGAAAGATGTTATTAAACATGAATTCAAACCAAAGGAACCTGAGAAGATAGAGTTTGAGCTTAAGGAGGAAGAATCAGACTCTACAGCAGAGGAGGAATCAAAAGATGAAGAGCCACAAACTCTGGGTGTGAGAAGATCAGTTCAAGAAAGAAGGCAGCTAGAAAGGTATAATCCATCTACTTTCTGTTCAAATTTTTCTTTATCTGTTACTGATGATGATCCCAGAATTGTGAAGGAAGCAGTAGATTCAGAGGATGGAAAACTCTGGAAAGAGACCATGGTTGATGAAATGGCATCTTTACACAAAAATGAGGCTTGGGATCTGGTGGAGTTGCTATCTGGAAGGAAACCCATTGGCAGTAAATGGGTGTTCAAGAAGAAGACAAATGCAGAAGGAAAGGTGGAGAAATACAAAGCTCGGTTGGTAGCAAAAGGTTGTTCCCAGGTGTCGAGAATTGATTGTGGTGATATTTTTTCTCCTGTTGCCAAGGTAGCTTCTATTAGATTACTTTTATTTGTTGTTGTTGCTTTTGATTTTGAGGTAGAACAGATGGATGTGAAGACATCATTTCTTCATGGGGATCTAGAAGAGGATATCTACATGAAGCAACCTAAAGGCTTTGCAGTGAAGGGTAAGAAATAACTGGTATGCAGGTTAAAGAAGTCCCTGTATGAGTTAAAACAGTCACCAGGGATGTGGTATCAGAAATTTGATACATTTATATGGGGACTTGGCTTCACCAGAAGAAAGGCAGATCACTGTGTGTATTTTAAATTAATTGGTGACTGTGTTATTTATCTGGTCTTGTATGTGAATGATATGTTGCCGTTTGGAAATGACAAAGAAATTATCCAAGATTTGAAGACCCAATTTTCCTCCAAATTCGACATGAAAGATCTTGGTGTTGCAAACTATCTTTTGGGCATGTAAATTAAAAGAGATCGGGCAAAGAGGAAGCTCTGGTTAAACCAGAGGAAGTATGTCGAGACAATACCGCAAAGGTTTAATATGCAGGATAGTAAACCGGTGAAGGTTCTTATTCCTATAGGTGTAAAGTTATCTGTTGAACATTGTCCCAAGACATACGAAGAGGAAGAGGATATGTCTTGTGTTCCATATGCAAGTGCAGTCAGTAGCCTGATGTATGTGATAGTTGTACTAGACCAAACATTTCACATGCAGTGGGAGTATTGAGCAGGTTTATGTCAAAACTAGGGAAGGAGCATTGGACAGCAGTGAAGCGGGTTTTCAGGTGTTTGTGTGCCACTAGCGATTATGGCTTATGCTATCAAGGAAGACTAGGATTGGACAGAGTTTTGGATATCCGTGGCTTTGTTGATGCGGATTGGGCTGGAGATCTGGATCAGAGAAGATCTACAAGTGGGTATGTGTTTAACCTATTTGGAGGTGCAGTTAGTTGGATGAGTAAGAAAAATCTATAGTGGCACTTTCGACTACAGAGGAAGAATACATGGCAGCCACTCATGCAAGAAAGGAAGCAATTTGGTTGCAGAGATTGTGTTCAAGTATGGGGTTAGTACAGGGAGCTATAAGGATAGACTGTGACAGCCAAAGTACAATTTTCTTGGCAAAGAACCCTGCTTACCATTCAAAGACAAAGCACATTGATGTTCAGTATCACTTTGTGAGGGATATGATATACGACAAAAAGGTGATGCTGGTAAAGGTGGACACTTTGAAGAATACTGCAGATGCATTAACAAAATCTGTGAGCTCTAAGAAGTTCTCTTGGTGTAGAGAAACAATGGGCATTGGAGGGATGGATAAATGACTAAGCTCTCATGTGGAAAGAAAACAATAAGTGGGAGAATGTTGGGTTGTGTTATATTCTTTCCATAGCTAGCCTATGTAGTCAACCGGGGGGGGGGGGGGTTAGGGTGGGGGCGGAGCCCCCCCTTTGTTATGCCGATTACGCAGTGAGGGGGTCACATGGGGGGTGGCAGCCCCCCTTGTCCAGGGGGTTTGAAGGGAGCGGGCAACACCCTGGGGAAAAAAAATTTCGACCCTATATTAGGTTGGGCGGACCTACCTATGGTTTTGTGCATGGTTTTCGCACATGGTTTTGAACGAGAGGGTTTTCGGTCCATGGTTTTGGACGTGATGGTTTTCGGTCCATGGTATTGGATGCTTTGGCATGTATAAATATATATTATAACATTGAAAGGAACATAACGAAAAATCAATCTGGTAGGCCCAATTTTGGGATCCAAGGGAAAATCTCTGTGTATATGTGTTTTATGTGTTATGCTCTCACATTGTTTATTTTCTATGTTTTAGAATTCATATGCAGGTAATTTTTGTATGGGGTTAAAACCTACAAAATAGATATCGCAGACCACTGTGATCACTCATCAATGTAAAACTCATGCATAGAAGATTATGCCTCCACATCTTCAATGCATGTATAATCATTTCCAACTCAAGATAATGTGTGGGGTAGTTCTGCTTGTGCTCATTTAGTTTTTGTGACTCATAGCACACCACCTGTCCATCATGTATAAGGACTCTACCAAGCCTTTTCTTGCAATCTGTGCATAGTACAAACTCTTTGTCTGAATATGCAATCTTTAACACTGGTGCACGTGTCAATAACTACTTAAGCTTCTCAAAACTAGCCTCACACTCCTCTATCCATTCAAAATTCTTACCTTTCCTCAGCAACAATGTTATACAATAATAAATTTGTGAGTTATTCTTGATGAACCTCCTTTAATAGCCTACCAACCCCATGAAATATCTCATCTCGTCTACATTCCTGAGAGCTACCCATTTGTTGTGGGGAAAAATGCCTATGCAGGACTATCCTATCCACCTAAGGTGTGACAGCGCCTTAGCAACAAACGAGTACAGCTATTCTAGTTTCTTCCTTTATGAAATGTGAAATAAGAGAGATCAATAGACTTACCGGTGTCTTCCGTTTGTCCCTCGATCCGGTCTCTCTTCTCTTTGGGTGTTCACAGCTACTTGCCTTCTTGCTTATCCAGTTTCAACTTCCTGCAAGATCACAAGAGAACAACTACTTGTGACAAGAGAACAGCTACTTGCGACAAGAGAAGAACACTACACAAGGACAAATATTCACATTCATAACTAGTTTAGGATTAGAAATAAACCAAATACACTAATACATTCATACATCAAAATACACCAGCATATAGGAGAAACCAAGATAGCTTTATTGATGAATAACAAGGTTCAGGAAGAGATACAACCCAGAGGGATCCAATCCAGCATCTCCTTCCCAGCAAATGGAATTCCTCTCTTTTCCCCCTTCAAAGCATTAAGCACCCAATGATTCCAATCTCAAACCAACATCAATTCTTTGCAATAACAAAATTCCAGCCCCTCGATCTCATGGAGGAGAGATCCATATATAGATGTTTGGAGAGAGGATGAGTCAGCTTGAGATCTGACTAGTGTCCTCTCCCTCTGTCAGTTCTTGAGTCCACTTGGAGGTTCTTGCTTCCACTTGGAGATTTGGAACCTCTTACTCATCACCAGTCGAATTCCCTGAGGCAAGTGTCATTTTGGAAGCTTCCTGGGTTTTGACACCTTGAGAAATGAGCCTGCCACATGTCCATTCTCGTTCAGCGCAGGTAGCCAGTGTTCCCTTTGACATTCAACGCAGGTAGCCAGTGTTGGCTTTGACATTCAGCGCAAACAGCTAGTGTAGCCACTGAAATGATCCTGAATTGACTTGTTTTTGAGCAGTTTCTGGTGGAGAACTTCTGTGAATTGTTGTGGTTTGTTAGCCTTGTTCCTCTAGGGGTAGGAACAACATGTTTAGGGACTTTGGATCCCTTAGATTATGGACATTTCATGCTCAATGCTGTAAGGCACAAAAATGTCTATAACAGTTGCCCCCTAAAGTATGAGGCTGTTTATCGGGTGAAATGCTTTATCAGGGGGATCCGAAGTTCATCCAATGCTGGGAGGAGACCTGTAATAAGATACAATACAATACATTATTTTTCATTCTGCTTTCATGATCTAGCTGAGGCGGGCATTCCCATGCTCAGCTTTATAAATTCATTTTTCTGTACATAGAACAAACAACCGTCTGATGGTAGACTGATAATTTTGATGAAATTGTCATCCTTTGAGTAGGATGATTATCTGCTGCAATGATGTACATGTCAATGTCTTTATCTTTTCTGAATATATATCGCAGCCCGGATGGATGAAACAAGATCCGGGGTCTTCAAACTCGTTCGATCTTCACTCTAAGTACAAGTCGATCCATGTGAGAAATGTTCTGAAGTCGAACATGGAAAGACATCGCTTGATTACCGGTCAATGATGAAAACCGTTAACAAGCGCGAGAGGAATCACCGATAATGATAATGACCCTCAAGGTACTGCAGTACAATTCACGTGGTGTGAATAAAGGACTTGGCGTCGAACACCACGCAAAATCTTTCGGTCGAAGGTCATTAATGTATACCTATCACCGGAAGTGAGAAACTTGCCATTGTGGCATGCAAGCTTCAAAGTACTGGAGGGGTTGTTCCTAGATCAACCTCTTGGATAATGAGCTGATGTCGACAAGAAGCAATCCGTCAAAGGAGGGCCTTGATGAATCCCACATCAGTGACACGGAACGGAGCTAATGATTTTAATGGAGGTGAAAACGATCTGTGACATATGATTCAGGGTGGCGGTCATGAAAGGATGAAGGATAATGTATGGCAGTGGATGGGACACGGTTGACTTTTCTAAACGACTTCTCTTGAACATATGGCGACACTGATACGATGGATCAGTAGCATTACCCCAAATATGGATGGTATGGCGAGACCATGGATGTGACCGGTGAATGAAACAACCCAACCCGATTGTGGTACAGAGGAAAAGTGTCATGTTCAAGAGCGACTTGCTACCATCAAAGTTTTCTTTAGTTTCTCCCAATTTTTCCCGTCATTGCTGACCAGTACCTCTTTATTTTTGTCAAGCTTGAGGAGGATAACATATGCTTGTTCTATAACCTGCCCTTCGGGTAAGCCCATCGCTATGTTTTAACGAGTCTAGCGATAGTGAAACTCGTTCTCGTCTAAAGACAAGTTTGTCGCTATTTAATGATTTTAACGAGTCTAACGACAAGGATAACTCGGTTCTTTTCATTTTTAGAGAGTCTGAAAAGATACATAAAGTTAACTCCAAAAGTCCTTTTTCGTCAGCTAATCCCTTAAGTCCGAAAAAGTATAAAACAATATAGAAGGGATGAGTTTTCGATAGTTTTAACGAGCCGAATAAAACAAGCGCTCGATCTTTTTGTGCAATAATCCCTCAGGTCCAAAAAAGATTAAAATCTAGAGGAGGGATAGCTCTTCCTGTCCCTTTAACGAGCTGGAAGGCCAAGGACTCGGCAATATTTTCATATTTTACGAGTCAGTTGAAAAGAGCTTAAAGAAGACTCGTCTTTTGAGGAACGAGTGATAAACAGGGTTAGCAGCTGATTCCAGGTACAGGTTGGAATTTTCCAATCACGGCAGTGTCACAAGGATGGCTAGGTGAAATCACTCTTCGCAGCTGTTCCTCAAAATGGGTAAACAAACATATGGAGGTGAACGATCAGCCAATGGAAAAGTGGAGGTGACGGTGCAAACACGACCAAGGCTTTAATGGCTGATGATATTACATTCACAATGGTTATTTACCGGGATAGTTCATTTTTTAACGAGCTTAAACGCGGGTGGAAACATTTGCTCGATCTTACGTTTATTTTTTAACGAGCATGAATTACGTGCTAAAACTGCTCGATCTTACGTTTATTTTTTAATGAGCATGAATTACGTGCTAAAACTGCTCGGATCTTGCGTTTATTTTTTAACGAGCATGAACTGTGTGCTAAAACTGCTCAATTACCCAGTCATATGATGAGAGTGTCTCATTGAGATTCTATTTTTTTACGAAGCTTCATCTCACAAAGCTATGCCCCGCATCCTTTCTTTATGCAAGTTAGGAAACGGCTAACCCAAAAAACAGATAAATAACCGCTCTTTGCTTGCATTCCAAAAGGTTTGCATGCCCCCAGGTATAAAGTACGATTTCAAGGTTACCTCTTTCAGGTTACCCGAAGATTGTCTCGTTAATATTTCAAACAAAACACTTCTTCGACGATATCTACCGAAATAGACAAAGGTGAATGACCTTAGTGCCAAACACGTAACTTTGACAAAAGAATCTTATCCTAGAATAACCCCTCTCCAGCAAGGGTGGGGTACAGACTAGTCATATTCTCCCGCGGAAACCTACTCTATACCCAAAGTTTTCCTGCCGAAGAAGACCAGGACGCATGCCCCATGGGTTCCAGTCATATCCTCCCGGATTACTCACGCTCATCAGGAGGACGGACCGTGGGTTGACACATTTCTTGCGTGAAGAGACCATTTAGGGATGGTACATGACTATTTGCGATGCGTGATCCGGGAAATGAAAGTTGGTCCACGAGCTTGACCACTCTTCCTTCATGCGGAAAACACATTACTCTAAAGAGTGAGGAGACTATAGCTCCCATGCAATATATATAGTCTCGTCCAAGGAGTAGGTTATAATCCAAGGGTCCTTGAACGACCATCACGTTCATTTGAACGGTCTTCCCTTTCAATGTTATGGGCACATTGGGGAGGATCCCTAAAGGTCGACTGGTTCCTTTATCAAAGCCTGATAGATTTCTCATTTCAGGCAAAAGCGCTGGCGAACCAAGCGCTTTCCAAGCAATAGAGGAAAGGATACTCACATATGCCCCCTCATCAATGATAGTGCCAGCCATTACCATTCTGTATATTTGAACGATAATCCTGAATGGTATGCTTGCTAGCAACCGGGGTCTGCCTAGTTGGTTCCAGTCGAAGGACACAACCAGGTTGCTTGGTGGTGGGACCGAGTAGACGGCCGGATATCACTCTGACGAACTTCCTTCCTACGATAAAGGAATGGGGGCATTGCCCCCTTGTTCATCAGAGTCAGTGTTGATGAAGAGAACTTGGACGGTGTCGTCTTTATTCTCCTCTGTGATGGTATCATTCGAAGATAGAGCCTCTGAAGGCAAAACTGGGTCAACTGCCGTATCAACCTTTTGACTTTCGTCAGGCATGGATCCAGACGGTTCATCTTCAATGATAGGTGCTTCGGCTGACCACCTGGACGGGCCAGTCGGGTTCTCAACTAGTGAAGGACTTGGAAGGAGTTTTTGATATCCAGGAGGAAGTTGCGCTCGTAAAATCAGGCGATCTTCCAAAACTCTTTTGGCCTCGTCTAAGAAGGGACAACGGTGGATGGCGTGATCGCCTTCACACAGTTTGCAGGGAAATCTAGATTTCCCTCTCTGTCCTGGGACTTCACTTTCACTAGTCGACGGTGAGCAGTCAACATGGCTATCAGAGGTTGATGCTACCGAATTGTGCAAACGGGGAGACCAGTCCCTTAGTATTTGAGGGATACAGGGACAATCTCTGTGGAAATGGTCTCCTTTGCATATGACACATGGCGATTTAGGCCTGGTCAGTGCTGTGTGTGGATTTTTGTCAGACGACACTTGTTTTCCCCCAGTCGCCTTTGGCTCCTTCTTCTTCTTCTCTTTCTTCTTCTTTTCCTTCTTCTCCTTAGGAACTTGGTTTTTTGTTTTACCAGTTCCGTCAAGCGAAGAGGAAGGAGGAGAGGAAGAGTTAGATGAAGTAGAAGGTTGGTCGGCAACCCTGGTCTGGTCTAACTGTTGACTCGACTGTTCAGGAATGGTGGTGTTCTGAACGACATTGGTTGAAAAGAGCCAGACTGGCAGGCCAATTGTCAGTCTTGGAAGCGACAATGTGGCCATATGGGGCGCACCAACATCTCCCCAAGAGGAGAAGGGACTAGGATTTTTACCAAGGGGAATTCCTTGGTTGGTGTGCTCCATTTTTTCAACCTAAAGATCAACGCAGGATTTAAAGGGTGATTGTTCCGTTTAAAATAAATTTTAACGACGCTTTAGACACAACTTGCTTTTTCACTTTTAAAGAGTCGAGAAAAAGCTAAAGATGACTCTAGTCTCCTTCGATGTTTTAACGAGCCCGAAGTGACAAATGCTCGGATGGACTTTTTCCGTTATAGAGTCTGAAAAAGGCCAAAAGGAACTGCTCTGGAGTTCTAGGCAGAGGGTGTGCCAAACTTTTCGCAAAACCACAGAATACTTTTTAGGGTACGGGCGGTCGATCTTCCTGAATGCTGTGTTCAGTGCATTGCGATCAGTAGGGCGGCCGACACGGCTTCCTAAGGATAAAGGTTTTATGCCTATAGGGGTCTCCCAATATATACGCGACGGTACGTGGGAGCACAATCCGTACTGGCACTATCGTCCCTCAGGAGGAATCACCCACCATCCACGAGATCGACAGTCACCAGGTTTAACGACGCCGGAACACGTCTCTAGCCTAGACCTCTATGTTGTGCGTTATGTTGCAAAGCGTTGTTAAGTTCATTCAATTTATTTTAGGTTGATCTTTTTAAAGTTTGCCTTTCAAGGTTCACCACGAGATGTATGATACAAATTCCTAAATGCAGTCTAAAGATGATAAGCAAGCTTTATATCTTTTCAACTTTGAAAATCCTAGCTACTAAGGGAAAAGAAAGACACCATCTTTTCTCAAAGAGCAATCAGCACACTCTAATGCACTTTTCCTAAATCCAACATGCAAACTATCAAATGCTCAATGCTGTAAGGCACAAAAATGTCTATAACACCATTCCATGATGGCCCTTATCTTTTCTATATCTACTGCAATGCCCTTGTTGGAGACAACATGTCCCAAGTAGTGTACCTTAGTCTGAAAGAAACTACACTTGTTGAGCTTAGCATACAACTGATGCTCTCTCAACAACCTAAAAACTACTGCTAAATGCTCAACATGCTCTTCCTCATTTTTAGAATATACCAATATGTCATCAATGAACACAATAACAAACTTATCCAAATATGGATGCAACACACTATTCATCAAGTACATAAATGTAGCTGGATCATTAGTCAAATTGAATAGAACTACAACAAACTCATAATGGCCATACCTCATCCGAAAAGTTGCCTTGTAAATGTCCTCCTCTTTGATGCATACCTGACGATATCTGGATCTCAAATCAATCTTCGATAACACCGCTGGTCCCTTCAACTGCTCGAACAAGTCATCAATCCTTGACAATGGATACCTTTTCTTGATGGTCACTTTGTTCAACTACTTGTAATCATTGCATAGCCTGAGAGTACCATCTTTCTTCTTCAAAAATAATACTCATGCGCCCCATGGTGATACACTTGGCCTAATGTATCCCTTTTCCAACATTTCCTTCAACTGTAGGTTCAACTCTACCAACTCATGTGTGCTCATCCTCTAAGGTGATTTTGATGTTGGAGCTTCCTCTGGCACTAACTCAATAGAAAAGTATACCTCCCTGTGAGGTGGCAACTCTAAAATGTCCTCAGGAAATACATCCTGAAACTATTGTCGAACTGGGTACCTGCTCAAAACATTTGCATCCTCAACTTCCTTACCTTTGTCACTAGAGATACGCACTACAAATAACACACACCCTTTTTTGTGACTTCGCTTTGCCTGCATAGTTGTCACCATCCTAACTGTTGTGGCTTTCTTCTTTGCCTGCATAGTTGTCACCATCCTAACTGTTGTGGCTTTCTTCTTTCCTTACAAGACTCTTGGTTCCCCATTCTTATCCAAGTACTCAATGGCCTTGCCATAACAAATCCACCTTGGTTCTATGAAGGTACAACCAATCCATGCCCAAAAACATACGTTATCATCCCAACGGTAATACATTCAAATGTGATGTTATAGGCATACCATTCAAATCAAATGCACAAGTTCTTTCCCAATGGTGAACTCACTTCTTTGTACCGGTAGCCAACTGCACTAACCAATATTATACATGCAATTCCTTACTCAAACCACACTTATCCACCAAGTCAGGACTAACATAGTTATAATTATATCCAGGGTCAATCAAAATAGAAATAACTTGATCACAAAGCTTACTATCCATCTCAATGATAGATGCTTGATGGTCTGCCTATTTGTTATCCAATGCTGCATAGATAAGAGGAACGCTTTGGCCAACATTCCCAACAGTATTTGTGTCCTATGCGATATATATATGAGGCCTACTACCCTGATTTTGCGGACAATCTCTCCTGCAATGATGTTTGCCACAAGTGCAACACTCTATAGGCTTCCAGCCTAAATCCATATTCTACTCCTTAGATCGATGAACCTATCCTCTATCTGATGCATTGAACTTCTTATATGTCATTTCATTCTCCTTATTACCTATTCACTGAGGTATTGCTCACTTTCTGTCCCATTTTATTTTGTTCTTTTCATTACCTTTCTAGTCTGGCTTAATCTTAGATCTGCACTTCGATTGCTCATAGCAATGCCTCAGATTTCATATGGTTTCCTCCAATGACTTAGGCTCATTGATCTCAATCATGTCTTTGACAGCAACTAGTAATCCACTAATGAACCTCTGAATATTGGCCTTTTCCTCTATTACGTAAGGTACATACCTTAGTAGCTCCAAGAACCTGCCAGTGTACGCCTCATCTGTCATTGATCCCATCTTTAACTCATAGAATTATTTTTCCTTGTCATGAAAATATCTCTCTGACAAATACTTCTTCTTGAATAGCCGCTCAAACTCAATCCAATTCAAGCCTTCCCCGTGAATACATCTGACATTCTTCACATCTTCCCACCAAATGTCTACTTTACCTTTGATACTGAATGTAGCTACTCTGGCTTTCATGTTCTCTGAATAGTCATGCAACCTTAAGAACTTCCTTATGCCAAGCAGCCTCTGCATCCTATGGTTTCTTCATCTCTCCTTCAAAAGTAGGTGGATTTGCTTTCTTAAACTCATCTAGAAATTATCCCCTATCACTCCTCATGTAAGGATGAGAACGATGATGATCATAGTGCCTATTTGAATTAGAACTAGAATAGTACCTGTGTCTATCCCTCCTCCTATCCGAATTGTCCAACAATATACCATCTCTAACCATGTCATATCTCTCTGACCTTTGACCACCATGTGATCTACTACCATGTGCCCCATTAGTTTGGTCCTCTTGCTCATAGTTGATCTGACGTGGTCCCTGTCGCTATAAATCTGACAAACTATGAAGTATCACTGCATTTACCTCTGATTGTTTCTCCTATGCCTGCATGATTCTGTCATTATCCACCTTACAACTCCTTATTTATTCCTTTCATCTTCTCAATGTATCTGCCAAATCAAAAGTATTCCCAACACCATACTGCTCATTTGATTCATAGGGGGAGTCCTTGTAGTCTACCGTCTTTCTAGCCATTTGATATTTCTTCATGCAAGGTATATCATGTCAACTAAACCAAACCAAAATAAACCATAGTACCTTAGTATAACTCGAGAAGGATACCTTGTCTGCAAGATCAAAAAATAAGCATGATAGATGTATAACATAATCATGATAGCATATATGTTGTGGGGAAAAATGCCTATGCAAGACGATCCTATCCACCTAAGGTGTGACAGTGCCTTAGCAGCAAACAGAGACAGCTATTCTAGTATTCTTCCTTTATGAATTAAGAATGAAGAGAGATGGATGGACTAACCGGTGTCTTCCGTTTGTCCCTTGATCCGGTTTCTCTTCTCTTGGAGAGTTCCCAGCTACTTGCCTTCTCGCTCGCCCAGCTTCAAGAGGTTTCTGCAAGATCACAAGAAGAGGACACTACACAAGACATGGATTCATATTCATAACTAGTTCAGGATTAGAAATAAACTAAACATACTAATGCAATCATACATCAAAAATACATCAGTATATAGGAGAAACCAAGATAGCTTTATTGATGAATAACAAGGTTCAGGAAGAGATACAACCCAGAGGGCTCCAATCCAGCATCTCCTTCCCAGCAAATGGAATTCCTATCTTCACCCCCTTCAAAGCATTAAGCACCCAATGATTCCAATCTCAAACCAACAGTAATTCTTTGCAATAACAAAATTCCAGCCTCTAGATCTCATGGAGGAGAGATCCATATATAGATGTTTGGAGAGAGGATGAGTCAGCTTGAGATCTGACTAGTGTCCTCTCCCTCTGTCATTTCTTGATTCCACTTGGAGGTTCTTGCTTCCACTTGGAGATTTGGAACCTCTTACTCATCACCAGTCGAATTCACTGAGGCAAGTGTCATTGAGGAAGATTCTGGAAGCTTCCTGGGTCTTGACACCTCTTGGAATGAACTTGCCACATGTCAACTCTCGCTCAGCGCAGGTATCCAGTGTTGGCTTTGACATTCAGCGCAGGTAGCCAGTGTTGGCTTTGACATTCAGCGCAGACAACTAGTGGAGCCACTGAAATGATCCTGAATTGACTTGTTTTTGAGCAGTTTCTGGTGGAGAACTTCTGTGAATTGCTGTGGTTTGTTAGCCTTGTTCCTCTATGGGTAGGAACAACATGTTTAGGGACTTTGGATCCCTTAGATTATGGACATTTCATGCTCAATGCTGTAAGGCACAAAAATGTCTATAACAGTTGCCCCCTAAAGTATGAGGCCGTTTATCAGGTGAAATGCTTTATCAGGGGGATCCGAAGTTCATCCAATGCTGGGAGGAGACCTGTAATAAGATACAATACAATACATTATTTTTCATACTGCTTTCATGATCTAGCTGAGGCGGGCATTCCCATGCTCAACTTTATAAATTCATTTTTTCGTACATAGAACAGACAATCGTCTGATGGTAGACTGATAATTTTGATGAAATTATCATCCTTTGAGTAGGATGATTATCCGCTGCAATGATGTACATGTCAATGTCTTTATCTTTCCTGAATATATATCACAGCCCGGATGGATGAAACTAGATCCGGGGTCTTCAAACTCGTTCGATCTTCACTCTAAGTACAAGTCGATCCATGTGAGAAATGTTCTGAAGTCGAACATGGAAAGACATCGCTTGATTACCGGTCAATGAGGTAAATCGTTAACAAGCGCGAGAGGAATCACCGATAATGATAATGACCCTCAAGGTACTGCAGTACAATTCACGTGGTGTGAATAAAGGACTTGGCGTCGAACACCACGCGAAATCTTTCGGTCGAAGGTCATTGATGTATACCTATCGCCGGAAGTGAGAAACTTGCCATTGAGGCATGCAAGCTTCAAAGTACTGAAGGGGTTGTTCCTAGACCAACTTCTTGGATAATGAGCTGATGTCGACAAGAAGCGATCCGTCAAAGGAGGGCCTTAATGAATCCCACATCAGTGACACGGAACGGAGCTAATGATTTTAATGGAGGTGAAAACGATCTGAGACATATGATTCAGGGTGGCGGTCATGAAAGGATGAAGGATAATGTATGGCAGTGGATGGGACACGGTTGACTTTTGTGAACGACTTCTCTTGAACATATTGCGACACTAATGCGATGGATTGGTAGCATTACCCCAAATATGGATGGTATGGCGAGACCATGGATGTGACCGGTGAATGAAACAACCCAACCCGATTGTGGTACGGAGGAAAAGTGTCATGTTCAAGAGCCACTTGCTACCATCAAAGTTTTCTTGAGTTTCTCCCAATTTTTCCCCAGTCATTGCTGACCAGTACCTCTTTTATTTTGTCAAGCTTGAGGAGGATAACATATGCTTGTTCTATAACCTGCCCTTCGGGCAAGCCCATCGCTATGTTTTAACGAGCCTAGCGATAATGAAACTCGTTCTCGTCTAAAGACAAGTTTGTCGCTATTTAATGATTTTAACGAGTCTAACGACAAAGATAACTCGGTCCTTTTCATTTTTAGAGAGTCTGAAAAGGTACATAAAGTTAACTCCAAAAGTCCTTTTTCGTCATCTAATCCCTTAAGTCCGAAAAAGTATAAAACAATACAGAAGGGATGAGTTTTCGACAGTTTTAACGAGCCGAACAAAACAAGCGCTCGATCTTTTTGTGCAATAATCCCTCAGGTCCAAAAAGATTAAAATCTAGAGGAGGGATAGCACTTCCTGTCCCTTTAACGAGCTGGAAGGCCAAGGACTCGGCAATCTTTTCATATTTTACGAGTCAGTTGAAAAGAGCTTAAAGAAGACTCGTCTTTTGAGGAACGAGTGATAAACAGGGTTAGCAGCTGATTCCAGGTACAGGTTGGAATTTTCCAATCACGGCAGTGTCACAAGGATGGCTAGGTGAAATCACTCTTCACAGCTGTTCCTCAAAATGGGTAAACAATCATATGGAGGTGAACGATCGGCCAAATGAAAAGTGGAGGTGACGGTGCAAACACGACCAAGGCTTTAATGGCTGATAAGGTTACATTCACAGTGGTTATTTACCGGGTAGGTTCATTTTTTATTTTAAAATGAGCTTAAACGCTGGTGGAAACACTTGCTCATTGCTTATGTTTATTTTTTAACGAGCATGAAGTCCGCGTTAAAACTGCTCGGATCTTGCATTTATTTTTTAACGAGCATGAACTGTGTGCTAAAACTGCTCGAATAACCCAGTCATATGATAAGAGTGTCTCATTGAGATTCTATTTTTTATGGAGCTTCATCTCACAAAGCTTTGCCCCGGATCCTTTCGTTATGCAAGTTCGGAAACGACTAATCCTACAAGTTTAAAGGGTTAGACCTACAGGTTTAAAGGGAGGACCTAAAAATTTTAAAAATAAATAGCCGCCCCTTGCTTGCACTCCAAAAGGTTTGCATGCCCCCAGGTATAAAGTACGATTTCAAGGTTACCTCTACTTCATTTCCGTCAAAACATTCGTTTCACCGAGAGAGGCCTACCTCTTTCAGGTTACCCAAAGATTGTCTCGTTAATCTTTCAAACAAAACACTTCCTCAGCAATGTCTACCGAAGTAGACAAAGGTGAGCGACGTAACCCGCCAACTCACATAACTTTGACAAAAGAATCTTATTCTAGAATAACCCTCTTCCTAGACGGATGGGGTACAGACTAGTCATATTCTCCCGCGGAAACCTACTCTATACCCAAAGTTTTCCTGCCGAAGCAGACCAGGACGCATGCCCCCTGGGTTCCAGTCATATCCTCCCGGATTACTCGCGCTCATCAGGAGGACGTACCGTGGGTTCAGACACTTCTTGCGTGAAGAGACCATTTAGGGATGGTATATGACTATTTGCGATGCGTGATCCGGGAAATGAAAGTTGGTCCACGAGCTTGACCACTCTTCCTTCATGCGGAAAACTCATTACTCTAAAGAGTGAGGAGACGATGGCTCCCATGCAATATATATAGTCTCGTCCAAGGAGTAGGTTATAATCCAAGGGTCCTTGAACGACCATCACGTTCATTTGAACGGTCTTCCCTTTCAATGTTATGGGCACATTGGGGAGGATCCCTAAAGGTCGACTGGTTCCTTTATCAAAGCCTAATAGATTTCTCATTTCAGGCAAAAGCGCTGGCGAACCAAGCGCTTTCCAAGCAATAGAGGAAAGGATACTCACAGATGCCCCCTCATCAATGATAGTGCCAGCCATTACCATTCTGTATATTTGAACGATAATTCTGAATGGTATGCTTGCTGGCAACCGGGGTCTGCCTAGTTAGTTCCAGTCGAACGAGAAAACTAGGTTGCTTGGTGGTGGGACCGAATAGACGACCGGGTACGACTCTGACGAAGTTCCTTCCTGCGATAAAGGAATGGGCAAATTTCCCCCTTGTTCATCGGAGTCTGTGTTGATGAAGAGAATTTGGACGGTGTCGTTTTTACTCTCCTTTGTGATGGTATCATTCGAGGATAGAGCCTCTGAAGGAAAAACCGGCTCAACTGTCGCCTCAACCTTTTGACTCTCGTCAGGTATGGATTCAGACGGTTCATCCTCAATGATAGGTGCTTCGGCTGACCACTTGGGCGGGCCAGCCGGGTTCTCAACTAGTGAAGGACTTGGCAGGAGTTTTTGATATCCAGGAGGAAGTTGCGCTCGTAAGATCGGGCGATCTTCCAAAACTCTTTTAGCCTCGTCTAAGAAGGGACAACGGTGGATGGCATGGTCGCCTTCACACAGTTTGCAGGGAAATCTAGCTTTCCCTCTCTGTCATGTGGCTTCACTTTCACTAGTTGACGGTGAGCAGTCAACATGGCTATCAGAGGTTGACGCTACCGAATTGTGCAAACGGGGAGACCAGTCCCTTAGTATCCGAGGGATGCAGGGACAATCTCTGTGGAAGTGGTCTCCCTTGCATATGACACATGGCGATTTAGGCCTAGTCAGTGCTGTGTGTGGATTTTTGTCAGACGACGCTTGTTTGCCCCCAGTCGCTTTTGGCTCCTTCTTCTTCTTTTCCTTCTTCTCCTTAGGAACCTGGTTTTTTGTTTTACCAGTTCCGTCAAGCGAAGAGGAAGGAGGAGAGGAAGAATCAGATGAAGTAGAAGGCTGGTGGGCAATTCTGGTCTGGTCTAACTGTTGACTCGACTGTTCAGGAATAGTGGTGTTCTGAACGACATTGGTTGAAAAGAGCCAGACCGGCAGGCCAATTGTCAGTCCTGGAAGCGACAATGTGGCCATATGGGGCGCACCAACATCTCCCCAAGAGGAGAAGGGACTAGGATTTCCACCAAGGGGAATTCCTTGGTTGGAGTGCTCCATTTTTTCAACCTAAAGATCAAGGCGGGAATAGGGGTGATTGTTCCGTTTAAAATAAATTTTAACGACGCTTTAGACACAACTTGCTTTTTCAATTTTAAAGAGTCGAGAAAAAGCTAAAGATGACTCTAGTCTCCTTCGATGTTTTAACGAGCCCGAAGTGACAAATGCTCGGATGGACTTTTTCCGTTATAGAGTCTGAAAAAGGCCAAAAGGAACTGCTCTGGAGTTCTAGGCAGAGGGTGTGCCAAACTTTTCGCAAAACCGCAGAATACTTTTTAGGGTACGGGCGGTCGATCTTCCTGAATGTTGTGTTCAGTGCATTGCGATCAATAGGGCGGCCGACACGGCTTCCTAAGGATAAAGGTTTTATGCCTATAGGGGTCTCCCAATATATACGTGACGGTACGTGGGAGCACAATCCGTACTGGCGCTGTCGTCCCTCAGGAGGAATCACCCACCATCCACGAGATCGACAGTCACCAGGCTTTACGACGCCAGAACACGTCTCTAGCCTAGACCTCTATGTTGTGCGTTATGTTGCAAAGCGTTGTTAAGTTCATTCAATTTATTTTAGGTTGATCTTTTTAGAAGTTTGCCTTTTGAGGTTCACCACGAGATGTATGATACAATTCCTAAATGCAGTCTAAAGATGATAAGCAAGCTTTATATATTTTCAACTTTGAAAATCCTAGCTACTAAGGGAAAAGAAAGACACCATCTTTTCTCAAAGAGCAATCAGCACACTCTAATGCACTTTTCCTAAATCAGACATGCAAACTATCAAGATGCAAATGCACAATGTAGGTGTTTGTTTTCCGCTTTCTTAGTATTGATGCCTACAAAGAAAGGTTTTTGTACAACTTTGAATTTGCTTTTAAATGACAAATACAAACAAGTTTACTTTTTCGAAATCAGAGAGGGTAGAAGAGATTACAACACTTAATGATTTTCGAAATGAATACTTGTTTCGACACTTAAAAGAGACAAACTCAAACCAATAAGCAAGAGTAAATGTATAATCAACTGCAAACAGCCAATGAACTCTCTTCTAAGATCACAATCAACAGATCTGAATTAAGGGCTACAGGATGACTATTTCACTCATGCAAAGGAAAACTGTAAATGACGCCACAAACACATAAAAACACTCACAGTCTTTTTGTACAAAAGGAGGCGGAATTTAAGCAGAGAAAAGGAGTTATCAGACTGGTACCTATGCTGGTTACAGGCTGCAAAAATCAGAGATCAAAACAAGGCAAAACAGAGAAGAGAACCCCAGCTGCACAAGGCCAAACTGATTCAGCGCAACCTCAACACAGGGGTTTTGACATTCAGCGCAGGTAGCCTTCACGGGACCTGCGTTGAAATGCAGAATCCCTTCACAGGGTCTGCGCTGAAGGAGAAACTCTCGTTTCTCACTGGTTCTGGGTCACAGATTGCTATTTAATCTATTGTTTCAGGCCAAATAAAAGCAACAAGCAAGGTGTAATCAAAGGGATGCTTTGAGGGAGTACTAAGATCTATCACAAAGGATTATCAAATCATTTGTGAGTCCATTGTTCAGATCATAGACAAGTCCAGTGATTGGATCAAAGCAGCCACTGTCTACTTTGCATCTGGGAATAGCAAATGCAGTTCGATTGTTGCTGTCAAGTCTATGAAACAAATGATGATAGAAACACAAATAAAATGACTAAACAGATCTCCCCAGCGGAGTCGCCAATTTGTTGTGGGGAAAAATGCCTATGCAGGATGATCCTATCAACCTAAGGTGTGACAATGCCTTAGCAACAAACAGAGACAGCTATTCTAGTATTCTTCCTTTATGAATCAAGAATGAAGAGAGATGGATGGACTAACCGGTGTCTTCCGTTTGTCCCTCGATCCGGTTTCTCTTCTCTTGGAGAGTTCCCAGCTACTTGCCTTCTCGCTCGCCCAGCTTCAAGAGGTTTCTGCAAGATCACAAGAAGAGGACACTACACAATGTTGGAGTGATGCACAACTAAATTAATAAACAAGATAACACAGCAGAAAGAATCATGCACAGAAAACACAGCTTTTAACGTGGTTCACCCAACCAATCTGGGCTACGTCCACACAACATAGGCATCGGCAATTTTATTATTCAAACTGGAGATTACATAATGAAATCCTCACAAAACTCTGACCCTCTCAGCAAACCATCTGAATGGTTGCCTGTTATATAGCATAGAGAATCTAACAGCCTCATTAACTCCCTCACATCAAATATAGGAGGCATTAACTCCCTCCCAACAACCTGGAGCTAATCTAGGAACTGAATTTCTATTGTTGTCATCAGCTGAGATTTTTTCCTATTTTGCTACAAACAGAAAATCTCAACAATCTCCACCTTGACAACAATTCGCCTGATGCCCTGTTATTATTATTTTATCTTTTCTGCAAGCCAAGAGAAGCCAAACACCAGGGTAGCTTCTCCAACAAAACTGGTTTCGTGAACATGTCTACACAGTTCTCCTTTGTATGCACCTTTTCAAGAGAGACTCCCCTTTCAGTGATAACCTGTCTTACAAAATGGTACTTAATTGGAATATGCTTTCATTTACTATGATAGGCTGGATTCTTAGCCAAATGTATTGCACTTTGACTATCACAAAGTAACCTGATGTTGTCCTGTAACCTACCAAACTCACCAAGCAAACCTTTCAACCAAACCGCCTCTTTGCAAGCATGAGAAGCAGCAATGTATTCTGCTTCAGTAGTGGACAAAGCAACAATATTCTGTAGCTTTGACATCCAGCTTATAGCTCCACCTGCAAGAGTAAAGACGTACCCTGAAGTTGATCTTCTCTTATCCAAATCACCTGCAAAATCGGAATCAACATATCCGCAAACAAATTCACTACTCTTATTGTAAGAAATACAATAACTACTTGTGCCTCTCATACACCGAAGCACCCATTTCACTGCTGACCAGTGCTCTTTACCCGGATTTGCCATGTACCTGCTGACAAACCCAACTGCATGAGAAATATCTGGTCGCGTACACACCATCGCATACATCAAACATCCTACTATATTGGCATATGGAATTCGAGACATATAATCCTTTTCTTCATCTGTATTAGGACATAAACTCGAAGAAAGCTTAAAATGGGAAGCTAAAGGGACTGACACAGGCTTCACATTATTCATACCAAACCTCAAAAGTATTTTCTCAACATACTTCTGTTGTGATAGCCACAGCTTACCATTGCCCCTGTCTCTGAAAATCTCCATGCCCAAAATCTGTCTTGCCGCTCCTAGATCTTTCATATCAAACGTCCTTGCCATCTGAGTCGTCAACCTGTTGATTTCTTCAATGCTTTTGCTTGCTAAAAGCATATCATCAACATACAACACCAAGATAATGAATATGCCATTATTCAACTGTTTAAAATAAACACAATGATCATATTCACTTCTAACATATTTCTGACTCAACATGAAAGAATCAAACTTCTTATACCACTGCCGAGGCGACTGCTTCAGGCCATATAATGACTTCTTGAGCCTGCAGACAAATTTCTCATTGCGACGCTGAACAAACCCTTCCGGTTGTTCCATATAAATTTCCTCATCTAAATCACCATGTAGAAATGCAGTCTTAACATCTAATTGCTGCAACTCTAAATCAAACAAAGCCACTAATGCTAACACAATTCTAATTGAAACAATTTTAACCACTGGTGAAAAACTCTCATGAAAGTTTATGCCAGCTTTCTGAGAAAACCCTTTTGCAACCAACCTCGCTTTGTACCTGTCTTCCGTATCATTCACACCCCGTTTCACCTTGAACACCCACTTGCATCCCACAGTTTTCCTGCCTTTAGGAAGTTCAACCAGATCCCACGTGCCATTCTTACCTAAGGCCATCATTTCTTCCTTCATGGCTGCTTTCCATTTGTCACTATTTGAACCTTCTACAGCTTCCTCATAACACAAAGGTTCATCATCATTAGCGATCAAAGCAACTGAAGTAACATGATCATCATACCTTCTCGGAGGACGTTTGATCCTTGTAGACCTCCTTAAGAATGTTTCTGGTGCTTCCACAATTGGCTGTCTATCATCTGTAGGAACTTCTTCATGATTGCCATCTGAGACCTGTTCATGACCTCCATCTGAACCCTGTTCATAATCTGATTCTGAAACCTGTTCATGACTAGAATCTGAACTATGGTCGTTATGACTATCATTAGAAATGTTGTCAAACTGAATATGCTGGAAATCAGATACATCATCCTGTTTCAATCTACTATTTACATCTAACTGTACAAGAGAGGATTCATCAAACTTTACATCTCTGTTGATGATGATTTTGCGGGTAGTAGGATCCCACAATCTAAATCCCTTTGTTCCATCACCATACCCAACAAAGACATACTTTTTCGATTTCGGATCTAATTTAGTTCGCTGATGTTTAGGCACTAGAGCATATGCATCACAACCAAACACTCTGAGTTTAGAATAGTCACAAGGGTGTCCTTTCCATACCTCTTGCGGAATCTTGCAGCCTATTGCCGTTGATGGAGATCGGTTTATCACATAGCAAGCTGTTGCCACTGCTTCCGTCCACAACTCCTTTTGCAACCCGGCGTTACTCAGCATACACCTTGCTCTTTCTAGAAGAGTCCTGTTCATGCGTTCAGCAACTCCATTCTGCTGAGGAGTATAAATCGTGGTCTTATGTCTTTCAATCCCTGCATCCTTGCAATAGCTGTCAAACTCCTTGGAGGAAAACTCACCACCATTGTCAGTTCTTAAACACTTTATTGTTCTACCAGTGTTGTTTTCTACCAATGCTCTAAACTGCTTGAAAACTGTAAAAACATCAGACTTCTTTTTCAACATGTAGACCCATACTTTCCGAGAAAAGTCATCAATAAACGACACAAAATACGACGAGCCACCATACGATGCTGTAGGGGCTGGACCCCAAACATCTGAATGAATATAATCAAGTATCCCTTTACTAGTATGTTTGCCTGTTTTAAACTTTTGTTTACTTTGTTTTCCAAACAAGCAATGTTTACAGAAATCTAACTTTCCAGATCTTAGATTAGGAAGTAACTTTCGGTCAGCCAAAATTTTCAATCCTCTCTCACTCATATGCCCCAATCTTTGATGCCATAAGTGAATGGAACTACTGTCATGTTCAGACACAGACACATGATCTGACCCAGTTCTACCTTCTAACTGAAATAGATTTCCTACTTTCTTAGCTTTCATAACTAGTAAAATGCCTTTGTAAATTTTCATTACTCCACCTTGAATTATAGTTTTATATCCATTTGAATCAAGTTCTCCTAATGAAATCAAATTTTTCCTTAAATCTGGTACATGCCTCACATCTGTTAATATTTTTGTTGTGCCATCAAACATTTGCAGTTGTATGCTCCCAATTCCCACAATATTACATGTTACATCATTACCCATGTACACAACACCATCATCAACTGATCTATATGTTTTAAACCAATCTCTATGTATACACATGTGGTTAGATGCCCCGGAATCTAACAACCAATGTTGATCATGTTTTGAAACATTAACAGACAATACCTCATCACTGATACCTGAACCTGTATCTGTGGTGTTGGCTTCCTTCTTTTCTGTTGAAGAGCCTTCTTTAGCAGCCTGCTTTCGCTTCCAGCAATCCTTTTTCAGATGTCCAGCCTTGCCACAATGCCAGCACTTCGCCTTTGGTTTCTTTCCTTTGGACTTTGAGCGAGAGTCGCTATGCTTTCCTCGGAGTGTCTCTCTCGTGAGCGACCTCTAGCCATCATTACCTCTGATGTAGAGGTGTCTGCATTCGACCTCTTCCTCGTCTCCTCAGCCAACAAGGCTCCAACAACATCGTCAAACTCAAGGATTTCTGATGTACTAAAGCTTATGGAAGTAACAAAGTGATCCCAGGATTCAGGCAAAGAACATAATATAGTTATTGCCTTATCCTCTGAATCAAATTTCACATCTAGACTGTCTAATTGCACCAGTAAGGTATTAAAAACATTCAGGTGATCAGCAATCGAGGTACCTTCTTTCATTCGCAAACCGTAAAGCTGTCGTTTCAGGAGAATCCGATTTGTCAAAGATTTCGTCATATAAAGCTTCTCAAGCTTCGACCACAAGCCTACGGCGGTTTTCTCTGACACAATGTTGAACAGAACATCGTCCGCCAGACATAACCGAATTGCGCTCAGAGCTCTATCGTCCATCTCATCCCATTCATCCTCCGTCATAGAAGGAGGTCTTTTGTTTTTCCCCAACAGCGCTTTCGCCACACCTTGTTGAACCAGCAGATCATGCATCTTGACCTTCCAGATCTCGAAATTATTTTTCCCATTAAATTTCTCTATTTCAAAAAGGCCACTTTATGTTTTGGCCATCTTGTATCAGCAAAAAACAACACAGTAATCTCCAAAACTAACGTTTAAATACCAGCAATTTAAAAATCAAACTGCTTATGCCTTTGTTTTTACACAACCAAAAAACTGCCTATGCCTTTGTTTTTACACAACAAAAAAAAAAATTGCTGTGAATTACAATACATTTAAAGACCACCGCCAAAATAAAAATAAAAACAAATTCCCTGCTTCTGGCTCAAAAAAAAAATTGCAATATGCATGCGCACTTAGATGCCTTTTTAAACAAAAAAACTGCCTATGATAATGTTTCGGGCAAACAGTGTCGCAGAACTGAGCATCCACTGAGCAATTACTCTGAAATTACAGGAACCACAGAATTATGGCTCCAGGATTGGACGTTCCTGTGAACGTGGCAAAACAGGTGGAATTACTGAAGCAAGATGGCAATACTTACTTCAAGAAAGATCATCTATGTGCAGCCATCGAGGCTTATACACAGGCTATAACTCTATGCCCGAATGTTACCGTCTATTGGACTAACAGAGCTCTTTGCCATAGGAAACACGACGATTGGGAAAAAGGTCGAATCTGATTGCAGGAAAGCTTTAGAGCTCGACGTCAATTCTGTCAAGGTCAGTATTAACGCTGTTTTGAACATGCCATCAAGGAGTAAATGACATCAAATGCTTTCAGCCCTTGAGATTGGCTTTGAAAATATGTAGATGGCGGATGTAGGAAACCCGTATGGTAATCACATGCTGCTGCCAATTGACGTGGTTCAGGTAATCTCTGCGCATTCCTTGTCCAGGCTCCGGCAACCAATCAAAGGTTATAGCAGCGACCAAACAAAAAATTGTATCAACACATACCTCCAATCAAACAAACAGCATGTTTTACCAACGCGCAGGGTTGTCAACGCACAGCCAATATGCACCCATAACAACGCTCCACCAGGTATATCAGTGCTCACGCAAGGCTCCAGTACAGCTTCACGCACGCTGGTAGATCATGAACAGCGCTCCGGCACGTAGGTAGCTCAGCGCTCCGTTACATCAATTAACAACCATGCGCGCAGCGTTCACACGCTGCCAGCAATCCACTCACAGAACAATCCACGTCTCCAGCACTGTACAGGCCTCCACGCCCACAAACGATCCGCACAGAACTTTCTCAGCACCCTTAGCGCTCCACCTTCAGCAGTGCCGCTCCTCCAACGCGCTCTGATACCAATTGTTGGAGTGATGCACAGCTAATTAAATAAACAAGATAACACAGCAGAAAGAATCATGCACAGAAAACACAGCTTTTAACGTGGTTCACCCAACCAATCTGGGCTACGTCCACACAACATAGGCATCGGCAATTTTATTATTCAAACTGGAGATTACATAATGAAATCCTCACAAAACTCTGACCCTCTCAGCAAACCATCCGAATGGTTGCCTGTTATATAGCATAGAGAATCTAATAGCCTCATTAACTCCCTCACATCAAATATAGGAGGCATTAACTCCCTCCCAACAACCTGGAGCTAATCTAGGAACTGAATTTCTATTGTTGTCATCAGCTGATATTTTTTCCTATTTTGCTACAAACAGAAAATCTCAACACACAAGACATGGATTCATATTCATAACTAGTTCAGGATTAGAAATAAACTAAACATACTAATGCAATCATACATCAAAAATACATCAGTATATAGGAGAAACCAAGATAGCTTTATTGATGAATAACAAGGTTCAGGAAGAGATACAACCCAGAGGGCTCCAATCCAGCATCTCCTTCCCAGCAAATGGAATTCCTATCTTCACCCCCTTCAAAGCATTAAGCACCCAATGATTCCAATCTCAAACCAACAACAATTCTTTGCAATAACAAAATTCCAGCCTCTAGATCTCATGGAGGAGAGATCCATATATAGATGTTTGGAGAGAGGATGAGTCAGCTTGAGATCTGACTAGTGTCCTCTCCCTCTGTCAGTTCTTGATTCCACTTGGAGGTTCTTGCTTCCACTTGGAGATTTGGAACCTCTTACTCATCACCAGTCGAATTCACTGAGGCAAGTGTCATTGAGGAAGATTCTGGAAGCTTCCTGGGTCTTGACACCTCTTGGAATGAACTTGCCACATGTCAACTCTCGCTCAGCGCAGGTAGCCAGTGTTTGCTTTGACATTCAGCGTAGGTAGCCAGTGTTGGCGTTGACATTCAGCGCAGACAGCTAGTGGAGCCACTGAAATGATCCTGAATTGACTTGTTTTTGAGCAGTTTCTGGTGGAGAACTTCTGTGAATTGATGTGGTTTGTTAGCCTTGTTCCTCTAGGGGTAGGAACAACATGTTTAGGGACTTTGGATCCCTTAGATTATGGAAATTTCATGCTCAATGTTGTAAGGCACAAAAATGTCTATAACAATATAGAAACATAAAACATAAGCATATAACCATGCAACCATCATTTTAGCTAAGGTCCAGTCATCAATGCATGACCTTATCAACAACTCATACCACGACCTCATGCATGACAACAACCACTACATCTTTATACACTTGACCACATGCAAACATTAACATGCATAAGCAATGTGTAATCAACCATACATGTGCATAAACACATGTAATCAAGCATAAACGAACAATACTTGTAACCAACCTACAATAATGATACATGTAACCAATCATACAAGAATGTAACCAAACAGACGAGAATGTAACCAAGCATAAAAAATGATACATGTAAGCAACATATAACAACATGTAACCAGTCATACACTCATGACGAAGCATCCCACAATAACAACTTCAACTTCCACATGGTGACATCACTAAAACCATGATCAACATTATGCAAATGCAACAAGTACATGGAATGCAAGCCTAAGAGACACACATGCAACTAACATGCATGCATGACCAACACACAACCCATCCTGTCCGAGGGATGAACCATGTTATGATACCACTTTGTAAAACCCTCCTCCCACATCTACCCAAGCAACTGGCTATCCAGGGTAAACATGCGACGAGAGGCCACTATGATATGATTCGACCTCCTAAGTCACGTTAAGGAAGTGGAACTGATGGAAACACACCATAAAAACATTCAACATTAGCATTAGGGCCCTCAAGAACCAATCCAACCTTGCTTCCAACCAACCTCTAGGTCCCACTGAGAATTTGGACCACTTGACCTCTAGATGCTCTCATGCTATGGGCATGCCAGCGTCCAGGGACCTCTGGACGCTCTCACAAGCCTGCAAGCCAATGTCCAGGGACTATTTTGCATAGTGTTGTGCCAACATTCCTAGGATTTGAGCTAGTTTTTTAGGCCCAGAGCCCAAGTCACTACTTAGAATTGAATGATATCTTCATAATAGTAAAATATTAGAGAAATTATAGTAAAAATGCAATCACTTGAATAATACCTTGACTGGATCCCTACTAGCCATGACAAGAATTTTGTCAAACATATCATGAATACGTAACCAACAAGTGTAAGTAATAGATTTGAGCATAGGGGTCCCATACTTAGTTGAGAATCTTTAAGAAGCATTGATGCCTCAACACATCAACTACCATTTCATCCATTAGGTCATATATACATTGTTCATTCATTTACCAGTAAAAACATGATGAGAGCCATACATAGTTATTGTCATAAAACATATATATAACCAACATAATAACAATAGAAGTAGTAATGAACTCACAACCATATGATCCACATATAAACTAGTATAATACTCACGAAAATACAAGGAGAAATAACTGAATATTGATGATTCAAAATCCAAACCCGGGATGGGACTTCTACGTTCCACTCGACCGTAGAATGGATGAGCCAAATCTCTCTTCAATCATTCACTCCCATGCCATATTCTAAGCATGAATGTGGGATTTCATAGAACACATCAATCCAAAACCATCCAAGGCTTCCAGAGGCGATCTAACTCAACCCATCAATAAGGATTCCACCTCATGGTCAGACATCACAAAACCATCATCATATTGGTCTCTATCCAAGACTTTCAGGGCTTCCAGAGTGTTTGTTCCAACCAAGGGTTCCAGGACTAATAACTCAACCCACATTTGCCACCGGGTGTCTAAAGCGTTTTTCCAACCAAGGCTTCTAGGACTAGTAACTCAACCCACCAAGGGCTTCCAGAGCGTTTGTCCAACCAAGGCTTCCAGGACTAGTAACTCATCCCAAGCTGTTACAGGGCTTCCACAACATTTGTCCAACCAGGGCTTCCAGGAACTAATAACTCAACCCAAGTTGTTACATGGCTTCAACAACGTTTGTCCAACCAGGGTTTCCAAGGACTAATAACTCAACCCAAGCTAAGGAAACATGAGATTCAACCAAAACAAACAAGGGAAATAAACCCACAGTTTCCATGGCTATCTAGGAAATGGCAAGGCTAGGCAATCCACTTTCAATCTAGGAAATCCTCCATGCCAGTGATAGATCATGACCAATAAACCACATACATATGCCATGCATGAAAAAAATAGTGAGGGAAACATACATGCAACTTGGTACCTGCAAGCAAATCCCATTGTAGTTGTTGATCCTAATGTCCTCTTACGCTTTCCTACTCTTCCTTTGCCTTCTTGCTCCAAAATCCAAGTATGCCACGCCCTCCAAGAGTTCTTCAAGAAAACTCTAAGTATCCAAGAGTATGAGAGGGAGAGAGAGAGAATAATGAGAGAGTTCCAACACTAAACTGAAAAAGGTTACCAACTGATCCTCAGAACCCTTTTTATGAATAAGGCCTCTATTTTCTTCATTTTCCATTATTTTCCTTCAATTTCCTCCTCACGTGCATCCCGTGACCTTTCACCTCCATTTTCTCCTAATTTCCATTATTTTCATAAATAAATGTGACAAAAATGCCATTTTGCCTTTCCAAAGCCTTAACCATTGCCTTTTCCAATTTCATTAGTCATTAATAATCAAATGAACACCCACATTAGGATGTCTTGCCCAACATTCAACTTGGAATAAGTGTCCCATCTGTTAGTGTCGGTATCTCCATCCCTCCATTAGTGATTAAATTCTCTTGTTGCATTGCATGTTAAGTGTCTCACTAAATCAGCTGCATTCCATTAGGGTCATGGATCATCTGATGGTAGTGGTATACTATACATTTTCCCTCATGTCCTTTACCTGCTGGCCCATATTCATACATCTAGATCATCCACAGTCAATTTTTGTCTTTAAATTTACAAAAGTCATTGTTAGGGCTTTAGGTCTCATTAGGTCTAGGGTTTCGTCAATAAGGTCTTCATAATGCTCAATAACGGTCAGCGGGAGCATGAGGAGGTCAAATAAAGTTTCAGCAACAATAATTTCCATAATCACATGCTCAGTGATTGATTTTTCCTCAAAACCCTGTTTTGAGGAAAAACAAAGTTTTTTATCTTTTCATGTACAATTTGATGTAATTTCAGCTGTTCCATATGTAATAACTTCAGAAGCAGCCCTGGTCACCTTGCCAAACCTCTGCAACTTCACCACCTACAAAGCAAAACAAAAAGTCAAAGTATTCAGTCCATCAAAGGCAAAAATAAAGCAAACTACCCAAAAACAAAGTTTTTTAAAAGCAATTTAAAAGCAAACATTAGAAAAGTGGGTTTTTGTAAATGAAAAATCAAAGCTATATGTATATAAACTATTTTCATGTTTAAAAAGTTCATTTGCATCCTCAAGAGAAAGAGAGCAAGTGTATTGGTCTTCCAAGTGCCAAGAGAGTGAGTTTGTGCCAAAGACAAGAGAAAAATCAGGGCGCGGTGCACTGGGTCGTGGACGCGGCGCATTCAGAAGGTGCAGTGAATTGGGCTGCGCTTTGCAGTGCAAACTTGTAACGGGCGCGGCGCACCTGTGAGGTGGCGTGACGCACAGGGGTACAAGCCCGAAATCACTCCCAATCTCTTCCAAATTCACAAATTTTCCAAATCCTCACTTGTTCAAGTAAGTCAACATCCCTCCATGACCAAACAATGAATTTTTCTTGGTGCTTATGGTGATTTAATGGTGAAAAATTAAAAACCTACCTCCTTGCATTTTTTGTCAAATACAATTGCATAGGGTTTATGAATTAGATTTCTTGTTGCCAATTCCACTCCTAGCCATTTCCCACTCCCTCACTCTTTCATTCCCTCAATCCATTTCTCCCTTTCTTTACATTCACATCTACCCATTCCCTCAACCCCATATCCCTAAATTTCTAACCCTAAAACCCTAATCCCATTATCCCAAAACCCTAATTTCTATTCCTAAACTCTAAAAATTATCCCCTAAACCCTTCTATTCCTCAAGAACCCGTCAGCAACATTTCAAAATCCCTCATACACACTCCTTCCACAGTCCCTCACACATTCATATCCTTGGCAGCAAAAAACCTAAAGACACCATAAAATCTCTTCATACTCATCTAAGAAAACTCAAACATTGGAAAACATGGAGTCAGGATATTCCTATGACAGAGATGAGGAGACAGTCAATGATTCTTCTAGAGAAATGCATGCACCAAGGAGGCCTCACAAGGATGGAAAACAGAACAGGGAGGAGCCTAATTCACTTGCCAAGTTGTTGGCCTATCCTCTTGCTATCACATGCTTTCAACGCCAATCTTATTATTAGTTCTGTGAGATGGTGGAGAGAGTCAAGTATCACCTTGAGTTGGCCAGATTGTTTATGCTCCATCTTCATAACGGCCAAATCACTTTGGCAGGTGTGACATTCACCTTGACACCTGAGACTGTTGCTCAAGCAACAGGCATTCCAAATGTAGGTGAGCAATGGTATAAGAGGCAGCTAATAGACAGAGAGCATTATGAGCCTTACATCAAAGCTAGGTTTCATAGACATATCAGCAGAGTTTTTCCTTTCAAGTATCTTCAGGGTACATATGCTCCCTTAATGAAACTCATAAATAGATATTTCAGCTGTGAGGGCAGATTTTCTCATCTATATGCTTATTATATCAGATTGTTGATGCACTTTACTAGGGTGAGGATGATGAACCTCCCTTATTTCATTTGTCGGAACATTGAGAAGATGACCTCCTTAGTACAAAATAAGCCTCCTCAACAGCAGTATAACAACATATATCATCTTGCACTAATCAAAATTGTGGTCTTGCATCAGCTTGGTCTACTGAAAACATCTCATGGGAGCATTTAATTGCACATGAGGTCTTTATAGGTCCTCAAGTACCCCCAGTAGTCTTTCATGAGGTGGGAGAACCTTCACATCAGCAGGAGATTCATGAGACACAAACCATTAGTGTGCCAGTGTTTATCACATATCAAAAGGGCACTAGAAGGTTGTATGCAGCAACAAAACGAGTACTATCTCCACCCGGGGTGGAAGGGGTCTCATTTCCTCCATCAGCGGAGCAGGTACAGGACAAGGGTAAGCAGCCCTTGAATGATGAGGGACCTTTAGGAGGTCATGAGATAGATTTCATCCTCATTCAGGATGAGAACACTGATTTGGGCTCACAAAGCTCAAGACTTAGATATATCATTCAGGAGCAGCAAGATGACATTCAGCATTTGTCTCTCAACTTGGATAGAGGTAAGAGGATCATTAATTATTTGGAGTAGAGGAACAAGCAACTAGAATATCAGCAAACCGTCATGTAGCTCAAAAACATAAAGAAAAAACGGTACGCTTCCAAGAGGAGGAAAATCAAATTGACCACACTTGAGCAAGAAATTCAAGTTGATCGTGAATCTTGGCTTGAGAGGACAAACATGCACCTAGAGAGGATGCTAGAGAAGTCCAACAACGAGAAAAACATGTTGATGAACATTGCATACCACTACTTGGCGAGAAACAAGGTGTGCCAAGCGAGAATCAGGAATTTGAAGGCCAAGTTGAAGAAAGCCATGAAGAAGAGAAAAGAGACAAATAGACTCCAGATATTGGCTGAGGCTTCCTTAGCCCAACACATCACCTGATGAGGAACACTTAGCCTAAACTTCAAGAAATTTGGGAAAATTTTTGCAATTTTGAAATTTTTGGGCTAAAAAACAGGTTTTTCTGCTCAATGCGCTGCGCCACCGGTGCTACGCATTCATTTGGATAGGAATTTTGCAAAATGGCTTGAATTTTTGGATTTTTCATGGAAAAATGTGAATTCCCTCACTTGGACAAGAAATTTTGACAGGTTTTGAGCTTCCAAAAAGGTCAAAAACACCTCAAAAATGACCTTTCTGCCCCTTTTTGGACACACAGGAAGCAGTGTTGGGAGAACTCAATTTTGAATGGCCAAATGGAGGCCAAATTCAGAAATTCCACTTGTTTTGTAAATTAGACAGGTGGACCTTTCCAACAAGCCCACTTGGAAAAAATTTGGTGCACGGGAAGTCCTCCAAAATCAGCTGCAAAAAGGCGCTACGCATTGGGAAATCAGCGCGGCGCATTGGAGGAAATTTGCTCATTTTGGCCAAAAAACTCTATTTTTCGCCAGTTTCTTCACAGTTTGACTTTTATCTTTCTAAAAGTCAAAATCATGATGTAATTTAATGTGACTTGATGTATTTTGATGTAATTATGCTAAATTTTCACTCATAGAGGTAGATTCATCATGAAAAAGTAGTTTGCAACTGAATGAATCAGTTTCCTAAGTTTTAGAGGCATGTTGTTCCACTGCCTACTTTTTAGTTCTTAGTTTAGATCTTGTTGAAATAGCTCCTAAACTCATGAGCTCGACCCCTAAAGCCTAGCATGAGTTGTTTGATGCCTATATCTAGTAGTTTTTCAGTCATTAAGAAAGGTTGGACTCTTGTGAATGTTTTGAGCATTGTTGTACACTCTTTTTAGCAGTTTGGCTAAGGAATTGACCAGGGTTTGCAGCACTTTATGGGATTCTTGTGGAATCTTGATTTGGTATTGTGTTTTCTTCTGTAATTGCAAGTTTTATATGTGATTTATGTATGCCATTATCTCTCTTTTTTTCATCTTAACTAAATCAAACAAGGATAAAAATTAGAATACATTGAAATTATAGTGCTCTACCTAGGGTTTGTTTAGTTATCTATGTTTTCAACTGTTTGAAGAGGATCCCTAAGTTTTCATGCCCTCTCCAACTCCTCACCAGTCTAAAATCTCTCTATCTCACTTAATCTGAAGTGTTAAACCATTTGCCTACCTTGCCCCATAGAGATCTTTGCAAAACTGTGTACATTCTCCCGACCCAAATCTGCCTTTCACATTTGAGCTAGCAAACCCATATTAAATTCAATAAAACAACCTCTGTACACATACCTAGCCTAAAATCAGTCCTTACATCAGTCATCTCAAGCTTTATTGGCCATCTTTTCCTGAGATTGACAAGGAGAGAGCCCTCTCCCGACCTGGTAGGGTTAGCTACCACGTTAAGCGTGGTTTGATGTTACCCTAGATCCTGCCTTTCTCAGCCTGAGGCAGATTTAGGCCTCTAACACCATCAACCATGGTTATTATTTTTCCTTTATTAATTTTTATTACATGGATTTTTCACCAGGGTTGTTACACACACCTTGGAAGGAATCACTAGACCGTATTTCCAAGGTTAGAATCTTAGTTATGAGATTTTTCGACTCGGAGAGGGGATCTTCTAACTACACATCCATTATACCTTATATCTTCATGCAACTGTTGATAACTTGGACTTCTCCTTAAAAGGATGTGTCTCCATTTCATTGTTCCTAAGGGGGGTTGCATGCTAGTTTAATATTCGTTTCTTATAGCATCCTAAAGGCCACTCCCCACTTTCCCTTAGGTTCTTTAGCTATAGTTGACTTCCACCATCCTCACAAGTTCCTTTGTCCTTTATTTCTTTCATCTACTTTGACCTCCAAGCCTCAATGCATACAACACTTTTCATTGATATTTTTTTTCTTTCTGTTACTTAATCATATTTCCTAGTATTACCCACTAGTTAATTTTCCTTGCTCATACCAACTTATCTATGTCCACCCCACTAGCATAAGGAAGCTTACACTTCCATACCAAGAGGAGCAAATGTCATCATTATTTCCTCTACTAGTAATAACTTAATACACATAAGGACCTCCTTCAACAAATTTCCATGATGGCCTCTTTTAAATAGGCATTATGCTCATGCTTGTGGAGTATGGATTTTAGCTACAAATTCCAGGATGTACTTACCAAAAGTGTGCTTTAGCCAATAATCAATCATGTGATATTCTAATCATCCCATCTTTGTAGCACCAAACAAATTCTTAGTGTTCCAACAAATACTATTTTGTTCCCACCTAGTGTTTCATAGTTGTTCCTCTAACCTATATAACCACTCAAATACCATCATTGGGAACTCATTCCAAAACATCTCATGGACACACTCAAATAGGAATTCATCTTTAAACCTTTCTCCTCAAGTCCCAAAGCATAAAACTTGTTTTTCTAAGAAGAGGTTAATATGGTGATAAACCATTCCTCTACACCATTATTTATAAATTGTCTCTCATTCTATAAAATTGATGAACAGAGTTTTGTTGGCACAATCTCAAATACCAAGGTGTGACAAACAAGGATTATAATCTAGTGTCAACTTGACTATTTCTATGAATACAACTACATGAAAACCCTTTGGAAGGGAAAGTCTCACTCAAGACATATCTTAGAAAAAATCATTTCAAATTTTGACAAATTCATCAACCCTTACACATTTCTTATAGAAATATACTATATAAGAATAGTTCATAGAAATCAAAGGAAAACAAGTTATAACCATGTTATTCATGTATACACAATAAAAAATTGTATGCAACCATGCAATCTTGTTATACTTTACAATTTAGTACATATATAATCATGCAATAGTTGGAAGTGATTAAAATACATTAATAAATACAAAACTAAACTATATCTCTTTACATTCATTCCCTTCCAAAACTAGGTGAAACTCTATAGAGAGAGAGAGAGAGAGAGACATATTATCCTTGCCCATTCCAACCAGGCTAGCTAACTTGGGCATTGTACAGTGGAGTATTTGAAGCCTTTAAATAGGCTTTATCATAACATAGGTGAATACCATGGGCCTGTAACTACCTATAGCAAACCATCATTGCCCCTCTCATTATCGAGTCAACTAGGTCAAAGTTAACCTAACATTTCGCCTTTTAAACTTGAGATTGGATAAGCGTGTACCCCTCAAGATTTATTATCCTAGTATATAAGATTACAATAACTTCTCCCCTCAGTTATGTCACCAAGGTCTACTTCTAGAACTTACACTAGTGAACCCACAAATTAGAGATATGAATGCCTAAATAAGGTGTTATAGTTATATACCCTTTTACATGTAACTTGCTCCAAAAAAATTTACCATTGTGTGTCTACACATATAATGCTAAAGCATCTATCTACTTCATTACCATAGCATTTCAAATATAATTACCAAGTACCACGAGCCTATGAAACCTTGGGCAACAAGTATAAGCACATAATGATAGTTTCTCTCTTTATTTTTTTAATAACTATTTAAGTAAGTTTACTTGCCTTTGGAAATGCCTTCTTTAACCACCTCATTCATTGCTTATAAAACCTAATTTCCCAAGAACTTAGCAACAAAAATAAGTGCCCACTAAAGGAATGGGAAGCCACCACACATAGCACAACAATGAGCCTTTACCAGTTCTATGCTTTACATTGACATATGCATAAAATAAATGTTCCTTCACAATGATCTCTTTGTAGGAACACCTTTCAAATATAGAGAAGGCATGCCATTGTTTTCTTTAGAAAATAATAATTTTTCTAGATATCTAGGTAACACTATCAGTGTTTAGCTTTCATATATCATGATTCTTAATAGATCTATCAATGATAATCATGAATTTTTTGGTTGAGCATGTCATCTAGTTCTCCACATTTAAGGTAATTCCATGATATACTTTCATAGAAAAACATTATATCATGGATAGCGAGTAAACATTAATGACTAGCTTCACTCTAGTTGGCCACTAGTAGCGTTTTCACATTGGAGAGCACTTTAATACAAGCCAACCTCTAGATTTGATGTATTTATACTACATACTCAATTTTAGATCTGACCTAGATGCCTATCATTATTGCATCCAGGAATCAATAAACATAATGATTTAGTCACACAATGGATTGTTTTCTTTGCCTTGCCATCAGATCCATTCCCATCACTTATAATAGGAGGCCTTTTAATATTTATTTTAACATTTGTATAAACTAAAGGCGTGAAACAATAGATCCATTTTATAGTACAAAGATAACATTCAACTTACTTAAACCAAACCATAGAGTTTACATCTAAGGGCCTGCGACAATAGATCAATGCACCAAAAATTGCAGATTAATTGCACACAAGTGGATTCTCAACAACATACACTATGAGAGTAGCCTGCCGGTAATATATCTTAGGCATCAAATCTCAAGCATGCCAAATTGACTATCTTACACGATAGTCATTAAATTGATGCACTTACATGGACCTAGTCTGGTATGTTCCCTATGACAACACAAGTAAAATATATTTTGCAACAACACCCTCCTTCATATCCATGAGCAACCCATTCCATATCTCGTTCACAAATGCTTACACAACACACCTACAATCACTAATAGATGTTTAGGGCCACTTTAACCAAAAATTCCAAGCTTGCCCATGTTATCTATACCATGTGTAGAATTAACAATAATGAGAGAAATAAAAATAATTGAACAAAAAGGTCAAAGCAAACACTAGTGATTCACACTAGAAACCCTTTGCCAAGAAAAACAACATCAAATAGATATCTATTATTTCCTTAGGAAATTTTTCCAAGATGGTCAACTCAAGCATTTACAATGAATTACTTCAATCATTTAAATATGAATCTTCACATCAATAAGATGGGTGAACACCATTGACTTGTAAACTTCATATGGTAAATCCTCATTGGCCCACCCTTTATTAAGTCAATTGTGTCAAGATTAACCTAACAACAACTATATCTCCCATGTTAATAACATTTGGTTCAAATCATACACATAGGTCACCATATCTAAAGTATGGTTTTCCATGTTGGGTGTGTGTTATATTCTTTCCACGACTAGTCACACACCCAAGGGGGTTACAAGGGGGCGATATTCCCCCTTGTTCGTTGCGTCGGGTGCAACAAGGGGGGCGATATCCCCCTCTGTTCATTGCATCGAGCACAATAGGGGGGCACAATCCCCCCTATTAGGGGGGTTTCAAGGGGGTGGTAGCCCCGCTGCACGGGTTCTGGGGCAATGCCTCGAGAAATTTTTTTTGGACCTATATTAGGTGGGCGGACCTACCTATGGTTTTGTGCATGGGTTTTACACATGGTTTTGGGCATGATTGTTTTTTCCCCATGGCCTTTTGTAGATCCGGTCAAGGGAACTACGATTATGTTCTAATTCAGGGTTAATGGATTGGGGTTTATGAATGCTTCGACAAGTATATATATGTATTGTAACATTGAAATGAACATAATGAAAAATCAATTTGGTAGTCCCAATTTTGGGATCTAGGGGAAAATATTTGTGTATTTGTTTTATGTTTCTCGCCATTTTATATTTTCAATTTTTTTTTAAGAATTTGTTTGCAGGTAACTTTTGTATAGGGATAAAACCTACATTCCCCTTAAATCCAATTCATATTAGAGCTTTAATACAAATTATAAATAGAATCCATTATGAAGTATTTGGACGGAAGAAAGTGAGACTAAGGTTACACTAGAGGAATACATCCAAAGAATAAGAAGTCCATTGCTTCCACTCACTTATTCTGAGTTTTCTTTCTTTCACGATGCCTATTTTCCCTCCAAAGCGACCATACATTTATGGAAGTGTTGTACATTATTCTTTATAAATCAATATTGAGCCTTTTGGAGGATAAAAATACTCTCCCATGGAGAATATTGTAGCTTACCAACTACAAACCTATACCTAAGTGACCTAGTTTATTTGTTATAAATTTTCCATTGGAATAAGATTATTTGCTACTCTTTCCCCCAAAAAATATTATTTATATTCCATTTGAATCATTGATATCTCTTGTTTGATGCTTTTATAGTTATCATGCATGCTAGAGAATAGTTTATTGGTTTATATTGTTGTCTACTTGCCTTATTTTTTGCTTCTAGCTTTAACTATTGGTTAGGAGAAGGCTTTTGGTATGCTCATCTGCATAGGCCAAGCACCTTATGAAACCACTCACAAAAACATACCAAATTTAGTACATGAGTGTATCATGTGTTTATAACTCTTAGAGGAAATATTCCACATCCCTAGCCAATACAACAACTTGAGGTAATATATGTGAAAATTCCAATATGGAATCTTATTGCAGCAACTGGTATTATTTCTCCTAATTGTTAATTTATTTAACAATTTATCTGTTTTGGAAAATATAGAAATAAACACACTGCAACCTTCACAAATAAAATATTGCGGAAAAATAATGTGCTGGAAACTGAGAAATGCTAGCACACACACATAAAATATGAGACAATTATTTTTGGACAAATGTCCTCAGAAAAACCCAAATTGGGAAAATCGATGCAATAGTGAGGGTTTTTATTATTATGCAGTAGTGAAAATTTGAGTACAATCTAGATGCCTGAAACTGGCAATCCACAACAAGAAAATCTAGGCAAAATTATTGAAGGGGATTTACCCTTCCTCCACAAGCAATCCCGACACAACTTGCCTACAGAAAACTCGGCCTCCTGAAGCTTCTGCGTCACCCTCTGTGCTGGACTGTGTAGTCACTATGACGTCTAGCCTTTGACTGGTCTCTGATGAAGTATTTCTCCCTTTTGCTGCTAAGAATTTTGTCTCTTTGTCCCTCCGAAACCTTTGCTAGACTTTGGATTTGAGAATGATTTTCTCTCCAACAAATCAAACTGCCCTCTCTGAAGCTATTGCTCAGAGCTCTATGCTACCTCAGTGGGATAACTCAACCCTCTTGTTGTTGCCTCTCTAGATCTGGAAAACTTCCTCCAGATCACTGTCCCTACCCCTCACTCACTGCTTCGATCTCTCACTCTCTCTGGAAATTGACTTCTACTACTCTATAAATCAATTTGCCAAGAAATCGAACTACTCAAGTGCATTCTCCATCACCACATCGACCTCCTCTTACAATCCACTGTTGGAGCACCAACAACCAATATTAAAACATAATTGATGGATAGGATCATCTATGGATCGATCCGTGTGAGTTTCTAGACTATTCTCGCCTTATCTCAATTAATACTTATTAATTAACCATATTCCCTAAGTTTAAACTTATGAAATATTTAAAAACCGATTGATAACCTAATTTAGACACTTCTAGTTGGAATTTCTAGAATCAATTTATGGTTTTTGGAGATCTCATGTATTCTAGCCTCTCCACCAAATTTTGTGGCTATAACAAATATGATTCTACAAAAACTAACACTCCCTCTTAGCAAGGAATGTGTTCTAGTGCTGCACTCCCTACCAAAACACCATGTCTCTCCATCATTTCTTGTGACGATGTTGATGTATGGCTGCTGCTACCCACCAACCACTGCTCAACTCTGATATGTTTTGCATTTGTGTTGTTGTTGACACTATCGTACTATTTCCAAATCTGCATCTGCACTGCAACTCCCTCTCATTTGTTAATGTTGCAACTGCATCATCTGCAACTGAAAAGCACCAAAATATTCAATCAATTGTGTTCAATATGATGCATTTGTCTCTCGAGTCTCTGATTTCTACTAGCATTTGCACTATCACTGAATAATTTGCGCTACTACTGACTCTACATTGTGCCTAATTGCACCACTGCCAACTCTGCATTGCATTGCACTGCCAACTCACTCGGTCTCTGATTGCATCAACTACCATTGATCCATCCTGCTACCAAATACTATGGGCCCCTATAGCAAGGTACTAATCCATGAGGTGGACTCCTCAAGGACCTTGTCGAAACTCTGTAGCTCTCTGGGGCTATAACACCAAATCTCCCCACCTCACTCCTGGACGTATATGTGCAAATATCACGAAGTCTTCCTCCAACCTAGAGGAAAACCTGTCAATCTCTGCTAAGGCTACTTGCTGGTATTGCTTCTCCTCCTTGTCCTTCTTCCTAAGGGGACACTGGGTACTATAGTGACCAAGCTCACCAACTTGAAGCATTTGACCTTTGACAGGTTCTTATTCTTCTTCCTCTGATCCCCCTTCCCCTGCTTGGGACCCTTTGATGAAAGGGAAACATTCTCCTCCTTATTCAATACCTTCGATCCATTGTTGTTGCTACCACTAAAGGAGCTCTTTAATAGAGCTCGTCTAAACTCCTCCTACTGCAAATCAGCCCACATCCTGTCCCACTCTGTAGCCTATCTCTGCCAAATAAGATTTGAACAAAGATCTTCCAACCCTTTGAGACACCGTTGAATGCCAATCACACTAGCTCTATGGGTTGAGGCACTGCACTAACAGCTAACAGCTAGTCTCAGACCTCCTGAATCCTGGTCAAGAAGGGATATATTCCTTCCCCTTTTGCATCCAGATTCATCTCATCTTCTCCTCAAGAAACATCTTCCACTCCTCGGAATTTCCCTGGTATAATGTGGAGAGAGCATCCCACATCTATTTTGCAGTATCTTTGCAAGCTATATGTGAAACTATATGATCCCAGAATCCATCCAAGATCAACTGCTTTGCCCACGCTATCTCTTTCTTGTATTCTTTCTACTAATCTGCATCCTGGGGAACTACCACTACATTATCAATGTAAGCTTTCAGGCCATATTCATATAGAAAGACGGACATCCTAGACTTCTAGATGACATAGTTGTAAGCTCCATCCAACCTATCCTGATCACGAAGCCCTGCAGTGACTATCTCAACGAACTCTTGAAAACTCCCTCTTTCCTTTTGCTAAGCTATTGCTCTGCTACTCACACTTCCTTCTGGAGTGAGAATATCTTCTCACAACTTTTGCCAATCTACAAGGAAAATCGAACTTCTGAGACTAGAAGTTCCCTGAGGAAAATTTTCCCTCAACTATGTGTGCTTCTCTCTCTTCCACTCGATGTTGGCTCTGCTCTAGCGAACTGCTACAAAACCCTCAGCATCTAGCTAGAGATCTGCCCAACGAAAAATTTGAGTTGCTCCCTCTGCCTCTATAATTACTCGATCTGGAAAATCAATTTTTTCTGCTCTAAAAAATCAAGTTTCCTTAAGTAACTCGGCCTACTGGCAAAAGGACTGCATTGATCCTAGGAATTTCAACCTGTTGCTCTTATTGAACAACGAAATTCCTTCTTTCACTTCTAAGCTCTCTAGTTGATCAACTGCACTCTGATACCATGTGAAAATTCCAAATTGAAACCATATTGCAACAACTGGTATTATTTCTCATAATTGTTAATTAATTTAAAAAAAAATTCTGCTTCGACAACTATCGAACAAAACACATTGCAACCTTCACAAATAAAATATTGTAGAAAAATAATGCACTGGAAACTGAGATATGCTTAGCACACCCACACAAAATATGAGACAATTATTTTTGGACAAATGTCCTCAAGAAAACCCAACTTGGGAAAACCGATCCAACAGTGAGGGTTTTTATTATTGTGCAGAAGTGAAAATCTGAGTACAATCTAGATGCCTAAACTAGAAATCCACAGCAAGAAAATATGGGCAAAAATTATTGAAGGGAAGTTACCCTTCCTTCACAAGCAATCCCTACACAACTTGCCTACAGAAAACTTGACCTCCTGAAGCTTTTGCGTTACTGTCTAAGTTGGACTGCGCATTCACTATGACATCTAGCCTCTAACTGGTCTTTGATGAAGTCATTACACCTTCTGCTACTGAGAAATTCATCTCTTTGGCCCTCTAGAACCTATGCTCTGCCTCTGGATCTGAGAACGATTTTCTCTCCTCTTTGAAGCTACTGTGCAAAGCTCCACGCTGCCTCATTGGGATAACTCAGCCTCTAACTGATGCCTCTCTAGATCTGGAAAACTTCCTCTGGATCACTGTCCCTGCCACTCACTCTCTGCTTCAATCTTTGACTCTCTCTGACAACTGACTGTTGCTACTCTGGACATCAATCTGCCAAGAAATCGAACTACTAAAGTGTATTCTCCATCACCACATCGACCTCCTCTTATAATCCATTGTTGGAGCACCAACGACCAAGATTAAAACATAATTGATGGCTAGGATCATCTCTGGATCGATCTGTGTGAATTTCTAGACTATTCTCGCCTTATATCAATTCATACTGATTAATTAACCATTTTCCCTAAGTTTAGACTTATGAAATATTTAGAAAATGGTTAATAGTATAACTGAGACACTTCTAGGCAGAATTTCCAGAAACGATTTCTGGGCTATGGAGATCTCATGTATTCTAGCATCTCCACCAAATTTCAGGGCTAGAACACATTCGATGCTACAAAAACTAACAATATATTAGTGCAGAATAAAACAATTTTACATATGAGTTTCTCACATTTGATCATCATCAAATGGCCCTCCATGCTCTTTAAATATAAATCATGGATGCAAATCAATATAAGCATTAATATTGAGGATAATATAAACTGTTGGGGTAAAATTTGGAAAAATTTACTTCTATAAGAAACTTTCTGAAAATGTTTACAACTTGATCATTTGTAAGGTAGAAGAGCACTTCAAGAACGTGATCTTGAATAATATTTATGATGATAGTGTAGTTGAATGTGTTTGTTGTGTTGATTTTGAACTAGATCTAAATATTTAGAAAGCTTGATGGCACTTTCATTATCACACAAGAGTGAAATCAAATGCTATTGCTGGAATCCTAACTCTAAAGGGATGTGAAAGCTAAAATGCTTCTTGACTTGCATTAAATTTTGCTTTATGCTCTAATTCTATTGAAGAAAGAGAAAGAGCTTGTTGTTTCCCACAAGCTCGAGTAAAAATTCTATAACCAAGATTGAAAACATAACCCGTAGTAGATTTTTTAGCATCAACATTGCAAGCTAAATTAAAATCGGTGAAACCAACCAATAAAGGAGTCCACCTTAATTGTAATGAATATAAAATTGAACTACACCTTATATACATCAAAGTATCATTTTTGTTGGTATCCAATGTATTTCATGGGGTGTTTACATATATTGGATAATAAGACCAAAAGCAAAGGATGTACCAAGATGAGTATGTGTTTAATATAAAAATCTACCAACTAATTGAAAATATAAAGTGACATTTACTTTAGGTGTTGTACATGTGGCAACAAGTTTGATTCTAGATGAGAAGGAGGGAGGCATTGGTTTACAATCTTCCAAGTGAAAGTGGAGAAGAAGTTCATATGCATACTTTGACTTCAATGCATCCTTTTTCTTCACACTTTTTGTTCCCCTCCTCTACTCTTTAGTACTTTGTAACATGGGTTAGTTCTCTATTCAACCTTTGCATCCTTCATCATCTCATCTTTTAAATACACCTCAACAGTATACTCTCTTATAAGGGAATCTTTCATGGGGGATGTTAGGGTCCTATAAATATAGTGATCAAGGTATGATTATCTAGTTATTTATCCCAACGGGATGTTGTAAATTTATTTTTATTTTAAAGGTGTTAAGCCTTTCAAAAGAAAAATAAGAAAAATGGGAAAAATAGAATGAAAAAGAAATTATTAAAATGGGAAAAGAAAGAAAAATAGAGAAAAAATGAAGAGATGAATAAAATAAAAGTAATTGATTTGAGGCTTCCGCGATCTATATCTTGTGAGGTGTTAAAATAAAAGTATTTAAAGAAAAAATTAAATGAAATAAAATCCTCAAAAGGGTGCGCTAGCCAAGATGTCACATAAATCGTTTTGTTTATTATCCTTAAATCTTGGTTAAATTAGCAAAAGAATGGTTTAAATAGTGAATAAAAATCGACGTGATGTTTTGTCATTTTGTAATAATGTATTGGTGCTTTTGGACGAATGAGATCGTCCCTGCCAAAATCAATGGCAGGGAACGATCTTCGGGCCCCCCCAACCTCCCAAAGGTTAATGAGTAGGGGGGTCCGAAAAGTGGTTTGATTGAAACCACCAACGACCACATGGTGGCCCCACAGGCATTTCGGGGGCCTCTCCTCCCTTACCGCTTACCGTTCAACCCCCCCCCAAACCCCAAAAAACATCTCTTGTTTTCACTTGCCCCCACTCCCGCTGGCTCCCGCTCCGTTCATAGTGTGCCACCCCCTCCATCCACGTCACCTCACCCCCTTACGTCACATTATCGTTGGCCAAATTTCCCACCAACAGTCATATGGACGTTGGTCATTAACTCCCACCAATGTTTACACCTTTAATTGTGACACTCCAAAAATGGTAATTTTGTCATTAATTTTCTTTCCCTTTCGCTTTAAAAACCTTGCATTACCTAGCATTTCTCCCTTTTCCATTTCATTGTATCAGTGTAGGTCCATGCCCAAAGATTGTTTCAGTGCACCAGTGCCTTCTGCAATCGTCGTCCTCTTCTATTATCAATGAAGTACAAATCGGGTAATTTCCCTTGAGCCTCTTTACAATCTAAAATGTCGTCACATAAGGGAAAATCGAAAATTTTCATCAAGAGTCCTATCTTACCCTCTATTCCCAATTTAAATGAGCTACCTTTGGTTGACACACAGTATAGGATGCGGAACTCAGTATGAATTTGACTTATATGAGATTCATAATTGGGCGAATCAAAAGTTTTTAGATAACAGTGATGATTTAAGTATTTGGGAATCGTTTTTACCTCAGTTTACCTTTCCCCATACTAATATTTTCCCAGAGTTCATTACACGATGTCATCTTAGGTACCTCCCAAGCCAAAAAGTGGTAATGGCTCAAAACAATGAAATCTTATTCTCAATTACCCTAGAATTTATCTGTCAAGCCGTTCAGATTAATTCCCAAACTTCTTTACATCCATTTTCCACTAATGCACTCATGGAAATATACCAAAAGCTTACCTTCCCCCAGTGAGCCCATATTTTTGAATGTTTTCTGCTTGAGAATTCTAAATTACCTAGAAATAATCCCCCATACTCTACTTCTATTTTCCCTAAAATGTCAAGGCAAGTTATTTCCATGGTTACTTGCCTATTAGGTTATCCCACAAACCAATGGGTAGATGAAGTAGTGTTAGGGTTTTTGTCAGTATTTTCAATTGGTTAGAAGCCATCAGTCATTTTCAACTACAGTCAATACCTATCAGATGTTATTCATGAGAAATTTTTGAAATTTAAAGCTGAAGGTGCATTCAAACACCAGTCAATCCTAGTATATTTGATGTTATTCTATCAAGCAGATAGGTTCAAGTTCCAATTACAGAAGGTGGATGAATAGGGAAGTCCACTATCAGTCATTCAATGGACTTCCTTGGCTAGAAAGAATTCAAAGGATTATTCATTCAGTAATTTTGTAGATCAGTTTTGACATGTGTCCTTGTGTCTTCTTATCAAACAGTATTATACCAAGAATTTCACCAGAGGTCAAAAGAGTTTTGCATCTTACAACACAAGATAAGGTTGGAGACCAGTATCTTTACCAGAATTATATAGAAATTTGAATCTATCAGTGTGAACTTCCTCCCTACATATTGCCATTATTTGTACCATTAATAATTTTTGTCTTGGAATACATTAGACAGATGTTAAAAATGGATGACCTACATTTTGTATCAAGCAAAAATAAGGCACAATTTAAATTGAAGACACCTGTTGGGCCTTATATTGTAAATACCAACAACAAAGGAAGTGGATGAATTACTAAAACTAATGAAATTTAAGCTAAGATTCACATGGTCTTATGATCCACTAGGGATAATTTCAATACTAAGAGTCGAGCAAAAGACCACACCATATGCACATACACCTAGACCAGAAATAGAGTGGTATGACAATCAGGAGTAGTGGATAGAGAACACACTATAGGAGGCTGAAGAACAAATTGTCAGTCAAACATCTCTACAAACTCCTATTCCAAAAGGCAAGGAAGCCAAAAGACTAAGGGAAAGGATGTGTCCTACAAATTTAGAGTCTCAAGATTTTTTTTTTCTCAAGTGAAGAAAGAAGACATATCCTAAGGCCAATACTATTATTGATGTTAAAAATGATACACAGACAACCATTCAAGAACAATCATCAGAAGAGGAGTAACAAGAGCAAACTACAATTGTTTTGACAGTTATCCCTACCTCTTTCTCAAATTTTGAATATATAACATAGTTACTGTTAGTGTCGGTATCTTCATCCCTCCATCAGTGATCAAATTTCTCTTTTTGCATGCATGTTAGGTGTCCCATCCGATCAACTACATTCCATTAGGTCATGGATCAACTGATGGCAGTGGTTCATTGTCATTTTCCCTCATGGCATTTACTTGCTGGCCTGTTTTCACATGTTTAGCTCATTTACTGTCATTTTATGTCATTTCATTTGCAAAAGCCATTTTTAGGGTTTTTAGGTCTCACTAGGTCTAGGGTTTGCCACCATGGTCATCAAAAACCTAATAAAGGGTCAGCAAGCACATGAGGAGGTCTAATAAATTCATAAGATCAAAATTTCACAAATGATATGCTCAATAAGTAATTTTTACCTCAAAATGAAAACAGAGTTTTTATTTTCTATGTACAAAATTTATGTAATTTGAAATATTTTCTATATGTAATAAGTATCAGCTATTGCCCTTATTCACCTTGCCAACTCTATCCACTGCAGAAAAAAGTAAAAGAATCAATGCATCAGTTTACCAAATGATCAAGAAAAGTCAACTCAAATGAAAAAACAAAGCTAATGACCAAAAGTGACTTTGACATTAGAAAAGTGGGTTTGAAAAAGTAAAAAATTAAAAGCCATCCATATATAAAGTCAAAAGAGTGCCATTCATCATTTCATTGTGCAAAAGACCATTGGAGAGCACAAAATCACAATTTGGAGGCAAATTGAGTTGAGGAGATTAAAAACCTTGTTTTCCAAGCAAACTTGCCTGGCATTGCACATCAGTGACTTTCTACCAATGTTAATTTGCACGGGTGCTGCGCATCAGGAGGGCGCTGCGCATTGGGCCCAGTGCGCTCCGCATTAGTCCAGAACTTGCTAAATCGTTCCAAATCATTCAATAACCCTCAAAAACATAACTTTGCTATTCTACAAGTAAGTTATCATCATACTAGACCTGAATTTGAGGTCATACTTGTGTTCTTCATGAGTTTTGCATGTTGAAAGTTAAACCCTAGCTTGTCTTCATTATTTTCCATTCCATTGTGCAATTTTCACTCCATAATCCCAAAAAGCATCATTAAACCCTTTTCCCTCTTCCATTTGCCTAAATCACTCCATTTATCCCATTTTCCATATCCCACTCCCCTAAAACAACTAATTCCCTTCACCAAACCCTAAATCCCTCACTAAACCCTAGTTTCTCAAAACTAATCCCTTCATCCCCCAAGTCCATTTTCCTTTAGTAAAATCTATTCATACTCATCACTCTTGTCCTCCCTCATTACCATTTTTCACCATATCATCATCACATCCCTTCCCTAAGATAAGCACCAAGCACCATGGCAAGAAATAGTGAGTCAAGCTATGAAGAAGAAACACTAAGTGACAATTCAAGAGAGAGGAATGTACAGCCTAGGAGACCACACAAGGGCTGGAAAATTATCAGAGAGAAACCTATTAGCATTGCTGAACTCCTTGCTTGTCCCCTTGCCACCACTTGTTTCAGATACCAATCTTGCTTTGAGTTTTGTGAGATGGTTGAGAGGGTTAAGTATCATCATGAATTGGCAAGGAAATTTGTCATCAACATGGAGAACAATATGGTAAACTTTGTTGGCATCAATTTCAATCTTTCACCGGCCATTATTGCAGAAGCAACTAGAATGCCAGATGTAGGGAAAGGTGGAACAAAAGACAGAATATCAGCAAACAGCATTATGAACCATACATTAAGGCCAAATATCATGGTAAATTGAGCAGGGTGTTTCCTTTCAAGTTCTTGGAGGACCGATATGTTCCACTCATGAAACACATCATCAAATACTTCACATGTGAGGGAAGGTTCTCCAGAAGCTATGCCTATCATATCAGATTACTTATGCATTTCACTAGGGTTGGAATGATGAGTGTTTCGTATTTTATTTTCAAAAACATAGAGAGGATGATTGTGATTGCAAAGAGAAAACCATACCCACAGCAGCTTAACAGTATTTATCACTTTGTTGTCATCAAGATTATTGTCGTGCATTAGCTTACTCAGTTGGGAGTGTCATGGTACACCTTCATTGCCCATGAAATCTTCAAGGGGCCTCAAACTTTTACAGATCCTCAAGAGGAAGGTGGACCTTCCGGCCAACAAAAAGAGCATGAAAGCAAAACTAAAGAGGCTCACATTCCTGTGTTTATAACTTATGAAAAATGCACAAGCAGACTTTTTTCAGCTGCCAAACAAGTATTATCTCCACCAAGGGTGGAAGGGGTCTCGTTTGCTGCATCGTATCACAAGAAAATGCTATCTTCACCTGGGGTGAAAGCGGCTTTGCTTTCTTCTTTAGCAGAACAAGTACAGGACAAAGGAAAGCAACAATTGCATGATGAAGGGCCTTCTCAAGGGCAAGACAAGGATTTTGTTTTAGTTGAGGAAGATGACACTGATTTGGGCACCCAAAGCTCAAAACTCAAGGATGTGGTCATCAAAGAGAAAGAAGTTGAGATCCAAGCCTTATCACTTGACCTTGAGAGGGCTAAGTGGATCATTAACTTCCTTGAGCAAGAAAACAAGTAGCTTACCGACAAATAAGAAATCCTGAAGCTGCAAATCATCAAAGAAAACCGGCAAAGGTCCAAGAGGGCAAAGGGCAAGTTGACATCCATTGAACAAGAAAATGACCAAGAATATTTGTTGGAGAAGGTGAATATGCACTTGGAGAGGTTACTGAAGAAGGAAAACAAAGATAAGAACATGATTCACCACATGGCTTATCACTACTTGGCCCAGAATAAGATTTGCAAAACAAGGATAAGAAGCCTAAAAGCTAAGTTAAATAGAACCTTAAAAGCAAAAAATGAGCAAGATAAACTTAAAATCTTGGCTAAAGCTTCCTTGGCTCAGCAAAGTAATTAGTAAGCTTGCCTCTTGCCAATTTTGAAGCAATTTTTAGAAATTTTTGTCATTTCACAAATTTTAATTGCAAAACACAGGAATTTTCCTCTGTTGGCTTGGAATTTTGAAAAATGGCTTGCATTTTTGGATTCCTCATGAAAAAATACTGAAACCTATAAAGTTTCATGAAATTTGGAGGAGATCTTGGTCACCTAAAGGGCAAAAAACACCTAAAAAATGCCCTCTCTGCCACCTTTTGGACCCACCGGAAGCAGTCTTGGGAGAAGTGATTTTTGAAGGGGTAAATGGACTCCAAATCCAAAAATTATAGTTGTCCTAGAAATTAGACAGATAGAGCTTTCCAACAAGCCATCTTGGACCTAATTTGGTGAAGGGGAAGGCCTTCAAAATCAGCCTTGAAGTGGCACTACGCATCAGGCAAAATTTTGCCAATTTTGCTCAAAAACTCAAAATTTCGCCTAGTTTTCTACCAGTTTGACTTTTTCTTCTCTCATGGTAAAATTCATGATGTAATATGATGTAACTGGATGTATTATGATGTAAAAATGATGAAAATTTACTTAAGGAGGTAGATACATCAGTTATAGGTGGTTTTGAGTTGAATGAATCAGTTTCCATAGTTTTAGAGGCAAGTTGTTCCACTGCCTATTTTTCAGTTCCTAGTTTAGATCTTCTTGAAACAGCTCCTTGACTCATGGATTCGACACCTAATGGCTAGCATAGGTGGTTTGATGCCTATATCTTGTACTTTCTTAGTCATTTGTCAAGGTTAGACTCTTGTGGATGCATTGAGCACTATTGTACATCACTTCTGCAGTTTGGCAAGGAAATAAACCAGGGTTTTGCAGCTTTTTGTGGGATTCTTGTGGTAATTTGAATTAGCATTGTTTTCTTCTCAATTATTCAGTTTATCTTATGTTTATATGTGCCATCATCTCTCTCTTTCTACATAACTAAATGAATCAAGTGTAAAAGGTGGAATCCATTGGTGTGTTAGTGATCTGCCTTGGGGTTTATTTAGTTTTAAATGTTTTCTGTTGTTTGAAGAGGACTCATGACAGTTGCATGCCCTCTCAAACTCCTCACCAATCTTTACCCTCACCATTACATTCATTTCAAAGTGATAAAACACTTGCCTACCTCACCCCACAGAAACCTTTGCAAATCTGAGTTGATTTCCTGGACCCAAAGCTACCTTCCTCATCTGATCCAGCAACCAAACATCAAAATCAAACAAAATCCTTTGAGCATATACCTAGCCTAAAATTAGTTTTCATATCAATCATCTCAAGCATTACTTACCATATTTTCTTTGAGATTGACAAGGAGAGAGCCCTCTCCCGACCTAGTAGGGCTAGCTACCAGGTTAAGCATGGTTTGATGTAACCCTAGACCTGCCTTTCTCAGCCTGAGGTAGATCTAGGCAATAACAGTCACATGTATCTTCTACATCCCAAATTGCAACACAACACAACATTTTTATGAGATACAAAGAGATTAAGAAGAAGAATGAAGCATTGAAGGCTACAACATATTCAGAGTTCTGGAAGAAAACTGCTACTACTCAACATAGGTTGTTGTCTGCACTTGACACAAAGAAGGGATAGTTCTAATTGGCATTCTTGGAACCTACAGTTCCAGTCCCCAAAAGTGCAGAAGACTACAAAGCCTTAGTATTTTCTTTTGATACAAAAAAGGTTCATATAATCGATTAAATTGATTCGCATAAACAGGCAGGTGAAATGATTTATTCAATACTGACAAGTTCATCCATGTCTGCCTCAAAACTGCAGGCCCCTTTGAAAAATATGCATTCACAGCTAAAGATAGAGCGAAAGTCATCCTTGGCCAAAGACACTTGAACTAAAACTTTAGAAGATTTGGTGATTAAACTAGGATATAATCCTAGTAAGCTCAAATTAGCTGAGGAGATGATTAAAAATAAATATGGATGTATTCAAGCTCTGAGGAAACAACTCAAGCTTCCAACCAAATAGCACCCTCAGGCCAAAGAAATAACTAATTTGGAGATAGAAAAGGAAAAGTTGTTCAAATTAATAGTTGAACAAAACATTCAAATTTAGAAAATGGAGACGGACATGGAGGCGTTATTGAAAGAAAAGGAGCAATTAGCAGCTATAGGTACATCAACACAGTAGGAAGTACAACAAACAACAAAAACATCCACTGCAGATTCTTCTAAAAAGCTAGTCAAAGCTTTGGGAGAACTATCATTAACAAACAAGGAGAACGAGAAGTTAATGGAAACACTGACAAAGATGGAGGAAAAAAAAATCAAAGTTGATAATGCATATCTAGCAGAGGTGTAAAGAAACTTCAAACTGACTCAACAAATTGAAAAATATGAGAATCAGTCTTTAACAACTCAAATGTTGGCATAGGCCAAGTGGAGCATATGGCATAATATAAATGAAAATATTACAAAGTTATGGTCATCAATTCAGATCATATTTGAGCAAGAGGAACTAGTGCAGAATGTTAGGGCAACAGTTGAGCAAACAAAGATTGAGATTGAACACAGGCCAACAGAAGCACACAGAATTATTAAAATGTTGAATTCCAAAACTAAGGATGAGCTTGAAGAGCTCCAGATTCAAGACAGAACAGGAACAATCATGGAAGTGACAGAGTCCTAACAAAGAAGAACCTCATGATACAACTGCAAAAAAAATGCAAAGAATTATAACTTCAAGTGAAAAGATTTAACATAAAATTTGGTTTATTGCAGGATAAAGGACTCCTAGCCCTAAGAGCTTCTAATGGAAAATTGATTCCATTAGAAAATTATCAAGATCAATTGTGTAATATAGTTGCAGACACATCCAAGTTCACTAAAGTAAGAGGAACAATAAGTGGAGAAGCTTTCATGGAAGGACTGCAATATGATCTCTTCATTCAACATGAAATCCATCATCTATTTCTAAACAAACCAACTTTTCAAACATATATAGAAGTAGATGAGAGATTTCAGAGTATGGTAAATTTCTCCATTCCTAGTGAAGAGCGGTGGGATAAATTGTTGGAGCTTGTCGAATAAGGGTAAACAAAAATCCTACAGATTGGGGAGCAGGCAAATGGAAGAAGCAGAAATGTAGCTACAGTTAGCAACAACTCTCCTCAAAGTGTGAACAAAACATCCAAATTAGTCCAGATTTCCTATTACTTAGTTCTATTTTTGAAATATCTACATCTTCTGGTAGATATTATTTTGTAATTAATTTGTTTTGAGGTCCGAATTAGTTAAAGAGGAGCTCTATAAACATTTTGAAAAAATATTTAGAAAGGGTTGGATTATGTAAAAGAGAAGATATTTTGATTGTAAGTTGTGAACTTTATTTTTAAGCAATCAATTCAGAAATACAAATGCAATATTGTTTCAGGATTCTTGTGTCAAATAAATGGTGATGTTTCCCTCTTTATAAACCTATTTTTCTTTCTAAGTTTTCATATGGATATTCTTCCTTGGTTGTTGCAAGAAGATTAAGAGCTAAATTTACTTGCAGTACTATGCTCTGGTTAATTGATTCTTACCTCATATTCATCTTATGCATACCACACATACTTCGTGAGATCCAAGAGTTTGCCTACCTCGCCCTGTTTCAGCAACTGTTGATTTTTGATTGATTACTGCAGATTTTATGACTCTGTGCCCAATGGAATTTTCTTTCATTCTACAACCAAAACTTTAAAAAAAACTATCATGACCTTTCATACCTAGCCTAATATCTAAATAGTAAGATTAAAATTATACAAAGAGAGCCCTCTCTGAAGTTGGAAGGGCTAGATCCCAGCTTTAAAAGTGGTTTGTGATTACCTCTGTAGTTTCCTTTTCAACCTAAGAAAACTACGGAGTGCTAACTGGAGTGATGTAACACCCCCATCCACCCCATAACCCATACTAAGGGTAAAAGAAGGCATTACTATCCTTTACCCGACCTCCAAAGTCTTGTTATGGAAATGGGGTCTTAAAATTTCATCATTTTTCAAACTCCTCGGAACTTAAAATAAACATCGACATTGCACTGCTCCTCGAGAGCTTTCTGGCGAATATAAAATTTCACAAAAACTGACATCTAAATCACAAGATAGGGAAATTTGAAGTTGAGCCATTAATTTTTTTCCATGTTAGCATTATGCTACCACATTCCACCCACATGCAGGGGTGGATGGGGGGTGGTGGGGTCCCTCAATCATGGCTCCACATCCAAGGTCAAATGGTTGATATTCAACCAAACAAAATTAGCGGAATGAGGGGGGGTACCCCCCACGAAGTATGGAGAGGAAGGGGAAACACTTAGTTAATGTTCCGCCCCTCCTAGAACCTTGTAATTCATCAAAATTCTGTTATAATAAATCTCGGTCTCGACCCAACTCCTTCTCACATTATCAAGAACATTTCAAAATTCCTGAGGCGATACAAAAATCCTTCCACGTCAAATGACGGGAGGATTTCCCATCTCAACCCATCACTCCTCGGCATGTTCCCTCAATACCGCACATTTCATATCAACATATCCCAAGGCAAGACGAACTCCATCCACATCAAACGATGAGAGTATTTCCTATCTCGGCCTAGTCTCTCAACCATTTCTCAGTGTTACCATGATAAGACACACTGAGGTCAAATACACCAAAACGTAAAGTTTTCCCATCAATTGTGGTGATTATTTCCCATATTTCCCATTTCTCCTCAGTGCATATTTCCAACCCAATTGAGCCCCAAGATGATGTCACCGTATCATTAACCAGAGATGGCAACTTTGTTGTCACTTACTAGACTTTCCTTCAATCTTTCCCTTCGTCTCTCGCCCAAAACTCATTTTGTGTGCTTGTGAAATCCCCTGAGATCCCAAGACCTCGAGGCCCCTAAATGATAATTCATCTCCATCAACTTCCATTCCCCATCTTTGTCTTGGCACGTAAATTAGCATGTCATCCCAGAGTTGGTATGTAATGTGTGTGTGTGTGTGTGATTATCGTGGAAAATCGCCCTTCAACACTTAGTTCCTTTTCTCTACAGCACTCCCTCCTAAGCTTTGTTATACAACCTACAATGTATAATTGACAGAGATATCCCTCCTAAGCTTGCATTTCATATAAACATTATCTCTCCTAATATCTACCATATATATGTGTGTGTGTGTGTGTGTGTGTCGAGGCTCCCTTTGCTCAACTATAAATACATGAATAAGAGAGAATGCATGATTCCCCCAAGCACTCCCATAACACAAGGCCTACCATTACACATCTTTTTGATGTAGGAGATTAATCTAACAATAGAGGTTCACCTAACTCTTATACTCACGGCAATAGATAGAATTTGAGCTCAAAAATAAACACAAAAATTAGCCATCCCACATCAATAACTCAAAAATTAACCATTCCTTAGAAAACTACACATAAATCAATATTCCTTATTATTTGTACAGGGTCTAACATTCTTCATTATTCACATAGATGAGATAAATATTCCTCAACATGAGCTTACACATGTTTACAACATAATAAATATATATAATATGCACATGTATAGGAGCTTAAGTGAACACTTATCATATAAAAGAAGTCTGGAAACTGAGAATGGGACTTCAACTCTCAACCCAACATTAGATTGGCTTCCACTACAACCTTTCTTGCATCTAATCACCCCCGAGCTAGATTTCAGAGCTTGAGGAGAGTGCTCAAAGGAATTCTCACACATTAAACACCATTGGGAACCCATAGATTCACCTATCTCTACCCAACAACCCAAATACTTTGATACCCCAGTTCCTCCACCCTACATCGGGAACCCAAAGGACACTAGAACACTACAAACCAACAATATGAGATGAAGTCTCATTGTTTTTTTCCACTATATCAGGTTTGTCCACGCTGCTCTCCATCTCCTTCGGAAGTTGTTGCTCCTCCTTATTCCCTGCTTGCACTACCCTACTCCTCTATGCATTGAGTCTCACCCCTCTACATATGTTCTCTTTGTACTTTTTTTTATTTATTGCACTTGTCTATTGTTTTTTCTTAACCTCCCTATTACCACCATTATAACCATATGGCGGTGGTTTGTTTGCATGTCCTACCCATCTCTAGTCTCCCTGCCAATGCATCCCACTCTTTTAATTAATTTTTGTCCCTTTTTTTCTTGTGGACATTTCCAAAGGAGTACGAGCTCATTCTCCCCTCCTCTAACTCCATAAATGTGCAGTCAACCCATTTAAAGCACATTAGTCAAGTTCCCATACCAACATTAAATAACTCAGCTTCCTCCAATTTCCAAGCAATCTCCCTCCCTAAGCTCTAAAATGTGTGTCCCAATATCTCTAAAATTTTTGTCCCAATAGGGGATTAGTCTGAATGGTTTGTCATACACCCCACCCCCTTGGAGGAACACCTTCCTCGGTGTTCTAATCCTGAACACAAATACAAAAACATGCCTAATCCCAAGCCAATCATTGTGATATTTATATATTGTGATATCCCCTGGCTTAGTATTATTTGTGAATTTGTATATGTCAAGTGTGATGATGTTGTGACTTTAAGACTTAAATGAAATTGGTTTATTAGTAACATAAAATATTTTGTTGTTTATAGTTATCTTATATAAATAATTTTTTTAATAATTTATTAATAAAAAAAATCTAGGAAATAATGTTGAAGCTGCAAATGGCTAAAGAGAAGTTATGCAATGCAAGAAAATAATTAGATCCATTCACTCTTGGATAATGTAAGACCTACGAATCTAATATGAGGATTAGATTATTAAAATATGGAATATTAATTGATCAATAACTCCCCCAGATAGATAGGACATTGTCTTAGGAGCTGGGGAGAGTGGAGCTCATTAATGAGAAAAATAATTGCCTGCCACCTAATGGATAAGGGAGGAGGTAGTTACTAGAAGTTAACAGAATCTTGAAAGGGGGTTTTTGTATATGTATTGTTTTGGACTGACGAGTACAAGGGGTACTAAATAGTGAGGAGTTATGATAGAAAAAGAAAGAAAGATAGAATAGAGTCTTTTATGGTAAACCATTGAAGCTTGAGGGGACTCATCCATGAGGAAGAGTCAAGGTTGGGAGGAGTATTGCAGCTCTAATATTGTTTTCTAGGAAAACTTGAGAAGTCGATATTTCTAGACATTCTACAAGTTGTCTCATGTTGTGTATTTTACTTAGAATTTGTGTTGTGATATGAATAGTAACAATTTTGATACAGATTGCAAATATATAACAAAATGAACTACCAAAGTTTTGAATGCTTTTATATATGAATGATAAGGAAAAATAAAAATATATTCTCTAAGTTTTTTTTTGAAAATTGTTCCAGTATTTAGTATATTTACAAATCAAAAAATATTGTACTTTGAATAGTGAAAAGAACATGTTATATATTTATTGCATAAAGATTTATTTGAGCAATAATTGATGGACATTTGTTTTCAAAATGCAATGACAATATTTATCTGTTATAGTTCTAGTATACAGGTAAACATGAAAAAAAAAAAAAAAAAAGGAATTAACTAGAACCAAAGCTAGTATGTAAAGTGCAAGTTGAAGTGCAAAAAAAACTAGCATGTGAGAATTCAACATAGTAAGGAATTGAGATATTTATTATCAGTTTAAAAAAGAATGGAAAATTTTCTTTATAAACATATATTGAGGGGTGGTAGCCAATCTCTACAATTCTAGATGAAAGAGAAAGGAAACCCAACAAATGGGTAAAATTGTATTAGAATATTTATACTGTAATTACATCAATGCATGCAAATATTGGGAGTTATTGGGAACATTATATTTGTCAATTTTGTAGAAATTTTGAATAATATGACACATATTCACAGAGATTATCCTGATTATACACTTATAAGCGGAACATGCATAATACATAACCACCTCTACGTTGATCATCAATTTACAGAAGCAGAAACATTCACAGGCGCACATAGAAGCATCAATCAAACTCATTAACACAGTATGTATCCCGGGGAAAGCATCTCGCTAAAAACCCCACACTATCTGTATATTATATTGATTGAATCATGTAACATTACAAAGTACAATGCTTATCACAAGCAATTTAGTACCAGCTCCACCTGTTACACGCAATACAGCTAAGATCTGATCTCCAAATCTATTCCACTGCTTGCCTGCCTCCACTGCTCAATACCTGCTCAAGAACTGATGAGAATGGCTTCCGAAACTCGTATTTCACCTCAAAATAATCACTCACACTTTGTTGGACGTGAGCAAAGGCTACAATACTTGATATTGGCCAATTCATTGACATACTCAATCCCTCTGATTGTGCAAATCATCATGCACAGCTATAGTCACAACTGATAGCAATCTGATCCTCTAACACCTGTCCCTGCTGAACTGAACATGCACTGACATGCAACTGAGTTAACTGATGTATTCTATAGTTGCATTATGAGTTAATAACTTGTGAATTAATTAATAACTAATTCACCCAACTCATCTCTAGTCTATTGATCAGTTAGACTAAATACAACTAGTTTAACAAAGCTAAACTGAACACAACTCCATCAACTGCACTTCTAATCCACTAAACTCAACTCACTTGAGTGCTAACTAAAGTCCTGCATGCAAATATTGGTCATCCCGTAGGTAACCACGTATTTCCCTCTGGGATCTACATGTACCACATCCGTAGCTCATCCTGAAGTGCTCCAAGAGAATAAGATCAATTTTATAGTCCAAATATTGTTATGAGACAATAATATTTGACTTTTCTATTTTTGACAGCCAGTCTAAAAATAGACTTTGATCACTCACACTGTGATCACTCACACTGTGGTCACCAATACTGTGGTCACCCACACTGTGATCAAAAATAGAACTTGCGCCATAATTTTCCTGCGGGCCCACTTAGTGAAGGCGACTCTTTTCACTAAGCTCCATCATCTTGTTGCATTCTCAACAAGCATTCCTTGTTGCACACTTTTCAACAAATTTGAGATAGTAGAGAAAAAATTATATATATATATATATATATATATATATATATATATATATATATATATATATATATATAAGTTAGGGAATGATCCCTTCAAATCATCAAACTAAACCTAGCACACAATATTAACCATAAAGAACCAGGTGTTAACCAAAAGGTTGAATTGAACCTATTTCATAAGGAAAATAAAAAAGTACATATTGATTGAAGGCTTCCATCCTTGGTTGTTCTAAAAACATAGACATGGCATCATTTCCTTTAATATTAAATTCCCCCTTAGGGTAAAAATTTGGACAACTCCCACGATACCTAATTCAAAGTAGAAGCTCTGGTGTCTCATTCCTTGATGAGTGAACTAAACTTATGATAGAATTTCTATACAAAAGTGACCAGGGAGTTCAACTGCATCCAAGTTGTAAGGGAGGAAGTTGAATACGTTAAGGGACTAGAAGGGTTCCAAATTGAATAAAAAAGAATGTATCTGATACACCGAGGGTTTAGTGTACCTGGAAACCCCGTCAGTATGAAATGTGAGTTACGACTTTAACAATAGAAACTATTGACAAGAGGAAACAAAAGAACAAGTGGAAGAAGATTATAATTGAGGAAGAGCCCATGTCTGAAATCACACATTTTCTACATGTAACAGATGTAAACTTCATCAAAATATTACAAAAGAATACTAAGTTAATGCAATTGCGTAGGGTCAAACTTTGTACATTAAATAAACTCTAAGTAAGAAAGTTCAACCGTGACATGATGTTTACTTATGTGGTTTTGGGAAAAAATTCAAGCTAGGATATAATCATGGCCATACAATATCCATGGTGTATTAGGGTTTCAACATTCAAACCCTAATTCATAAGTTAACCAGGAATTAAAATCGAGAAGAGCGAGGATGCACTAAGGGGGTTTTTTTCTTAAAAAAAATGAATTACCTATTGAGAACTAACCCCTACTGAGAGAGGGCTTGAAGTAACTCTATAACCTCGCATTAAACTTGCACATAGAAGGAAAATGGTTAATACAAAACCCTGGCTTATTATCAAACCAAAATATGTCATATGCAAGGAAAAGAAAAAAAACTGGTTCAACCAAAGGTTCAACCAAATTGACGGAGGGTAATGTGTACATACATACATCTATATCTATATATATACATATATGCACACACACACACACAATAAAACTAACCTTACACTCACTATATTTCTTACCGATTCAGCCATATGGAGATACAATGTGTTTCCACTAAAAGATAAAGATTGGATCCTGAAAAGAGGATGAAGGTACAACTATTATGGTAATTTAGTAATGAATGGCAGATCGAAACCTGGTTGCAAAGCAAAGCAACACTCTAATTGTAACCCAAGTGAAAATGACCAAATCAACAAGTGGTGGGAACGTACTTACAAGAAACCCTAGCTTTGGACACTGTCAATTTATCAAACTCAATCATTTCCTTTGATTCAAAAGTCTATGCCTTACCATGCATATCATGTAAGACTAGGTGGGGAGCCCCTTCATGGATCAATAGAATTGATCCATGTAGCCAATTATGGTCCCCGCGTAAGAATTCATATGCCACCACAAGCGTGGAATAAGGCAAACTTTAAACATAGCCATAAACCAAATGAAAATTTAAAACATAGATCACATCAAACCAAATATTATATGCCATTATTAAAATTTGTAAACTAAGATGGGGTAAAAACCTTTTCATAAAGAAACAAAGGGCGAAGGGTGAAGCCCCATAATATGTTTTCCATAATATGTTGATAAAACAAATCTTGTATAAATTCATTGAGGGGTATAAAGCGAATCTAGACCTAATTACATTCGTATAAGTCAATATTTAAGTTGAATAGTATGGTGGTTAAAATACCCTATAGTGGATTTAGGAGTAATTGTATTATAATATGTCACTAGCCTAAATCATAGACAGAAGGGTGTTTTTGGAAAGGTTATGGGGAGCCTAAAAATGTATATGTTATAAGGCAAGTAAATCTTGTGTTAGAACTTAAAATCAACTTCTACTTGGTTATTACAAAGGAAAATTGGTCAATGATCGAACTTGTAACATAATAATATACTTCATTCATGTGGAGAACCGCTTAAGTACTATAATTCAGTCAACACCATTTTTTTAAGGGTGTAATTTGAGGTTCATTATGTATACATAGGTTAGTTTTTAGTTACAATTTTTTTTTTGCATACACAATTACTTGCCCAACAACTCAATGGACATAAAAAATCATTAAATCAACCATTTTCAGTGGCTTTTTATGCTTCTTGATGTGCCTTGTCCAACTTTGATGACTTGCTTTTTCTGAAGTGTTACCAACCTCCATGTCCACCGTTGTTGTCCATTGCACTCAATGCCTTTCAACAATAGTTTTGGCTCATTGGTTCCTAGGACATGCCCAATGTAATCCCTTGATTCTAATCAGTCATACCCATGAATGTTTAAAAAAAATAAAAATAAAAAATTACCAATCTATATTTCCATCCCCTTCTTTGTTTCCTAGTCTCTCAAGCGATCCGATTCATCCTCCTTACCCGGATGGGTCCTCACAATCCAAGGTAACTCCCTGCATTTATATATTCATATCTCTCATGGCATCCTTCATGAAAATTAATGGGCATCACTAGGTCTACATCCTCACAATGGCCTTGTTCTTGAAATTTTCCAACCCCAGTATGCTTCTACACATTTTGCATCTTCATGTTTCCATTGTTTAATTTTTCAGCCAACTTCATTCACCCAAACCATGCAGTCTGATGTCCTTCCTACATCATAGGCACGTATATTTTCATGAGACACATCATAGAGAAACTGCAATAAAATTAAATTATACCTCAATAGCATATCTATCCATGAGATGTACCTTGCCATTTTCATTTTACTTCCTATCCCAACATAACCAATTAGTCCATAATCTAAATCATCATGAATCAGAACTTTAAATAAAACTAAATCATGGTAATAACTTAGAAATTAATTAATTCAAATGGAATGATCGATACTTATCTTTGGTTTTCTTTTGGCTTCTTTGATCCACATGTACTGAGTGATTTTCCAAGCCTGACTAGCACTCAACAATGCTCACACAACTCCATGCAGTCTTCAACTCACATGCACCAAGATGGTTTCCAAACCTGACAACATCCAGTGGTGGACACGCTCCATGCAATCTTTATTCTTCTCTTCTCTTCTCTTCTACTCACACACACCCACACACACACAGAGAATCAATTTCCAAACCTGAAAAGCATCCAATGGTGGAGGTGATCCATAAGGTCTTCAATATTCTCTTCTCTTATCTTCAACGGGGCACAAAGAGTCTTAGTTTAGTTTTGGACAGAGATTTGTATAATTAAAGATGAGGGGTTTTGAGTTGTGTTTCTTTTGTAGGAATAGAAGTGCACTTGTCCAATAACTTATCAATGGTACTACATCTATGTTCTCAGCCCAAGGCCACACCAAGTGGTATTAGTCCAAATAACACTAGGGTGCCTCAACCTATCAATAATTTTTCAGCCATCATATCCTCTAGTTGTTTTATCAGCCCCGAAAGCAAGCCACAACCTTTGGTGACTCTCAACCAACAAGCCCACAAGTTTCTCTATCGGGTTATCATCATGGCATCCCTACTTCACATAATTTCTCTTCTAGTCTTAGCATGGTGCTTTTCTTCTTTCATGATTGTTACAACTCTCAAGAATATTATCACGGGCCCAAACAATTGCATACCTTCCTGTCCCAAACACATTATACAACACATAGGGCCAGACAGTCCCATATCTCCTTGTCCCAAACACAATATACAACATGTAGGCCTAGGTAGTCCCATACCTACTTGTCCCTTACATGTATACACACGATACACCATAGACACATATACACACGTAAACATATACACATTACACAACATCATGAGAATTCAGAGACTACATCGTCCCTGCCCATCACTTCTCCTAGGCTAAGGAAACCCCCAAACCTGGGTGGTGAACCTATACCAACAACTATTCATGATCAACATTTCATTATCATATTATAAACAAAATCATATGAAAGTAATAATCACATGACAAAAAAAATAACGACAATTATTTCCTTTTTTATCGATGGATTCCTTACATAACCGAGAATCTCAAGCATGCCATTCATATGTGCATTCAATTCATAAACATGATTATTCATTCTTTCACAAGAATGATCCCTGACAAGAACCTGTCAATATCAATTTTAACATTCATTTAGCCGTTACCATATTCATGAATATAACACATGCATAATAACATTTTTCAATGAAACTAGAGTTTAGAGAACTCCTTGCATATATGCATAGAATTTCAATAGCAATTGATAGGGCTTCCAAAGGAATTATTTATCCAAATTCCTCCCTTTTACCTTTTTACCTTATTGTTATTACCAAAATTCCAACTGATGTTTTCTACTATTATTGTTCACACAGTAAATTTCCAGCCCACTTATGTTCCCTCATTCATGCTTGCTATTACATTCAGGAGCAACACTCCAACATACACCAGTGATGGTATTTTTTCGGTCATCTGTTCCACTCCATCCTTTCTCATTTTTCATAGCTCTTTATTTATATGCAGGGCCTTACCTAGGTCACATATTTTTGTTGGGTTATCCTCGGTTACGTTCTCGTAAATAAATTGTCACTTGAACAATTTTTGCGAAAGAATTGGTATCACATTATGAGGATATAGAGAGAAATACTTCTTTAGCCAATGGATAAATCTCAAACAAAAGGGTTCAATGGCGGAGCACACTGAGGCCTTCCAAACATTGAATATCAAGGTAAATGATATTCTAGAGGAGCATAGGATTGATGTCTTCACAAGGACTTTAAAGAATAACATCCAACATGAGGTTTGCCTTTGGGAACTTAATTCATTGGAGAAGGCATTCAAGGTGGCAAGAAAAGTTGAAAACAAAATTATGGTAACAAGTCTACTACTCACAACTATAAATATGGAAGTGTTGTTGCTTATACCCTCCCAAAACCTACAAGGTTGACACCACAACAACTGGAAGAAAAAGGAATAAAATGGATTTGTTACAGCTATGATAACAAATACTTTAAGGGTCATAAGTGTGTCGAGAAGAAATTATTTTATGTAGATTGTGAAGAGGAGGACGAAAAGGAACTAGAAACATAAAAAGAAGAGGATATACACCAAAAACCAACCCCAGAGAAAGAAGAAATGAATCCAACCATATATTGTAATGTATTGGCAGGAATTACCACTCTTCAAACTCTCAATATAGAAGGATTTATCAAGAAAAAAAGGTAATAGTAATGATCGATTATGGTAGTATCCACAATTTTATTTATTGTAAGATAGCCAAGGAATTGAATTGCTTTCTATATCCAGCACCAGAGTGTCAAGTGATAGTTGCAAATTGAGGAACAATAAATTGTTCAAGGAAGTGTCATATTATCAATCTAACCATGGGGGAATATGTATTGAATAGTCCAATGCTTTCCATTCCAATGGGTGGTGTTAATGTTGTATTAGGAGTCCAATAGTTACAATCTTTGGGGACAATAACTTTTAATTTTCAAGAACTTTTCTTGAAATTTTCATGGGAATGAAAGGAAATTGAATTAAGGGGCGTCATAGGGAAAGTAGGGAAGACAATCAACTCTAATGGCACGAAAAATCTTTTGAAGAAAGAATAACATGGCATAATTTCCCAATTATGCTAACTAGATGTTCAAACATCGAAATCATCTATTTCTCCATATCTCCAAAGAATATTGGACAATAATTCCAAAGTATTTGAGACTCCTAAAGACCTCCCACCTATTCATGATCATGATCATGATATTCACTTGATTTCGGGAAGCATTCCTCCAAACATCAACCCTTATAGATATCCTTATGCCAAAAATAATGAAATTGAACGTATGCTTACAAAAATGCTAGAGGTAGGTATAATTCAACCTAGACAAATTTTTTCTCTACTCCAGTAGTATTGGTACACAAGAAGGATGGAGCATGGCATACGTGTCTGGATTATAGGGAGTTCAACAAGCTCACTATCAAAGATAAATTTCCCATTCTTGCCATTGATGAATTGTTGGACGAACTACATGAAGCAATTTACTTCACCAAGCTGGATCTTCATTCAGGATATCATCAAATTATAATGAAGACTGAAGATATTATGAAAACAACATTCAGAACTTATGAAGGTCATTATGAATTTTTGGTCATGCCTTTTGGCCTTACTAATGCACCTTCCACATTTCAAGGTTTGATGAATTCCATTTTCAAACACTTCCTTAGAAAACTTGTGTTAGTATTTTTTGATGATATACTAATCTACAACAAGTCTTGGAAGGATCATGTTCAACATGTTGATAGGGTGCTCAAACTATTGGAGGAAAAGCAATTGTATGCAAAAACCTCCAAATGTTTCTTTGGGGTATAAGAGGTGGAATAATTGGGTTATATTGTATCTCATGAGGGTGCTAAGGTAGATCCTAACAAATTTAAAGCCATCAAGGAATGGAAAATTCCCACAACCCTAAAGTATCTTCGAGGATTTCTCGGGTTGACAGGGAATTATGGCAAGTTTGTTAAGAATTATAGGAAAATAGTAGCACCTCTAACAAAATTACTAAAGAAAGATGCATTATTTTGGTCTCCAGAAGCAACTAAGACCTTTGAACATTTTAAAGAGGAAATGTGCCAAAATCCGGTTTTAGCTACTCCAGAATTCACAAAAACCTTTATGGTGGAATGAGATGCCTCAGGAAATGGATTTGGTGTTGTTTTAATGCAAGAAGGAAGACCCATTTATTTTGAAAGTCATCCAATCAAGGGAAAGTATTTGCACAAACCTATTCATGATAAGGAAATGTTGGCAATACTACATGACCTGGAGCAATGACGCCCTTACCTAATGGGAAGACACTTCAAGGTAAAAACTGATCATGATAGTCTTTGGAACAAATATTATCTTCAAAAGAGCAACAAAAATGGGTCATTAAGATGTTGGGTTATGAATTTGAAATCATCTACAAAAAAGGGGAACAAAATGTTGTTGCAAATCCCCTCTCAAGAAGAGATGAGGATGTGGAATCATTGCTCTATGCCATTTTGATTATCCAACCTGACTGGATAACTAAAGCAAGGGAGGAATGGAAGAATAACGAAGAGGTGTGGACACTCATTCAAAAATTGCAACAAGATCCCATTACATTAGATATATTTATCTGGAAAAACGACTCATTATAGTATAAAGATTACTTATATCAATGTAAGAATTCCCAACTCAAACAAAAGGATCTTTTAGAATTGCCCACCTCTCCTTTAGGAGGGCACTCAATATTTTTAAAAACATACCACAGGGTCAAGAGGGATTTTTTTTGTGATGGCCTTAAATATGATATTCAAAATTTTGTGGCAAAATCTTTTGTTTGCCAACAAAATAAAGTTGAAACAATTAAGACCCTTGGTCTGCTACAACCTTTAGCCATTCTAAGTCAACGTTGAGAGGAGGTCTCAATGGATTTTATCACAAGTTTACCCAACTCCGAAGGAAAGAGTGTCATCATGGTGGTAGTTGATAGAATTACCAAGTATGCACACTTTTGTGCATTATACCATCCTTTTAAATCTAGTGCAGTTGCTACTGCATTTATGGAAACAATTCAAAAGCTAAATGGAAACCCAAAGATTATTGTAAGTGACGAAGTTCATGTTTTCATAAGAAATTCTTGGATGGAATTATTTTCTTGTCTTGGTACTCAATTAGCTCATAGCTCATCTTATAATCCTCAATCTGATGGAGAAATTGAGATAGTGAACAAATCTTTGAAAGGATATCTTCATTGATTTGTATATGATAAACAAACACAATGGGTCAAGTGGTTACCTTTGGTTGAATGATGGTATAACACTTCCTTCCATACTATAACAAAAATGACCCCATTTATGGCACTTTATGGATGTCATCCAATGTCCATCACATCATCTTTAAGATAAAGTTCTAAGGTTCAAGTAGTGGAAGATCACATCGAGCATCAACAACAAGTTCTCCAACTCTTAAAGGATAACCTCACTCTGACATAAAATCGAATGAAACAACAGGCATATCAACATCATAGTGAAAGAAGTTTCGATGTAGGTGATTGGGTATTTTTATGGCTACAACCATAGAAACAAATGTCCCTTAAGTAAGCTAAGAAGGATAATAAATTATCACCCATGTTCTATGGTCCTTACAAGGTGTTGCAAAAGATTGGTACTATGGCATACAAATTGGAGCTTCCTGCATCTTCTTGAGTACACCTAGTTTTCCATGTTTTAGAATTAAAGAAGGTTATCGGTGACAAGCTCACTGTTCAAACAATATTTCCAAACTTGACGAGGAAGGAAAAAACATATTGGAGCCTGAAGCAATCACAGAAACAAGAACCTCACAGCTACAAAATCGATTACTTCTAGAGTATCTCATTAAGTGGAAGAACTTACCCATTGAAGATTCCACATGGGAGGATGAGAATTTTATACAGAAGCATCCAAAACTACTCCAGCATTGATGACAACACTTTTTTTAAGGAGAGGGGCATGTTAGGTCCTTATGATACTAGTGTAGCCCCCTTATTGTTATTATTAGTGTAGCCTCATTATTGTTATTGTTGCGCCCTTACATTATTATTGTTATGTAGGCTCTGATTATGTTGTGACCCCTTAGACTCCTATATATACAAAGGAGGTCTTTTCATTTGTATAATCAAATAATTGTTCATTTATGTGATTTAAAGGGGGTTCCCCCCTAAAGAGGCTAATTCTTAAGTCATTGATCTGTCTTTTCATATCTTTTGTGATCTGGTTGCATAACAAATTACAAGATTTAGAAATCAATCAAGTCTACCAAGATCATCATCATATGTTAAAATCAACCTCTAAAACCAACATCATTAATTAAAATGAACTTATTTATCAAGGCTAGCAACCATGATATCTACAATCTCAAAAGTAAGTTAGAAGCAATCTAACATAGTAACATTTGTCCTTTTTAGAATTTCACAGTCGTAATGTCATCATGTATATACATATTATACATGTCTGCACTCAACACATAGACATCAATCACAATGTTATAATCAATGCCTCATTGCTAGAAACACAACGATTTGTAACAAAGTTACAAAATCTCATGCCTCTAATCCACTAAGGCTCTTGCCACATAACATACAGAGCATGGGGTCCCCACATCCCAATCAACATATATATAAATACCTAACATTCAACATAATCAAGCAACATAGGGATTTCCCCAAATTCCTCATATCATATGAACATTCACATGTGCATTTCATTCCAAGTATGTAAGAACATACCACTTAACTAGTAATATTGGTACACTACAAACAACCATGCACCCAGCCATGGCAGACAATCCTGCTACAATTAGAGAAATGACAATCATCCAAGGTCACAAAAATATATTGTCTTGACCTTAGGAATACAAGCAAGCAAACCCATGCAATGTCAATGCATCTAGTAGAATAATTTGTTGAGAATGCAATAAGATGATGGAGCTTAGTGGAAAGGAGTCGCCTTCACTAAGTGGGCCCGCAGGAAAATTATGGCGCAAAGTCTATTTTTAGACTATATCTATTTTTAGACATATGGATCATGGTCTATGAGCTGCAGAATGTTGTTTATGGATGATTGGTCATGTTGGGAAAAATAGATGGACTTCTATTTTTTTATCACAGCAGGAGTGATCACAGTAGGAGTGATCAGAGTCTATTTTTAGACTGCTAGTCAAAAATAGAAAAGTTTAATATTATTGTCTCATAATAATATTTGGACTATAAACTTTATCTTATCCTCTTGGAGCACTTCAGTTTGAGCCACAGATGTGGCACATGCAGCTGTCATAAGGAAATACGCTTTCTTTGTGGGTCAGTTGAGTTGTTGCATGCAGGACTTCAGTTAGAACTCAAGCAGTTAAGTTTGGTGGAGTTGATTGTGGAGTTGATGGAGTAGTGTTCAGTTTGACTTGGTTAAACTAGCTGTAATTAGTCTAACTGCAAATAGACTAATGATGAGTTGTTAAACTAATTATTAACGCATAAAGCAACTTAAGAATACATCAGTTAACTTAGTTGCATGTCGGTGCATGTACAGTTCAACAGGGACAGGTGTTAGAGGTTGAGATTGCTATCAGTTGTGACTATAGTTGTGCATGAGGATTTTCACAAGCAATGTATTGAGTATGCCAATGAGTATTGCGTTGATTTGCCTAGTAGAATAGCCTGTGCTCACGTGATTTCCAGTGTGAGTGATTCTCAGCAGGTTTATGCAATAGAGGCAGGCAAAGCAGTGGAGCATATTTGAACTTGTGACTTGTTTGGGTCTGAGTTGGTTTGTGTGTAACAGGTGGAGATAGTGTTGGATACTTGTGAGGAGTATTGACTATGTAATGTTACATTTTCTCGATCATTAATATATAGATAGTGTGGAGTTTTCAGTTGTAAGCTTTCCCCGGGTTACATACTGTGTTAATGTGTGCATGCTCTTGATGTTTTATTGTTATTGATGCCGCTAAATTGATGATCAACGTAGAGGAGCTTATGTATTGTGTATGTATTCCGCAATAGTACATGATTACGATAATCTCCATTGAATATGTGTTTATTATTCAAAATTTCTACATGATATCGAAGCTGTTGATCATCAAATCTACTATTCAGGAAGTGTTTACATTCTATTTCTTCAGGCAGAGTCTGTAATCGGGCCAGGTAGCCTCTGGATTCATCCTTCCTTTGGAAGGTGAGATATCCGGTAAAAGCCCATACAGTCAATCTCTGTACGAGAAATATTTTGTTCTCACGAATCTTAGATCCGAGGCAGTTGAGTTTGGAGCTGGTGGAATTCGAATTTGCAGCAGTGTTTTCTTGGTGTCAAAGAAGCAATGTCTTTCAACGGATTGCGATTGGAGTATGCTCTTGAGGGCAGCTCAAACTATATTGCATGGAAGGAAAAGATGGAGGTAGTATTGGATGATGACGGGCTGAAGGAGTTCATAGAGACTGATGTCCCAAAGCCCACTGGTGCTACTCAAGCTGATGCTTGGAAAAAGAAGACAGCAAAGTGTCGAAGGATTCTGTTGGAGGGAGTGAAGGATCACATTGTGTCCAGCCTGCATGGAAAGACTTCTCCATACTTGATGTGGAAGGCTTTAATAGATCTATTCCAAAGCAAGAGCGATCAGAGGAAGCTGGCGCTCAAAGATAAACTCAGAAACATCAAATGCGAGAAGGGTGACAGTATGCCCAAGTATCTCACGAAGTTCACTCAGTGTCGAGATGAGCTGGGAAGTGTGGCGGTTACTGTCGATGATGAGGACTTAGTGAGCTTGGCTCTTCTTGGTCTTCCGAAGTGTTGGCATTCCTATCAGGACTCTGTCGATGGTCGGGAGAAATTGCCAGGATGGGAAAGACTGTGGTCAGATCTTGTGCAGGAGGAGATCAAGCGGAGTACCAGGGACGGATCTTCATCAAAGGGAGTTGATGAAGAAAATTGCGCTTTGGTTGCCAAAGCAAAGAAGGCGAAGAGCAAGAAAGCTTCTCAGTCTGATGCGAAAGGCAAGAAGCAGGACATGTCCAAGGTGAAGTGTTTTCACTGTCACCAGCACGGACACTATGCCACTAATTGTCTGCAGAAGAAGAAGAACAAGCAAGTTGCTGGATCTGATGCAGGAGAGACTCTAGCCTCGCAGCTTGAGCTTGATTTTTCATTGATCGCATGCTTGGTTTCAAGTGTGATGGGATCGGTGTGGTTCTTGGACAGTGGTGCGTCTTTTCACATGACGGGAGATCGAGATTTGTTTTATGATCTGGAGGACAAAGATCTTGGAGTGCACATCGAGATGGGCAATGATGGTAGATACAGTGCGACTGGTATCGGTACCATTTCCTTTGAGAGGGGAAGTCGTGCATGTTATAGGATTGAAGAAGAATCTTATCTCTATGGCGATGTTAGAAGACAAGGGGTATGATGTTGTTTTCAGCGAGGGAAAGGCTTTCATGCGCAGCAAGACAACTGGTGAAACCCGGAAGATAGGGGTTAGAGTGAGGAACCTTTATCAGTTGCATGTAGATGGATGCGCAGCAATGGCATGCAAGGCAGAAGGATTGGTGAGCTGGGATGATGGTGAGTTGTGGCACAGGAGATTGGGTCACCTTCACCATGGAGCCTTGAAGATACTGCAGCAGATCACTACAGGGCTTCCTAAAGGCACTCTTGCGCAGTCAGATCAGTGCAAGGGGTGTACTTTGGGGAAGTTTGTGAAAGCCACCTTTCACGAGAAGGATAGTCACGCCACGACGATCCTTGAGAGAATTCACACAGAGGTGTGTGGACCTTTCTCAGTTGCTTCGACAACAAAACATAGGTATTATGTGATTTTTGTTGATGATTTCTCTCGTAAGTGCTGGATATTCTTTATGCAGAAGAAGAGCGAGACATATTCAAAGTTCTGTGAATTAAAAGCACTGGTCGGGAAGGAGTTGGGGAAGAAGGAGAAGGCTCTTAGGAGCGATAATGGTGGTGAATACATCTCTGATGAGTTCAAGGATTTCTGCAAGGCAGAAGGGATTCGAAGAGAGCTCATAGCTCCCCATAACCCACAACAGAACGGGGTTGCTGAGCGGAAGAACAGAACGATCGTGGGTGCTGCATGGGCGATGTTGCATGATCAGGGCCTACCCCTTCACTTGCGGATGAAAGCATGCAATACAACAGTTTATGTGTAGAACCATTGTCCTCACAGGATACTTGGCATGAGTACACCCGAGGAGGCTTATTCTGGTAAGAAGCCTGATCTTTCTCATTTGAGGATTTTGGGTGCTAACGTTTACATGCATGTGACGAAGGATGCCAGGAAGAAGTTGGAACCTACCGCAGAGGTTGGGATATTTGTGGGGTACACTGATACGCCCCACAACTATCGTGTGTATTTGCCAGGCAGTGGTAAAACTGTTGTGCGACGGGATATAAAATTTCAGGAGGAGAAAGCCATGAAGTGTTCGCTTGAGAGGGAGCTACACTTGCATGCAGATGAGGAGCTATTAGTTCCTAAGGATGAGCTTCAGGATGTGGATCAGCCACAGGACGAGGTTCATGGAGTGGAAGAAACCACTCATGCAGCACCAACCATCAGAGGGCGAAAGCGCTTGACAGAAGCTGAGCGACTGGATCAAGATGGAGAGAAAGTTGTAGGACCACCTACAGCCCAATGCAGGCAGAGACAATCACCTGATTGATACACTGGATACATGGCTCTTATGAGCGAGTGTGTTGTGACTGAGCCATCCTCTTTCGAGGAAGCTATGGAGGATCCCGCATGGGTAGACACCATGGTGGAAGAGTATGATTCTATTGTCAGAAACAGTGCGTGGGAGATTGTTTCTAGACCGGAAGGGAAATCAGTGGTGGGTTCGAGATGGATCTACAAAGTTAAGCAGGCAGCTAACGGGAGTGTGGAGAAGTACAAGGCAAGATTTGTTGCCCGAGGCTTTTCACAGATAGAGGGGATTGATTATGAGGAGACCTTTGCACCTGTCGCAAGGTATTATTCCATACGGACGATTCTTGCTCTCTCAGCGCAGATGGGATGGCACATTCATCAGATGGATGTGAAGACTGCGTTCCTCAACGGAGTCATTGAGGAGGAGGTGTATATTGAGCAGCACGAAGGTTTTGAGATCTTCAGCAGCGAGTCGCATGTGTGCAAGCTCAAGAGAGCGTTGTATGGGTTAAAACAAGCACTACGTGCTTGGTACACACGGATATACAGCTATTTCATCGGACTTGGATTCTCCAAGAGCGAGGCGGATCCTAACCTATACCAGATTGTGGTGGAGGGTAAGTTGCTTATCATTGTACTGTATGTAGATGACTTGATTCTAACGGGTGATGAGCTGTTGATACTTTCATGCAAGGATGATCTTGCTAAGGAGTTTGAGATGAAGGGCTCGGGCCTCCTTCATTATTTCCTGGGATTGGAAATTTGGTAGTGTAGTGGTGGACTGTTTGTTTCTCAGGGTAAGTATGCTCGGGAGATACTGGAGAAGTTCAACATGCATGGCTGCAAGCCTATTGATACTCCTCTTCCTGGAGGTTGAAGGAAGGAGGATGCCACTTCGACAGAAGAAGTGGATGCCACTGTTTATTGATAGTTGGTGGGGTCACTTATGTATCTGGTCAATACATGACCCGATATAGGCTATGTAGTTAACCAGCTTTCACAAGCTATGATTAAGCCTACCAAGCTCTTCTGGAAGGCGGGCAAGCATGTATTGCGTTATTTGAGAGGCACATCGGGATATGGATTGTGGTACAGACAGGAGGATGAGGTGAAGCTATGTGGCTTCACAGATGCAGATTGGGAAGGGAGCCCAACGGACAGAAAGAGCACATCAGAAGGTGTCTTCAATATTGGGTCGACAACATTTTCTTGGTACAGCAGGAAGCAGAGATCCATGGCACTCAGTTCAGCAGAGGCCGAGTATATGGCAGCAGGTTTGGCTGCATGCGAGGCTATATGGATGAGGAAGATCTTGGTCGATTTGTTTGGTTCTCATTTGGATCCTACTGTGATTTACTGTGATAACCAGAGTTGCATTAAACTCTCGGCTAATCCTGTATTTCATGATAGATCTAAGCATATTGACATCAGGTACCATCATATCAGAGATTGTGTGCAGCGGAGAATCATGTTACTTTCATACATTCCAACGGAGGATCAGGACGCTGATATCTTGACGAAGGCGCTCACCAGGAGCAAATTCGAATACCACCGAGGCAGGATAGGGGTTGCTGATAATCCATATCTTGTTGAGAGGGAGTGTTGAGAATGCAACAAGATGATGGAGCTTAGTGGAAAGGAGTCGCCTTCACTAAGTGGGCCTGCAGGCAAATTATGGTGCAAAGTCTATTTTTAGACTATGTCTATTTTTAGACATATGGATCATGTTCTATGAGCTGCAGAATGTTGTTTATGGATGATTGGTCATGTTGGGAAAAATAGATGGACTTCTATTTTTTTATCGCAGCAGGAGTGATCAGAGTCTATTTTTAGACTGCTAGTCAAAAATAGAAAAGTCTAATATTATTGTCTCATAATAATATTTGGACTATAAACTTTATCTTATACTCTTGGAGCACTTCAGTTTGAGCCACAGATGTGGCACATGCAACTGTTAGAAGGAAATACGCTTTCTTTGTGGGTCAGTTGAGTTGTTGCATGCAGGACTTCAGTTAGAACTCAAGCAGTTGAGTTTGGTGGAGTTGATTATGGAGTTGATGGATTTGTGTTCAGTTTGACTTGGTTAAACTAGTTGTAATTAGTCTGACTGCAAATAGACTAATGATGAGTTGTTAAACTAATTATTAACGCATAAAGCAACTAAAGAATACATCAGTTAACTCAGTTGCATGTCAATGCATGTACAGTTCAACAGGGACAGGTGTTAGAGGTTGAGATTGCTATCAGTTGTGACTATAGTTGTGCATGAGGATTTGCACAAGCAATGTATTGAGTATTCCAATGAGTATTGCGTTGATTTGCCCAGTAGAATATCCTATGCTCACGTGATTTCCAGTGTGAGTGATTGTCAGCAGGTTTATGCAATAGAGGCAGGCAAAGCAGTGGAGCAGATTTGAACTTGTGACTTGTTTGGGTCTGAGCTGGTTTGTGTGTAATAGGTGGAGATACTGCTGGATACTTGTGAGGAGTATTGACTATGTAATGTTACATGTTCTCAATCATTAATATACAGATAGTGTGGGGTTTTTAGCTGTAAGCTTTCCCCGGGTTACATATTGTGTTAATGTGTGCATGCTATTGATGTTTTATTGTTATTGATGCTGCTAAATTGATGATCAACATAGAGGAGCTTATGTATTGTGTATGTATTCCGCAATAGTACATGATCAGGATAATCTCCGTTGAATATGTGTTTATTATTCAAAATTTCTACATAATTCAAACACCATTGCAGTTAGCATGCAATCCACAATCAATGTTATAAGTAGTACACGATCATATTGACATTCAACTACTACACTTAAAGCTTGATCTCCACTCATCTCTAGAGGTCCAATGTTGCACCTTCTGCTCTGACATTACTCTAAAACACTCTATAACAGAGCTCTAGTCCTTACTCCCAAAGGCTTAGTGTTGAACCTTTACTCTGATACCACTTTGTAACATCCCCATCCACCCTATAACCCATAGTAAGGGTATAAGATGGCATTACTATCCATGACCCGACCTCCAAAGTCTTGTTATGGAAATGGGGTCTTAAAATTTCATCATTTTTCAAACTCCCTGGAACTTGAAATAAATATCTCCATTACGTACGACTCATCGAGATCTTTTTGGTGATATAAAATTGATCAAAAACTGATGTCTGGATCACAAGATATGGCCATTTGAAGTCGGGCCATTAAATCCTTCCCACGTTAGCATTTTGTTGCCACATGCCACTCACGTGGACCACCTGTGGGGTTCACATGGTATCCCTCGACCCTTCAGGGGAAGGTTCACGTCACCACACCATCCCATCAACTATTAACTATTGATCCACCCCTTAACGTGTATATATTTTCCATCAATTTGGTATAGTCAAAGGTCAACCATTCGATCTCCGATGTGGAACCACAAGCGGAACCAAGTGACTAAGGGATGCCCCCCGTCCCCCAGCCCCCCGTGATGTCAGCAAGGGGGGTCCTCATTTGATCTCAACCATCGATTTATGTGGCAAATGAAGGTTGTATCGACCAAGGGGGCATGATATAGATATGTGTGATTGTGTCTATATGTGATATATATATCATGCATATATCTATATCATGCCCCTATGACTAATCAACAACCTTCATCTGCCACACAAATTGACGATTGATATCAAATGAGGACCCCCCCCCCCTCGCTGACGTCATGAGGGGTCCCTCAGTCATGGTTCTACTTGTGGTTTCACATTCAAGATTGAATGGTTGACCTCTATCTAGACTAAATCAACAGAATGATGGGGGGTACCTCCCACAAAGTACGAAGGGGAAGGGGGGTCCCTCAATTAATGTCCTGCTCCTCCCGGAACCTTGTAATTCATCAAACTTTCGTTATAATAAATTTTGGTCTTGGCCCAACTCCATGACACATTAGCAAGAACATTTCAAAATTCCCGAGGCGAGACAAAAATCCTTCCATGTTAAACAATGGGAGGATTTCCCATCTCATCCCCTCGCTCATCAACGCATTGCATATCACCACAACCCCAGGCGAGATAAACTCCATCTGTGTCAAACAAAAAGAGGATTTCCTGTCTTAACCAAGACATGTTGAGGTCCAATGCATCGAGACATAAATTTTTACTGTCAACTACGATGCTTATTTACCATCTCGCCCATTTCTCCTAGATACATATTGCCAAACTTGTTGAGCACTAGGGTGATGTCACCCTCTCATCAGTTTGAGACGAAAACTTTTCTACTCCTTGCCAGACTTGCCTTTAATCTTGAGCTCCATCTCTCACCCAAAACTCATAGTGCACGCTTGTGAAATCCTCGAGGTCCTTAGACGGGAAATCATCTTCGTCAACTGCCATTCCCCATCTTTGTCTCGACACATAAATTAGCCTGCCATTCTGACGTTGGCACGTTATATATATATATATATATGTGTGTGTGTGTGTGTATATATATATATATATATATATATATATGTATATATATATATATATATGTATGTATGTATGTATATATATATGTATGTCTACATACATACATACGTACATACATACATACATACATACATACATATATATGAGGAATGTTGATTTTTGTGTGGTTATATGAGGAATAGTTAATTTTTGAGTTATTGATGTGGGATGGTTAATTTATGTGTTTATTTCTTAGATCAAACTCTATCTAATCCCCTAAGTATAAGAGTTGGGTGAACCTCTATTGTTTGGTTAATCTCCCGCATTAAAATGATGTGTAATGGTAGGCCTTATGCCATGGAGTGCTTGAGAGAAGCATGCATTCTCTCTTAAATTGATGTAATTCGGGTATTAGCGCAAGAGAGAGAGCATTTTATATGTTTATATCTAAGTATGGGCCTAGTTGAGTGCTCGTTGAGCTCAAGAGAGATAATGTTTATATAAAATGCAAGCTCAAGAGGGATAGCCCTATCAATTATATGTCGTAGGTTGCATATATACGTGTGTGTGTGTGCGCGCGTGCGTTTGTTCTGTTACATGAGAAACCAAGTTCAAGAGGGATGGATCCTCCTCTATATATATATATATATATATATATATATATATATATATATATATATATATATATATATATATATATATATATATATATATATACATACATACATACACATATATATATATACATATGTCATATATATATATATATATATATATAGACATATGTATATATATATGTGTGTGTATGTATGTACATATATATATATATATATATGTACATACATACATACAGATACATATATATATATATATATATATATATATATATATATATATAGACATATGTATATATATGTGTGTGTATGTATATATATATATATATATATATATATAGAGAGAGAGAGAGAGAGAGAGAGAGGATCCATCCCCCCTGAACTTGGTTTCTCACGTAACAGAACACACACACACACACATATATATGCAACCTACGACGTATAATTGATAGGGCTATCCCTCTTGAGCTTGCATTTTATATAAAATTTATCTCTCCTGAGCTCAACGAGCACTCAACTAAGCCCATACTTAGATATAAACATATAAAATGCTCTCTCCCTTGAGCTTATACCCGAATTACATCAGTTTAAGAAAGAATGCATGCTTCTCTCAAGCACTCCATGGCATAAGGCCTACCATTACACATCATTTTAATGCGGGAGATTAACCAAACAATAGAGGTTCACCCAACTCTTATACTTAGGGGATTAGATAGAGTTTGATCTAAGAAATAAACACATAAATTAACCATCCCACATCAATAACTCAAAAATTAACTACTCCTCATATAACCACACAAAAATCAACATTCCTCATTATTTATATAGGGTGTAACATTCTTCATTATTCACATATATGAGATAAGTACTACTCAACATGAGCTTACACATCTTGATAACACAATAAATATATATAATATGAACATGTACAAGAGCTTAAGTAAACAATTATCATAGAAAATAAGTTTGGCATATGATATTGGGACTTCAACTCTCCACCCAACCTTAGATTGACTTGCACTACAACCTTTCTCATAGCCAACACTCTCGCACCAAATTTTAGAGCTTGAGGAAGAGTGCTCAAAGGAGCTTATCACACATTCCACACCACTAGGAACCTACAGATTCACCTACCTCCACCCAATAACCCAAATACTTTGATACCCTAGTGCCTCCACCCTACACCGGGAATCCAGAGGACACTGGAACACTGCAAATTAGCAACCTGAGATGAAGGTTCCTCGTTGTTTTTCACTACAATAGGCTTGTCCATTCTTCTTTCCAGTTCCTTGGGAAGTTATCACTTCTCCTTCTTGGCCACTTGTGATTCCCCTGCTCCTCTCTACACCGAGTCTCACCGCTCTGTAAATGTTCTCTCTATATATTTTTTCCTTACTGCCTCCCTCTGTTGTTTTTTTCTCGACATCTGTTCGGTGATTTAATTGTCTGTTAAATACCTATTATTTAATTGTCAACCCGGGGGTTTCGTAAAACTTAGAAGCAAACCAAAATATATGGGACCTCATATGCAACTATAATCAGCTTTAGAAGATAAGTTATGGAAACTGAAGGGAATGCAATTATAAACTAATTAGAAGTGCATATTACAAATATAAAATTTAACTAAGTAATTTCTAATTCATTATGTAATAAGTAGGAGAAGTGGCTCCTAACTTAGGAGAACCAGATTTGTCCTTCTTCTAGAATACTACTTCATGAACAGAAATCAAAAACCACTAATGGACAATAGCTTAAGATGCATAAACAAATAATAGAAGAGGCTCCTAACTAAGGAGGTCCTTGTTGTTCTTCATTACAAATTCATTCATCATTAATGCCATTGTTGGAAAACTGGAAATTCAGAAAATCACTTGAAACTAGAAAAAGAGAATGAATTTCAATTATTACTCATATCAAATGGAAGAGAGTCTAACTTAGACCCTTGTTTGTCCTTTCATATGCTGATAAGATTTAAACTAAAATTCATTCATTAATAATGAAAAATCTTCAAACATCTAAGTAATTAAATGAAAATAAAATCTATAATGAAATAAAATGTTTCTTTAATCCTTTTATAGTGAGCTTAATTCTCTTAAGAATAAAGTGACAAACTATTCCATAAATTCATATACTACATTAAGACAATTTATATCTAAAACTATAGAAAGAAAACTTTATTCTATTCCATCATAAGTTAGGATACATGCTCCAAGAGTCCTTTCTTTGGAATGGAGGAGGTACTCCTATTTATACAAAAACATAAGCAACTAACTCATTAATGGAGATCCACTAATCCCTCCTAGATCCACAAATCCTTCATATGGTTACAACCAATATGAGACACATATTCCTTTATCCATGATTTTTCTCCATGAGATATGCTTGACCCCTATCCCAAATCTCCTTCAAATCTTCAAGAGAATTCGAATTTGAGTCTTGGAGGCCACATAAGAGTGTCTTGGAACCTTCCAAATCACCTACACATGTCACCAAACTCATTCCACCTTTAGGTATAAGCAAATACATGTTATTTTTCTAACTTTTAATCATAAATTCACTTTAAATACATAAAATAAATAACTTTGGAAAATGAAAATATGAACCCATATGGTAATGGAAATATAATGATAATGTGATGAAATGAGGTGACAAAATGAGGATAAAGGTGAAAATGGAGTGAAAGTGTATGCTAATTTGGCAGCCCAACAACATCCCTGTTGCAACTATTGTAACCGTATGGTGATGGTGTGGTGGTGTGTCCTTCCCATCGCTAGTCTCCCTGTTAGCGCAACCCACTCTTTTAATTAATTTTTGTCCCTTTTTTCTTATGGACTTTCCCAAAGGAGTAAGGGATCGTCCTCTCTTCCTCTAACTCCATAATTGTGCAGTAAACCCATTTAAAAGACACTAGTTAGTTTCCCATACCGACATTAAATAACTCAACTTCCTCCAATTTCCAAGCAATCTCCCTCCCCAAGCTCTGAAATCCATGTCCCAATATCTCAGCCAATTATTTTCATAAACATAATTACAATATTACAATGGGGGATTAGCCCAAAGGGTTGTCACAGGAGATTATTCCCATATGATATTGCCACTTCTCCTTAAGTGTTGTTCTTTTTTGGTAATAATATTTCAATTCATTAGGAACATGCTTTACGCAGGTTTATGCTTCTATACCTCATTCTACAAGATCCTGAATTTGACTAGAATATTATTAATTAACCTTTTGCAGGGCTCATTCTTTAACAATTTCAATGCATTTGTGAAACATTTGAGGTAGTTCGTTGAAAATTTTAGAGCATAAAATAAAATTGCACCTTTGGACAATAAATCGACTAAGCATGTGGCCTCATATTTGAATCTTTCCAACTTCTACATATTTTAGCATTTAAAGGAACATTTGCCTACAAATACTAGCAACAACATTGCTCATATAGTCTTTTGAGCCATACGTACAATATTAAAAAGAACTCTGAATGCACGCATCTTGACACATGAAAGCTTGGACTTATATACTAAAATAGCCTTGAAGCTTAATTTTCATCAAATTCCATCGAAACTACATTGCTCTACATCAATCAAGTTCTTAACAGTAAAACCAATTGTTGGCTCCTTTTAAGACCTAAGGTTTGCAAAGATGTCTATTGTAAGCTAGTTATGGTGACATTTTCAAGTTTATAAAGAGAGAATGTGTCACCAAAAGCATGGATGATGTTGTTGTTATTTATGGTAGAGAATATAGGGAAATGTAATGGTCGTATAATCTATTGTACAATTCCTTATTAGTTCATTATGGACACAAAAGATAAAACATATTACTATAATGTAAAACCAAAACAAGAACATGATCTATAGACACAATGAATACAAACGAACATGCAAAACCTCGACAGGTCTTCAGTATATTAGGAACATAAGGGGTTACATCATTATATATCTAGCATTAAAAGGTACATAGCCTCAAAACATGACATAGAATGCTCAAAAATTGAAACTAAAAAACAAACAAACACATTACACCTATATTTGTTATCAACACACACACACCCACACACACACACACCCACACACACACACACACCCACACACCCACACACACGCGCGCACACACACACACATGCTTTGATGGCAATGACAAAAGATTCTAGAATGATTCACAAGATTCTATTAGATCTCCTTTTGTAGGGTATCTAAGGTTGGTGCATTTATGATAAAAGTCTTCCCTGCGTAGAGGTTTGGGGGATACACATACTTAGGTTTTTGTGGATTTTTTTACTTTGTCTACATTACATACTCTATCTAATGTGAATTCATTTTTGACTTCAATTGTTACTTCACTAGGTTTCCTACACGTAAAGTTTGGGATTTGTGGCAGCCTAAAAAGAGTACAAAATTAACCATGCAACTACCACACGCCAATATCTTGTAAAATGTCACTTTCATGTAATAAAGGCTTTAACATTTTTATTAATAACTTAAACTTTAAGTTAAGATTTTGTCAATATTTTATATAAATATGGAGTTTCCTCTCTTATTGGTTAATCTTTTATCATTTTTAATAATATAATTAGTTGGAGAAAAATAGTTAACAACTTTAATTGGAATCCTCTTCTTCCATATAATTTAGGTTAGCACATGTGCAATCCACACATGTGAACGTAAGTATCCCAACCTTTTTTAGTTTTTTTTAATTATGTGATGTTATTTGAATTTCATTGCTATCATCTTTTGTTAGTAATTATGATGACTCTTACCATTGTAGTAGTCATGCCATTCGGAATATAAACAAACTATGTCTATATCAATCACCATTTTGATACAAAACTTTGTAATTGATGGGAAAACTTAATATTCATATGTAGGTGGGAATAAATTGATTCAATTTTCATATACTAAAATATTTTAAGTGAACTTAAAATAGGGTTTATATAGACAAAACAAATAAGAATTAAAGAGGAACATTGTCTATTATGTATACATCCAACCTAAACGTGATATTTTGACATGGTAAAAATAATGAGATTTGGTATAAACAATAGTTTTTTTTTCTTAAGTTGGAGTCAATCCCAATTTTGGATGGAAAAATGATCTTCTTACTAGTGAGATGCTATCACAAGATTGCGTGAAGTTTGGTTGAGTTTGGATGCCTCCTAGGATAATTTAATTCCCCAAAAGATGGTTTCCATCCTCAACTAATTCCAACACAAACCAACTAGTATACACCTCCTGGATATCCACTTATTTAAAGGCACTTGACATAAACAAATATATGCATGGCTATATCTCACGCTAAGATTTACAATACGATTGCTTCACTTAAATGTTTATTTTTTAGACTAAAAAATAGGCATTTAAGTGAAGCAATCATAATGCAGATCTTAGCATGAGATATGTCCATATGTATGTTGTCATTTATCTCTTGAGATTTTAATGTAAGATGTAGCTATACATATACCTAGAGTATATCTCTCCAAATCTTAATATGAGATGTAGCTTTACATGTTCGTTTTTTTTTTTAACATAAGCAGTTAAGTTTTATTTATAAAAAGAGGTTGGGCACACCAAATGACCTCGAATACAGAAAGATGCGAGAAAACTAGCTCATTTGAGACGTCCTAAACTGGCTTTTGAATCTGAGGTTATTTGCTGATTTAAGGCAGTTGGCTGGTTGAGAGATCCTTGCTTTGCTAAAGTCAGCTTAGAGTTTTGTCTTTCTTTCCTCTTTTCTTTGAAACTTTGGTGCTTTCCTGGATTGATATAAAACCCACTTAAACTATGTTCCACGGTCAAAATACAAACCCGCATATATTTAATGAGTTTAATTAAATCCTGTTGTTTCCACCGTACTGGACCCCACTACATGGTAGCCCCCGCTGTTATCAACACTCGGTGGTCGTCGGATCTACCCTTACCCAGATCCGACGCATATCATGTCCATTGCTTTCCGACCTTTATCTCCTTAGGAGTGCACGGTATGGGTGGTTTTGTAATGCCACGCATCGACCCTTGAGTGGTATCACGTGCAATTCATACAAAACTGCCAAGCAGCGAAGAGCAGTGCAATGAAACCCGCTTACCGCTCCCGGCTAAATAACTCCCCTCCAATTGTGAAGCACGATGACCGTCAGATCGAACCCTCCCAGATCTGACAGTTATTGTGTCCCTTGTTGACCTAGCTTTAACCAGAGTTGTCTCTGTACCTAGCCCCACGACATGGATAAGACCCCGCCAAGGAAAGCGAGTGATGTCCGTCAAATCTTCCCCCACCCAGATCTGACGATAATCGAATCCAATTGTTTTCCATCCATTAACTCCGCTGGAGCACGCGTTGAGGGTGGTTTAATCCTACCACGCGTCATGTCGAGAGGAACATCGCGTCCTATTCGTGAATCACTGCCAATTGTAGAAATTTTGAATAATATAACACTTATTCACAGAGATTATCCTGATTATACACTATTTATGGAATGCATGCATAATACATAACCTCCTCTACCATTGATCATCAATTTGCAGAATTAAGAAACAATCGCATGCGCATATTGAAACATCAATCACACATATCAACACAGTATGTAATGGGGAAAGCATACAGCTGAAAACCCCCAACTATCTATATATTATAATGATAGAGAACATGTAACAATACATAGACAATACTCCTCACAAGTACTCAGTACTATCTCCACATGCTACACACAAACTAGCTCAGATCTGAACAAGTCATGGGTTCAAATCTCCTCCACTGTTTGCCTGCCTCTACTGCACAATCCAAGTTGAGAATAGATCAAATCCAAGTTTGAATTCCCTTGGCTTGCACTGTGCAATCCTCATTGGCAATCTCAATCAATGATTGTGCAAATCTCATGCACAAATATAGTCACAACTGATAGTAGTCTTACCCTTTCACCCATCTCTAACACTTGTCTCCACTGAACTGTCCATGCACTAAGTTAACTGATGTATTCTTTAGTTGATTTATGAGTTAATAATTAGTGAATTAATTAATAATTAATTCACATCACTCATCACTAGTGTATTTGGTAGTTAGACTAAATACAACTAGTTCAACTAAGTCAAACTGAACACAACTCCATCAACTCCTCATTCAACTCCACCAAACTCAATCACTTGAGTTCTAACTAAAGTCCATCATGCAATAGCTCAACTAACCCATAGGAAAAGCGTATTTCCTTCTTGCAGTTGCATGTGCCACATCCATAGCTCGAACTGAAGTGTCGCAAGAGGATAAGATAATGTTTATAGTCCAAATATTATTAAGAGCTAATAATATTCGACTGTTCTATTTTTAGACTGGCAGTCTAAAAATAGACTCCGCCCATATGTCTAAAAATAGAAGTCCATCTATTTTTACCAACATGACCAATCATCCATAAATAGCATCTTGCAACTCATCGACCATGATCCATATGTCTAAAAATAGACATAGTCTAAAAATAGACTTTGTGCCAAAAATAGCCTGCGGGCCCACTTAGTGAAGGCGACTTCTTTTCACTAAGCTTCATCATCTTGATGCATTTTCAACACTCCCTCTCAACAAGATACAGATTATCTGCAACCCCTATCCTGCCTCTGTGGTATTTGAATTTGATTCTGGTGAGCGCCTTCGTCAAGATATCAACATCCTGATCCTCCGTGGGAATGTATGAAAGTAACATGATTTTCCGCTGCACACAATCTCTGATATGATGGTACCTAATGTCGATGTGCTTGGATCTATCATGAAATACTGGATTAGCCGAGAGTTTAATGCAACTCTGGTTATCACAATAAATCACAGTGGGCTCCAAGTGTAACCCGCACAACCTGACCAGGATCTTCCTCATCCATATAGCCTCGCATGCAGCCAAACTTGCTGCCATATACTCGGCCTCTGCTGAACTGAGTGCCACGGATCTTTGCTTCCTGCTGTACCAAGAAATTGTTGTCGACCCGATACGGAAGATCCCTCCGGATGTGCTCTTTCTGTCCGTTAGGATCCCTGCCCAATCTGCATCCGTGAAGCCACATAGCTTCACCTCATCCTCCTGTCTGTACCACAATCCATATCCCAATGTGCCTCTAAGATAACGCAATACATGCTTGCCTGCCTTCCAGAAGATCTTGGTTGGTTTAACCATAGTTGTGAAAGCTGGTTAACAACATAGCATATATCGGGTCGTGTATTGACCAAATACATAAGCGACCCCACCAACTGTCGATAAACAGTGGCATCCACTACCTCCGCTGAAGTAGAATCCTCCTTCCTCCAACCTCCAGGAAGAGGAGTATCAACAGGCTTGCAGCCATGCATGTTGAACTTCTCTAGTATCTCCCAGGCATACTTACCCTGAGAAACAAATAGTCCATCACTGCGCTGCCAAATTTCCAATCCCAGGAAATAATGAAGGAGGCCCAAGTCCTTCATCTCAAACTCTCTAGCAAGATCCTCCTTGCATGAAAGTATCAACAGCTCATCTCTCGTCAAAATCAAATCATCTGCACAAAGTACAATGATCAGCAACTTACCCTCCACCACAATCTGGTATAGGTTAGGATTCGCCTCACTCTTGGAGAATCCAAGTCCGGTGAAATAACTGTCTATCCGTGTGTACCAAGCACGAGGTGCTTGTTTCAACCCATACAACGCTCTCTTGAGCCTGCACACATGCGACTCACTGCTGAAGATCTCGAAACCTTCGGGCTGATCTATGTACACCTCCTCCTCAATGACTCCATTGAGGAACGCAGTCTTCACATCCATCTGATGGATGTGCCACCCCATCTGCACTGAGAGAGCAAGAATCGTCCGTATGGAAGAATACCTTGCAATAGGTGCAAAGGTCTCCTCATAATCGATCCCCTCTATCTGTGAAAAGCCTTGAGCAACAAATCTTGCCTTGTACTTCTCCACACTCCCGTCAGTTGCCTGCTTCACTTTGTAGATCCATCTCGAACCCACCACTGATTTCCCCTCCGGTCTTGGGACAATCTCCCATGCACTATTTCTCACAATCAAATCATACTCTTCCACCATGGAATCTACCCATGCGAGATCCTCCACAGATTCCTCGAAAGAGGATGGCTCAGTCACGACACATTTGCTCATAAGAGCCATGTATCCAGTGTACTGATCATGTGACTGTCTCTATCTGCGCTGTGTTGTAGGTGGTCCTACAACCTTCTCTGCATCTTGAGCCAGTCGCTCAGCTTCTGTAGTGCGCTTTCGCCCTCTGATGGTTAGCGTTGCATGAGTGGTCTCTTCCACTCCATGAACTTCATCTTGTGGCTGATCCACATCCTGAAGCTCATCCTTAGGAACTAATAGCTCCTCATCTGCATGCAAGCGTGGCTCCCTCTCAAGCGAACACTTCATGGCTTTCTCCTCCTGAAATTTGATATCTCGTTGCACAACAGTCTTGCGACTATCTGGCAAATACACACGATAGTTGTGGGGCGTATCAATGTACCCCACAAATATCCCAACCTCTACGGTCGACTCCAGCTTCTTCCTGGCATCCTTCGTCACATGCATGTAAACAGGAGAACCAAAAATCCTCAAATGGGAAATATCAGGCCTCTTACCAGAATAAGCCTCCTCGGGTGTACATGCCAAGTATCTTGTGAGGACAACGGTTCTGCACATATATTGCAATATTGCATGCCTCCGCCCACAAGTGAAGGGGTAGGCCCTGATCATGCAACATCGCCCGTGCAACACCCACGATCGTTCTGTTCTTCCGCTCAACAACTCCGTTCTGCTGTGGGTTATGGGGAGCTATGAGCTCTCTTCGAATCCCTTCTACGCTGCAGAAGTCCTTGAACTCGCCAGAGATGAATTCACCACCATTGTCACTCCTAAGAGCCTTCACCTTCTTCCCCGATTCCTTCTCGACTAGTGCTTTGAACTCACAGAACTTTGAGTATGTCTCGCTCTTCTTCTGCATGAAGAAGATCCAACACTTTCGAGAGAAATCATCAACAAAGATCACATAGTACTTGTGATTTGCTGTCGAAGCTACTGAGAAAGGTCCACACACGTTTGTGTGAATTCTCTCAAGGATCGTCATGGCGCGACTATCCTTCTCGTGAAAGGTGGCTTTCACAAATTTTCCCAAAGTACACCCCTTGCACTGATCTGACTGCGCAAGAGTGCCTTTAGGAAGCCCAGTAGAAATCTGCTGCAGTATCTTCAAGGCTCCATGGTGAAGGTGGCCCAATCTCCGGTGCCACAACGTGCCATCATCCCGACTCACCAATCCTTCTGCCTTGCATGCCATTGTTGCGCAGCCATCTACATGCAATTGATAAAGGTTCTTGACTCGAACCCCTATCTTCCGGGTTTCTCCAGTTGTCTTATCGCGCAGGAAAGCCTTTCCCTCGCTGAAGACAACATCGTATCCCTTGTCTTCTAACATCGCCATAGAGATAAGATTCTTCTTCAATCCTGGAACATGCATCACTTCCTTCAATACAAAGGGTTTACCAGACTCCCTCTCAAAGGAAATGGTAACGAAACCGGTCGCACTGTATCTACCATCATCGCCCATCTTGATGTGCACTCCAAGATCTTTCTCATCCAGATCAGAAAACAAATCTTGATCTCCTGTCATGAGAAAAGACGCACCACTGTCCAAGAACCATACCGATCCCATCACACTTGATACCAAGCATGCGATCAACGAAAAATCCAGCTCAAACTAAGGCCTCTCCCGCTGCAGATCCAATAGCTTGCTTATTTTTCTTCTTCTGTGGACAATTTGTGGCATAATGTCTGTGCTGGTGACAGTGAAGGCACTTCACCTTGGACATGTCCCGCTTCTTGCCTTTCGCACCAGAATGAGAAGCTTTCTTGTTCTTCCCCTTCTTTGCTTTGGCAGCCATAGCGCAATTTTCTTCATCAGATGCCTTTGATGAAGATCCGTCCCTGGTATTCCGCCTGATCTCCTCTTGCACAAGATCAGACCAAAGTCTCTCCCATCTTGGCAATTTCTCCTGACCATTGACAGAGTCCTGATAGGAATTCCAACTCTTCGAAAGAACAACGAGAGCCAAGCTCACCAATTCCTCATCATCGACAGTCAACCCCACACTTCCCAACTCATCCCGGCATTGGGTGAACTTCGTGAGATACTTGGGCATACTGTCTCCTTTCTCACACTTAATGTTTCTGAGTTTATCCTTGAGCGCCAACTTCCTCTACTCACTCTTGCTTTGGAATAAATCTGTCAACGCTTTCCACATCAAGTATGGAGAAGCCTTTCCATGCAGGCTGGATACAATGTGATCCTTCACGCCCTCCAACAGAATCCTTCGACACTTTGCTGTCTTATTTTGCCAAGCCTCAACTTGAGCAGCATCAGTAGGTTTTGGGAACTCAGCCTCTATGAACTCCTTCAACCCATTGTCATCTAACACTGCCTCCATCCTGTCTTTCCATGCAATATAATTTGAGCTGCCTTCAAGGGCATACTCCAATCGCAATCCGTTGAAATACATTTCAACTTCGACACCAAGAAAATATTGCTGCAAATTCGAATTCCACCAGCTCTAAACTCAAACGCTTCTGATCTAAAATTCGTGAGAAAAAAGTATTTCTCGTACATAGATTGACTGTATGGGAATTTACCGGATATCTCACCTTCCAAAAGAAGGATGAATCCAAAGGCTACCTGGCCCGATTACAGACTCTGCCTGAAGAAATAAAATGTAATCACTTTCTGAATAATAGATCTGATGATCAACTTCGGTCCGATACCATGTAGAATTTCTCTACACATCAGCTAGCTCTGATACCATGTAGAAATTTTGAATAATATAACACTTATTCACAGAGATTATCCTGATTATAAACTATTTGCAGAATGCATGCATAATACATAACCTCCTCTACCATTGATCATCAATTTGCGGAATTAAGAAACAATCGCATGCGCACATTGAAACATCAATCACACATATCAACACAGTATGTAATGGGGAAAGCATACAGCTGAAAACCCCCAACTATCTATATATTATAATGATAGAGAACATGTAACAATACATAGTACAATACTCCTCGCAAGTAATCAGTACTATCTCCACATGCTACACACAAACTAGCTCAGATCTGAACAAGTCATGGGTTCAAATCTCCTCCACTATTTGCCTGCCTCTACTGCACAATCCAAGTTGAGAAAAGATCAGATCCAAGTTCAAATTCCCTTGGCTTGTACTACGCAATCCTAATTGGCAATCTCAATCAATGATTGTGCAAATCTCATGCACAACTATAGTCACAACTGATAGTAGTCTTACCCTTTCACCCACCTCTAACTCTTGTCTCCACTGAACTGTCCATGCACTGAGTTAACTGATGTATTCTTTAGTTGATTTATGAGTTAATAATTAGTGAATTAATTAATAATTAATTCACATCACTCGTAACTAGTGTATTTGATAGTTAGACTAAATACAACTAGTTCAACTAAGTCAAATTGAACACAACTCCATCAACTCCTTAATCGACTCCACCAAACTCAAGCACTTGAGTTCTAACTGAAGTCCATCATGGAATAGCTCAACTAACCCATAGGAAAAGCGTATTTCCTTCTGGCAGTTGCATGTGCCACATCCGTAGCTTGAACTGAAGTGCTGCAAGAGGATAAGATAATGTTTATAGTCCAAATATTATTAAGAGCTAATAATATTCGACAGTTCTATTTTTGGACTGGTAGTCTAAAAATAGACTCCGCCCATATGTCTAAGAATAGAAGTCCATATATTTTACCAACATGACCAATCATCCATAAATAGCATCCTACAACTCATAGACCATGATCCATAGTCTAAAAATAGACTTTGCGCCAAAAATAGCCTGTGGGTCCACTTAGTGAAGGCGACTTCTTTTCACTAAGCTCCATCATCTTGTTGCATTTTCAACACCAATCAACCGAAAGCGGTGTGAAGAATACTACTTACCACTCCCCGCATCTTTAGCCCCCCACCTATTCCAACATGCGGTGGCTGCCGAATCATCCCTCGCCTTGAGCCTACACATCTTAGCCATCAAAGCCTTATTCTGAATGGAATCCATTCTGCGCCCTGTTATTATTCCCATCCCTGCTAGCCCATGTGGGAAGCTGAAGACGTGTCGAGAAGTGAGCCACTCTTCCTCGTCAGTGGAAGTCTGTCTGTGCCAACTTTTGATCTGCGGGAATCTATCCTTGAACAACTCTCCTAACCTGTTAAGGAATTGGGTGCCTTTCAGCTTCTTCTTCATTGTTCACTAGCATACCTTGGGCTAGTAGACATCCTTTGTTAGCCATCGTATCAACTTCCTTGTTCTGGGCTCACAGGATATGATAGAAAGAGCATGAAGTGAAGTTTTGGGTTAACTTTCTTATTCTTTTTAGGGTCTTGTTTAGAGCAAAGCTATTGAGTTGGTTGCCCTTATTAAGGGTTTTAATTAGGATTTCGGAGTCCCTGAATATTTGAAGGTTTTCCCCTATATTCCTTTGAGCTCGCTGACACGCTTTGAGCAGACTTAGAATCTCAGCCTGGTTGTTGGTGCTTTGTCCTAGACCCCAACAAAAGTTGTCCTGTTTCTGTTCATCTGCTGAATAAATTGTTCCTCCTGCCCCTGATATCCCAGGGTTTCCTTTGGAGGCTCCATCGAAGAAAATCGTGACTTTTCTCTGATTTTTCCACCATTTTTTAAAATCCTCCTCAAAGATCCGGAGACGCCACTCTGGATTATGGCTAGGCAAGTGGATATTTTTCTTGATGCTTGCCCATCTCAGGGACTCACCTAGCCAGTTGAGCTCTTCAGGGAGTAGGGAGTTGTCTGGCTTATGAGGTCTATTTTCAATAGTTTCCAACAGTAAGGCTTTGGCCTTGGCAGTTACTATGATGGTGGATTGGAGTTTGTTGTTGAAGATGGCTTCATTCCTAGCCAACCAGATTCCCCAACAGATATATTTTGGGATTTCATTCCAGATTTTAGTCCAAGTTGAGTTGTTGTTCAAAGGGTGTGGATATCGATCTTTCCAAGTTGTGAAAAGACTAACCACTGAAGACTGTTGAGGGATTTGAGCGTTGAGCCTCATGATTGCTTGCAACGAGACCTTTTGAGAAAAGGGGTACTCAATGAACAAATGATCGATCATTTCTTGGTCCTTGCAGCAGAGAGGACATCTGTGAGGACCTACAATTCCTCTTTTCTCTAAGTTTTCCCCTATGAGGTCCTTCTGTGCATGAGAGTCCAGCTGAAGAAGTTGATTTTTGGGAGTCCAAATGGGTTCCATATATGGTTCCAGAGCTTTATAGTATGGATCTCATGTTGTTGTTCTTGGAGAGTTGCAAAGCCCAGCCGTGCTGAGTAAGTTCTGGTCTTCCCCTAGCCCCACTTGTCCCTCGAATGCAGGTGCACAGGAGCTAGTCCCGTGAGTTTATCTAATAATTGGTGAAGTTGGGGGAGCATCCATTCAGGAGGGCGATGAAGGTCCCAGTTACTCCAGTTCCCTTCTGAGTCCCATGTACAAATGTCAGCAAGTTTGTGAATACCTTTTTGGGAGAGCCAGTTATGCAAGTCAGCTATATCTGGTGCCAGGCTTAGGGGATGGAGACCCATGATCTTGTCCTCCCACAGTCTAATTCTTTTCCCATTTCCTGGTATTTTGTAAAGCTGTTTTTTGAAGAAATTCCAGCCTTGGCTACACAACTTCCACAACGTGGTTCCTTTGTGAGAAGCTCCTTCATCCATATTCTTTATCGAGAGTCTGTGCAGATATTTTTTAATTAGAACTTGACTTACAGGGTGTCTTTGGTTTGAGAAGATTTTCCAAAGGATCTTCCCTCCCATTGCCAAATTGGCCCACATAGGATCTCTAACTTGAAGACCACCTTCAGTTATTGGCCTTTTCACTATGTCCCAGCTTACTATATGGAAATTTTTTTGGTTGCCCTTTCCTCCTTGCCATAGAAAATTTCTGATCAGCTTTGCTAACTAATCAGTGATCATTTTTTGAGCTAAGAGGAAGAAGGCCTGATAGATAGGAAGGGATGAGAGGACTAACTTGACCAGAGTAAGCTTCCCTGCTATGGTGAGCCACTATCCTCCCCAAGCAGTCATTTTTGCCTTGATTTTGTTGATAATTTCCATCCAGTGAGGGGCCTTAGTAGTGCCCAAGGTTAAAGGCAGACCAAGATACTTGAATTTATCCCAAGATACATATCTGATGAAGCCTAGGGCTTGGGAAATCCTGAGAATAGATTGTTGGTCTACAGCCCAGCCATACACTGCACTTTTTCTATTATTGACCATAGCTCCGGAGACTCTGCAGAAGCTTTGGATTACTCCGCTGAAGGCTCTTGCTATTTTAATAGAGGCTCCTCCCAAAAGGATATAGTCATCTGCGAACAAGGCATGATTGGTTGGGATTGTTCCTAGTATCGCCCTGATGCCAGGAAGAGTCCCGTTGAGTTTCTCATCAGAGAGCTTTCGGCTTAGAGAGTATGCCATCAGAATATACAGGAAGGGGGACAGAGGGTAGCCTTGCTTGATTCCCCTTGTAGCTTTGAAGTAGTTTGTAGGTCTACCGTTTACTAGAGGGGCTATCCAAGGTTCTCTAATGCATGATTTAATCAATTTCACAAATTCAGAATTGAAACCAAAAGCAGAAAGAACATGGAGAAGGAAGGAATGTCTTACTCTATCAAAGGCATTCACCATATCCAGTTTGATGAGCATACCTTGCTCTTTGCGCTAGTGGCTGGAATGGATGATTCCTGCACCAAGATCACATTGTCCAAGATATGCCTACCTTTGACAAACCCTCCTTGATTGGGAGAGATGAGTTTGTCCAATAGAGGTTTTATTCTATTGGCAAGTAGCTTGGTGAGAATTTTGTAGGACGTGTTGCAAAGCGAGATTGGTTTGAATCTGTCAAAAGTCTCTGGGTTGGCTTCTTTGGGAATTAGGGCTAGGAAGGTGGAATTTGTGCTTCCTCCCACTTTGGCTTTCTGAAGGAATCCTTTGATCATTCGGTGCAAATCAGCCTTGATGATATCCCAACAGAGTCTATAAAAGTGTATTGAGAATCCATCTGGTCCTGGGGCTTTGTCTGGTTCCATCTTCCATATGACATTGCTGATTTCTTCTTCAGTGAATGGCTTCAGGAGAGTTGCATTGTCCTCCTCGTTAACCATCCTTGGAACATGCTTGAGGAAGTCATGCTCTTCCTCATTATCCTCCACGCCTTCTTCATTGAACAACAACTGACAATGAGAGGTTTCCGCCTCTTTTATCAGAGATGTTCCTTTAAGAACAGTCCCATCTGGTGAGGTGATTTCAACAATGTGGTTTCCAGAGAGGTGGGTACGAATTTGCTTATGGAAGAAGGTTGTATTCTTGTCTCCAGGCTCAAGCCAGAGGTTGTGTGACTTGAGCCTCAAGTATTCTTCCTCTTCTCTAAATGTCCGGAGAGTGTTGATTTGGTGTTCTTGCTCCCTGTGAATATCTGCTCTAGTTATGTCTTGTGTCTCCAGGCCCATTTGAAGATCCAACAGCTGCTTGGTGCTCTGTTTTCTTTGGGTAGTGGGGGAGACTGTGGACTTTTTTATCCATTGCTTCAGGGCTGTTTTGGTGGCTTTTATCTTTTGCTCCCAACATAATTGGGTGATCCTTGAATAGGAGTGGACCAGGACTGTGTCCAAAAACCCTTCCCTGTTTGCCCATAGTGGGCTGAACCGGAAGGGGATTGGTCCCAGGTTTTCTTCTTCTTCCATTAGAAGGAGGATGGGCTTATGGTTTGAGTTCCACTTTGGTAGAATTTTTGTGGAAATGATCATCTTCTTGGAGAGGAAGGAACTTTGAATAAGGAATCTGTCCAGCCTGGCTGAGATATGCTCCTCCCCTATTCTGTTGTTTGTCCAGGTGTATAGCCCTTTTTTTGGCTTGAAGTCCATTAAGTCCCATTATTGAATCAGGTTGTCCACTAAGGGGAGGAAGCGGTCCCTGCTGCTGGTTCCTCCTCTTCTTTCCTTTGGGTCTAGGAGTAGATTGTAGTCTTTTGCAATAATTATATTATTGAGGGAGTAATCTTCCAAAAAACCAGTCAGGGTTTGCCAACATTGTTCCTTTTCTACATAGAGTATTGGAACATAGAGATTAAAGAAAACAATGCTTATCTTACTTGGAAGGTGTCGGAGTTCGGTGTAAATCCATTGTTGCGTCTGAAAGGAGCTCTCAAGCAAGAATTTGTCAGCCTCCCAGAGAGTGGCTAACCCACCGCATGTACCTCTAGCACTTACCACTTTTCCCTCTTTTGTTTTCCATTTTACTTTGCTGAGTTCCATAAGGGATTCTCTTTCTATTTTAGTCTCTTGGAGAATGAGGATGTCGGGAAACTTTAATAGGCTCTTGACTGCTTCCGCTTTTGATGGGTTCCCCAGTCCTCTGCAATTCCAAGAGACTAATCACATTATTTACTGTTAGGGGTTGAGGCAACTCCTCCCTTGGGAGGCCTGGTTCTAGTATTTCTGTCGATATTCATCTCTATAGTGGCCAGACTGCCTTGCATTTTTTGTCTCCCTGCTTCTACTTCTCTGGCCTCTCTGTGAGATTTCCTCCCCACTCTTTTCAAGTGCCTCTCAGTTGTTTCATCTTCCGAGGATCTCGATGTGTCAGGGTCTTCTTTCTTATCATATCTACATAGGTTGGCGAACTAGAGATACCTTTTGAGGCTTGGATTGGTTCCTCTTGCCTTTTGTTTTCTTCCATGTTGTTTTCCTACTGTTCATTCTCTTTATCTGCTGGAACTAGGGGTTCTCCTGGTGTGCTGAGAATATCAAAGGGATTGGTTGATATGTCTGTTATTGGAGGGACTGAACTTCCTTCTGCTGGGGGTTCTGTAGGAGCAACCCTCTGAGTGGAGGTGACTTTCCCTTTGTTCCTGTTGCTCTGCTTAGATGGTCCTAGTTTCTGGACCTGAGTCCATCGATCTCCCTTCTCTTTGTCAACTACCTCCTCTGATTTCTTTTTACAATACTTGGCAAAGTGCCCGTAGCCATGGCAATGTTTGCATTTAAATGGTAGTTGCTCGTAATCTAGCACTTGTATGTGTGACCAATCAACCACCGTGATTTTAATGGCTTCAGGGAGACCTTCCTCCAGGTCTACTTCTACACAAATTCGAGCACAGGAATACTGGTCTCTTCTTTTTCCTCGGTCAATGTATTTACCTAGCTTGTTGCCTATGGTTTCCAAGGATTTAGGGTTCCAGCAGTGGAGAGGAAGGTGGGGCAATCTCACCCAGACCAGAACGGCCGAGGGCACATCCTGGGTCGGGTCGAAGTCTGGAGTCCATTGGTTCAGATATAGTCCCTGAGGCCCCATGAAGTACGAGCCGTTTCTGAATATTAGGTTTCTATCTTCTGCTGCTTCGAATAAAAATACAAAGAAGCCTTTTCCGACGAAATGGCTTTTTATTCCTTCTTTGACCAGTGGACGCCAGTTCCTTTGAACCCAGGCTTCAACTGCTTTTGGCGAGGGCCATAAGCCTGTGAACTGGTTGATAAGTCCTCTTTCTGCTAGGTTTAGTGCCACTTTGCAAGGCTCTTCAGTAGGCAGAGCAACTGTGGGGATAGTTGCCATTTTTTTCACGAACTTTTGTTGATTTTTGGATGTTTGCCTTTTATTGCAAGCTGCAACCAGATCCCGGAATGTGACTAGCTCTGGTGGCAAGGTAGTTTCCTTTTCGCGACCCACTCCTGGGGCCATGGCTCTGGAGCTTCGCTCAGTCTTGAGGATGGCTGTGTCTCTTTGCCTCTGGGCTTTCTCCTGCTGGCCGAAGGTTGCTCCAGGCTCCCGCTAGCTGGTTCCTCTTGTGAAGGCTGCTCACTGCAAGTTCGAGTTGATCCCCTCCTTTGAATTATTACATGTTTGTTCTTTAATTATATGGAATTTAATTATTAGATATAACAATATTCATTCTTCTTTAGAAGATAATATCCTATTCTAACTTAGTTTGTATTTGTGCCGAGAGGCACTCTCCAGCCCAATATGGAAAAGTTGTTATAATGTCCTATACCTGGTCAAATTACTAGTGGTTTTCAGACTTCATTTTTTGACAACCCATACTTTTTCCCATGGTATTATTTTCTAATGTAGCCTATTTAAAGGCATAAAATTCCAATTAATTTTCCTTTTTTTCAAAGAAGTCATGTTATTTGAAGAAATTAGGTACATAAATTGTTCTTCCTAAAATACAAATTTGTTTAGGGTATGGTTATATTTTTATTGGAAAAACAATTTGAAAAAATATTTACGAGAAGGATAGATAAACTAAGAGAAGCTATTTTATACCAATGAGATTCCTTTAGGTTATGGCAAAATTTTATTGGAAAAAGGGTTTGAAAAAATATTTACGGGAAGGATAGTTTATATACTAGAGGTAGGAAAACCATTTTTTTAACAAATTTCATGGTATTGTTTTGGAAATTTAATGCGTGGGTGTAAAGTTGTTGTATATTATTTGAAATCCTCAATATTTGTAGTTCCATTGTAGCTAATTAGATATCTCCAACCAAGCATGGACTTTGAGCAATATTTGAAGAGATTAGGTACATAATTTTTTCCTTCTAATAAAATAAAAGGTTTATCTAGGTTACGTCCATACTTTTATTGGAAAAAGGGTTTGAAAAAATATTTACAGGAAGGATAGACAAACTAAGAGATATTGTTTTGTAGTAAAATTGTTTAATTTCGGTGAGATTTGTTTAGGTTATGACCTTCTTTTATTGGAAAAAGGGTTTGAAAAAATATTTATAGAAATGATAAATAAATAGAGAGATACTGTTTTGCAGTAAAATTGTTTAATATTGATGAGAGTAATTTTCTTTTATTATATATCCAAATATACATTTCTCATATTTGTGAGTTGCAGATGATTGACTTTAATTGAATAATCGAAGGAGGCGCTATTACAGTGGATTGATACTTAGGATTAATTGAATAATTAAAGGGGGTGCTCTAATAATATGTAAGTAATATTTCTAGGTTACTTATTGTTTTGACAAGTTGGAAAACCTGAAAGTAATATTTTGTGCCTACTCATTGATAAATTGATATGATAAAATTGTAGTCATAATTTCCTTGTAAATTTGACACGAATATAAAAATGCTATCAATTGATGGTAGTGAGCCTTTAGGTATTTAATGTTTTGCATTTTCGTTAGCTTTATAAATTTATTAGCTATAGTTTAAATTTCATTTTTTAACTATTAATTATTAGATTTAAATATTAAATAGAAAAATAAAATTACCAGAGGAGAAAGCTGTTTTTCTTTTTCTTTTTACAAAATGTCATAAGGACAAAGCTACTCTGTTTTCTTTACCAAATGCAATGAGAATCAATGTAAAAAGTTGACCTAAGATTTTTAGTAGAAATCAAATCCTTGTAATTTTGAAATTGATGGCAAGATTTTTAAGAGGAGAAATGTGTTTTTATTTTCAAATTTTTTATTTGATTTTGAAACTTTTTAAAGAGCCTATTCACCTAGTGATTTATAGCTTTAACAAAAATACATAATTAAACATGTGTACCTAAGGAGTACAACCACCTGATAATTCAATTCTTTTATTAGTTTGAAACTTTTTGAAGAGCCCATTGACTTAGTGATTTACAACTCTAACAAAATCACATAAATAAATAAGGAGTACAACTAAATCACACAAACCAACCTAGATCCATTTTAACTCCAAATCTATCAACTGAGAGGGATTAAATCTATGAAGGTGCAAATCTCTTTTTTGAATGCAAAACTTGAGGAAATATTTGCACCTTGAGAGATTTGATCCCTCTTAGTGCTTGATAGATCCCAAGTTTAGATAAATCTAGATTAATTTATTTTTTCTCGTTAATACTATGCTATGCTAATATTTACATTAAAACAGAAAAACGGTTACAGCCATGAAGTCATGTGCCAGAGGCCGTGGATGGCACTCTGGACTTACAGTGCTCAAAAAACCACCCATACAGGGTCCATACCACTCGATTGATTACCCACGCAGGGGCCTTGACCTGAAAACTTATCACCCGCACAGGGGCAGCATCCTTGAGACCAGACACCCACGCAGGGGCGCTACCACAGAAATTGAAAGCCCACGCAGGGGCGCTACCACAGACATTGAATGCCCACGCAGGGGCTTTGGACCTTAGAGCAACAGTGAGGGCAGAAGTAGTCATTCCGTTCAGAGGCGTGGATAAGAAAACGAAAATCTTCATCAAACTCCCTCGCAGGGGCGTGGAGACACACTGAGCAGTAAAATTCACATACAAAACCGAGACAATCAAAACATACCAGCTGCCGTAGACAAAAACAGAGCATCGAAGACAAGGAAGAGAGTGAGCGCGCGTCCGGCTCCTCGTCCGGCTCCTCCTCATATATCCAGCACATTCCTTCTGGGGGGGGGGGGCCCAATCGGCCTTGGCTTTCTTTGACGAAGGCGCTGGCTGAGTCGCTGGGGGGTCGATGTCTGGCCTCGGGTAGTCCTCCGGCATTCCTTCAGCTGCTCTGGAGCTTTCGGCCTGATGAGGCTGTGGGCGGGGCTGCTCCCCGACCTCCTCCACCGGTTCTTCCAGAAAAAGAACAGAGACATGGGCATTAATGCGCGAATTGGCCTGGGAGCTGTTAAAGGAGAAAACCGCGGTTCCAAACGCTGGGAGAGGATTGGAACCCGCTTCAGAATTGCCAGCATCCATGAATTGGCGCGATTGCAAGGGGTTCGCTTCTTCAACTCGGTGACATAAACATCGGCAACAGCGAGAAGAGACATTATCAACAGATGGGCGCGAAGTTCTGCCTCTACCTGAGCCTCGACAGCTGATGAGGCGTTGCCTGAGCTTGACCATGGTGGTCTTGGATACCAGATATCGAAACGGAGCAGGGTGAACAGACACACACCCGTCGCCCACGCTAGCAGGCTTGCTCCCAAATCCAAGTGCAACAGGGGCGCCTTGAGCCAGACCTCCGGAAACTGACAACCAAAATCCCAATTCCCCCCACTGTAAATGATCCACAACGAAACATTCCTCATCTGCATTGAATTTATGCTTCTCTGCAACGTCTCGGCCCTCGCCCTCCATAACTGCACACAGCAACCAAGGCTCTGATCCGGACCAGGTCTTAAATTGCCATCCTTTCCCTCCTCAGCACACACGCTTGCAGTCCCCGACGGCTGCTCACAGTGAATGCTCATTTTAAGCCTGGTACCGCCCATGGTGACCAGGTGGCGGTCCCATTTCCTCGCTCGTGGCACCCGCATCCGGGGAAATCTAGATTAATTTATAAATAATATACAAAATATTTAATACAATAATGATTTTTAGTACAATTTTAAGAAGTCTAATTTCAAATTGATTATATATACTTATATAGACTTTAATAGTTGAATTATTGTGTAAAAGAGATACCTTATTTCACAAACAGAATCTCATACACTAATTTACTATGTAACTTTTTTTTCCATATTTAAAAAAACCTATCCTAATATAATTTTAAAGTAATTAAATTAAATAAATTCACTATCTAATTTAACTACTACATTAAAATTATATTATTTTTATTTTTCATATTTTATAAAATATTAATTAATAATAATAAAAAGCATTAATGGCCCAAAGAGTATGAAACAGAGATTGCCTAAAAGTACTTCTAAAGCATATTTGGCTGCACTTATATCAAAGGACAGGGACGCCGATGTCATAAAGTTATTTGAAGAATTAAGTGCAGTGGAAGTAGAAGCGATGACTTACATAATTCCATTTGTGTTGACCAGGCAATTGGGATTTTGTGCGGGTGGATTTACTGTTGAATGAGAGTGGAAGAACGAATATATATATATAATATGTATAAATATGAAGCTTCTTCTGGTTGCAAAGCACAAACAGACATTAGATCATTGACACGTATATATCTACCTTCTCACCATGAGAAAGCCCATGTACACTTTGTTAATGTGATGTTCAATAACATCATCCAAGGTGGATAACAATAAAGTAATTCCATGTAAATCAAGGTGGAGCTGCACACAATAAATAAAGTAATTCGCTGTTATTGAAGGTGGAAGTGCACACTATAAAGTAATTCCATGTAATTGCAGGTGGAAGTGCATGTGCAGCAATGAAAGGAAAGGCAAGTATAAAGTCTGAAGGGAGTCGAGGTATATACCCAGTCATATTCGGGGCATTACCATTAGAAATACACATAAAGAGCGATGCTGGAAAAATCGAATGGGCCCATGCTCTATGGTGGACTTTCACAAAACATGATAATGAAATGGCTATTTGCGCACCCATCATAGTTTATTTGTTAGTGCGTATCGTGACTTCACCTGTTCTCTTTTGCAATGCTCCCCTCTTCTCCGCTCTGGTTTGTACGAGAGAGAGGTTCCTCCGTTTCTTGATTGCATTTGCGGTCTCAAGTTGAAGTTGCACAAGTGAACTAGTAGTATGGGTCAAATTGGGGGTTTTGTGATGAGGTTTGTCTTAATGGCGTGATTGCTGGTGTTCAGGGAGAGGCCAGGGCACTCGATCCCTCCCCCTCCGCCTCCCCCTCCCCTCAGGACGAGCTGATCGAGCTTTTAGTTCTCTGTTTTGGTGGAGATATCGACTATAACTCTGTAGGTTCTCTAAAAGTTTCTTCTTTTGTACATTTATTTAATGGCTTCAATGTCTCTCTCTAACTGTGCACTTTTTATTTTCGTTTCTGTGGAATATGGGTTTTTGTCTGTTGGACGTAAAGTTTTAAGCGTTACAATGCGTTATGGGTTAATTGAAGAAGCGACCGAACCCCTTCAAGATGGTATGGTCAAGGGAGTTCAAATTGTGACCAGCGTTAGTCGAAACCCTTTTTTTTCATGTATGTTTTATTCTCTGCATTACGTGAAAGGATTCTCAGAGCGTGATTGTCTCAGAGATGGCTGAGGTTTCCAATTTTCTCATTATTCTACCCTTGTTATTTCAGCTTTTGGAGGAGATAAGCTTAGCGTTGTTATTCTCCCTTGTCTAGTTTTAGGTGGTGCTATGTCTAAAATTAGCAGAAATTAATTCTTTCTGCTATTAATACTTGTAATTCATCACGTATGTGTCTGCATGCATGCTTTTCCTGATACAATCATTCTTGATGCAGAGTCATAGGCAGAGACATGCGCCATAATATAAAGGAAAACCGTAAAAAGCATGGTACCATATTAGGTTAGGAAGATACAAATGATGATGATTAGTAGCTAGGGTCGCTTTTGGAATAAAGATAAGATTGACAGTTATGGCGATAAACTTACGTCCAATTGAGCAAGCATCTCGAGTGTGATGATACGTGAGGGTGGTATTTAGGCCTGAGACTAGAAAGAGTGAAGAGACAGTTTAGTTTCTTCTCTGAAAAGTTGGCAATTGGAGCATCAAAAGCATCTCCGGATCTACTCATTGTAATTGTTGTTGACATTCAATTGCACTCAAAGAGTCAAGGTGCTCTTACAAGTCTGAGTTCTGGGCCAATGTTTAAAAAAGTCTAGCACAGATTCATCTTAACCTTGAATCTTTCAAGCACAGAGAGCCCTCTGTTTTTCTTTTTTTTATCACTCATTGTGCTTAATAGATTCAGAGTTAAGATGGAACATAGAATCTTCTCTCCTGCCCGCTTTTCTCTCGCTGTTTTTTAAATAGAAGATGAATTAGCTAAGTAAACCCTGAAACAAAATCAGCAGGGTTCTTGAACCACACTTGGTTAGCATCATTTTCTGTCTTCAGGTGACTGTGGAAATTAAAGCACCGCAATTTCTTTGAACCAACTCAAAGGACTTTAGTCCATTGAACGTTCATGGACAGTAGGTGTTTTAGCCCTTCCCTTTGTATTGGTCTATCAGTGCTGGTAGAAACAAGAATTCGAATTCAGTGAATTTGGCAGTTTAGTAAGTGTAAAACAGTTGAAACTTATATTGTATGTGGCTATTTTGAGATTTGTAATTGTAACCATAGATGCAGCAGGTCAATCCATTCATATCAGTGTTGCAGAACCCCTCCCTGCTCTATCCCTGGAACCGCGTTCTAAGTTGGAGTGCTCAAGGAGCGACCTTGAGAGCGCGCTCTGGCCTTCAAAACCGCGCTCTCTGCCAACTTGGAACAGTGATGTTCTCACGTGCGGAACCCTGCTCCCTGGATGCCCCCTCAGCCTATTGCATGCTCCCATGCGGATAAAAAAAATATTTATTTTTCTAATTTTTGAGTGGAGGTAGGCTTATGGCAGGTTTAGGGTTGGGGAAACTGAGGATGCAATGCTCCTATGGATGATGACGAGCGTGTTGAGATGTCACCCCCATTTAGTGCCATGGATGGGGCTGGTGTATTATACTATTCAGAGCAATTAGAGGGTGCTCTGATGGATGATGATGACCGTGTTGACATGTCACCCAATCCAGTGTCATGGTCCCCATGTCCAGGACTCTAGCTACAACAATATGGGCTTCATCTTCAGTTTTGTAGCTTTTACTTCAACTTACTTCACTACTACCACGCGGAGGCCTGCAAATAGTTGTTGTGGTGCAAGGAAGAGAGAATAGTAGATAGAATCATAGATATTAGAAAATTGTTTTACCTTGTCCACTACTTTATTTATCATAGATGATAGATTAGTGTTTTAGACCTTTCAGTCTTTATACTTAAGTATGTAGATGGTCTGTTTTGTAAACATTACTGTTTGGTCATGTTGACAGTGGCTGTATAAACTATTTCAATAATAAATTAAAGGTCTACTTTCTATTATGTGGCTTAAAAATTTGTATGTTTGTTTTTAATTGCTAGAATCTGCATGTTGATGCTCGAAGGGTTAATCATTAATGTACAATGGCTGCTATTTTCATCTTCACTGATGTACAAATATGCATGTTTTCATATATTCTCCTTGTTCACTACTTCATTTGTCGTAAATGATAGATTAGTGTTTTGGACTTTTCGGCCTTCATACCTAAGTGTTTATATAGCCTTTATTTGTAAGCATTACTATTTGGTCATGTCGACAGTTGTTGGATAACCCATTTCAATGATAAGTTAATGGTCAACTTTCTATCATATTGTTTAAAAATTTGTATGTTTGTTTGTAATTGCTAGAATTTACATGGTTAATGCTCAAATAATTAATCATTAATGTACTATGGATACCATTTCTATCTTCATTGAAGTACAAATATGCATGTTCTCATGTACGCTGCAACTAATATGGCATATATATATATATATAAACAGTTGTGGTAGTGTAAGGAGAGAATAATGGATAGAATCATAGATATTAGAAAATTGTTTCTCCTTGTTCACTACTTTATTTGTCATAGATGATAGATTAGTTTTTTGGACCTTTCGGTCTTCATACTTAAGTGTGTAGATGGCTTGTTTTGTTAACATTACTATTTGGTCATGTTGACAGTTGTTGGATAACCTATTTCAATGGTAAGTTAATGGTATACGTTCTATTATATGGCTTAAAAATTTGTATATTTGTAAGCATTAATGTATTATAGATGCCATTTCTATTTTAATTTATGTACAAATATGTATGTTTTCATATATTCTGCAACTAATTTGGCATTTGGATGGTTTTTTTTAAAAACACACACACGCAGATATATATATTCTCTCGCACACACACTATCGGGACACTTTACTCCCAAGCATTTTTGGAAAATGATGCTCTTGACACTCCCTCTCCACTTCGCATTCTTGCAACATTGATCCATACCATATATTGATAGTAGATTTTAGCAATGTTGCGATAATTGTGATTGGGATTAAATCAGTGAGGGTCTAGAAAAAGAAAAAATCGTAAAAATTGGGAAAAAATCAGTAAAGATTGCCAAAAAAATCAGCAAAATAAAAAAAAATACAAAAAAATACAAAAAATACAAAAAAATTAGATTTTTTGGGGTCAGATTGCGGTTTTTTTTTTCTGAAAAATCGTCGATTTAATCGTTTCAGGGAAAAACTTGTGATTATTTCAAAAAATTGCGATTTTCGCAACACTGGATTTCAGTGAAACTGTTCTTGTTGAACTTGGGCTTGCTATTGAAAATGGAGGTTCTTAGGACTAGAATGGTGGAGTTGATTACCACTGAGATAAATGAGTTTTTTATTTATTGAATTACATGATTATTAAGATGTTCTTATCAGAGTGTGGTATCTCTGTTCTTAGGTTGTACTCATTCAAACCCAAGTTTAGTAGTAGCACTTCATGTTCAAAATTGAGGAAAGAATATTAGTTTAGTTTTATTAATATTTTAAAAAACAAAATGTTCGTTGTAACGTTGTTTATTGGTTTTTTGGACCTTTTAAATAGAGGACATAAACGCCTTATAGGATCACAAGGGTACATTCAAAATTGGAGAAGGTTGTTTTCATTCGGGAAAAAATGATAGAATTTAGACGAGATATTGAACAAAAAATAGTTACGGGTCATGTTAAGCATCTCTGGGCTATTCTGAGTACTTCTAGTTCTCGAAAAAAATAGAATGGTTGTAATTGCTTATCTAATATTAAAAATGGATTGTGTATGTGTGTATGGAGCAATGTTTTTTTTTAAACATAAAGTTGGAAATATTATTTATAAAAAGGTTTGTGGTAGATGCACACAAAGTAACTACATAGTTGATCCATGTAAAACTAGGGTGCTTCAAAAACTGAAATCCACTTGGATACATCCATAAGAGACACAAAGCCACATGATCATACATATACTCTTATTATAGAAAAGATCTGAAATTAACAAATTTCTTCATCTTGATCCTAAGTTACAAGGAGCTTTTAGAATTGTAGTACGTTGGTCTTTCTTTATAAATAAGATAAGGTAATTTTATTAATGTCCTTAGGTGACCACAAGAGTAGGTCAATGGGACTAAAAGATACATCCAGTGTAAATACAAGACGTGGGAGTGTAAATGCGACTCCATTGTAACTCCAAAGCTAGAAAGACTAAAATATGACTAAAATAAGACTAAAATGAAATAAAGGTACAAATAGATAATGTATAAAATTGCATGAAACGACCAAAAATGACAAGTATGGAGTATGTCTGTAGTTGGACTGTATAACTCCAAAAAAGTGAAGGGGCGCTGAAGATGAGGCCAATGAGGTCAACATCTCTTGAATCAGATGGTTGATGGCGAGGGAGGTGAGCAAGGCAATCTCTCCCTGTCCTTCCATGTCCTTCGGAATTGTCGGGAAATCCAACTTTATGATCCTAGGGGGAGTAGAGGAGCGAGGGCTACTCCTAACATTCAAGGCCAAAAGATAGAAGATGCTGATTATTCTCTGCCTGTTGTATTGTGGCTGAGAGGAAGTTTGGCGGATGGGAGGCGACTTACGCTGTCTTTGTCTCGAACCATTCCATCCGACTCTTTGAGGATAGGTCGGTTGAAGCATGGTATCGAATCTATAGGCTTGTCTCAAGATACATATTTGTCTTGTAAAGGGTCCCCGGGGGGGGGGGGGTTGCGGTGAACCCCAAGGTCTTACCCTTCTCCTATCTGCGGCATATTGAGACTCTGCTTGCAGCTTATTGTTTCGGTCAGACAAAACCACCTGGAAGTAAGAGGTAGTATTTCCAAAAATCCCAAGGTGAGTCGAGCCATGCAAGAATTGAGATTTGTATGTAAAGATCTCCCTGATAAAGAGGGCTAGGCATCTCTAGTCTTGGTATTGGAAAAAAGTAGGGAGGGAGCCCTTGGAATACTTGTAGAGACAATGGAAACGTCCTCTTATCTCATAGTAAACAGGGCACCTGAAGATGAGGTGACACTCAGTCTTCAACTCTTGTAGATGGCACCCCTGACAAATTCTATCTGATCAAGGAATATGATGGCCGGTCTCGACTCTAAGACGATGCGAGCTCACACAAAGTTGCCCCAGGGGTATCCTGAGTAAGTACATCCAATGTTGGGGCAAGTAATGGGGCCGGATGATGAGGCCATCCTACATGTAGAAATTCCTTGTAGATTCAAACTACAAAATGTAATATGCTAAAACAATTGACTTGAATCTACTCTACTCATCAGCGAAAACAATAAACGATCAATGAAATCACGAAGAATATAAGAGAAACAATTCAATCACACATAACACAATGATTTTCTAGGGAAAGCCAAAGCTAAAAATCATTGCTATTTGTTGATTGCATCAATCAGAAAATACGAGAAGATTACAATGCTTTGCTCAAGCTCGAGCAACCTCTGCACTATCTCTATCTATCCCACTACTTCCCAGACAAGCTCAAGCCAATACTTAGCCAATTCTTCTGCCTGCCAAGCTTCTATTTCCTTGTGCAGTTTCCTAGGGAATTAGCCCATATTTAATTGGGAAATTCCACAAATATGAATTGCGCAATCCTCATAGCCCTTCCTTTGATTGCGTGCGCCACCTGTACAATTCGAATGATTATATAACTAATAGTACACTGTCCCTAAACTCCAATCTCAACTGGGTCTTTCTCTGATCTGACATGCATGAGTTAATTATGAGTGAATCTTCAATTTATCGGTTGATCAGTGTTGGTTACACCCCACTACTGGATCTCCCACTAATTCCTCCATCAGTTGGAACTAGTTTAACTGAATTTAACTCAGTTAAACTGAATTAAATAATTACAACTCAAATAAACTCAACCAGGGCTCCTAAAAAGTAGGAGACACTCTACATGACTCTATTTAGACTCTCAACTCGAATTAGCTAAGCCAGCTAAATCAAATTAACGTAGTTAACTATTACAAGTTGTCATGAGATGTGGAATTACAATTTCCTAATTTAATTCAAGGACAAAATTAAATTAGGATTTTCTTGTTGCATTTTCAACACTCCCTCTCAACAAGAAAGGGATTATCTGCTACCCCGATCCTACCTCTGTGAAACTTGAATTTGCATCTTGACAATGCCTTTGTCAAAATATCTGCATCTTGCTCCTCTGTAGGAATGTACTCCAACAACATGATTCTCCTTTGCACACAATCTCGTAGATGGTGATACCAGATGTCGATATGCTTGGATCGATCATGAAAAACTGGATTCTCAGAGAGTTTGATACAACTCTAATTGTCACAGTAAATCACTGTAGGATCCATCTGCTAACCAAATAACCCAACAAGGATCTTCCTCATCCAGATAGCCTCACAAGTTGCTTGACTAGCAACCATGTACTCTGCTTCTGCTAAACTGAGTGCAACTGATCTTTGCTTCTTGTTGTACCAAGAAACTGCTATTGACCCAATACTGAAGATCCCCCCTGATGTGCTCTTCCTGTCAAATGGACTCCCTGCCCAATCTGCGTCTGTGAAGCCTTGAAGCTTCACTCTCTTTCTCTGTCTGGACTTTGTACCAAAGACCAAACTGAGTGGTGCCTTTGATGTATCTCAACACATTTTTAGCTTCCTTCCAATAAAGTTTGGTTGGCTTAACCATGGCTTGACTAAGTTGGTTAATTGCAAAACACATGTCCGGTCGTGTGTTCACCAAATAAATAAGTGGACCCACAAGCTGTCTATAAATAGTAGCTTCCACTATTTCACCTGAAGTAGCATCTTTCTTCCTCTAATTACTTGTTAGAGGAGTCTCCATGGGTTTGCTGCTCTCCATGTGGAACTTCTTTAGTATCTCGTTGGCGTACTTGCCTTGAGAGACAAACAATTCCTCATCTCCTTGCCATACTTCCATACCAAGAAAGTAATGCATGAGCCCCAGTTTTTTCATCTCAAATTCTCTTGCAAGGTCCTCTTTGCAAGATTTTATTAGCTTCTCATCACCTGTTAGAATCAAATCATCGATATATAATATTATAATCAACAATTTACCTTCAACCATAATATGGTAAAGGTTCGCATCTACTTCACTTTTGGTGAGGCCCAACCCGGTGAAATAACTGTCAATTATAGTGTACCAAGCACAGGGTGCTTGTTTTAGTCCATCACACGCTCGTTGGAGTCTGCACACATGCGACTCTCTGTTGAAGGTCTCAAATCCTTTCGACTGCTCAATATACACCTCTTCCTCAATCATACCGTTGAGGAATGCTGTCTTCACATCCATCTGATGTATCTTCCATCCCATCTGCGCTGACAATGCTAGAATAAATTTGATTGAAGAGTACCTTGCTATTGGAGCAAAGGTCTCCTCGTAATCAATTCCCTCACCTGAGAGAATCCTCTGGCCACAAATCTGGCCTTTTGTTTCTCCACACTCCCATCTGCTGCTTGCTTTATATTGTAAAGCCATCTGCAAATCACCACTGACTTGTTTGCTGGTCTTGGGACCACTTCCCAAACACTATTTCTAATAATGGAGTCATACTCCTCAACCATGGCATCAACCCATATTGGTTGCTGCACTACTTCCTCGAATGAGAATGGCTCAATCTCTACACTCTCGCTCATCAGAGCAATGTAGCCAGTGTATCGATCTGGTGACCTCCTCTGCCTGCGTTGTGATGTGGGTGCTCCCACATTCTCTCTAGCATCATGCATCAATTTGTCAGCCTCTTTGGTGCGCTTCCTTCCATCTCTGGAAATCTTTGCATGAGTGGGTGCTTCCACTCTTTGCTCCTCGGCATGTGGCCGCTCCACATCATTCTGAGGTTCCTCCTTTGGAGCTAAAAGCTCCTCATCTGCATGTAACTGAAGCTCCCTCTCAAGGGAACATCTCATGGCCTTCTCTTCATCGAACTTCACATCTCTACGAACCACTGTCATCCTGTTGGATGGTAGGCACACCTGATAGTTGTGAAGTGTATCCCATAAATATGCCCAACTCAGCTGTTGGCTCTAGCTTTTTCCATGCATCCTTGGTAACTACTAACATGGCAGTAGATTGATGAGCCAAAGATCCTGAAGTGTGCCACATTTGGTTTTTTACTTGAAAAAGCTTCTTCTGGTGTACTCATCCCGTGAATTCGATGAGGGCTTATGTTTTGCAAATAAACAACTGTGTTACATGTTTTAGCCCATAAGTGCAACGATAGGCCCTGATCATGTAACATTGCCCGTGCAACTCCCATAATACTTCTGTTCTTCCTTTCAACCACCCCATTTTGCTGTGGGTTATGAGGTGCTATTAACTCCCGTCGAATGCCTTTTGATGCACAGAAGTTCTTGAATTCATTTGACACATATTCTCCACTATTATCGCTTCTGAGAGCTTTAACTTTCCTGCCAGTATCTTTCTCGACAAGTGCTTTAAATTCACAAAATTTAGCAAACGTCTGATCTTTCTTTTGCATGAAGAAAATCCAACACTTACGAGAAAAATCATCAACAAATATTACATAATACCTGTGCTTGGCTGTGGATGCTGTCGAGAACGATCCACACACATCTGAGTGAACTCTATCAAGGATCGCTTGCGCTCGACTGCCTTTATCATGAAAGGAAGCTTTGGTGTACTTCCCCAATGTACACCCTTTGCATGTGTCTCTCTGCTCTAGTGTACCCTTGGGAAGTCCTGTAGAAATTTGTTGCATGATCTTCAAAGCTCTGTGGTGCAAGTGACCCAATATTTTATGCCACAACTCACTGATGTCTCGGCTTTGCACCTTCTCTGCTTTTGTGCTCAAAGCAGCGCAGTCTTCTACATCCAATTTGTAGAGGTTCTTCACTTGAACCCCGATCCGCTTCACCTGTCCTGAGGTTATGTGACGAAGGAAAGCCTTTCCCTTGCTAAATATCACATCGTAGCCACAGTCCTCCAACATGGCAACTGAAACCAAATTCTTCTTCAAACCTGAAACATACATGACATCTTTTAAAGGTGAGAGGAGAACCAGTCTCCCTTTGAAAGGTAACAATATCGATGCCGGTCGTATTGTACCTCCATCATCTCCCATCTCGATGTGCGTCTAGAGGTCCTTCTCCTCCAAGTTACTGAAGAACTCTTTATTGCTGGTCATATGGAATGATGCTTCACTATCCAGGTGCCACACACTACCCATCACCGATGTCACCATGCAAGCGATGAGGGTGAAATCCAACTCGAATTGTGAAGCAAGAACTTTACGTGCCACTCCCCCTGAGGGCTTTTTACCGACCTTTTTGTGCGGACACTTTGTGGCATCGTGTCCCAACTCGTGACAGTGAAAACATTTAATCTTTGACATGTCCTTCTTCTTGCCGCCGTGACTGGTATTTGATTTGGAATGGGATGACTTCCCCTTCCCTTTCTTCGCCTTTTTAGCTAAGGCACAATGCTCCTCATCATCATGCTTGGATGAGGATCTATCTCCAGTGTTTTGTCGAATCTCTTCTTGTACCAAGTTGGACCACAATCGCTCCCACTCTGGTAGCTTCTCCCTCCCATTAATCGAGTCTTGGCATCTGTGCCAGTGCTTGGGAAGGCCTAGAAGTGCTAGGCTCACCAGGTCATCTTCAACAACTATAACACTGACACTTCCAAGCTCATCCCGATATTGCGTGAACTTGGTGAAATACTTAGGTATTGAGTTGCCCTTCTCCATCTTTATCTTTTTGAGCTTGTCTTTCAGTGCCAACTTGCTGTGGTCACTCCTGTTTTGAAACAGGTTTGTCAAGGCCTTCCACATTGCAAATGGAGTTTCCTTACCGTGGAGATTCGAGATAATATGATCTCGAACTCCTTCTAGGACAAACCTTCTCGACTTTGCCACACATTTTCTCCACTCTGCTGGATCTTGAGCATCAACTGGCTTAGGAATATCTTTGTCTATGAATTCCTTAAGCTTGTTGTCTTCCAACACTGCCTCCATCCTGTCCTTCCAAGCAATATAGTTCGAAATACCCTCAAGGGCATATTCGAGTCTCAATCCGTAGAACGACATCTTGCTGGCTCTGAAGTATGATACTGCAAATTCGATTTCTCCTGCAAAAAGACAAACTCATATTCTTCTCTTCTATAGTGATTTCAACTTTGATACCATGTATATTCCTTTTAGATTCAAACTGCAGAATGTAATATGCTAAAACAATTGACTTGAATCTACTCTACTCATTAGCGGAAACAATAAACGATCGATGAAATCACGAAGCATATAAGAGAAAGAATTCAATCACACATAACACAATAATTTTATGGGGAAAGCCACAACTAAAAACCCCTGCTATCTGTATATTGCATTAATCAGAAAATATGAGAAGATTACAATGCTTTGCTCAAGCCCAAGCAACCTCTACACTATCTCTATCTATCTCACTACTTCCCAGACAAGCTCAAGCCAATACTTAGCCAATTCTGCTGCTTGCCAAGCTCCTATTTCCTTGCACAGTTTCCTAGGGAATTAGCCCATATTTAATTGGGAAATTCCACAAATATGATTGCGCAATCCTCATAGGCCTTCCTTTGATTGCATGCACCACTTGTACAATTCAGATGATTATACAACTGATAGTACACTGTCCCTAAACTCCAATCTCAACTGGGTCTTTCTCTAATCTGACATGCATGAGTTAATTATGAGTGAATCTTCAGTTTATTGGTTGATCAGTGCTGGTTACACCCCACTACTGCAAGTTACACCCCACTACTGGATCTCCCACTAATTCCTCCATTAGTTGGAACTAGTTTAACTGAATTTAACTCAGTTAAACTGAATTAAATAATTACAACTCAAAATAAACTCAACTAGGGCTCCTAAAATGTAGGAGACACTCTACATGACTCTAGTTAGACTCTCAACTCGAATTAATTGAGCCAACTAAGTCAAATTAACTTAGTTAACTATTACAAGTTGTCATGAGATGTGGAATTACAATTTAATTCCTAATTTAATTCAAGGACAAAATTAAATTAGGATTTTCTTGTTGCATTTTCAACATTGAAACTCTAAGAAGTGCTCAAAATAGAAAGACGTCTTCGGACCAAGGCCCGTTGGTGGGAAAGTCCATGTGACCTGAGTGTATAACCGATAGATATCCTCTCTGATGGACTAATTCAATCTTGTTTAGTCGACAAAACATGGCTTGGTGCATTAAGAGACAATTTAAATGGGGGGAGGCACTTTGGGGAAATGACCATAGACTGGAGGAGATAGGATGCCTTAGAGAACCACCTTCGAGCATGGCTTGATCATAAGAGCAAAGTGCTAGGTAGGGGTAATGATCTCTACCCATCGCAGAGTCCCAGAGATATCTAACTCGATGGAGGAAAGAGACTAGACAGAAGATGACCTCAAGGCGGAATAGATGGGCCCTGAAATTTGCTTGGATAATAGTCAATGGAACTGTATGTTTGCATCGTATGATGCGTCTAAGAAGCATGGTCTAGACTCTCTCCATCTAAGCCCAATCTGTCTGTACCAGAGTTGTGGGGGAGCACCCCCCCTCGAACCCGCTCCCATTCCACGCTCCGGGCGGGAGCGCACTCCCGATAAAAAAATTTCCGCTCCGTGCCAAAATTGGGATCGATTTTGGGAGCGTCGCTCCTGGAGCGAAAATTAAAGCTCGGGAGCGATCAGGGAGCGATTGCTCCCGATCGCTCCTGAGCTTTTAATTTTCACTCCCGGAGCGACGCGCGCGATGCCGGGAGCGAATTGCACGAAAAAAATCCGCGGACGCCAAAAAAAAATTAATTTTAAATTTTATTTTATTTTTTTGTTTTAAAAGGGCTTGGGGGGCAAAAAACATTTCATTGTGACTTGAATGAGTTGAGGAGAGCTAAGGAGATTGAGCAAAGGAGCGAGGAGAAGCGAGGAGCGAGCGCCGAGGAGCAAGGAGCAAGCCTGCAAGGAGGTTAGTAACTTTGTAATTTAGTAGTTTAAACTTTATTTACTTAGTAATTTAGTAATTTAGTTTAGTTTAGTAAATATATAACTTATTTAGTAAATAAATCATGAATTTAAATAAATTAATCTAAATAAATTAAATTAATTTTTTCATTGCTATTCCCATTCCCATTCCCATTAAATTTTGTAGATTCACAAGCCTACAAATATCAAACATCATGGACCTATCTATATTTCTTGGCATTTTCCTCTTCTTGGTCCTTTTTCTGGTTATTATGGTGCTAGAGAGTAGGAAACAGAGGGGCCAAAATGAAGAGGGGGATGAAGAAGCTGGAGAAAGTGGATTTGATGAAAACCCCGGTGAGGAGGAGCTGGAGGAGGGTGAACATGACTCTAAAAAAACTAAACAAGACCAAACCCCATTGTGGAAATATGTTAACAGTCCTGAAGCAGGGAAAGGGGGTGGAACCACTAAATTTCATTGCCCCCATTGCAACAATAATTACATAGGTTCATACACCCGTGCCAGAAAACACCTCTGCGGGAAAAGGCCATGGGATGGAGATAAACAAATAGGAATTAAAACTTGTGCAGCTATGTCAGCAGTAGATAGAGCCAAATACATAAGGGAAGAGGAGGAAGCCCAATACAAATCTAAAAAATCAAGGGGTTTCTTTGAACCAAACTCACAATCACAAGCACAAAGAACTCCTTCAACATCCTCCCAAGGCAGTGGATATGGAGGCACATGGTCACCAGCTTTAAGGCGTAGAACCATATCAGATTTCCTTGATGAGGGGTGTAGGAATGATGTGGATTCAAAAGTTTACAGGGTTCTCTATGCATGTGGGATACCATTCAATGTTCTTCGCTCACCTTATTGGCACGAAATGGTTTCTGCCATAAATGATGCCCCTAAAGGATACAAGAGCCCCGGGTATGACAAGGCAAGTATCGTTGGACTTGATCATGAAAAAGCAAAAATATCACATTCTTTGAATAGAATGACAAGTTCTTGGATTGACCATGGGGTGTCCATTGTATCTGATGGATGGACAAATGTAAAAGGCAAGCCATTGATAAGTGTTCTTGTTGTGTTTGTTAGTGGTGCCATCTTTCTAAATGCATATGATTACTCAGACAAGTTCAAGGCCGCCATCAACATTGCAGAAACATTACTTGAAACAATTGACCGTATTAGGCCATACAATGTCATCCAAGTCATCACTGATAATGCTCCTAATTGTAAGGCAGCGGGAGCAATTATTGAGGATAAATACCCCAACATATTTTGGTCTGGGTGTTTGGTTCACACATTGAACCTTTTGATGCATGATGTTGTTAAGAACAAAAATGCACAATACAAATGGATTGGTGATTTGTACAAGAAAGGCAAACAAATGATAAAATTTATTACAAATCATAGCAATACCCATGGCCTTTTCCGCAGTCACTCAAGATTGGAGTTGTTGAAGATTGCGAAGACCAGATTTGGTAGCTATTACCTCACCTTCAGGCGCCTTTTGAAGGTAAGAGAGTCATTGGCTAGCAATCAAGTCCACACTGGCAGGTATTAAAGGAAAGGGCTACAAATGTAACTGACAGGTGAGGATTTGAACTGGTGGAGGAGGCCGCTCTTGATGGTATGTTTTGGTCAAGTGTGAGGCAAGTATTGGATTTCACCAAGCCCATTTATCACATGATTTGGTTTGCAGATACAGATAAACCAGTGATTGGCGAGGTGTATGAACAAATGGATACCATGTTGGGGCAAATAAAAGATACTGTTCATAACAAAGATCTCGACTTGTACAAACTGATTCACGATTGTGTGTGTACGGTGGAATAAACTTAATCTTCCACTACATTGCTTGGCGTATATCCTTACGCCAAAATACTACTCTACATCTTGGTTGGGCCAACCTGCACCAGGGGTGGGATTAGGACCAAACCCCATTTAGATGTAGAGGTAACTAGAGGATATTTGGATGCATTAGAAAAGTTGATATCTAACAGGGAGGAATGTGCAGCCGTGCGCCTTGAAATAGGCAGATACTTCAGTGGCACTGGTTTGTTTGGTACCTTTCATGCAATGGAAGACAGAGACAGATTTGATGCTCTCACATGGTGGGAAACATATGGCGGGCAGGGACTTTTGCCAAAATTGGCAAAAAAAGTTCTATCACAGGTTGTAAATACTTCTTCTGCAGAGAGGTGTTGGAGCACCTACAGCTTCATACATAATGTGAAAAGAAACAGACTCAATGAAAACCGGGCAGAAAGCTTGGTTTATGTGCACTACAACTTGAGGTTGTTGAGTCATTACCATGATCGGGCTTATGAGGATCCCACATATAAAATTTGGGACAACCACCTAGAGGATGACAATTTGGAGGATGGCACTATACATCTTGAAGAACTGGAAGAGGAACTTATAAGGGATGAAGATGAAGCAGCTGCAACAGCCATGCCACCTCCACCATCCAGTAGCAGTGCTCGAGTTCCGAGTCTTGTTCCTTTGCTGGTGCCACCTCCATCTACACCCTCACGTGAAGGGCATGTGCCTTCTAGTTATGGTCGTCGGTTTATGCGGGAGACTCCTAGAAGACCACCACGACCTGCTTATACAGGAAACTCTCGTGGCAAGGGCCACATGTAGATTTACAGTTTACTTGTCTTTTCTAGTTTCTATTAGTTTTCATAACTGTTGAGTCTTGAGTCCTTGACTCTTGACTCTTGACTCTTTCATATCGTAATGATATTTTTTGTAAACAATATATGACTGTGACAATGAAAGTTTGAAGTTTGAAGTTGGCAATTATAACTCATTGGTAATGATTGTGAATTATGAATATGATGCTTCGTGAAAGACTAAAGTTGTTTCATTTCATTTCATTATTCGTATTTCATTTTATAACATTTCATTTCATGTTAACAATTAGAAGTTAGAACTTAGAAATATCTAAGATATTATTTCTTGTAATGGTTAAACTTAGCTTACAAGTACAACTTTGGTGATCAATGATGATAAATGTTATATATTGAATTTTCAATTTCGAAAGGTTGAAGTTGAAACTTTAAGATTGAATTTGATGAATCATGATTCACGAGACTCAATATGTTGCAGTTGTAATATGTATGTTACTAACTTGTGGACATGGTTGATGAAGATTATAACTTCTAGATGATTGATGTGATATGGTTCAATGATCAATCTATGTTTTTTATATCTAATTCATCATTCTACATGTTTTTGTTGACATATATGTATCAAAAATTAAAAAATAATATATATATATATATATATATATATTTTTAAAAAATCGCTTCGAGATTCGCTCCCAAACTGGGAGCTTCTGAAAATGTCGCTCCTGCTCCCGTTTTCGCTCCTGCTCCCTACTTTCGCTCCCGCTCCCAAGTAACATTGGTCTGTACCAAACCTGGTCCCCAGATCTTGGAGCCATAAAGAATTATAGGTGAATAATCACGTCCATGAGGTGGAGTTTGGACGAGATGTCTTGAAACTCACTTTGGAAGCATTGTCTCTCGATGAGGGCAAGAGAGCCATACCCTTTGTTGAGCTGGGGCTGGAGGGCCTATCTCATGCCAAAACGAGGCCTTGTGAACTACACTCCCAAGTAAATATAAGATGTGGTGATCTCAATCTCTTCTCCTTGAAAATAAAAATGCAAGTCTGTAAGGGAGCTCTTCGATGTGTTGAAGATCATAACCTTGGTTTTACCTAGGTTGACCTTTAGCAGTTGAAGGTCACAGAAATCGGCTAGGGCATCCAATTGTCTTTGCAGGTCCTCAGGGGTAAAGGCCAATAAAACTAAGTCGTCAACAAAAAGGAGTAGAGAGATCATCACCTGATGAAGAAGGCAACCGTCCCCCTCCTGAATATGCTTCTGGAGGAAAGATGGCCAATATAAATCCCGAAGAGGGTAGGTGAGAGAGGGCATCCCTGCTTAACACCAATGGTACTTTGAATGAAATTTGATAGGCCATGTGCCATCTTTAGGTGTCCAGTAATACACTCATACAATCTCATGATGGATGCCAAGAGGGTCTCGAAAATTCCAATGTCATTGAGTCTCTAAAATAGTGCCTCCCTCAACATTGTGTCGAATGCTTTCTAGAAGTCGACAAAGCAGTTGTAGACTCTTGAAGAATGGCGATGGGCCTCCTCAATGATAGCTCAAAGTGTAAATGTGTGGTCAATCGTTTGGTAGTTTGGACAGAAACCTGCTTGTCCCCTAGCTCTGAGATTTCTTTGCTCTAGCTCTCCATAAAGCCATTAATGTAGAATAGTGGCATAAATCTTGGAGAGTGTATGACCCACCATAATAGTTCGATAGTTATTTGGATCCAAAATGCTCCCCGACTTGTGGATAGGATGGATGATGTGTTTGTTCCAGGCAGGGGGAAAGCCAGAGCAAACCACTTGGTTAAAAAGATCGGCAAGATAGGACACGAGGGGCTTACTGTTATGCTTTAGGAATTTTGCCCGAAGGCCTTATTCGTTGGTAGCTTTGCTAGAGTTCAAAGCTTTGTTTGCCCTCTTGATGTCCAATTCTGAAAAAAGGTGGCATGAAGGGGGGGGGGAGGAGACATGGATTGGACGCTGCTTGGGAATGTCATAGAGGGAGGTAGTATGTGAAAATGTGGTTATGGAATCCAATTCAGGTGGGATGGTTTGATGCCTGGGGATAAGGGTACACCAAAAGGCCTTGGGGAAGCTATGGAGGGCCTTAAGAAGCTCTCGTCTCCTTTGGGAGAGAAATATACGCTTTTTATGTTGAAGGAGTTTATGGTAGGTTGTCTAGAGAGAAGGGGAGGCAGAGCGACCCTGTGTGAGGGCAAAGCGAAGTTGCTTGTGAAGAGCTTTGCAGTCTTCATCGTACCATCGGTTCATGGGATAGGAGCCAGGGGTGGGCTTATGGGTGTGCTTGTGAGTCAAATGGTGGTAAGAGCCCAGGGCAACTTCCACAAGGGCTTTGGTGGAGAGTAACTCATACTTGGTTGTGGTAGTTTCCAAGGCTCTAAAATGGGAGATGGGGGGGGGAGAAATTCCTTGAGACGAATAGCTATAAAGGGGCATAATCTCTATCGAGACAGAAAGTGGTATGGGGGGGGGTATTGAGGTGGTTTGGAAGGTGATGGAGGTAGCAAGAATAGGGGAAGTAGAGAGGAGGAAAGTGGAGAGGGCATGATTTGCTAGAGGGAGGCGAGAAATGGAGAGATGTTGGATATGTGGGAGAAGATCATGGGTGGTCAAGGCATAATCCACATGCTTGCCCCCCATTTTGGGGAAAACAAGTGAAATCTCTTGAGCCAGGGAAGTGGGGGAGCCTGTTCAAGATCAATAACCCATGGGATTCGCCCAACTGTAAGAGATGCCTCCCATGACCTGTGAGGGGCCCATGCTCATCCTGTGAACATTTGTGAAGACCAACTGACTTTGGTTCTATATCCTGGAGGCATAGAGCATCCTTAGCTTTGTCATGAAGGGATACCTCTATACTCTTGGTTCGGGCATTGAAGTCGCCCAAAAGAATTACATCCCCCTAAGAAGAGTAATGAGATATATCCTCGTAGAGATCGAGGAACGGGTCCCCCTCGGACTCCCTATGAGTCACAAAAGGTGATGAGGGAGGGGGGAAGTAATAGACTGTAATGTAAATGTTGCAAAGTCGGTAGCAGTCCTAATGTAGCCAGACCCATAAGAATCTAGTGTGCTCGTCCAAAGACAACATGGTAACTTGACTGCGAAGGGAGTCTTGTACAAGGCAAGCAACTCCCCTAGATCCTCTCACGTTGTCAGATGTGTCTCTTATTTGCATGCCCAAATTAGTGATACCTCGAGATTGGGGATGGGGTTTGCATGGGGCTCGCATGTTTCTTCGTGAGAAAAAGGAGATCACGAGAACTTATAGCATCATGCAACGTGCTCAAAGAAGATCAAAATGCAACATTACAATTCTAGCAACCGATGGAGATAATGGGCCCGTCCCCCTTTCCTTGCCCCCCCTCAAACGTGACCGTCACTTGGCCCATGACTAGGAATAACTCCGGGGGGAGGGGGTGCGAGTCGTGAATGACAACTTTAAGGTCCCTAATAACTTCCCATTTCCCCTCTTTCTATGTAGTTGCTACTTGATCTCTGGCCTGTTTGAGTTTTGCCTGTTGTGCTTTGGTGAGGTCAACATCGAGGAAGATCCTTTGAGTGGGTGGGAGAGTGGTCATTTTTTTCTTTGCCCAGAGGGCTTTGATTCGGTCCTTAAGTGTCCGAAAGCAGAGGAAAAGAGTGGCATTAGGTCCCATCCACGCACGCCCTAAGGAGAGATCATGTAGGCGCAATGTGTCATGGAGTGTTAGGCCAAGAGTAACTCCACGAATGTAATTGTTGTTTTGCATTAAGAGAGAATATGAATATATACAAGGAGAGGGAGACTATTGGGTTTCATCTCCCAATGTCTCTTCGTCTTCTAACTTCCTTTATTTTTGCTATTTACAATATTTACATAAGTTTTCCTAATCCCAAAGATTAGGTGTCAACATTCCCCCCCTTAATATGAAGGGATGTTGGTGAGTCCAAGCATCATTCTGAATCTTTCAAACTTTTCCCTTCCAAGCGCTTTGGTGAAGATGTCTGCAATCTGCTCATTTGTGGAACAATGTTGTAGGTGGATTGTTTTGGCCTCAACATGATGTCGAATTAGATGGTATTTTGTATTGATGTGCTTCGTTCGATCATGGAATTTTGGGTTCTTGGCCAACTTTATTGCAAAAGTGTTGTCAATCAAGAGAGGAGTTGAATGCACTGTGGATTTGGGGTAGCATCGGATGTGCTCTAGCCATGAAAATTGGCGGAGAGGCTAACACACATGAGATCTCCAAGACCTAGAAATGGTTTGGGCAAATTGTACCCGGTTTGGGAGATATTAAAATAATTAATATTTTTAATGGAGTTCCTAAGTTTAAACTTAGGGAAAATAAAATATTAATGGGTATTAATATAAAACTCGGTTAGAAGGTTCCAAAAGTCATGGATCAAGCCAAATCTAATTTTAGCCATTGATTAGTGATGTAATCTCAACCATTGAAGGACTAACAGGAAAAGTATAAGAGGAGGCTTGAGGGTTAGTTGGAAGATACACCAGAGTGATCAGTCATTCGATTTACTAGAGTGAGGTTGCTAAGTAAAGTCGAATCAGTGTTCAATAGCGAGGGGTAGTGAGTACTGGACAGAGAGGCATAGATAGTGCCGAGAGACCAACACAGAGGTTGAGAGGCAGACGCAGAAGCCAAAGAAGGCCACACAGAGCCCAACAGAGACAACACAGAGGCCAGAGGGCCTGCGTCATCAACGTAAAGGGCAGTAGGAGTGACACAGAGGGTCCCAGAGGCTGCGCAGTGCCTCCAAGGACTGACGTAGAGGGTTCTAAAGCTGACACAGAGGCCAGAAGGGCTGACACAGTGCTTCAGTGTTGCTGGAGAGGGTTTCATGGGGCAGGTTTTCTGAATTCTTGCTTCCGAATAGAGAGGTATTACTGCCGATTATTTTTCTCTATCAAGTGAGCTAGTTTGGCACCCATTTGTACTCAAGGATATACTGCATAATAATAAACCTTCAAAATTGCTGCACCGGTTTTCCCGCATTGGGTTTTTTAAAGGATGAGTTGTCCAAAAATAACGGTGTCACTTGTGTGTTTGTTTTCTTTCAGTTGTTGATCTGTAGATGGTTGAGACTGTATTGTGTTTATTTCATTATTTATATGTTTTAAATAACTTGTTCATAATTAACAAGTAGAAGAAATAAATCAGAAGAATACAGATAAATTTCTAACAATTAGACTTATAAATTTCAATATGGTATTAGAGCGTGGTTGCAGATCACCGGAGAGTTGAAGGCATCAACTGAAGCAGAGCATTTGTAGCAGAATCGGCTGTCCCGAGTGACAAAAGCTGATCCTTGTAGAAAGCGATAGAAGAAGGGTTGACTCAGAGAGACTACGTCATCAGTCTGGGCCAGAGAAAGGCCAGTGCAGAGGCCGAGGAGGGCAGAAAAAGGCTCACGCAGAGAGCAGGAGGGTTGACACAGTTGGCTGACGGAGCATTTTTGCCAGTGTTGGGATTGTGCAGAGCTTAGAGGCTCAGTCCTTTAGTTGCTGGGGCATAGGAAGCTATGGGCAGTCTGCGGGAGTGAAGTTGGTGGGGTACCATGGGTAGAACAATACCTAATAGGGCAAAACCAAGGTAGAGGGAGTCGCTACTGAGGCAGATTTCTAGCCAAGAAATCTGGATCAGTGTTGCAGGTGCACAGAAGATCGGAGAGGTACGACTTGACGATTGGCAGGAGGATTTCCAGAAGGGAAATTGTGACTCAGAGGGAGTCTAGCAGAGAACTTCCAGGCAGGAAGTAGAGAGACTCAGCAAGAGTCGAAGAGAGAACTTCCGGAGGGAAGTAGAGAGACTCAGAGGAGTCGACAAGAAGAACAGAGAGATGGCCATGAATGGGTTGAGGGATTAGGACAGGCTGGATGGGGCGTCCAACTTTGTGGTCTGGAAGGCCAGGATCCTGTCCATTCTAAATAGACATCGCATCAAGGCCTTCACCTTGAGAACAGTGGCGATCCCGGTTGACATGGCTAATAATGAGAAGTACGAGGAGACAATGGCCAAGGCGAAATGCATCATCCTTGATGGGGTCAAGGATCATGTGGTCCAACATATTGCCGAGAAGAAGACGACAAAGGAAATGTGGGATGCCTTGAAGAAGTTGTACCAGCATACTTCCGTGCAGAGGAAGATGTTTCTTGAGAATCAGCTACGGTCATACCAAATGTAGAAGGGGGAGCAGATAGATCACTTTCTCGGTCGGTTGAAGGAGATCCGGGACCAACTGACTTCCATAGGGGCCACGCCAGATCAAGAGATGTTGGTGAGGACTGCTTTAAACGCAGTCTCCGAGGAGTGGGAGACATTTGTCTAGAGCATTCTGGGTAGGGCGAGTCTTCTAGATTGGGAAGAATTGTGGGCGGATCTTTGTCAAGAAGAGATTAGACGACTGAGCAAGACGGGAAGTAGTAGCAAAGGAGTCTGGATCAAGAAGGAAGAGGAAGACGATGCAGCTCTGGCATTTGCGGGAAAGTAGGAGAAGAGGAAGAAAAAGGACCTCTCTAAAGTCAAGTGCTTCAATTGTGGGGAACTGGGTCATTATGCGAACCAGTATCCGAGGAAGAAGACTAAGGGAGAGGCGTCTAATTCCAAGGCAACGCCAATGAAGGCGGAGGAGGTAGAGGAGGATGATGATTGTGCCATGAGTGCTCATGTACCTCTAGAGAAGAGGTGGGGAGACATCGAGCTGTAGTCAGGAAGACCATAGGCGATGAGGGGCAGGATCCTTGAGGTACCCAACTTCTTGGATTATACCTTGCTACGGGAGCCCCAAAGAGAGAGTAGCAGGACTGGCGGATATTGGTAGAGACGGATGTGGATGAAGCGACAAAGAGTGCTACAATGTAGGACTCCCCGGGCAGCACGAGGCTAGCAGGCTGCAACAATGCGAGAGGCACGAAGAATGTTGCAACGGTGTAGGATGGCACAGAGAAGGTTGCAAAGGTGCGAGATGCAGGGAGTTGTTACAGGAGTGCAAAGGCAATAGAGGGAGCACTTGTTAGTGACAGAGAGAGCTTCAACATCAAGAGTGTTTCTAGCCTGACAGGGATGTCAGTAGTTGGGTGGATCAATTACTTACTTCTTAGTCACTGAGTTGCAGTGCAGTGGCGGTTAGCAGTAGCACGATGCAACATGATGAGAGGGGGTTGCAAAGCAGATGCAGTGTTGGGAGAAAGGACCAGCAACAGCACGGATGCAGAGGGAGCTGTTGTACGGATGCAGTAGTGGCAGTGGTAGAGCCATGGGCAGTGGTATAGGATGCAACAATGTAAAGGATGTTGGGTGGGGAGGCCTAGCATCAACATAGGTATCGGTGCCGTATAATTAGAGTAATGCTCAGTGTGGAGTATTACTAGAGCACAGTCCTTGCTAAGGAGTGTTGATTTGGGGTAGCATCGAATGTGCTCTAGCCATGAAAATTGGTAGAGAGGCTAAAGCACATGAGGACTCCAAGATCCAGAAATGGTTTGGGTAGATTGTACCCAGTTTGGGAGATATTAAAATAATTAATATTTTTAATGGAGTTCCTAAGTCTAAACTTAGGAAAAATAAAATATTAATAGGTTATAAAACTGGGTTAGAAGGTTCCAAAAGTCATGGATCAAGCAAAATCTAATCTTAGCCGTTGATTAGAGATGTAATCTCGACCGTTGAAGGACCAACAGGAAAAGTATAAGAGGAGGTTTGAGGGTCAGTTGGAAGATACACCAGAGTGATCAGACATTCGATTTATTAGAGCGGGGTTGCTAAGTAAAGTCGAATAAGTGATCAGCAACAAGGGTAAGTGGGTATTGGACAGAGAGGCAGAGATAGTGCTGAGAGACTAACGCAGAGGCAGACGTAGAAGCCAGAGTAGGCCACGTAGAGGCCAGAGGGCCTGCATCATCCGCACAAAGGGCAGCAGGAGTGACGTAGAGGGTCCCAGAGGCTGCGCAGTGCCTTAGAGGGCTGACGCAGAGGGTTTTGAGGCTGACACAAAGGCCATAAGGGCTAACATAGTGCTTCAATGTTGTTGGAGAGGGTTTCGTGGGGCAAGTTTTTTGAATACCTACTTCCGAATAGAGAGGTATTACTGCCGGTTATTTTTCTTTGTCCGATGAACCAGTTTGGCACCCAATTGTACTCAAGGATATACTGCATAATAATAAACCCACAGAATTGCTGCACCGATTTTCCCGCATTGGGTTTTTCCGGGGACGAGTTGTCCAAAAATAACGTTGTCACTTGTGTGTTTGTTTTCTTTCAGCTGTTCATTTGTAGATGGTTAAGATTGTATTGTGTTTATTTCGTTATTTATATGTTTTAAATAACTTGTTTGTAACTAACAATTAGAAGAAATAAACCGGAAGAATACAGATAAAATTTCAAATGGTTAGACTTAGAAATTTCAACATGTACTTGTTTCTCCTGCAAATCTTCCAGAATTTTCCTGAGCCACACATTTCCTTTATTGCTTCAGCTGCTGCCACATATTCTGCCTCAGTTATGGAGTCTGCGAGAACTGATTGTTTGCGTGACCTCCAAGAGACAACTCCTGATCCAAGACTCATAACATAACCTGAAGTAGATACTCTAGTTTCTTTATCTACATCAAAATCTGAATTAGAGTATCCAATTACGCTGAAGTCACCCACCTGTGTATACTTGAGTCCAAAGTCTTGAGTTCCCTTCAAGTACTCTAGAACTCTTTTTGCAGCAGACCAATGACTCTCACAAGCCTTTTGCATAAACTTGTAGACAATTCCAACAACAAATGAAATGTCTGCTCTGGTAGTAGTCAGGTAGTTGAGACTTCCTACGAGATGTCTATACTTTGTTGCATCCTCAAATTCTTTTCCTTCAGTGGATGCGAGCTTTAAATTATGTTCCATTGGAGTAGTTAAACGATTGCACCCAACCATGCCAAACCTGTTTAACAAATCTCCAATGTGTTGATTTTTGGGTAGCATCGAATGTGCTCTAGCTACAAAATCTTGTGGAGGGGCTAGAACACATGAGATCTCCAAGACCTAGAAATCGTTTGGAGAAATTCCACCCAAATGAAGAGTTATTAAAATAATTAATATTTTTAATGGGCTCCTAAGTCTAAACTTAGGAAAATAAAAATATTAATGGGTTTTAATAAGAATATGGGTGAGAAACTTCTAAGTGACGAGGATCAAGTCTGTTTTAATCTTAGCCGTTGATTAGTGATTTAATCTTGACCGTTGATTCATCAACAAGAAAAGTATAAGAGGAGGCTTGAGGGTCAGTTGGAGATATACTAAGTGATCAAAGAAGTTCGATTTTTTTGGGGCGTGGTTAACTGAGAAAATTGCACTGGTGATCTGAGTTGCAGTAGAGGGGCAAGGATAGTTGGGGTTGGAGGATCTTCTTTGGGACCTCGAATACACAACGGAGAGAGGCAGAGATAAGCCAGAGGAGGCAGCGCAGACTAGGGAGGTTGACGCTGGGCCAGGAGGGCCCATGCATTGCTTGACTCAGTGCCAGCGCAGGGGAAGAGCTACCCTCTTGCAGAAGTCCGAATTCAGCGGGGAGCAGCAGGATCAGTCGAGAAGGCTGACGTTAAAGCTCCAGGAGGTAGAGGAGGTAGCGTAGAGCTGACACAGAGTCTCAGAGTGCTCCACGCAGCTACTGCAAAGGGGTAGCACAGTTGTAGCCGGGGATAGTCAGTCCAGTTGCTGGATTGGAGGGATTTTGCCGGGTGAAGTGAGGTAATCTCACTTAGGTTTCTGCCCGTATATTTTATCTCGATAATTGCATTGTCGAGAGGGCATACAGAGTTGTATTCATAACCACTGCTTAATAATAGAAAACCCTCGGAGCTGCTGCACCAGTTTTCCCGCATTGGGTTTTTCTGGGGACGTTTGTCCAAAAAAAACAATGTCCCTTGTGTGTTTGTCTCATATCTATTTCAGTTTATGATCTATATGTTAGTGTAGTCTGCAATAATGTTTTTCATCAATGTTTAAATAATTAAATAACTTGCTGAATGTAAAAAAGAAACAAGTAGGAGATGATAAACCAGTGATTGCAGTAGGATTTATGATATGTAGATTAGAAATTTTCACATGTTATCAGAGGATTGCAGATCATAGGACACTAAAGACATCAGTCGAGAGATCTAGTGAATTTGCTGCAGAGAAGCAACTGTCCTGAGTGACAGCGCTGTTTCAGAGGCAGAGGAGCAGCTGAAGGAGTGATGCAGCGTCAGATAAGTAATGCAGAGGCTCACGCAGTGCCTGCGTCAGCATTTCGAGCCTGTAGAGGGTGACGTTGTACTCGAGAGGAGCTCACATAGTGATTGCGTCAGCTCTCTGGGCCAGCGCAGAGCCTGAGAGGCTCAAATCAGTCAGTTGCTGGGGCTAGAGGAGCAGAGAAGATTCGATCAGTGGAGCTGGTGGGACGCTATTGCTGTTGGTCCAGAATAGTGTCTTTGGAGACAAAGCCGAGGTAGAGGGGGTTGCCTTGACAAATTTCTAGCCAAAGAAATGTAGATCCAAGTTGCAGCAGCAAAGGAGGATTAGAGAGGAGTGATTCGACATTTGGTCGAAAGATTTCGTGAAGGAAATCAGGACCTAGAGGGAGTCTAGAATAGCTTATTCCTTAGACGATTTCTAGTGCCGAAGAAATCCAGATCCAAGTTTTGCTGGATTAACAACAGGAGAGGGAGAAGAGAACCAATCCTATATTTGTTGAGCAGAGATGGTAGTCAATGGACCGAGGGATCAAGACAGATTGGATGGAGCATCCAATTTTGTCATCTAGAAGGCCAAGATCCTGGCAGTCCTAGACAAGAATCGCATCAAGGACTATGCCTTGAAGGTAGTTGTTGTTCCGGTCGACGTTGATCCGCTAAAGAAATACGAGGAAGCCCAGGTGAAGGTTAAATGCATGATTCTAGACGGGTTCAAAGATCATGTGGTCCCACACATTGTACATTGGGGCTTAAACTTTTTTGTCTTGGAAAGCAAGATTTACACTGCTCTTGAAAGAGCAAGACTTGTGTGCGAATGTGGAGAAGGTCCTTCCAGTGCAAGCAGATCCTGAAGATCAGGCAACATAGGACAAGAAGGATATCAAAGCACAGGGGGTGATGTTAGATGCTGTGAAAGGGCACTTGAGCCCGCATGTGGTAGAGAAGACCACAACCAAGAACATGTTTGATGCCCTTGTTGGTCTCTTCCAGAGTGGCAATATGAATTGGAAGATGGTTCTGAAGAACAAGCATTGAGAATGCCGGATGATCTGATCCGACAATGTTACCAGCTACCTTATGAGGATCACACAAGTCCGTTGTCAACTTGCAGTAGTTGGAGAAAAAATTGTGGATGTAGAGCTAGTGAATGTAGCTCTAAATGGGTTCACCAAACCTTGGGAATTGTTTGTGAAGGGGATCTGTGTGCAGGAGAACATCCCAGACCGTAGTTGTAGGAACAGTCTCCCCCCCAAGGATTTGGAGGCAGAACTGTGTCCCATACGGATCTGCCATTGATCCTTGAGCGGAACTGCGGATCCAAAAATCAGATCCGTGGTTCTGCCTTTTTTTGGCGTTTCCTGGAAAATTGGATCTGTGGAGGTTCAGGCGTGTATCCCCCGCGGATCGCGAGCATATCCGAGAGAAGGTGGACAGTTCACACGATTCTGCGGGGCTTTTTTTGTTATTTTTTTGGAAATTTTGAACTGTTATGTGAGGAACTACACTTTCCGAATACTCCCAAGGTGCCCCTTGATGCTCCCTAGACGCTTCCTAGATGCTCCCTAATGGTAATGTTAAATTCTTGAAGTAAAAGTGACATTCTCCTTTATCTTTCATTTCCATCCTTTTACTTAATTTGTTTAGCATTAGCATGAAATGACTCAGGATGTTTGAGAGTGGTTCCAACCTCATCAAACTTCATATGGAGAAAACAACATTTCATATCCCATTCAAAATTCAGTAGACTTAACAGTTTTAAGGATCATTTGGATTGTGGCGTTTCATTGGATTATATCATGTATGAGGGCATGTGATTGGCATTTAATGAAGAGCACCAAGCCCTATATGTATCCCAGCGTTGGTGTTGTTGATTGTTGAACTCCTTTGTCATGGCCTTAGCAATTATGTACCCTTTATTCAAGTCAAAATCATTGATCAAGCATGTTAAGCTTTCTCTACCATATTATAAGGCTTGAATTAGGCTGTTTGATCAAAATTAGGCAATGTTGACAAATATCCCTATAGAATTGAAGTAGAGGCAAAGGCTAGACAAGAGAAGAGGAAATCTAGATTCTAGATGGTTGATGTTGGAATAGTTAATCATTGATGTACAATGGATGCCATATCTATCTTGATTTATGTAAAAATATGCATGTTTTCATGTCTTCTACAACTAATTTGGTATTTTGGATGATTTTTTAATATAAATGCAAATATATATATATATATATATATATATATATAGTAGATGCTTCTGAGACGCGTCGCTTCCTAAATTTTAGGGAAATGATGCTTTTGTGTCCCCGCTTCCAAAAAACATCCCCCCTTCATGTAACGTTGTTCCAAACTGGTAGAGACTATGGGATGACTCCATAGGAGACTAAAGAGGAGTCCAGAGCCAACAAGTAGGGAGGTGGTGATGAAAACTCGGTCCTCATTAGCAAAACGAAGAAGGACAAAGGGAAAGTTTTCACTAAGAAAGGTAATAGTGACAGATAAGGACATCAACCTTGAAAGAAGAAAGATATGAACAAGATCAAGTGCTTTATTTGCCATAAGCAAGGTCACTATGCTTCTCAGTGTCTACATAAGAATAAAGGAAAAGGGAACACACAACAGGTAGTAGCAGACTAGCAGTGGCAGGGACCCAACTAAGTGAATTTGCAACAAAGTTTGAGAATGATTTTCCCCTTGTTTCTTGCCTCTCTACCAACACCATTGTCAAGAGTGCTTGGTACCTAGATAGTGGTTCCTCCTACTCATGACTGAAGCATGAGAGCTATTCAATCAACTTTCAGAGGATGCCTCAGGGATCAATGTGGAGCTTGGCGATGATGCTAAGTATGTAGCGAGGGGATAGGAGATGGTGCAGTTTCAACTTGAGTAAGGAGGATCGTTTGATGCTCAGGAGGTGTTGTATATTCTTGGTTTGAAGAACTTGTTATCCATCTTAGTCATGGAGGACAAAGGTCATGCAGTTATCTTTAAGAAAGTGCAGGTGATCATATGCCTAGATTGAGCCAGGCCAGACACAATTGTGAGGATTGGAGTCAAGGAAGGCAACTTATACAAGCTACAGCCTACAGGGAAAACATGTATAAGCATTAGTGCATGACAGTGAGAGATTATGCGAGCTTTGGAATAGGAGGATGGGGCATCTGCATCACTGGGAACTACCCATACTAAGGGAGATGGTCACTGGAATTCCAAAATTCAGTCTGGATCTTGAGAGGGTGTGTAGAGGTTGTGCGCTTGGCAAGTCTGTCAAGGTTTTGTTTCCTAGCAGTGAGAATCGATCCAAAGGGATTTTGGATCTGATTCATTCCGATGTTTGTGTCCTGTGTTAGTGACATCAATGAAGGGTGCATCCTATTATGTCACCTTCATTGATTATTTCTCCAAGGGGACCTGGATCTGCGTCATGATGACCAAAGATGGGGTCTTCAGTTAGTTTAAGGTGTTCAAAGCTCAAGTGGAGAACTTGACAGGGAAGAAGATTAAAGTGTTGAGTTTTGACAACGAGGTTGAGTATACCTCCAATGAGTTCAAAGATTTATGCAAGGATGCAAGAATCAAGAAGGAGAAGACAATTGCCTACAACTTGTAGTAGAATGGGGTCACAAATAACAAGAATAGATCCATCATTAGTTTTGTGATGGCCATGATCCATGATCAAAGTTTGTCAATATTTCTATGGGTAGAAGCATGCAACACAACCATGTACTTGCATAACAATGGTTCTCACAAGACTCTGGAAGGCAAGACCCTAGAGGAAGCATTCTCAAGGGTGAGACCTGAGATATGACATCTTAGGATTTTTGGTTGTCTAGTCTATATCCACGTGCTTGTGGAGAAGAGGACAAAGTTGGAGCCCTCAAATGAGAAGGGAATTCTGGTTGGATATAGTGAGGAGTTGAAGGCACACAAGATCTTTATACCAACACAAGTTACAACAGAAGATAGTTGTGAATAGGGATGTCAAGTTCAATGAGAGCATGACCTCTAAGAAATCTCGTGATCTATCTATAGTCGCAGAGGATTCCTAATAGGTGGATCCAAATGGTGAGTGAGTTCACATACTTTTAGTGCAAAGGGCTAGTCTTTGTGGGAGGAGAGCAAGTTAGCCCCTTCCAAATCAGTTAGGAGGCCCATATGGTTTAAGCAAACCTTGAGAGATGCCTGATATGATGGGGAGGCTCCTAGAACCACATTCACTGAGAGCAAGCTTCCACAAAATTTTCCAATATATATGGCTTTGATGACTAGCATCATAGACTCAGAGCCTTCCAACTTTGAGGAAGCAACCAATTAGCAGGTATGGAGAGATGCCATGGTAGAGGAGCACAACTCCATTATGAAGAATGATGTCTAGGAGATTGTGCAAAGACCAATAGGGAAGTCAATGGTGACTTCTAGGTGGTTGTTCAAAATCAAGCATGCAACAAATGGCAGTGTGGAGAAGTACAAGGTGATATTTGTGGCCTAAGGATTCTCTCAGAAAAAGGGAGTTGATTATGAGGAGACTTTCATTCTTGTTGTTAGATACTCCTCTATCTAAGCGGTGTTATCTATTGCTTCAGAGATGGGGTGGAAGATTCCCCAGATGGATGTGAAGACAACATTCCTCAATGAAGTTTTGAGGAAGAGATATATGTGGAGCAGCCATAGGGGTTTGAAGTACATGACAGAGAGTCACATGCATGTAGGCTTAAGATAGCCTTGCATGGACTTAAATAGACGGCAAGAGCATGGTACTCTAGGATAGACAACTATTTCTAGAGTATGGGCTTCACGAAGAGTGAGGAAGATTCCAACCTATACTTCATACTGGTTGGATTTGAGCCGCTTGTCTTGGTGCTTTATGTAGATGATTTGATTCTTACTAGGGCATAAAAGCCGATTTGTAAGTGCAAGTCAACCTTGGCAATAGATTTTGAGATGAAAGACATTGGGCCGATGCATTATTTTTTGGGGCCTGAGTTTTGGTAGAGATCAAGAGAAGTCTTCCTTGGACAAGGAAAGTATACAATGGAGATCCTAAAGAGATTTGGGATGGAGGACAATAGATTTATGGCTACTCCAATGGTGACCAACTTGAAGAAGGTGGATTCTTCAGAGTCAAAGTTGGCAAATTCCAGACAGTACATGTAGTTGATTGGCTCATTGATGTATTTGGTCAACACTCGACCAAACATTTGTTATGCTGTGAACACCTTGAGTCAGTACATGGTGGAGCTGAGGCAGGTGCATTGGATCGTAGCAAAGCATGTGCTCAGATACTTGCAGGGCACAATGGAGTATGGCTTGAGGTACCTTGGTGGAGATGGAGTGAAGTTGCAGGGATGTTTAGATTCAGACTGGCAAAGGAGTGATACAGATTGGAAGAGCACCTCTAGGTTTTGTTTCAGTTTGGGTTTGCAATGATTTCCTGGTTCACAGGAAGAAAACTTCAGTACCAATCAATTCGGCAGAAGCTGAGTATATGGCAGCCAGTTTGGCTAGTTGTGAAGCAATTTGGCTTTGCAATTTGCTTACAGGTTTATTTGATCAAGAGCTAGAGCCTATGATGATTCATTGTGACACTCACAGTTGAATGAAATTGCAGAGAATCTAGTATTTCATGAAAGGTTGAAGCACATCGAGATCATATACCATTTCATTAGAGATAAGGTCTTGAAGGGAGCAGTCAAGTTGGAGTATATTCTGATAGGTGGGCAGGTTGCAGGCATACTCACCAAACCTCTAGTGAAAGGAAAGTTTGTTTTCTTTTGATATAAGCTTGGAGTGGTGGAGAATACCTTCCTTGTTAAGAGGGAGTGTTTGCTCACCAAACCTCTAGTGAAAGGATAGTTTGTTTCCTTTTGAGATAAGCTTGGAGTGGTGGAGAATACCTTCCTCGCTAAGAGGGAGTGTTGATAACAAAGTGTCCAAGTTGCATGAATCATCATTAAATGACTCTTAGACTTAGGAGTTCACTTAATTAATTAATTAATAAAGTGAATGTCTTTTTATAAAGTGAGTTTAATTTAATAAAGTGCCTAAGTTTGGGTACTAGTGATTTAAGTTGAATTTTGGACCATTGATCTCAACTCAAGATTAGATTTAATCTTGATTGTTGAGATTAGGGATTTGGCCCAACTCAAAATTATAAAAGGAAGCCAAGTGAAAGAGAGGACACATCAATTATTTTCTCAAGAAGGATTTTGAGAAAGAGAGAGAAAACCAAAAGAAGGACCTTTTGATTTTTTAGGCAAGGAGAAGAATTGCAGCAAGAACAAAGGAGAGGGAAGCCATTAATTTGCAGGCTATCCGTACAGTCTAACATAGAGGTGATTTGGGGCTGATTTATGAGAGCTGAAAATTCAAGTTTGCTGGGTTTTTTTGTATTTTTTTCATATTCATTTTCCCAACTATGGGAGCTCTTGTGAGTTCAAAAGTTATTTGAATGATGAATTGATGTTGAAGAGCAAAAAAATTATGCATGCACGAGATTTGCTTTTCTTGCTTTATTTGGTTAAAGAATTCCTATAGTATAAATGTAGATTCGATCTATTTACCTAGGCATTGGTTTTTAGAAATTAATAGATCATACATATTCTCTTATTATCGAAAAGAGCTGAAATTAATAGATTTCTTCAACTTGATACTAAGTTACAAGGAGCTTCCAAAATTATAGTATGCTAGTCTTTCTTTATAGAAGAAGAAATTCCCATTCTGGATCTAGTAAAAACCTTACCTACGCATAGAGCATGCTATGGAGTGTACGGGTCCATTTGAGTATGCTTGATAACCATTTGTTCCATGGTGTCCACTATGCACTTCAAATGAAGAAGAGTGCTCATTAAAACCTCTATTCCTGATCCCGAATTGCCCTTGACCACATACAAATGTCTTGCCAATTCGTCGAAATCCACTCATAGCTCCTGGATTGCTTGTTTGTGTTGATGTAGGTAGCTGTGAGTTGCTCGCAGTTCCATATAATCCATGGTTGTGATGTTCTCACTTTTGAAGCTTAGAGTGTTTAAGAATATCTCCATTGTAACTTGGAAGGAATAGGGTGTATTCCCTATTGAGCATTCATGTAGTGAAAATAGCAATTGAATCTCGACTGCACTAGAAGCTCAACTTTCTAATGTAGGATATGCCATGAAAGGAGCCATATTTATCCAGAGTGGCGAAGATGTAAACAATTATAGTGAGAGGTGGATGCTCTGTGTCCTTTTTGCATGTTGTGTGCGGTGAAATGACCACAAGAGTACCCTCATGATTCCACGATGACATGACACTTGAAGAGAGTTTAAGGTTAAGGAATAGGTTGATTAACAAGTAATCCATTGATTAAATAAACTCATTTTTTGCTTAACTGGATGGTCAAGTTTGCTTGTGAATCAACCAATGAATTATTTTACCTTTTTCACATGAAACCATTCAACCCGACACTCCATGTTATTCACCATAACACAAATTCTACTAAGTATGGTTTTGAGCCTAAGGTCTTTAGCCCTTATTCCTTAGTACATACGTCTCAAAATTACTAGAATATCTCCAAGGACAAGAAGATGACTTGGATGATAGGATCGGGTTAAGATGATTCCTTGCAATAATGCATACAACTCTGTTAAATTATTGGAAAACACTTCTAGTTTCCAAGCAAACTGTTCTATTGTTCTTTTGGGAAGAAAGATTGCCACCACCACACCTTGTATAGCAATGTTGCTAATATTGTTTTGTGGAATATATTGTTGAGGGTCCATAAAGAATTTTATTGGAAATACTGGCAAGCATAAACTTGAACCTTAAAAACTCAGGAAAAATGGCAACATGAAGAACTTGGGAAAATTGGGAGAAATCAAGGATTTTTCCAACATTTGTGTATAGTCATTGAGAAGGAAGAAAAGATGTGTGGAGTCATAGTGCATTCTAGAAGAATGGAAAATTTGGAAAATTTGTGAGAAATCAAGGATTTTTCCAACATTTGTGTATAGTCATTGAAAGGGTGTATAATCATTGAGAGAGAAGAAAATATCATGGAGTCATAGTGGATTCTAGAGGCAATGTATACTTTCTTGGGCCAAGAACATCATTGCAATAGTGGATTCACCATGAGTAAATCTTTATTCTTGGTCATATCTTTATCGAGGGAACATATCCTAGGGGAAAATCTTGAGCATTTCCTCTTATTTTGAGGATGGTACGTAGGGTGAACATTAGATTCTTTAGAACACAAGGCTAGGTCAACAACTTATGAGTAGATCATATATAGTTCATCAACAATTGACTCACAATGTGGGATTTGAACCCATGTGGGGGGAGTAACAATTTTCCTCCCAACCTCTTGAACTACACTTAATTGACTTTATGATACAATTCTTACCTCTATTTGAATTATGCTCTATCATTGTTATCTTTGCTAAACCACCCATCAAAGCAATAGTTGACCAGTGCCCATTAACTTTCTTTCCATTTATTCTCCTACTGGAATATTCAAGAGGTTGTTTGGATGATGAGTACAACTTTAGCAGTTGACGAGGAAGGACTCAAAGTAGATCTTTTCAAGTAGGGTCTCATGCCATGGATAACCACCTAGCCAACTTGTTCAACTATGTTGTCTGCGGCTTATGCACTATCGCCTTGAGTTAGAAAAGGTTATGGTTCCCTTGCTCTTCTTGAGAGACAATGTTTCCAAAATTACTTCTAGGACATATTGTCTAAGATATCTCCAGAATACTTTAATTTGGCTCACTATCCTATATGGTTCCAAGGTGTGGGGCCTTAGGTTATTAGAGTTAGACTGGTCTTCAATAGAGAGATTTCATATCACCCTTCTTTGCTGCATCACAAGGTGCAAGCATTTAGTCCCCTAGCCCTTCATTCTTGCAAAGTTCGAAGCTTATCCCTTTCGACTTGAAAGAATGTTTGGCCTCATCTATCTCTTGCATTGCATTTAGAGCTTAGATGATATTGCAAAGGGACGAGATTGGTACTCGTACTTGGCCTACTACACATTGGAGTTCATTGCATCCATTAATCTTCTAGATCGTTCTTATTGCTGGTTTGTGGTGTCTTAGATCTTCTAGCACCCATTAGCATGATTGCCTCCCCCCTTTAAGATTATACCTGGATGCACTTGGTCACCTTCTACCACACGACAAGAGTTGAACATGATCATCAGAGGACATCTATAGGTAGTAGATGACAGTTACTTGGATCAATCCCCAGGGTGGGTTACGCACAAAAATGGCCTTCTACGCGGAGCACTTCATGGTTATAAGAGATGGACATGGACTTATTATTCGACTTTGTTGCATGACTTTTCGGTACGTGGGTGTTTTGGGTACATGGGAACAAGTATCCTGTATGGCTAGAAGCTTTGCCCAAATTTACAGGAAACGTTAAGTTGGGAGCGACAATAATATAATATTTTAAAATTTAATGTGTATATATATATATTTAAATAAAGTATAAAGATTAAATGTACATACCAAATTAAAACAAACAATTAACATAAGAGTATATCATAAATCAAAATACTTAATAACTCCAATATTCAAGGTTGAAAATGAAGATCGTATAACATAAACGAAAATCAATGAATCATAAATGTGCCCCTTCTATTCAATTATATAATCATAGACATAATGTGCCTTCTATGAGACTGACATCATCCAAAATGGGCATATGCTAGAAGTAACAAAGTTCAAACTTCATATAATTAATATTCATGTAAGACGAATGAACAACTTAACACAAACCTCGAATAAATCCTAAGTCTCCTTTTTAATTCTTTTAAATAACAATTATTATTTCGGTATTGTGGTATGTTATTTGTTAATGGTGTAGAAAATGAATGTAATGTCATGTTAGGAAGTCCAAAGTTGGCCTTCTAAATAGATCATCAATTTGTAAGGTACGAACGAAGAGATATATTAAAGTGAGGGAGATTGATTAAATTGGCTAATGCTCAGAACACTAATATTTGAGTACCCACTTGTTCCGTTAGTCAGCGAGAGTAGTAATTGGATCATATTGGTTAGCAGGCGCCACAATTTTGCTAGAGGCTTTGGAGGTAGCGAACATTTTTCTTCTTTCTGTTTCGACATCTATGGAGACGAAAACTCACGTTTGTGGAAACTGTGAAAATGCAAATTCTCCTTCACTTTGTCAAGCTTGTGTGAATCGCAATTTAAATGACAAGTATGAGCTTCTCAATGCCGCAAAACGTGATCGTGATTTCTTACAAGAAATGTTGGACGAGAAGCTTAAAGCCAACCACAAAGTAGTCAACCAGCCGCACTGGAGACTGACTCATGCTGAAAAGATTGCTCAGCTAAAAGGGACACTTCGTCTCAAGCAAAATCAACTTTGTCAAGCAAAATGTGATCTAGAGAAGAAAACAAATGAATTAAATACCAAAATGAACAAACTAGTTGAAGCCTTTGCTGTGTTAAAGGAGAAAAAAACGAAAGAGATGAAGTTGCATGTAGAACCCAATCGAAACTCGTACCCGAAATGGTAAATTTTGCATAGTCACGCTCCCGGAAAGCTCCAAAGTACCTACAAACGCTCCTGGCGGTTTTGGAGCATTTTGTACTAGCTCCCAAGCTCTCAGGAGCGTCGGAGTGTGGGGTACATGCTCACCAAGCGTTGGGAGCAGTACCCGTGTAACATAGTTATTCGACCTCCTTATACATCTTGCCATTGAATGCATGCCCTTCGGATTCCCTTGGGCCAATTTGGAGTTGGGTCTCATTGATTATGGATTGAGCGTGACCACCAAATTAGCCGCTAAGATAGGATATGCTAGTTGTGCCATATGCAAGAGGTAGAGATTGAGCAGTACTTCATCTTTTGCTGTCCAATTTATTATGAGATTGAAGGGTAGCTCCATTGTCTTTTCCGCGATATGCAAACACTTGGTCGATGTTGAAATGTGTAACTAGGTTTGGTCTTCATAATGACATATGTAATCATGATTTTATGTATTTGATGTAAAGAGAAAAATATAATTATTATTGTCATTCTTGAGGCATGGGTTTCATGCTCAAGGTTATTTGATTTGTAGGTTAAGCACCCATTGAGTGCTTATAGGGCTTGTCTTTGTGTTGGTGAGTCATAAGACTCATTGTCATATATGGAAGACCCTTTTGTGCATGTTAGATATTGTAAAGAAAAAATTATTTGTGTCAAAATAAGAGTCAAAGACCCTCCAAGACCTAGTCAAACATGCTACAACAAGTTGGCCTTCAAGGGAGATCAAGTCGGCTCTCAAAGTGACAAGTCGACCTATAGGAAGGGCTGTTCGACCACCTTAAAGAACCCTTATATAAGGTAGACCTCAACTTCATTAAGAAGACATGACATGAGAAATCAAGTTCGATAAAAAAGGATAAAACAACTTAAGAAAGGAGTGAAGAACAAGGAGAAGGACACCGAAATCTGAAGTTTTTGGGCCACAATTCCTTCCACACATGCGAAAGATCAGGGCATCAATCTGTTGTAGATTGACCGAATTTTGAAATCAAGAAATCACTACAAGAAATCAAGTTTTGGGGTAATATTAGTCTAGAATACAAGCCAATTGTTGGAGAAGGAACTGTGGCCCAAGCGAAGGAGAAAAGAGACCATTTCTACCATATTCCTATCACATGTGTGAGTAAGGGTTGCTGCACCAGGGCCGAGAATCACAGTAAAAAAGTAAAGGTCTGAAATTGAGGTCGAAGAGGGAGCAAGCAGTTGTTGGAAGGCCAGTTTGACTGAAGTTGACTTTGTGGAAGAGAACCTCATCAAGGAGAGGTTTGACTTGGTCTTGGAGGAGTCTTGGTCAAGGGTCATAGGTCTTGGAAATCGTCATTTGAAGTTCTATAAGAAGAGAAGAGTTCTTGTGGGTTTTCCTCTCAAGAGGAGAGGTTTTGGCCCTGACTGATAGCCTATATCTTGTGTCCTCTTGTGTCCTCTTGTCTCATTGTTCTTTATTGTTTGGTAGCTATTTGATGATAAGAAAACTAATCATAATCAAGTAAAAGAAGAAGCTAATCAAGTTAAGTAAACGCACATCACAAGCAATTATCAAAGTAAGAGAAATCACCTAATCTAGTTGCCCCTAGATTTCTCAACATGGTATCAGAGCTAAGGTGACTACAACAAGGAAAGGCAACTTGAAGAAGATCATTCAATTGAATAAGGACACATAAGGACCGAACAAACTAAGGAGCATCAAAGGACCATCCATCACATCACAAGGAAAAGAGGACCTCAAAGACCCTACCTCCACTCAAAGAAAGGACTACACATTTGAAGCATCTTGAAGCCTCCTCATTCTACATTATCATCCAAGGAAGCAAGAAGAAGCATTACTATCATCATCAAATCAAGGTGATCCCCCTCTCAAGCATATTTGAAGAATGACATCTCTAGAAGATGAAGTATTGTCATCTTCAAGGAAGCAAACATCATCAATAATCATCAAAATCAAGAAGGCATCAAGTTGAAGATATCATCATCAAAGGAGCATCTTCACTTGACAAGTAAGTATCTTTATATCTATGTCTGAATCTACTATCAAAATGACTTCATTTTGCAAGGAAAGCAATAAATTGGTTGGGTCATCAAATTTCCTTGCATGGAAGAAGAGGATAGATTTGATCCTCATAGAGAATGAAGTTGTTGAATATGTAAAGGGCTCCATCTCGAAACCATCTCAAGAGCAAGCTCAAGCATTATCAAAGTATATGAAAGGGGAAATAAGGGCTCAAAGAATCCTTATAGAATCAATCAAGGATTCACTCATCCCTTATGTAGTAAAGTTGGAGACATCAAAAGAAATCTATGATAAATTGGTAGAATTGTTCTCCGTAAGCACTATAGGAGAAGTTATATCTTTGAGAATCGAGCTATACAAGATGAAGGTATCAAAGGAAGAAGGGATAGCCTCATACTTTATGAAGGTGTCACAAATAAGAGACCAACTACAAGAGTTAAGGGAAATCATGCCCGATAAAAAATTGACCACCGTTGTGCTCAATGCACTACCAGATGAATGGGGCAACTTTGTATCGAGTATCTATGGAAAGAAGGAAGCCACTCCATCTAGTGAACTTTGGTCATTATGTAAGATTGAAGAAACTAGGTTGAAGACAAAAAGCGATGTTGGATCAAATGAACAAGTTCAAGCATTTGTTGCCATGGCTAGGAGAAAAGAAAGTTTTGGAAAGTTTGATCCTCAAAAAAAGAAGAAGATCGATATGTAAAAGATCCAATGCTATGAATGTAAGGAATATGGGCATTTCAAGAGAGATTGTCCTAAACTCAAGAAGGGCAACAAAAAAGAGGAAAAGAAATGAAGCTCATGTTACTGAGGATGTAGAAGAACCTGATGAGAAGAAATCCAAGAAGGAAGAAGTGATAGTTTTTCACTATTAAGGCCTCTCACACATTCAGGTACATAGCAAGGAATAGTAGGAGGTGAAAAGACCTCTACTATGATTAGAGATTGCAGTCATGATGAGAAGCATTGTAAGTATGATAGGATGCTTCATATTAGACGATGGCATCATACTAAAAGCATATGATTGAAGCCGAAAATAGCTCATGACATCATTATAGAAGCATGAAAAGATAACCGAAGTAGAAATTGATATAAAGCAGTCATCATAGAATGAATATAGTTCATGATATGGAAGGTTATCCGAAGTAGCAATCTAAATAATTGGAGGAAAGTCATCTAGCGAGATAGAAAATAGATAAAGGTCATGATACATCATCATTATTAGAAAGGAGCATTTGCAAAGCGAGCAACATCGAGATCCTCCACTAGAATCTTTATAAGGTTCATCTCTACTTGGAAGAAGCGTCTCGCTGATAGTCTACATTCCACCATGTGTGGGATCTATTGTTTAAAACGATGATAGTATGGTGACAAAGGAGTGCAACATGTCAAGATGGTTGAAGTACTTTAATCTTCAAGCAAGGAAAGGAAGGTGCCAAAGGAAGTCTAGATGACCACATGAAGGAAGAGGTATGTATACATTTGGTAAAGTCATGTCATCATATGGTTGCCGTTGGAATGGTTGAATGCTTTATCTCATGAGCATGATCGAAGAAGAAGGATCTATTTCATTAGAATGAAACATGAAGGCATGTAGATAATGTGCCTTGAACTCTTATTCATATTGATAAGATGAAGTCAACATAATATGACCTCATATAGAATATGAGGTGGTTGACAATCATGACTCCTATGATGAAGGAACTATGCATAAAAATTCCTGGGGAAGCTATATGTGAAGAAAGGAAGAAGTGTTTGTGAAAGATGCAACAATTGTCATATAAGATAAGGTAAGTGATTAACATCCGATAACTAGAAGAATTAGCTATGACATCTCCATGGAGAAGGTATGATGACCTTGATAAAGTCTGTGAAGGAAGGAGACCCTTGACATTGAATGTTGTTGGGAATCACGATTGCGGTTAGACCAAAACCCATAGGTGTTAGTCAACGATTGCATCGCTAGAGATAAGGATCCACAAGAGGCAGTTAGTCCATGTCACAAAACATACGGGAGCGTTGGTTTATTCAATGTTCAACAATCTCCCCCCTAACGCGAGCCGGGTATGTATCGAACTCGTGACCTACGCTCTGATACCACATGTTGGGAATCACGATTGCCATTAGACCAAAACCTATAGGTGTTAGCCAACGATTGCATCGCTAGAGATAAGGATCCACGAGAGGCCGTTAGTCCATGTCGTGAAACAGACAGGAGCGTTGGTTAATCCAATGTTCAACAAATGTCTTAGAGATGGAGTCATTCATGTGCAGGATGTTGATGTTGCATTAAGCTGATGTCATGACGAAAGGCCATCATAAAAAGGTAATTTTGATTTGATTTTCATTTTGATTTTTGAAATTATCTGGTTGGGTTGAAACATGCCTACCAAAAGAAGATGTCACCTACAACTTGCACTCATTGTGATTGGATGGAAGATCCTATAATGCCCCTTCCTAAATTATTTTGGAACAAGATTTATTTCTACATTTTGGGGGCCAATTTTGGTGAAGACGGGGGTCCATTTGATTTTTGATAGAAGACTTGGGAGTTAGAGGCAAGTTAATTTTATATTATTTTGTTTTGTTAATGATATGTGGGGACCACCCACATAAGAAATACACACTCCCTAAGCCAATGATTCGAAATGCATGAGAGGGAAGAAAAGGCGGGAAGAAAGGCTCCACGAAAGTTATAAAAGGAAGGCAACACACTTCATTTGGCATTCTTGGCTTATCGAATTTGATTCTGTTGCTCGAGTTGTTTAGCTGGGTCACTTGTTATTTAGCAAGAGTTTTCCAAGCGGAGAACTCACCCTTTCTTTGAGGGACTTCGAGTGCCACCCTAGAGAGGTTCATCCATTATCATCTAGAGGAGATTTGTAGAGAGATTTCCAACATTTGTATTCAATTCGCCCCAACAGTGCGTATTTCTGGAGGACGCAATAGTGGATCTAGTGTGGCCATTGCAACATTCTTCTAGAGGGCTATTGTCGAGAGAAATTAGGAGAAGAAGGTTCAATAGATTTTTTGGCTATTGGGTGAGTTTGAGGGTTGGAAGTGGCAACAATATTTAGGAATGATTTTGCAGACTTTGTGGCCAGCGCAGAAGAGAGAAACTAGGCATACATGGGAGATAGAGTTTTAGCCATTGGGGCTATTGCTTGCCGGGAGAAATAAGGGAAGTATTGGTGGAGTTGATTGCTACATTTCAGGAGTGTCTGGGGAGGATTTTTCTAGTGTATTGGCAAGCAGTGTGCTTCAACAGATTTGGAGGGCGTAGGGCCTTTTGGGGGTCGATTTTGGAAGGTCAAAACCAGGCCAAACCATTTCTGGGTTTTTGACAAGGACCCCAAATATAAATTTGCAGAATTTTCTGAGCACCGAAGGTGGGGTTTTCAGCCGTATCTTTGCAGCAGACAGTGCAAAATTGTTGGGGACTGCGCAGTGCCTTTTTGGGGGTCGATTTTGGAAGGTCAAAACCAAGCCAAACCATTTATGGGTTTTTGACAAGGACCTCAGAAATAAATTTGCAAAATTTTCTGAGAATCGAAGGTGGGGTTCTCGACCATATCTTTGCAGTAGACAATGCATATTTGCTGGAGCAGCGCAGAGCAACATTTGGACAGTTTATGGGTTATCATTGCTTCACCTAGGCATTGCTCCTCTTGCCAAAAAGGCAAGCCCAGGTGTATTGCCTCCATATATTTGTACTCTTGCGCCAGTTATAATAAACTGGCTTAGCTGCTTCCATATTTTTGATTGTTCTAGGTGTTTGCTAAATTGGTTTAAAATTTTCTATGGTGTAAATTGCTATTTGCTTGCACATCACTGTTTTTCCTATTTTGGAACATTGCAATGGTATCATAGCCATAATCTTGGTTCATCCTGTGGAAACCCTTCGTTCTATGACAAGACCAGAATAAAAAGCTAAGAAATCATGGGATCCAAAGAAAGATTAGAATCAAACAACATGGCAATAACCTTGAATGAGGTGATTAGGATGCAACAAATGATGATTGATGTGGGGGAAAAGTTGATTCATTCCACAATTGGGAATCAAGACCATTCTCAATTATACAACAAATCCACTATGCCCAAAATTATGGGTAATGCAAGACATGATTACAATTGATGTGGAGTTATTGGAAGCAAATTGGAGGGCATACCAATTGTTGGGTCATGACATTAAGGTGTCCCTCTCTTTTTGGGAGTTCTGTGAACTAAGAGGCATGCACAAACCAATGGGGATTCAGTGGAATTATGTTGGGATGATGGAGAGGATTAAGGAAGAAGACGAGAGAGTAGTTCAAGGGGCCATGGTTGGCAAGGAGACAATTGAGCATACACTCGTTGATGAGATGTCATCCGTTGTTGAGGTATCCATTGATGAGGTATCCCGGGTTGTGACCGAGTTCTCAAGTGATAGTAGCGCACCACAGGTTGATGAGGTGCTAGGAGACATCCCCACTGTTGATGAGGAGCCAATAGGTACAAAGGCATCCAGATCTATGACAGAGTTGTCAGACGACAGTCACCTACAACCAATGTTCACCAAGACTCTGGTGCGGGGAGACGCGGGTGCGGGAGACGCACAGGGGGGACGTGTGGGAGTACCCTCAAATTTTAGGGAAATTTCGGGGGTGCGGGGAGTCGTCGAGGTATATATATATATATATATATATATATATATATATATTCAAGTTCATATTCATTGTTCACTCTTCAATAATGAAAGCATAAAAATATTAAATAGACAATTGAAATTTGAATCATTGATCCATCCTCATCATTCATTTTGATACATACATCATTCATATGACATACTCAAGTGACAAGTCTCATTATTGAATTAATTATTATTCATACATACCATGAGATTCGAAAAACAAAAATAAAAATCAATAATAAAATATTCAAATACATTGATCGATATCATTCATCATTCAATGGTTCATCATTCTAGAATCTACATTGATTTAAAAACTAAATTCATCATCCATCAATCTAGAATCTAAATTGAAAGCAAAACATACTAGTATGTTTTCAAAGTTTGAACACTAAATCAATATAACTCAAAGTTTCAAAGTTCAAACTCAAAAATAGTTAAGAGTGAAATGGAAATGACTTTGGGTTGAAATGAAATGAGCTTTTAACTTTAAGGTTTAGGCTTTTAAGTTTTAGTTATTTAGTTTTAATTTAATTTTTTTTTAGACTTTTAAGTTTTAGTTATTTAGTTTAAAAAAAATAAACTTTAATGGTTTTGAGTTTTGAATTTTTGATTTTGAATTTTGAATTTTTAAGTCTTATTAGACAAATTTAAAGGGGGACGCCCAGGCGCACCCTTTTTGGGGAGTCTAGACTCCCATACTGAAGGGGGACGCCCAGAAGCACCCTTTTTGGGGAGTCTTGGGGAGTCTAGACTCCCACACTGGGGAAACGCACCCCCTTGCGTCTCCCCAAGACTCCCCAAAAAGGGTGCGTGGGGAAACGCACCCCCAAGAGACTCCCCGTCCCGGGTGCGTGGGGTGCGAGGGGTGCGCGCACCCGACCCTGGGGGACGCGTCCCCGTGGAACACTGCCTACAACTGATTGGCGAGCATGTCTTACATGTTGGGTTGTGTATGGAGGAGCAGTTGGAGGCTCGTGTAATTATGTTGGGATGATGGAGAGGATTATGGAAGAAGGCGAGAGAGTAGTTCAAGGGGCCATGGTTGGCAAGGAGACAATTGAGCATACACTCGTTGATGAGATGTCATCCGTTGTTGAGGTATCCATTGATGAGGTATCACGGGTTGTGACAGAGTTCTCAAGTGATAGTAGCGCACCACAGGTTGATGAGGTGCTAGGAGACATCCCCACTGTTGATGAGGAGCCAATAGGTACAAAGGCATCCGGATCTATGACAGAGTTGTCAGACGGCAGTCACCTACAACTGATTGGCGAGCATGTCTTACATGTTGGGTTGTGTATGGAGGAGCAGTTGGAGGCTCGTGTAGAGCCCATGATGGATGATGATGTGCAACCATCCTTTGGGCTAGCCATTGATGAGGGACAACATAGAGACCACACATTGGGTTTTCAACACGGTTCGCGTAAGAGGCACACTGATGGGATCTATTGCATTGTTGGCCCACCCTTATGCATTCGATTGAGGGAGGCAGAGTTGTCTAGACATACCAGAGGGGATGACCATGTTAACAACACTATTGGGTCACCTTTTTCCTTTGAAGAGAGGGAGACAAAGCTACCTAGTCAAATCTCATGTGTTGACATGGATAGCGGGATGAGGCGATCAAAGTTGCATAAGGTGCAACATCTGCATGTCGGGGTTGTTCTATGTGCGGGAGTTCGTGCATTCGATCCCTCTCTTGGGGTTGGATGGTGAGAGATTCTGAGTTGGTACCCGGTGGAGTGGACTGGACTCATGGAGATGGTCATAGTCTGGAGTAAGGCTCAGTGGGAGCTCTTAGACACTGAGGGCACTGGAGGCCCAGGTTGGCACTGGGATCTAGGTGGAGCTCCTTATTGATATCAGACATGCGGGATGGCTATGGCATTGATGAGGTAGTCGACCTAGTGACTAAGCACATACATTCCCTAGGGGAATTCCAGTCGGCATTAGCAGACAGGCAGTTTGTGAGCAGGCTCCATGGATTGTATTGGCATGTTGGTTGCGCATGGGGTCACAAGATGATTAGCATTCTCTGGCAGGAGCTGGTTGGAGGAGGTGGCATGGGTAGGCCACCGAACCGGATATTGTATGGAGTCGATGTTCTCCCATGGTAGTTTAGGACTCAGAGGTCACAGAGGATTGGCACAACAGGGATATCCCTTCTAGCAAGAGTGGAGTTAGGGTGCTTAGGTCTACTAGGATGTACAAGGGGACATGACGCGTGTCATGGTGGGTTCACTAGCAGAGTGGCAGACACTTTAGCGCATGCGAGATACCATATGTTATAGGGTGGTATGACAGTAGGTAGTGGTACACAAGATTGCATATAGTCAAGTCGTAGCATCCAGTGTTATATAGAGGGATGTGGCCTGATGCATACATACCCAGTTCTAGGCCATAGCACCCAGTGGTGTGCACGGCTATGCAGCTAGGAGCATTGGCCTACAGAGGAGCATGGATATGCATGGTGATATACCACAACATGCTAGTTTACACTGTGGGGTAGGAGGAGTGACTCGCATGGCATTGAGGATGTGCGGGGAGTGACAGGTGTAGTGACACAGGATGGTACAAGATGGTATAGCCGTAGCCGGGGGTATCTAGTGGTGTATAGGGACATGTTGCGGTGTACAGTGGCATGTTGAGGAGTGCTGTGGTACTTGGTGGTATGCAGTGACACATGATGCGACGCAACCTCTTGGAGCGTTGCCTCTAGGGAGACTTATGGACAAGGACAATAGGTGTACCATTGGACACAACTCACCTAGGAACGATGAGGACATTGTTGAGCATCTGGGACACCATGTCTAGTGGAGGTAGGGCGTCGAGGGTGTTATCAACAGATTCAAGGAGGAGAGAGGGCCGTTTGTAGGATTACTCTTGAGCATTCCGACAGACTCTTGATCATACTCTTTGGGACATACCCACCCATCATCCTCTAGTGTTGCTTACAGTCGCAGAGGGTTTGGTTGTTGCCCTTTGACACTCTCCATTCAGGCAGCAAGGCATGGGAGGCTCACCCTAGGCAGTTGGATGAGACACCGCGTGTCATGGGCCGAGAGGAGACTCTCCAGTGGAGAGACTTGGTAGGTTCACGAGTTGATGGTTACAGGCTTAGGGATGCAATGGTTGATGGTCGAGGTAGCATATGTTCCATCCTTAGGATCACACTTGGGGAGGTGACCGAGAGGGAGTTACATGGTGCTTTTTCAGCTAGACAGCTTGAGGCGTTATGTGAGCATGAGGTGCGGAGGACGGTAGTCCTTGTTGGCAGGATGATGCCTAGGCTTCCGGCAGTACTTGGGCACATCATCAGGAACTGGGATAAGAAATCTCGTTGTGTGATTTGGTAGGCACAAAGCAGCTGGATATTCATGGCACATGTTCTTGATGCTCGATGCCTACCTATTGGATACCTACAAGAGGCAGAGACAGGGGATAGAGGGGTCCCAACAACTAGCAGCATATCATAGCGGCAGGCAGAGAGGATTGGGGGTTGTGGACCTCCAGTATGGTTATGGGATCCAGGAATCCAGTGGATTAGTGGGATACTCCACTCCTTAGTGAGCATGGTCGGGATAATAGGTGGACTGATTCATTCACAGGGGGACACATGGGGGATCACCGAAGCCTTCACCATAGGACACGGCAAATTATTGCTCAGGATTAGGGCTAGCCATGGAGTGATAGGCGCTTGCATTGTCGAGTCTCTTTGGCAAGATTGGCCTAGCCTTGATCATCACATAGATTATGGCCAAGAGTTATGGGAGAGGAGGCTCTAGTACAAGCATGCTATGCAGTCAGTAATGACTAGAGTGTCACAATGTCATCATGATAGGTTCTTTCTGCGACGGGCAGGGGATTTTGGCATAACAGGGTTGAGCAGTTCAACTACCCGTACAGGTGAGTTGGTTTCTACAGGGGAAGGTCATCTAGATCTTCCATTTGGTTTTAGTGATTCGTTGATGGTGTGGGGAACTTCATCGGTGTGGGGTGATTGACAAGAGGAGATTAGGGGAGGCCCGGGTAGACGAGGGTTAAATTCCACCAAGAGTGGATTGCATCTTCAGGAGTTTACTCTTGTAGTGCATGAGATGGACTACTCAGTAGGGAAATTTCATGGGGAGTTGGGCAAAGTCCTACATTATCATGATGCTCTGCTTATTGCTAGTATGTAGAGGTCTTTTGGTACTTGTATCTGGTTGGATAGAAAGTGGAGCAAGGTGTGCTTCACATTGATTAGGATGGCTTGGGATCCTGGTATTGAGGGATTCCTTCATGTTGGGACAGTGTTGAGATTGGGGATGACTCAATGGTACATTTGGGACCTTGGTATTATTGGTGGTTACAGTGGTGATCAATAGTCAGAGAGGGCACTTGTTCAGGCATTGCTTGAGGACAAGCAATTTTTGGCGGGGAGGACTGTAATGTCCCTTCCTAAATTATTTTGGAACATGATTTATTTCTACATTTTGGGGGCCAATTTTGGTGAAGACGGGGCCCATTTGATTTTTGATAGAAGACTTAGGAGTTAGAGGCAAGTTAATTTTATATTATTTTGTTTTGTTAATGATATGTGGGGACCACCCACATAAGAAATACACACTCCCTAAGCCAATGATTCAAAATGCATGAGAGGGAAGAAAAGGTGGGAAGAAAGGCTCCACGAAAGTTATAAAAGGAAGGCAACACACTTCATTTGGCATTCTTGGCTTATCGAATTTGATTCTGTTGCTCGCGCTGTTTAGCCGGGTCACTTGTTGTTTAGCAAGAGTTTTCCAAGCGGAGAACTCACCCTTTCTTTGGGGGACTTCGAGTGCCACCCTAGAGAGGTTCATCCATTATCATTTGGAGGAGATTTGTAGAGAGATTTCCAACATTTGTATTCAGTTTGCCCCAACAATGCGTATTTCTAGAGGACGCAGTAGTGGATCTAGTGTGGCCATTGCAGCATTCTTCCAGAGGGCTATTGCCGAGAGAAATTAGGAGAAGAAGGCTCAATATATTTTTTGGCTATTGGGTGAGTTTGAGGGCTAGAAGTGGCAACAATATTCAGGAATGATTTTGCAGACTCTGTGGCCAATGCAAAAGAGAGAAACTGGGCATACGTGGGAGATAAAGTTTCAGCCATTGGGGCTATTGCTTGCCGGGAGAAATAAGGGAAGTATTGGTGGAGTTGATTGCTACATTTCAGGAGTGTATGGGGAGGATTTCACTAGTGTATTGGTAGGCAGTGTGCTTCAACAGATTTGGAGGGCATAGGGCCTTTTGGGGGTCGATTTTGGAAGGTGAAAACTAGGCCAAACCATTTCTGGATTTTTCTAGGTTTTGGACAAGGCCCCAAATATAAATTTGCAAAATTTTATGAGCGCCGAAGGTAGGGTTTTCAGCCATATCTTTGTAGCAGATAATGCGAAATTGCTGGGGACTGCGAAGTGCCTTTTTCAGGGTCGATTTTGGAAGGTCAAAACTAGGCCAAATCATTTATGGTTTTTTTTGGGCTTTTGACAAGGACCTCAAAAATAAATTTGCAGAATTTTTTGAGCACAGGAGGTGGGGTTTTCAGCCATATCTTTGCAGCAGACAGTGCATATTCGCTGGGGCAGTGCAGAGTAGCAGTTGGACAATTTCTGGGTTATCATTGCTTCACTTAAGCATTGCTCCGCTTGCCAAAAAGGCAAGCCCAGGTGTATTCCTTCCATATATTTGTACTCTTGCACCAATTATAATAAAATGGCTCAACTGCTTCCATATTTCTGATTGTTCTGGGTGTTTACTAAATTGTTTTAAAATTTTCTGTGGTGTAAATTTGCTATTTGCTTGCATATCACTGTTTTTCCTATTTTGGAACATTACAGATCCTAAAAGAAACATGATTTGGAAAAGGTAGCTATATGAGGAAAAGCCAGATGTGGATTAGAAGATCACTTCCTGATGAAGAAAAGGATGACATGACTATTAGTTCAACACTATGGTTTGTTGAAAGGAAAGTGATAGATGGATGATGCCCTATGAAGAAGATCTAAGAAGATGAAGGTTCAATGATGAAGAAGTTGAAGTTCATGACATCGAAAGAAGGAGCCCTACTAGCAGCTGATAGTGCCATGATCTCCACCAAAGAGCAGATAGTTGTTGTTGGAAACAAGTCCCTAGTTGAGAGGGAACTTGGGCAAGTCCCTTTTTAAGAGGGAGCTTGAGTATATTCCTTTATAGGAATGAGTATATCCTCCCTAGTTGAGAGGGAGAGATCATAGTTTTAAAAATTGGAACCAGTCCACCTAATAAATCGGGTTTCAAATTGAAACTGGTCAGGTCTAAATGAACTGATTTTAAAAAAAATACATTAAATAATTAAATTTTAATGAAGAAAACTATTTTAAGATTTAAAACCATGATTCCAAATTAATAGACACAAAATTTTCAAAGTTTGCTCATATATATACCATGTAAAGGTGAATATATCAAAATGGCACCAAGTGCAATACATATTAGCAACAAAATATATAATCAATGAGGCTCTAAATGGTCTATAGAGTGCAAAAACAAAGCCTACAAACTATGCGACCACTAGCCTACTACAAGTCTACATATATGATAATAGTGATCAACATTATCACTTGAAAATTCTCATGAGTCATCATGATCAAACTCAGTTGGTTGAGTCTCGACTCCCAAACTTTGCAACTACTTGAGTCACAAACTTCTCTATTGGTTAAGTGACTTGAGTCTCAAACTTCTGAAGGTATTCTGCCCTAATATAACCTATTACTTCATTTGGTGCTCCACATGGCTTTACATGACCTCCTATCCCAACGAATTGTTGTTTGAACCTAGTAATACCCCCTCCTTCAATAGATTTTTGGCAATATTTGCAGATCATTTTGCCATCAATCGTATCACAATGAGCCCATGCAGTACCCTTGGCTTTTGGAGGCATGATGACTACTACTTAGCTTAAACTCTCTACTGTTTCACTACTCCAGCAAAAACTCAACACTTTCCAAGCTCCCAATCACACTCACAAAAACTCCAAATGAGATGTGTGAGGCAAATGAGGGGGGTGAGCTCCTTTTAAAGGCTTGGAGAGGGTCTTTTTGGAGGGAAACAACCCTTATTTTCCCTCCAAAGAACCCTAGAAGCTTCCTAAATTGCGCTGCGTGGGTCCTCCACGACCTTGGCAGCTAACCGACCGGTTTAGGACGGAATTGGCTGGTTTGACCATAAATCGACCGGTTAGGACTAGTTCTTTGTGGTTTCTAGGCGAAGTGAGGGGTCAAACCTTCCTTTTCTGCCGGTTTGACTCGGTGGGCTAATGAACCGGCTGGTTTGACCGGTTACCAGTTCAAACTGGCATGTTTTTAAAACACTAGGAGAGATAGACACATCATTCTTGTCTTCATGCTATGAAGAAAGAATGGAGGATTGGGTAAGCATCTAAGATTGATTTTGATACTCTTTGAGGATGTGGTAGGGCATCCAATAGGCAAGAGTAGTTGAAGAGGAAATTCCTTGAGGATGTGTTATTCCAAGACAGGAATTGCCCTAAAAGGACATACCCTTTGAACACCCGGGTGGGGTATGTGCCTTGAGAGACAATGATGATGGTGTCTATTAGTCATTTGTCTTGCCAACATTGTGCTCTGATCTTGTGGAGAGATAGAGCTGTTAGTCAAGGCCTTGCTATGTGACAATGTTGGTTGGTATGATGAGATGCAATAAGATAAGTTGAATTAATAGCTTATGAGATGGCTTACCAATCCGACTCTTCTTATGAGAATTCTTCAGTTTGAGAATGTCCAAGTACCATGTATGGATTATGAATACCTCCCTAGTTAAGAGGGAGTGTTGAAATGTGTAACTAGGTTTGGTCTTCATAATGACATATGTAATCATGATTTTATGTATTTGATGTAAAGAGAAAAATAAAATTATTATTGTCATTCTTGAGGCATGGGTTTCATGCTCAAGGTTATTTGATTTATAGGTCAAGCACCCATTGAGTGCTTATAGGGCTTGTCTTTGAGTCAACAAGTCATTGTCATATATGGAAGACCCTTTTGGGCATGTTACATATTGTAAAGAAAAATTTATTTGAGTCAAAATAAGATTTTAAGACCCTCCAAGACCTAGTCAAACAAGCTACAACAAGTTGACGTTCAAGGGAGATCAAGTCGGCTCTTAAAGTGACAAGTCGACCTATTGGAAGGGCTGTTTGACCACCTTAAAGAAGCTTATATGTAAGGCAGACCTCGACCTCATTAAGAAGACATGACATAAATAATCAAGCTCGATAAAAAAGGATAAAAAGACTTAAGAAAGGAGTGAAGAACAAGGAGAAGAAAGGACATTGAAATCTGAATTTTTTGGACCAAATTCCTTCCACACGTGCGAAAGATTAGGGCATCAATCTGTTGCAGATTGATCGAATTGCAGTCACTACAAGAAATCAAGTTTTGGTGTAATATCAGTCTAGTATACAAGCCAAATTGTTGGAGAAGGAACTGCTGCCCAAGTGAAGGAGAAAAGAGACCATTTCTACCATATTCCTATCACACGTGCGAGTTAGGGTTGTTGCAGGAGGGCCGAGAATCACAGTAAAAAAGTACAGGTCTGAAATTGAGGTCGAAGAGGAAGCAAGCAGTTGTTGGAAGGCCAGTTTGACTGAAGTTGACTTTGTGGAAGAGAAACTCATCAAGGAGAGGTTTGACTTGGTCTTGGAGGAGCCTTGGTCAAGGGTCATAGGTCTTGGAATTTGTCATTTGAAGTTCTATAAGAAGAGAAGAGTTCTTGTGGGTTTTCCTCTCAAGAGGAGAGGTTTTGGCCCTGGTTGATAGCCTATATCTTATGTCCTCTTGTCTCATTGTTCTTTATTGTTTGGTAGCTGTTTGATGATAAGAACACTAATTATAATAAAGTGAAAGAAGAAGCTAATCAATTTAAGTAAACACTCATCACAAGCAGTTATCAAAATAAGAGAAATCACCTAATCTAGTTGCCCCTAGATTTGTCAATAGTTGATTCTTTAGCTACCCCGATCATAGATGCTTTTCCTTATATATGCATGAGGCTCTTTGTTTTCGTGTGTTCATCCCCTAACCACATACATTTTGGAGATCAACTTCTACTCAACAGATTACCTTTTTTTCTTATGGTGCTCCTGATTCAGAGCACCAAGAAACGAATGGGGACAAATGATTCCAGATTAGTTAGGACATGAGGCTCCATTCTAGTCTCAGTGATATCCGCACCCTCAGATCAAACCTCATTACAACAATCAGTTTAGTCGTACGTTGAGACCTTCTAGACCTCAGTGATGAACCCTTCTATGCAGACAATCGCACAATATTCACTTGAGACCCTCGCCCCACTATTCTTCAGGGCAAACAATTATGTTGAGTTTCCTCCATTTGGCCTTGGATGTTAGGAGAGAGAGCTCTAGTGATCTAGCATCGCCTCTTCTGGCTAGTATCATAGGCCAATAAGCCGCTTATGTTGCACATCTTTCTTTTGGATCGCTTCTTCATTCTTTGGGGTTGGCCGTCTAGGGTTTAAAATTAGTATTTTCCTTTACTTCCTGACTTTTTTTGTCTTATATAGGAGCCACTTTAGTGCTCCCATTTGTACTGACATCATTGTACCTATCTCAATTCCATTGACCTACTTTTGTAGTCATCAATTGGACATTAAATACATTTATCTTATCTTATCTTATATATACAACTGCCACAAGTGAAGCATGATTGGGTATTACGCCAATTTGACCATTATTAGTCGATAAGATTATCTATTTAACTTTTGAATCTCAAATGGCTCGATTAGGAGACAGTACATGAAGATTTAGGGTCATTTTCAGTATTAGTTTTTCATTTTGGAGTTCATAGCCTTTGCGATAGCTTCATCAATATTACCCACCAAATCAAAAGTCTACGAGTTACCTAGATTATTCAAATTTTCTTTTAAATGATAACTAGTAGATATAATGTATCAAACAAAAAGCTATCATGAATGCTTGCAGTATGGATACATAAAAAAGGGCTTATTGTCAGAATCCCACAATCCAAAAAAGAACTAATATTCAACATATAGTTGTCCAATACAAATAGTTTCAAATACATGATTTCAAATAAGTTCCTAATAGTGTAACTTTTATAGTGAATGCCTAAAAGCCTTATAGTCGTAAATACATACCAACTCATCCAAGTGCATGCTTATTATCGACTTTATCAACTACTTTGTTGGACTCCATTACTTGCACATTCAAGTTTGGAAACTAGTGGGCTGAATTGTCCATGATGAATTTACCATTGTTTGAATGCACAATGTCTGAGTTAGAGGATCAACCTGCTTCTCTCGTGCCATATTTACTATGGTGTTGTAAGTGGCCATAGATTCATCTTCTAGTCTTTTAATATGTTGCCTCAAGTTAGGAAATTAGTGGGCTGTCCATGATGAATTTACCATTGTTCGAATGCACAATGTATGAGTAAGAGGAATGATTTTGCAGAAGTGGCAACAATATTCAGGAATGATTTTGCAGACTCACTGGCCAATGCAAAAGAGAGAAACTGGGCATACGTGGGAGATAAAGTTTCAGCCATTGGGGCTATTGCTTGCCGGGAGAAATAAGGGAAGTATTGGTGGAGTTGATTGTTGCATTTCAGGAGTGTATGGGGAGGATTTCACTAGTGTATTGGTAGGCAGTGTGCTTCAACAGATTTGGAGGGCATAGGGCCTTTTGGGGGTCGATTTTGGAAGGTGAAAACTAGGCCAAACCATTTCTGGATTTTTCTAGGTTTTTGACAAGGACCCCAAATATAAATTTGCAGAATTTTTTGAGCACCGAAGGTGGGGTTTTCAGCCATATCTTTGTAGCAGATAATGCGAAATTGCTGGGGACTGCGAAGTGCCTTTTTCAGGGTCGATTTTGGAAGGTCAAAACTAGGCCAAATCATTTATGGTTTTTTTTGGGCTTTTGACAAGGACCTCAAAAATAAATTTGCAGAATTTTTTGAGCACAGGAGGTGGGGTTTTCGGCCATATCTTTGCAGCAGACAGTGCATATTCGCTGGGGCAGTGCAGAGTAGCAGTTGGACAATTTCTAGGTTATCATTGCTTCACTTAAGCATTGCTCCTCTTGCCAAAAAAGGCAAGCCCAGGTGTATTCCTTCCATATCTTTGCACTCTTGCACCAATTATAATAAAATGGCTTAACTGCTTCCATATTTCTGATTGTTCTGGGTGTTTACTAAATTGTTTTAAAATTTTCTGTGGTGTAAATTTGCTATTTGCTTGCATATCACTGTTTTTCCTATTTTGGAATATTACAGATCCTAAAAGAAACATGATTTGGAAAAGGTAGCTATATGAGGAAAAGCCAGATGTGGATTAGAAGATCACTTCCTGATGAAGAAAAGGATGACATGACTATTAGTTCAACACTATGGTTTGTTGAAAGGAAAGTGATAGATGGATGATGCCCTATGAAGAAGATCTAAGAAGATGAAGGTTCAATGATGAAGAAGTTGAAGTTCATGACATCGAAAGAAGGAGCCCTACTAGCAGCTGATAGTGCCATGATCTCCACCAAAGAGCAGATAGTTGTTGTTGGAAACAAGTCCCTAGTTGAGAGGGAACTTGGGCAAGTCCCTTTTTAAGAGGGAGCTTGAGTATATTCCTTTATAGGAATGAGTATATCCTCCCTAGTTGAGAGGGAGAGATCATAGTTTTAAAAATTGGAACCAGTCCACCTAATAAATCGGGTTTCAAATTGAAACTGGTCAGGTCTAAATGAACTGATTTTAAAAAAAATACATTAAATAATTAAATTTTAATGAAGAAAACTATTTTAAGATTTAAAACCATGATTCCAAATTAATAGACACAAAATTTTCAAAGTTTGCTCATATATATACCATGTAAAGGTGAATATATCAAAATGGCACCAAGTGCAATACATATTAGCAACAAAATATATAATCAATGAGGCTCTAAATGGTCTATAGAGTGCAAAAACAAAGCCTACAAACTATGCGACCACTAGCCTACTACAAGTCTACATATATGATAATAGTGATCAACATTATCACTTGAAAATTCTCATGAGTCATCATGATCAAACTCAGTTGGTTGAGTCTCGACTCCCAAACTTTGCAACTACTTGAGTCACAAACTTCTCTATTGGTTAAGTGACTTGAGTCTCAAACTTCTGAAGGTATTCTGCCCTAATATAACCTATTACTTCATTTGGTGCTCCACATGGCTTTACATGACCTCCTATCCCAACGAATTGTTGTTTGAACCTAGTAATACCCCCTCCTTCAATAGATTTTTGGCAATATTTGCAGATCATTTTGCCATCAATCGTATCACAATGAGCCCATGCAGTACCCTTGGCTTTTGGAGGCATGATGACTACTACTTAGCTTAAACTCTCTACTGTTTCACTACTCCAGCAAAAACTCAACACTTTCCAAGCTCCCAATCACACTCACAAAAACTCCAAATGAGATGTGTGAGGCAAATGAGGGGGGTGAGCTCCTTTTAAAGGCTTGGAGAGGGTCTTTTTGGAGGGAAACAACCCTTATTTTCCCTCCAAAGAACCCTAGAAGCTTCCTAAATTGCGCTGCGTGGGTCCTCCACGACCTTGGCAGCTAACCGACCGGTTTAGGACGGAATTGGCTGGTTTGACCATAAATCGACCGGTTAGGACTAGTTCTTTGTGGTTTCTAGGCGAAGTGAGGGGTCAAACCTTCCTTTTCTGCCGGTTTGACTCGGTGGGCTAATGAACCGGCTGGTTTGACCGGTTACCAGTTCAAACTGGCATGTTTTTAAAACACTAGGAGAGATAGACACATCATTCTTGTCTTCATGCTATGAAGAAAGAATGGAAGATTGGGTAAGCATTCAAGATTGATTTTGATACTCTTTGAGGATGTGGTAGGGCATCCAATAGGCAAGAGTAGTTGAGGAGGAAATTCCTTGAGGATGTGTTATTCCAAGACAGGATTCGCCCTAAAAGGACATACCCTTTGAACACCCGGGTGGGGTATGCGGCTTGAGAGACAATGAAGATGGTGTCTATTAGTTATTTGTCTTGCCAACATTGTGCTCTGATCTTGTGGAGAGATAGAGCTGTTAGTCAAGGCCTTGCTATGTGACAATGTTGGTTGGTATGATGAGATGCAATAAGATAAGTTGAATTAATACCTTATGAGATGGCTTACCAATCCGACTCTTCTTATGAGAATTCTTCGGTTTGAGAATGTCCAAGTACCTTGTATGGATTATGAATACCTCCCTAGTTAAGAGGGAGTGTTGAGATGTTTAACTAGGTTTGGTCTTCATAATGAAATATGTAATCATGATTTTATGTATTTGATGTAAAGACAAAAATAAAATTATTATTGTCATTCTTGAGGCATAGGTTTCATGCTCAAGGTTATTTGATTTAAAGGTCAAGCACCCATTGAGTGCTTTTAGGGCTTGTCTTTGAGTCAACAAGTCATTGTCATATATGGAAGACCCTTTTGGGCATGTTACATATTGTAAAGAAAAATTTATTTGAGTCAAAATAAGATTTTAAGACCCTCCAAGACCTAGTCAAACAAGCTACAACAAGTTGACGTTCAAGGGAGATCAAGTCGGCTCTTAAAGTGACAAGTCGACCTATTGGAAGGGCTGTTTGACCACCTTAAAGAAGCTTATATGTAAGGCAGACCTCGACCTCATTAAGAAGACATGACATAAATAATCAAGCTCGATCAAAAAAGGATAAAAAGACTTAAGAAAGGAGCGAAGAACAAGGAGAAGCAAGGACATTGAAATCTGAATTTTTTGGACCAAATTCCTTCCACACGTGCGAAAGATTAGGGCATCAATCTGTTGCAGATAGACCGAATTGCAGTCACTACAAGAAATCAAGTTTTGGGGTAATATCAGTCTAGTATACAAGCCAAATTGTTGGAGAAGGAACTGCTGCCCAAGTGAAGGAGAAAAGAGACCATTTCTACCATATTCCTATCACACGTGCGAGTTAGGGTTGTTGCAGGAGGGCCGAGAATCACAGTAAAAAAGTACAGGTCTGAAATTGAGGTCGAAGAGGAAGCAAGCAGTTGTTGGAAGGCCAGTTTGACTGAAGTTGACTTTGTGGAAGAGAAGCTCATCAAGGAGAGGTTTGACTTGGTCTTGGAGGGGTCTTGGTCAAGGGTCATAGGTCTTGGAATTTGTCATTTGAAGTTCTATAAGAAGAGAAGAGTTCTTGTGGGTTTTCCTCTCAAGAGGAGAGGTTTTGGCCCTGGTTGATAGCCTATATCTTGTGTCCTCTTGTCTCATTGTTCTTTATTGTTTGGTAGCTGTTTGATGATAAGAACACTAATTATAATCAAGTGAAAGAAGAAGCTAATCAAGTTAAGTAAAAACACATCACAAGCAGTTATCAAAATAAGAGAAATCACCTAATCTAGTTGCCCCTAGATTTGTCAATAGTTGATTCTTTAGCTACCCCGATCATAGATGCTTTTCCTTATATATGCATGAGGCTCTTTGTTTTCGTGTGTTCATCCCCTAACCACATACATTTTGGAGATCAACTTCTACTCAACAGATTACCTTTTTTTCTTATGGTGCTCCTGATTCAGAGCACCAAGAAACGAATGGGGACAAATGATTCCAGATTAGTTAGGACATGAGGCTCCATTCTAGTCTCAGTGATATCCGCACCCTCAGATCAAACCTCATTACAACAATCAGTTTAGTCGTACGTTGAGACCTTCTAGACCTCAGTGATGAACCCTTCTATGCAGACAATCGCACAATATTCACTTGAGACCCTCGCCCCACTATTCTTCAGGGCAAACAATTATGTTGAGTTTCCTCCATTTGGCCTTGGATGTTAGGAGAGAGAGCTCTAGTGATCTAGCATCGCCTCTTCTGGCTAGTATCATAGGCCAATAAGCCGCTTATGTTGCACATCTTTCTTTTGGATCGCTTCTTCATTCTTTGGGGTTGGCCGTCTAGGGTTTAAAATTAGTATTTTCCTTTACTTCCTGACTTTTTTTGTCTTATATAGGAGCCACTTTAGTGCTCCCATTTGTACTGACATCATTGTACCTATCTCAATTCCATTGACCTACTTTTGTAGTCATCAATTGGACATTAAATACATTTATCTTATCTTATCTTATATATACAACTGCCACAAGTGAAGCATGATTGGGTATTACGCCAATTTGACCATTATTAGTCGATAAGATTATCTATTTAACTTTTGAATCTCAAATGGCTCGATTAGGAGACAGTACATGAAGATTTAGGGTCATTTTCAGTATTAGTTTTTCATTTTGGAGTTCATAGCCTTTGCGATAGCTTCATCAATATTACCCACCAAATCAAAAGTCTACGAGTTACCTAGATTATTCAAATTTTCTTTTAAATGATAACTAGTAGATATAATGTATCAAACAAAAAGCTATCATGAATGCTTGCAGTATGGATACATAAAAAAGGGCTTATTGTCAGAATCCCACAATCCAAAAAAGAACTAATATTCAACATATAGTTGTCCAATACAAATAGTTTCAAATACATGATTTCAAATAAGTTCCTAATAGTGTAACTTTTATAGTGAATGCCTAAAAGCCTTATAGTCGTAAATACATACCAACTCATCCAAGTGCATGCTTATTATCGACTTTATCAACTACTTTGTTGGACTCCATTACTTGCACATTCAAGTTTGGAAACTAGTGGGCTGAATTGTCCATGATGAATTTACCATTGTTTGAATGCACAATGTCTGAGTTAGAGGATCAACCTGCTTCTCTCGTGCCATATTTACTATGGTGTTGTAAGTGGCCATAGATTCATCTTCTAGTCTTTTAATATGTTGCCTCAAGTTAGGAAATTAGTGGGCTGTCCATGATGAATTTACCATTGTTCGAATGCACAATGTATGAGTAAGAGGATCAACCCGCTTCTCTCGTGCCATATTTACTATGGTGTTGCAAGTGGCCATAGATTCATCTTCTAGTATTTTAATATGTTGCCTCTATTGCATGAGAATCTCTATTACCTTAAATTCTAGCAGGCCTTGTGAGATGCCTCACAAGGCAATGACTAGACTTAGAGGCAACAAATGATGTGGATTTCCATTATTCCCCCAACAATCCTCCTCTTGCTCTTAAGTGGAATTTCACCACATGGGAGGCTTCCCAGTTTTCACCTAAATGATATTCTAAGTCAATTGACTCAAGGTGATATGAATAAAAGGCTAAGCAAATTAATTCTTGAATGGACAAGGGCACAATTCTCTGTGTAGGAGTAACATACCATATACAAAGCCTTAGAAAGGCACTTGACACCTAGGGTTCGAAGATGTAGTTCAATGAATGCGTGTGTAGGCATACAAGCACAAAGAAAGGTTTGCAAATGATGAAATCAACAAAAAGAGGGGAAACCTTCAATTTAAAGCCCAAGTTGAAGCATTAGCCAAAGTTCGAGCATCTCTAGGGCAAAATTTGATTAGGGAAGATGACGCTAGCCCTATTAGGGCAAATTCAACCTTGAAAAATACTAGATTTTGAGTGTAAAGGATCAATCAAGGTGAATTCAAGCTATGGTAGCCTCAACATCAATCTAGAACTTGCCCTAATTGAACTTGGCCCTATGCCCTAGCCCTAATGACTTGTGTTAAAGGGCTTAGAAAGATGAAAAAGAAATAAAGAGTAGAATTTTGGTGATTTTTGACCACCACAGGGATTCCCAATGCCTTTCCCTACTTGGATGATGGAGTCTTTCAGGGTAAATTTAGGAGAAATTAAATTTATGCTTGGAGTAAGGGGGAAACCCTAGTTTTCACTTGATAAGCCCTAGCTCTCTTTTTATGAGGGAAGAAATTAAGTAGAGGAAAGCTCTCTAGGAGGTCCTCTATGGCATTAAAGGAAAATAAAGTTAACATGCAATAATCAAGCAAGAATTTTCAATAAAGATATGCGGCATGGAATAAGAGAAACACCCTAGCATACATTTCATTATATGAAAAACCATTAAAAATTTGCAATTCAACTTACAATTTTATAAATAAGTGGCCTTCTTTCAATCCTAAAAAAACAACTCCAAGACAAAATTCATTCTCCAATAGCAATAGCTCCAAAAATATCACATCTCCACAAGTATCAAGATACAACTAGGCTAATGCGTGCTCTCTAAAGGAGGCCAAAATCCACAAATGATGATGAAAATAATAATGGAGTGATCCTCTATTTATATGAGGTCTATCACATCCATTAATTCATCTAAATGCCATATAACAAGTTTCATTTTGAGTGAACATGAATTAAGTGGGTTACAAGCCAACCCAATACCTCAATATAACAAAATAAGCCACTAATTGCCCATAGTGTGAGTGGAAAATCCTCTCCAGGCATTATGTCATGCCCATTTAGGGCTAATAAGGCTCCAGATTCCAAACGTATGCATATCCAACTATCATAATCAACCATGAATTGAGGAAGAATCCTCAAATCAAGCCTCAAAACATCTCCATGTATCCAAAATCCAGCTCCAGGTGCCCTGTGTCATCTCCATGGGTGCCATCAAGACTACATGGTGCAATCTCTCTAGCATTGGGGCTCCATGAGGTGTCACAAGCCCTCCCTAATCATCTTGGGGATGATCATCATCATTTGGACTTTGGATCAAGGCATGCCCATCAAACAATGTTAAGGCCAACTTGGGGCATATTGGGTCTGCTAGGTACATCATCAAGAATCTCCAATGTGACACAAAGTGAGCTCATCGTTTCAACATTTGTGGGTGCTTTGAGGTGTTAATCCACTGTTAGGATCAGCAAAGTTCCCAATGCTCTACCATGGAAGGGAAATGGTGCATTGTTGATTTGGGGTAGCATCGGATGTGCTCCAGCCACGAAATTTGGTGGAGAGGTTGGGGCACATGAGATCTCCAATACCCAGAAAGGGTTTGGGCAGATTCTAAACAGTTCAGGAGATATTAAAATAATTAATATTTTTAATGGAATCCCTAAGTCTAAACTTAGGAAAATAAAATATTAATGTGGATTAATATGAAACTGTGTTAGAATGGTCCAAAAGACATGGATCAAGCCAGATCTAATCTTAGCCGTTGATTAGGGACTTAATCTCGGCCGTTGATATGTCAATAGGGAAAGTATAAGAATTAGGGACTTAATCTCGGCCATTGATATGTCAATAGGGAAAGTATAAGAGGAGGCTTGAGGGTCACTTGGAGAACACACCAAAGTGATTAGTCATTCTATTCTCTAGAGCGGGGTTTGCTAAGAGAGATAGAATTAGTGATCGAGAGATGCAGTTGAGGGGCATTTGAGTACAGAGAAACAGAGAGGCAAAGATAGTGCCGGGATAGCAGTGCAGTAGCCAAGGAGAGTGACGCAGAGCCATCCAGGGCTCATGCAGGGCCACACAGAGGAAGCCGGGAGTTGCACAGAGCCTCAGAGAGGCTAGCGTTACTGATGCATAGGGCCAGAGGGCTAGCGCAGGGTCTCCCAGGGTTGACGCAGACCCATCCGGGGTGATGCAGGGCCAGCGTGAGGCAGAGAGGGGCTGACGCAGTCCAGAGAGAGGCTGACGCTGGGGTTTCTGGGGTAGATTGGTGCCGAGTAGCTATCGGAAGGATTATCCGGGGTTTCAGTGAGGGGATTTGTCAGAAACTGAGAGGTATTACTACCAAGGAAATTCTCTGTTGGGTAGGCTAGTTTCGGCACCCAGATTGTACTCTGATATTGCTTAATAAGAAAACCCTCAGATAGCTGCACCAGTTTTCCCACATTGGGTTTTTCTGGTGACATTAGTCCAAAAGTAATGGTGTCATATGGTGTGTTTGTTTCTGTTTCTTTTAGTTGCTGATCTATAATATGTTGAGCATGCACTAGTGTTTATTTTCAGTATTTACATTGTAAATAACTTGTTATGGAAAATAACAAGTAGGTAGGAATAAATCAAATAAAGTGCATGGCGGGTTTCTAACTAAGTAAACTTAGAAACTTCAACATGCATGTGCACGGTCATCATTGCTCTATTGAATTGTAGTATGACTTGGGCATCATGTGGGGTAGGCATAGAATGATTGTGCCCTTTAGGCCTTTGTTGCTTTGTGAAGAAACAACTGGAAAAGCCATCTCAAACTCAAGTGAAGGCAACCACTCATTAGAGACAATGACCATAGATGTATCGTAGTGGACTATACTTAATTGTCAAGGACATAGTATGACTTCAAACATGGATCGCTTTCAAATATCTAACTAGACCATGTCCCGTAAAAATGGTACCTACCCTGATAGAGGTGGCTAGGTAATCAACCCTATAAGGTGCTTCTAGCCCCTAAGGGAAAGTGACACTTCCAAGGTCAACCCTTCAATTCATAGGTTTTAATGATCATAATGGCAACGAAGGGGAAATACTTCATGTCTAAGTGCCATGGTTATGGGACCATCTGATGGAGGTCCACATCCTAAGTGTATAGATGTAATGGAGAGAGCAATTATGGAGGCACGAGTTACCCTTTTCTTCAGCTTGCTTTTTCCACCCATTTGGTGTGCCTTTTACTTCTTTTTTATAATGCTTTGATATGGAGCATAACTTAAGTATCCAAGCTTATTTTTTATGATATAACATTTATTTACCTCTCAAGTATGAGTTGGTTTCTCACTCATCAAGGTTGGGACATGCAAGGGTTCCTTATGATGTGATGGAGCATCTAGTGCTTCATAACCAGGTGATGGCTAATGAGGGGGTTAGAACTCAAGCTAAGATTTTGCCCATGTTAATTATGTCTCGGCCATCTTTTGCATTTTAACTTTTCTTTTTCTTTTGTTGTGGCCATCTCATGCTTTTATCTTTCTCGCAGCTGCATCAACCTCCAAGGTAAAGCTTTTTGGTCCTAACTCAAGGATGTGGATGTATGGTTGCCAAATCCCCAAGAACCAATGGCAGTTAACTTTAAGGATGGATGTGATATCAAGGGAAAGGTGAAAAGTGGTAAGTGTGGAATGGTTATGGACACACTACTTCAATCCAAGTTTCCCAAGTAGTGTCCCTCCTATAACTCTAAGGCCTTAGAGGAGGTCCCATTGGACTAGGGCTAATGACCAAACCCCTTGGTAAGGTGAGAGAACAAGTTTACAGTCAAGATTGGTCAATTATCCAGATCACCCCTTTATCCATGTTAGAATGCCAAAAACATTAAGTAAAAGCACATGATTGCAAAATGGTTAAAATACTTGCCAAGTGGCAGCCCACCTTCATTCAAGAGGAATGTTGGATGGTGAGAGGTGTATGACCGGTGCAAATGGCAGAGGAATGTGGCATATCATCATAACTGAGAAATTTGTAGGGCTGCTGGTTGGCTTGCTGCGCAAGGTAGGAGAAAAGTTTTCCCCTATGGGGTTACATAATCTTGGTGGGTAATGATCCCCATGATAATTTCCAGTTGAGCTGATACACTGGTGTCTTGCACTTGCATTTTCGTCAAAATTGCCTAAATTGCCTAAATTGCGATATTTTTGCTTTTAATAAGACCCTCTTGCGTCCTTAATCCTCAATGAATCTCATGAAACTCATGATATTCCATAGGAATTCAATAGAGATCCAAATCATGAACAAGAGAGAAGTGTATAAGAGATTCCATTCTGCTGAGCCTGTAGGAGGGTGAACACTGAACTCTTATGTGCCCACCCAAAAGCGAAGGCCGAGCTTAGGCGGAAGAAAACTAGAAGACAAATTGACTTTGGAATTGACGCCCCCTTCCCCTATCACAGAGAGGTGATGAAGCCAACAAAATCCACCCACTACCTAGAGCAATGTAAAGACTGCTTTTAGGGACGTTAAGGATGATTGCCTCAAAGACCAGAAAGACCAATTCTCAACCAAACAAGCCGGACAAGAAGAACTGAAAATGGGGGTTCCTATAGAATTGCCCAAACCCTCAATAGGATGCCAAACATCCAAAGCAAAACTAAGGTTGAAATTTGAAACCTCCCCTGATTTTTGCCAATCTGTAGAAACAAAATTGAGAGAGGGTGTCCACTCAGTCACAAATTCCACAGGGAAGAACCACCATTCCGATGGTCCAAAAGCTACGCTGAAATACACCAACTAGAGTCACAAGTAGAAATGCTTGAGTTGTTGCTTGACAGATTCCATTGTGCCTTAACCCTGCCTCGATCATGCTAGTTTTAGAGTGCCATTTCATAATGGTGATTGAGGCATGTCACATAGGAGCAGTCGCTTCACCCAATGTTGGTTAGCAAGTGTTCAGCTATGGGCCATGTGCTCATTTAATTGGAGCCTATGTGAGTGGACATGCATCATCATGGGATTGAGTGGTGATAAATTTTGTGATTAATGGCAGTAATCCCTGCTTGTCCTAATGTTGCCTTATTTGCATATTTATCAGCTAGTTGATTGTTTTATGGGAGCACATGATAGAATTTAACGATGGGAATGAGGGTTGCAGCTTGATGAATTCGTACAAGTTACAATCACAGAGGATAACCTGAAGTCCAAAAGATTGGTACCCAAGACCATGTGCTGAATAACATTCTTTGAATCCCCCATCACAATCAAGCTTTAAGTATGGAGATTGCTAGCTATTTTCAGAACTTTGCAGGAGTGCATATGCTTCAGCTTGATTGCTAGAAGAGAGATTCCCGGGCTTTAGGCATAGGTATAAATCCTTCATCCAGGGTTAGTGATAACCCATTCCACACCTGTCACCCATTTTATTCACATGTTATTGTCATGTTCATTGTAGCATTAATCCTTACAAGGTATTGGCAGATGAAGATATTATGTATGAAAACATGAAGATCATGTTAATGTTCAGCAAATTGATTTAGTAATGGTTTTAATAGAGGTCAAAATATCGTCATTCTCTTCTGAAACTCTGAAGGAACTGATCATGTAAACATGGAGATTAACTTCTAATGTTTGATATGATTGATTTAGTGAAGGATTTAAATTGAAATCAAGATCAGAATGATTGGAAAATCCAAATAACCAGTTCTCTAAAAATGGTTCGTAGAGGTACTGCTAGAACTATGACCCTAGTAGGTGCCCATCATTAAGATGCTTTTTATATTTTTTGTTTTGTACAAGTAAAAGCTCAACTAGTGGCTTTCTTAACTGTGTCAAGCACATCTTCCAGCTTTTTTATCCAAGGAAAATCTGGCAGGGAAACCTAAGGGACCCTTCCTGACATTTGTGGATGGCATTCCTAGTAAACTTGTTGGTGTAGACTAGTGCACCTAACCCAGGGTGATTTCAACTGGGTGTCTGCTGGCACGGAACTAGCCAAATGTCCAACAACATTTGTCACAACTGGTTGAGCTAACCCTTTGGAGCTGAGTTCATTTCCCACGTATGTCAGAAGCCGAGCTGTTAAATCCTGTTATACTTTGCAAATATGAATTAGACAATCCTTTTTCACTCAGAATAAAAAATCTTTTATGAGTGTGGAATATGTGTTAATTTGTTTTGTTTTGCAACTTTTGCCCCTTAGGCCATGTCCCATTGCAATTTGATCTTTTTGGATTTTGCAAATACAGACACAGTATTTTTCTCATTGTATATCATATAAGAGTCAGTTGGGGCAATCCTAATGTATTGTCAACTTTCCTCCTCATCCGACCTTTGTTCCTCTACCTTTTCCGTCACCCTTTTTAAGTTCCATCACCTGGCAACTTAAGTTGCCGTTGGTCCCCCCTTTTGTTTCTTCACTATTCACCTCGACCATATGCATGGGCGTATAATTCCTTTACCTTACAATTATATAAAGGCATCCAAAGTATTGTTTTTTTGTTTGTTTGTTTCTTTTCTTTTTCCTTTTGTTTAGTTACATGCTATTTGTGTTGGTTATAATAGTTTAGAGGTTCCAGCAATCTGCAAACTTACACAGACAACTGTAGTTCTTGGCCATTTATCCTGTAGTTTGCTCAAGAGTTGAAAGTAATCGAGTGACATTCTGCAAAGATCATCCAACTTGACATAAAGTGACATACATGATATCACTAAGTTTTTAAACCTAGAGATTATATCGTTTAGCCCTTAATTTAAAGTTTGAAATCCTGAAGATCTGTTTGATTCCAAGAAGTATTTATTTCATTTTTATGATGTATATGATAATTTGGATAAGTTTTCTCACATGAAATCTGTTGTGGTATGGAGTCTGGACTATCATGATTGAGATGAATCTGGGAATAATATGTGGAAAATATGCTCTGAAGTAGGAGTACATGGTTGTATGTTTTTTATCAATATTGCATCACCTTGGCATTTTGACATAACTGGAACTGTGTTTAACTTATTTAAGTTTTCTCACATGAAATTTGTTGTAGTATGGAGTTTGGACTATCATGATTGAGATGAATCTGGGAATAATATGTGGAAAATATGCTCTGAAGTAGGAGTACATGGTTGTATGTTTTTTATCAATATTGCATCACCTTGGCATTTTGACATAACTGGAAATGTGTTTAGCTTATTTCATCAAAGATCCCTGTGAACTCATTAAAATAAACATTCTTCTAGTTTATCTTGGATCATTTTTTTCTGTATTGGACAAAAAGCAAAATTTTAATGTTCTGTTAAGAGGTTATATTATATCCTAACTTGTGGGTATGCTGGTGGTTTTGTTGGACTTTCCTGTATTTAATAATATAGGTATACTGTGCCACCCCCAACATTATTATTATACTGGGTCCACCATCTAGAGAACATTTTCAGGACCCAATCCTTTTTACTTGACTTTTTGTTGCACTATAAGTAACTCATGACAGGATTGCAACTTAAAAATAATAAATTTATCTGTGTCACTAATGTTAACAGAATCAAGGTTTATATTGCAGCTGCTTTTCATTCTTGAGTTATCCCTTTCTAGGGGATATTCTTCTTAGTCAGCACATTTTCTGGGTCTATGATTCTGGAGATTGGTGCCTGTTTTACTGCGTCTTTCAGCATCCTGTGTTAGAGTGCAGTTCCAAGTTTCAAAATTCGACATCAGCAGTTTGATTGTTGAAGATAACTGGACAATCCTCTTCAGCAGTTTCAAGATTGATCTTTGAAGATTGCTGAATACGTGTTGTTTAGTAGTTCAGTGCTTGGAGCTATTCAGATCTGTTCTCCTTTGGAATTTTCAGAAGATTGAGTTATATTTTAGCAGTTTTATTTAGAAGATCGGTCAGGACAGTTTTGGCACTAGATCTTGAAGGTTCCTTTGGGCAGTTCTTCTTTGGCAGCGTTTATATTTTGAAGATTGCTTTGGGCAATTCTCCTTTGGCATTTACATTTCGAAAGATTACTGAGGGTTGTGTGCTGTTGGAAATTGGTAGTATGTCTAGAGAGCTTCTTTGGGCAACTCTCCTTTGGCAGGTTCCATATTGAGAAAGTTTCTTTGGGCAACTCTCCTTTGGCATTTATATCTTGACAGATTACCAAGGGTAGTGCCCCTTTGGCTCTATGTCTGGAGATCTTCTTTGGGCAACTCTCCTTTGGCAGGTTCCATATTAAGAAGGTTGCTTTGGGCAATTCTCCTTTGGCAGGTTCTATATTGAGAGGGTGTCTTTGGGCAATTCTCCTTTGGCAGGTTATCTCATAGCCGTTACTTTTTTGGAAGATTGCTTCCAGCAATTCTCTTTTGCAGTTGTTGTTTGGAAGCTTGCTACATTCAACAGTTGCTTCGGGCAGTTCTCCTTTGGCAGTTACTTTCAAGATTTAGACAGTTATTCTTTGGTATTTCTTTTGCCAAAGATTGCTCAGATCAAGCATCTTTTGGAGTACTTCAGTATCAGGAGACTTCTTTTTCGGTAGTTCTTCAAAGATTGTTCAAGTAGATCCTGTTACTATATATCAATGTCATGAATCTGGAAAGTCACTTTTCTTTGGGCATCGTGCAACAAAAACAATGCAAAGCACAGATTAGACGCTGCTTCCTATTGATCATTGTCTATTGAAATTATCATAGGTAAGTCTATGCCATCCCTGTTGCAATGATGAGCTTCTTGAATTTCATAAGTTTATTTACATTCGATGGTGGAAGGAACTGTTTAGGTGGTGATGTCAAGAATCTCAGAAGGTGATAGAGCCTACCAATAAACAGAGGTGGTGCCTTTTATATCTTTTTTGGCACATTGCAAGCATTGTGATCAAACTTTTTAAGCTTGGCATAAGATTCATTCAAGGAGAATTTGCTTACATTTTTTGTTTCATGCCAGGAAAATACCTGTGAAAGGATTTATTAGCTTGATAGTTGTAAACTTGGCTGGAGGTTCTGTTCCATTACTAATAAAATTCACAATTGGTGGTGAATATTTTGTTATCTACTACAGTTAAGTCAGGGGCATTTGAATGGAGTGCAAAGATCACGACAAAGTATCATACATTCAAGTCTAAAGACATCCCAGAGAGTAATAGCATAGGACTCATCCCTCCTGACTCTTTTCCAAGAGTACTGCATATCTCAATCTACACATCGATCTAAAAGCTATGTAACTGAACCATTGTATTTGCCGACTGAAACTACTTCCAAATCACTTGCTGCAGATCTTTACAGAGAATATATACTCCAAAGCTCCAAACAGTCAGGCCAGGTACGGATGGCGGCTAAAAGCCTAGGTGATTCAGATCTGGACAGCAGCAGCAGTGACAGCGAAGATCAGGATGAGAGTGATTCTATGTTTGAAGACCATGCTCAGATAATATGGACAAGTCTGGCAGAAACAATTGAGAAAATTGATGATATTTTAGTAGTTGACAGAGCTTTTTTCTATGGTGACATTGTTGCATCTGTTTCAGATCCATCGGGGCAGACGGGCACAGTAGTCAATGTTGATCTCATTGTGGATTTAAAAGCTCCAAGTGGAGAAATTGTAAGAAACATTAATAGCAAGCATCTGGTAAGGTTATTCCCCTTTGCAGTCGGAGATCATGTTATATATGGGCCATGGTTGGGAAGGGTTGAAGATGTGGTCCAAAATGTAACTGTCCAGTTTGATGACAACGCAAAGTGCAAGATAAAGAGGGCTGATCCTGGATGTCTAATCCCTATATGTCATAATCTAATAGAAGATGAGAATTATCCTTATTATCCAGGTCAGCGTGTCCGTGGCAGTACATCTGCAGTTTTCAGGGATGCTCAATGGTTGCAAGGAACACACAAAGCAGGGCGTACAGAAGCTACAATAAGTAATGTGGAAATCAAATCTCTAGTTGTAACCTGGATTGCTGCAGCTGGTCCAGACGGTGGTTCCCAATCACCAACTACACCTGCAGAGCAGCAAGACCCTAAAAAATTGACGCTTTTGTCTTGTTTCACTCATGCTAATTGGCAACTTGGTGACTGGTGTTTGCTTCCCGCCTATGCAAAAATTTCCACATCAGTACCTATTAAGATGGAAGACTTTGCATCAGATGGAGAGGCAAAAACAGTTAAAGAGAATGGCAGATTGAAATCCAATTCTGGAAGTGATGATGCTTTAAGTCATGAGAAAATCTGCAGAAACCTTGTGAAAGGTCATCAAGGAGGGTGCATGGAGGATGTTAGTAAACAGGTGCTCTCTGTACTGAAGACAAAGGCCAAGGTGGATGTGGTTTGGCAGGATGGCACACAGTCCTTTTGTTTAGATTCACGGACCTTGTCTCCTGTCGATAATCTGGGAGATCATGACTTTTGGCCTGGACAGTATGTTATGGAGAAAGGTCAGGATGAGGATGGGGCGGCTCTTAATGCCAAACGAATAGGAGTTGTGAAAAGTGTGGATTCTAAGGAACGCACGGTAAGGGTGAAATGGGTGAAGCCTGTGGAATGTCCAGGAGATCCTCGAGAATTTGGCAGGGAGGAGGTGGTAAGTGTCTATGAACTATCCGAACATCCAGATTACAGTTACTGTATTGGTGATATTGTGATTCGGCTGTCCTCTGTCCAAGTGACTTCAGTGGAGTCTAGTGTCGCTAATCAGCTTGGTGAACAAAAGGAATGTCAGCACAAATTAAAGCCAGATAAGGATGACAAAACCCTGGAGCCAATTTTTGGAGAGAGAGCTTTTATGACAAGGCAGAATATTGATGGTGGTGGTAGCTTCGAGGATTCAAATTTGTGCAATATTGGAAATATTATTGGCCTTAAAGATGGGGACATTGAGGTAGCATGGGCAAATGGGATGGTATCAAAGGTATGTCTTCTTTCTCTTAAGTGCATTTATTGCTGAATAAATGTAGTAGATTTTTGCCACGTGGAGTACTAAATGCATCAGCATGCATTAATGAAGATGCCTGATTTTGTCTCGAAAATGTAAAAAGCCATAGGTTTGTGAGCTCTATTCAATTTTTTTCGTGTATCTATTACGGAGGTGACTTAGAAATTGGAATCTTATACCTTCCTAGAGGACAGGTGAACAGTAGGTCAAATTTCAGTGATAAATAATAGTGTCTTTAGGTCAGTTTTCAGTTCCCACCATAAATTTAGGTTTTGAATGTTTAAACAACAACCCGTTTCTATACAATCTTAAAGGAGTCAAAAGTCAAGTTGGCCAAACTTATACTACTCCCTCCAAGACCATCCCCGCTTGATATTGCTCTGCGCCGAGACTTACAAGGGATCACTGTAGGTGCCAACCATTATACATATATGTGTCCATACAGTTTAAGGAAAAGGGCTGCACCTTGCATTTAATTCCAAAGGCTCAATGCCCTATCATCCTTGGAGTTGTACACATCTTGTTAGCACCTTGCATCCTTTGCTTATTCTTACCATCCAATCAAACATAGTTCTTTGCAGTCTCACCATACTGAGCAAGATGGGAACACTAAGATCCAACAAGAGGCAAAATTTTAAGTAACTATGAAAAGAAGATAACACCTGTGGACAAACTTGAAGCCAGTCTGCTAATAGACGGAGAATACTATGCCACTGTTAATGATATGAGGGTTTACTGGGATGAAATACCTTGAATGTTCTTGAGGCCCTCTCTACTTCGAACCCTGCTGATTCAACCAATATGGCGCAGCAACTTCCCTACCCTAATGTGCCCAGTTTTGATCATCCTGCCTCTAAATCTCTTCTTCAATTTTTAAAAATTAATCTATATCGTCTACAAATTAGACATCCAATAGCTACAAACTTAAAATCCCGAAGTACTAAGTATGACCATTAAATATCTCTGATACACTACCAAAACAATAACCTCTCCATCTTTTATCTTTTACCTTTGGCAGACCTCAACTATATCCAACTTGGACAACAACTACAAATAATGAAAATTAGGATGCTCATACCTCTCATGCCACAATCCATTTTGATCTCCCAAGACTGCTGAACGTGCCTATGTCTTTGCTATGAAAACTTCAAATCTTTTTAGTTCTTCCCTTTCAACTATATGCTTTATAGTTCTTTTTCACATTTCTAAAAAGACATTTGTCAACATAAATTTTAACCTCACATTTTTGCTTGGTTATTTGGCTAAAGAAAGAAATTTTTTCTCCAAATGTGGGACATATATTGCATCACATATGTTCTCTATACCATTATTCAACATCATCAATATGGTGCCCAGTTCCCAAACAGCATACTGTTTACCATCATCGAGGGCGAAAAAATGCGACTTCAATCCTACCCTCATCCTGAAAATGTGTCACAAACCTCATCTTACCTTGTTTACCAAAACCACATATACTTTTCTCATATTGCTTCTCCTTGGACACAACCTCTAATGGTCTGACTTCTTCAATGTAATTGTTTCTAGTGACCAGATTGGTATCACTCTGTTATCGTGTAGAATTTTATGTTGGCGCATAACAGAATAAAAATAGATACATATGTGGAGAGAATAATTAATGTCACAATGTATTATTTCTATGGTTATTACATCTTATGGGAGTCTGAGGTAGGCTATGCAATATATATGTGTCACACTTTCATCTGTATCAACTCATACTATATCATTTCTGGTGCCTCTGGTTGTTTATGGTGGTTTAATGTTAATTTTAGGTATGTTCTATGCTTAGAGCAATTTATTTCAATTTTCACAGTTAGCTCAATATCTTTTCCAGATTAGCAATCACATCAGCATTAAAGTAAACTGCAGATAGAACATAAACATAAATCGCAAAAGACAAGCCAAGACAAGAGGACACAAGGTGTGGCGCTAGCCAGGGACAAACCCCAATGTGGGGAAACCCTTGATCAATTCTTCTTATATGCAGTGTTCCATGCGGATGCGTCCCCCAGCGTCGGGTGCACGCACCCCTCGCACCCGGGACGGGGAGTCTCTTGGGGGTGCGTTTCCCCACACACCCTTTTTGGGGAGTCTTGGGGAGATGCAAGGGGGTGCGTTTCCCCAGTGTGGGAGTCTAGACTCCCCAAAAAGGGTGCGTCTAGGCGTCCCCCTTCAAAAAGGGTGCTTCTGGGTGTCCCCCTTTAAATTTGTCTACTAAGACCCAAATTAAAAGTTAAAAATCAAAACAATTAAAAAAATTTAAAATTAAAACTAAATAGAACAAAAAAATATTAAATAACTAAAAGTCTAAAACCTAGGTTTAAACTTTGAGTTATATAAATTTAGTGTTCAAACTTTGAAAATATTCTAGTATGTTTTGGTTTCAATTTAGATTCTAGAATGATGAATGATGAATTTAATTTTTAAATAAATGTAGATTGTAGAATGATGAATCATTGAATGATGAATGATATGGATCAATGTATTTAAATATTTCATTGTTGATTTTTATGCATTTTATCGAATCTCATGGTATGTATGAATAATTCAATAATGAGACTTGAGTACGTCATATGAATGATGTATTTATCAAAATGAATGATGAGGATGGATCAATGATTCAGTTGTCTATTTAATATTTTTATTCTTTCATTATTGAACAATGAACAATGAATATGAACTTGAATTATATATATATATATATATATATATATATATATATATACCTCGACGTCTCCCGCACCCCCGAAATTTCCCTAAAATTTTAGGGTGCTCCCACACGTCCCCCCTGTGCGTCTCCCCGCACCCGCGTCTCCCCGCACCGGAGTCTTGGTGGAACATTGCTTATATGTTCTTCAATAGTTCAGCACAGAGAGAGAGATAGTACGTTTACAACAGAAGTCAACACTTTGACTTATCTAGATAAGAGCATAGATCATCTCTAAGAAGATGATACATGAGATCAGTTGAAGACATGCTGCTTCAACTGATTCTCCAAGGTGACTCCTTCACCTATTGTTGCGCTGCATTTCATCATCATGCTGCACCTCATCGTGTTGCACCATGCTGCACCCATCATCACTATGCTGCAATGTTACTTGGGAGCGGGAGCGGGAGCGAAAACGGGAGCGGGAGCGACCATTTTCAGAAGCTCCCGGTTTGGGAGCGAATCCGGGAGCGATTTTTTAAAAATATATATATATTTTATATTTTTTAATTTTTGATACATATATGTCAACAAAAACATGTAGAATGATGAAATAGACATAAAAAACATAAAAAAACATAAATTGATCATTGAACCATATCACATCAATCATCTAGAAATTATAATCGTCATCAACCATGTCCACAAGTTAGTAAAATACATATTACAACTGCAACATATTGAGTCTTATAAATCATGATTCATCAAATTCAATATTAAAGTTTCAACTTCAAGCTTTCAGAATTGAAAATTCAATAACATTTATCATCATTGATCACCAAAGTTGTACGTGTAAGCCAAGTTTAACCATTACAAGAAGTAATATCGAAGATATTTCTAAGTCCTAACTTCTAACTGTTAACATGATATGAAATGTTAAAAATTTATAAAATGAAACATGAATAATGAGATGAAATGAAACAACTTTAGTCTTTCACAAAGCATCATATTCATAATTCACAATCATTACCAATGAGTTATAATTGCCAAGGCCCAACTTCAAACTTCAAATTTTCATTGTCACAGTGATATAATGTTTACAAAAAATATCATAATGATATGAAAGAGTCAAGAGTCAAGAGTCAAGGACTCAAAACTCAACAGTTATGAAAACTAAAGTCTAATAGAAACTAAAAAAGACAAGTAAACTGTAAATCTACAAGTGGCCCTTGCCACGAGAGTCTCCAGGAGTATAAGCAGGTCGTGGTGGTCTTCTAGGAGTCTCCCACACAGACCGACGACCAGAACTAGAACCTCCACGCGAGGGTGTCGATGGAGGTGGCGACAGCAATGGAACAAGACTCGGGCCTCGAGCACTGCTACTGGATGGTGGAGGTGGAGGTGGCATGGCTGCTGCAGCTGCTTCATTTTCATCCCTTACAAGCTCCTCTTCTAGTTCTTCAATATGTACAATGCCATCCTCCAAATTGTCGTCCTCAGGGTGATTGTCCCAAATTTTATATGTGGGATCTTCATTAGCCCGATCACAGTAATGGCTCAACAACCTCAAGTTGTAGTTCACATAAACCAAGCTTTCTGCTCGGTTTTCATTGAGTCTGTTTCTTTTCACACTATGTATATAACTGTAGGTGCTCCAACACCTCTCTGCAGAAGAAGAATTTACAACCTGTGAAAGAACCTTTTTTGCCAATTTTGGCAAAAGTCCGTGGCCGCCATATGTTTCCCACCATGTGAGAGAATCAAATTTATCTTTGTCGTCCATTGCATGGAAGTTACCATACAAACCAGTGCCACTGAAGTATCTGCCTATTTCAAGGCGCACAGCTGCACATTCCTCCCTGTCAGGCACCAACTTTTCTAATGCTTCCAGATATCCTTTAGTTACCTCTTGATCTAAATGGGGTTTGGTCCTAACCCCACCCCCTGTTGCAGGTTGGCCCAACCAAGATGTAGAGTAGTATTTTGGCGTAAGGATATACGCCAAGCAATGTAGTGGAAGGTTAAGCCTATTCCACTGTTCACACACACAATCATGAATCAGTTTGTACAAGTTGGGATCTCTATTATGAACAATGTCTTTTATTTCCCCCAACATGGTATCCATTTGCTCATACACCTCGCCAATCACTGGTTTGTCTGTATCTGCAAACCGAATCATGTGATAAATTGGCTTGGTGAAATCCAATACTTGCCTCACAGTTGTCCAAAACTGCCCATCAAGAGCGGCCTCCTCCACCGTTTCAAAACCTGCCATGTCAACTACATTTGTAGCCCTTTCCTTTAACACCTGTCAATGTGGACTTGATACCATGCTAGCTAATGCCTCTCTTACCTTCAAAAGGCGCCTGAAGGTGAGGTAATAGCTACCAAATCTAGTCCTCGCAATCTTCAGCAACTCCAATCTCGAGTGACTGCGGAAAAGGCCATGGGTATTGCTATGATTTGTAATAAATTTTATCATTTGTTTTCCTTTCTTGTACAAATCACCAATCCATTGGTATTGTTCATTTTTGTTTTTGACAATATCATGCAACAGAAGGTTCAATGTGTGAACCAAACATCCAGACCAAAATATGTTCGGGTATTTATCCTCAATAATTGCTCCCGCTGCCTTACAATTAGGAGCATTATCAGTGATGACTTGGATGACATTGTATGGGCCAATACGCTCAATTGTTTCAAGTAATGCTTCTGCAATGTTGATAGCGGTCTTGAACTTGTCTGAGTAATCATGTGCAGCTAGAAAGATGGGACCACTAACAGACACAGCAAGAACACTTATCAATGGCTTGCCTTTTACATTTGTCCATCCATCAGATACAATGGACACCCCATTGTCAGTCCAAGAACTTGTCATTTTATTCAAAGAATGTGATATTTTTGCTTTTTCATGATCAAGGCCAACAGTTCTTGCCTTGTCATACCCAGGGCTCTTGTATCCTTTAGGGGCATCATTTATGGCAGAAACCATTTCGTGCCAATAAGGTGAGCGTGGAACATTGAATGGTATCCCACATGCATAGAGGAACCTGTAAACTTTTGAATCCACATCATTCCTACACCCCTCATCAAGGAAATCTGATATGGTTCTACGCCTTAAAGATGATGACCCTGTGCCTCCATGTCCATATCCATTGCCTTGGGAGGATGCTGAAGGAGTTCTTTGTGATTGTGAGCTTGGTTCAAAGAAACCCCTTGATCTTTTTGTTCTGTATTGGGCGTCCTCCTCTTCCTTTATGTATTTGGCTCTATCTGCTGTTGACACCGCTGCACAAGTTTTGATTCCTATTTGTTTCTCTCCATCCCATGGCCTTTTCCTGCAGAGGTGTCTTCTAGCACGGGTGTATGAACCTGTGTAATCAGTGTTGCAATGGGGCAATGAAATTTAGTGGTTCCACCCCCTCTCCCTGTTTCAGCCCTGTGAACATATTTCCACAATGGAGTTTGGTCTTGTTTAGTTTTTTGAGGGTCATGTTCACCCTCCTCCACCTCCTCCTCACTGGGGTTTTCACCCATTTGACTTCCTCCGGCTTCTTCATCCACCTCTTCAGTTTCAGGCCCCCTCCGTTTCCTACTCTCCACCACCATAATAACCATAAAAGGGACCAGGAAGAGGAAAATGCCAATAAATATCCCCAGGTCCATGGTGTTTGATGTTTGTAGGGTTTTGAGTCTTGAATCTGCAAATTAATTTAGTTTATTGGGATTAATTCATTTAATTTAATTTAAATACATGATTTTTAAACAGTTAAACTCAAACAATTAAATTAAATCAACTAAATTAACTACCTAACCAGCTAAACTAACTAGATTACTAAGTTACTTACCTCTGCAGGCTTGCTCCTCGCTCCTTGGCAGTTGCTCCTCGCTCCTTAGCAATTGCTCTTCGCTCCAATGCTCTTGCTCCAGCTCCAACTTGCTCAATGAAGTGATAATGAATGTTTTTTTGGCCCATTGGCCTTATAAAACATAAAAAATTTTCTAAAATTTTTAATTTTTTCGGGTTCGGCGGATTTTTTTTCCGCCGAACCGCTCCCGGCCCGGCCCGATTCGCTCCCGGAGCGTTTTTTAATGCCCGGAGCGATCAGGGAACGATCGCTCCCCGATCGCTCCCGGGCATTACAAAACGCTCCGGGAGCGCGGGAGCGATCGCTCCCTGAGTCGCTCCCTAACAGACCAGGGAGCGTAAATTTTTTTACGGGAGCGCGCTTCGGGAGCGGGTTCAAAGGGGGGGGGGCGCTCCCCCGCAACACTGCTATGCTGCATCTCATCATGCTTCATTAATCATGACTGTACCCATCACTGTACTGCATTATGTGCCATTGCTGCACCATGTTGCCATATTGACCTATGTGCTGGCTGCATCTTGCTTGCTTGTTGTCCCTAGCATGCTTGTTGTCCTTTGCATGCTTGATGTTGCATGCTAGCTGTCCCTTGCATGCTAGCTGTAACATTGCATGCTTGGTGTATTTGTTGCTAAGTACCATACAATTGTCCCAATGTTAGTTAGTTGTCCCTTGAATGTTGCTCTCCTTCGGAGACAGTGGCTCTCGCTGTTTTGGCTGTTCCCGACAGTTCTGGCAACCTCGGTTGTTCCTAGCAGTTCCGACAGTTCTGGAAATTCCGGCTGTTCTCGACAGTTCTGACAGTTCCGGAAATTCCGGCTGTTCCTGACAGTTCCAGCTTCTGCCCTCTGCGTTAGCTTTCCCTTCTGTTCTCAGCAGTTCCGGTAGTTTCGGCAATTCTGGCTATTCCCGGCAGTTCTGGAAGCTCCGATTGTTCCCAACAGTCCCGACAGTTTCGGCTTCTGCCTTCTGCGTCAGCTTTCCTGGCTGTTCCAACAGTTCCCGGCAGTTCCGGCTTCTGCCCTCTGCGTTAGCTTTCCCGGCTATTCCGGCATTTCTCGACTGTTCCGGCAGTTCCCAGCAGTTCCGACAGTTTTGGCAATTCTGGCTATTTCAGGCAGTTCCGGCAGTTCCGAAAGTTCCTGTAATTCCCGCTATTCCCGACAGTTCTGGAAGTTCCCGACAGTTCCAACTATTCCCGATAGTTCCGGCAATTCGGCTATTCTCGGCAGTTCCAACAGTTCTGGCTTTTCCCGATAGTTCCGGCTTTTTCCCTCTGCGTTAGGGCAGCATTACCCCTTAGGATCTCTCCTCCTACTAAAACCCAAAGACAAGTATAGAGGAAGAGATAGTGTGTTGAAAATGACTTGAAGGCCACCTCTATTTATACTAAAACGTTGAGCACAAGTGGGGTTTATTTGGTTGCTGACCGACCTTGACGAATTGTCCCATAACATAAATAAATTCATATCTCCATGAATACTTATCGGAATCGGATGACCTTTAGATCAATCCTACACCTCTCGATGAGAGGGATCCAAGAAAAATATCAGCATCGATTAATAAGATGACCCACATGGAGTTTGGCCCTAGTTGCCAATTTTAACACTCCCTCTTAACTAGGGAGAACTCCATCTGCTGATCCATATGTCCGACTGTACTATATCTGCCGTCAGTGCCCTGCACTCCTCTGCTCTGCTGAACCATGAAGAAGAAGAATTGATCGAGAATGTCTCATACCATTCTCTACTGACCCGAAGTCAATTTCATCTGAAGAGAGTGTGTCACATCACTCTTACTGACCCGAAGTCAGTTTTATTGATCCCAGATCAATATCACAAGAGAGTGTCTCAAACTGCTCATACTGATCCCAGATCAGTTTCATTGATCCTAGATCAATGGAGGTCATCCTAGCATAGGGAGTACGGTAGATACATCGATGCATCCATCGATAGTACTACTATGGTCCCTAACTCGGTTTCCCTGCTCATTGATTGGATGAGAGGTACTTCCCATGAGTCCCAGACTGCATGGGTAGGATGCCTCGACAGGAGAACTAATCATCCTGTCCACAGGAGAACGAATCATCCTGCCCCAAAGTCGCCATGGGAGAACTAATCATCCCGGCCCACAAGAGAACTAATCATCCTGTTCCACAGTTGCCACGGGAGAGTTAGTCATCCCGACCCATAGGAGAACTAATCATCATGTTCCACAGTTGCCACGGGAGAACTAATCATCATGTTCCACAGTTGCCACGGGAGAACTAATCATCCCGGCCCACAGGAGAACTAATCACCCTGTTTCATAGTTGCCACGGGAGAACTAATCATCTCGGCCCACAAGAGAAGTAATCATCTTGTTTCACAGTTGCCACGGGAGAACTAATCATCCCGGCCCACAAGAGAACTAATCATCTTGTTCCACAGTCGCCACGGGGTATCACAGGGGAAGGTTGAACCTATCATGCTGTACATAGTGCACCACCAGGGGAGGGCGAGTCGCCCTGTGGTCATATGTTGCTCCAGTAAGTACCCCAAGCCCCCCAGATCTCCGAGAGCTCAATGCATGCAAAATGCAGGACCCTTATAAGAAGGTCTCTCAACGACTCCAAGTCGTTCGGGAAAGTCACGAATTTGACCTTTCCCCAGGGCTTTGACAAAATGTCTGCGACCTGTACATCAGTCTCAATGCGATGGAGCCTACTCGCTCATTGACTTACCATATCCCAGATAAGGCAGTATCTGATGTCTATTTGCTAGAGCAATTATCGAATACGGGATTCCTCAATAATTGAATCCCCCCTCTGGTTGTCATAGAGAATCACGGTGGTATTCATCATGTGTACAAACAACTCACTTAAGAGCTTCTGCAACCATGCAACTTCACACGAGATCATACTCGTAGCTATGTATTCGGTCTCGACAGTGCTTATAGCAACCGACTTCTACTTCTTGCTCATCCATGATATCGAAGCAGAATCCAAAGAGAACCAACACTAAGAAGTGCTCTATTGATCCTCCACACTGCCTGCCCAGTCAGCATTCGAATAATCATTTAGTTTCATATTTCCGACAGTGTATCTCAATCCATGAGAGATTGTACCCCGAAGATATCTCAAAAGATTCTTGGCACCAATCCAGTGAGGCTCAACCAAATATGAGGTCACCATGCTAACTGCAAAACATATGTCCGGACGGAAGTTCACCAAGAACATCAACACGAATGAGTTTATGAAACTGAGAGGCATTTCCCAAATCTGGTCCGACATCACTACCATATAAATTCTGAAAGTTAAGATCCTCGAGGTAGTCACGGGCTTGCAGTTTACCATTCCACATCTAGAATCCAACTCCCTCTTACTTTTGCAAGTGAGAGGGTTTGCACCTGTTTGAAATAGGTCGTCCTTAGAAGGTGCTGGTATGAGAGGTCTATCATCCACAACCTTCAAACAATGGTTTGGATCGGCTTCACTTTTAGTGAATCTTAGCTTCATCTGACAGCTATCAATCCTCTCATACTATGCCCGGGGAATTTTGCTTCAAGCCATAGAGGGATTTCTTCCACCTTCATACGTGAGATTCCTGATCATGAATCTCAAACCCCTTAGGTTGTTCCAAACTTGTGGACCTGCTACATGAGGGGAATGGTCCCCTTGTAAGATTTTCCTTCGGTACATCTCAGACATATACTTTCATGCTCTTTTTGAATTTAGGCATCCCTGTCACCATCTGACTCACAGACCTCCGGTGCTATGTGTCAATGGACATGGTCCCCATTGGACTTCCTGCAACTTGATACAACCCTGAACTCAAAAACATCTTTGAAAATTCTATTTTCAAACACGTACCTTTCCATTGATGAGTGCCACCCTGTAACCTTTGACTTCCATTGCCTAAATGGACACTAGGTTCTTCTTGCGATCAGGTACATAAAAGAGATTCTGTAAATGAATCGAGTTACCCTCATTCAATTGAGGGGTAACATTCCCTACATCCTTTCCGGGATAGGTGGCATTGGCTCCAAGTATAATCCCACGATTGTTTTCATCTCTACCAAATTAGAGAGTGCACCCTACTATTCGATGAAGTGCCTTGAAGCACTACAATCAATAAGCCGGATTCCAAAAGAATCTGAAGGAGAGGGCCAATACAAGATAACGCTTCTTTATCTTATCAAAAACAACATTTTATTCTTCATACCTGGGGTTCTTTGTTTTTTTTTTTGAAGAGTCGGCCATTTCCTTGATGACCTGCATTACCTGTCATTCCTTTGATCATTGAAGATGTCCCTGGAATGATTGTTATCTTCATCAGAGATGTGTCTCTGCCATTCAGACAATCCTTCGCATAATGGCCGAACTTATTGTAACCAAGGCATCTGCCTTTCCTTCCACCCTTAGATCCGGACTTCCTAATGAAGTGATCTTTAGGTAGGCCATCAGAAACTTCCGCTGCGCTATTCTGATAATATTCTCTGCTTTGACTTCACCCTCAGTGAATTTGAAGAGGGATGATGAATCCACTGATCCTTTTGTCCTTTCCCAACTGTCTTCGGTGATTGCTCTTTCACTCTTGCTTGGGCATTGTCTTCACCTCAACTTTGATACCATGTTAATTTTAGGTATGTTCTATGCTTGGAGCAATTTATTTCAATTTTTTCAGTTAGCTCAATATCTTTTCCAGATTAGCAATCACATCAACATTAAAGTAAAATGCAGATAGAACATAAACATAAATTGCAGAAGACAAGCCAAGACAAGAGGACACAAGATGTGGCGCTAGCCAGGGACAAACCCCAATGTGGGGAAACCCTTGATCAATTCTTCTTATATGTTCTTCAATAGTTCAGCAGAGAGAGAGAGAGAGATAGTATGTTTACAACAGAAGTCAACACTTTGACTTATCTAGATAGGAGCATAGATCATCTCTAAGAAGATGATACATGAGATCAGTTGAAGACATGCTGCTTCAACTGATTCTCCAAGGTGATTCCTTCACCTATCATCGTGTTGCATTTTGTCATCATGCTACACCTCACCATGCTGCACCCATCATCACTATGCTGCATCTCATCATGCTTCATTAATCATGACTGTAACCATCACTGTACTGCATTATGTGCCATTGCTGCACCATGTTGCCATACTGACCTATGTGCTCGCTGCATCTTGCTTGCATGTTGTCCCTAGCTTGCTTGTTGTCCCTAGCATGCTTGTTGTCCTTTGCATGCTTGATGTTGCATGCTAGCTGTCCCTTGCATGCTAGTTGTAACATTGCATGCTTGGTGTATTTGTTGCTAAGTACCATACAACTGTCCCAATGTTAGTTAGTTGTCCCTTGAATGCTGCTCTCATTCGGAGATAGATGCTCTAGCTGTTCCAGCTTTTCCGGTTGTTCTCAACAGTTCTGGCAGTTCAGGCAATTTCGGCTATTCCCGGCAGTTCCAGAAATTCCGGCTGTTCTCGGCAGTTCCGGCTTCTGCCCTCTGCGTCAGTGTTCCCGCCTGTTCCGGCAGTTCTCGGTAGTTCTAGCAGTTTCAGCAATTCCGGCTATTCTCGGCAGTTCCGGCTGTTCTCGGCAGTTCTCGACAGTGCCAACTTTTGCTCTCTGCGTCAACTTTCCCGGTAGTTCCGGCTTCTGCCCTGTGCGTCAGCTTTCCCGGCTGTTCCGGTAGTTCCCTGCAGTTCTGGCTTCTGCCCTTTGCGTCAACTTTCCTGGCTGTTTCGGCTATTCTCGGCAGTTCCGACAGTTCCGGCGTCTGCCCTCTGTGTCAGCTTTCCCGACTGTTTCGGCAGTTCCAGCAGTTTTGGCAATTCCGACTATTCCTGGCAGTTCCAACCAATGTTGCAGGAAACGTCCCCCCTTGATTCTAATGCCCGAAGCGTGTCCCATACGGATTCGTACAGGAAGTGTCCCCGGAAGCGCGACTCCAAAATTCGGAAACGCGGTTCCGCCTGTTTTGAACGTTTCCTAGAAATTCCGAAAGCGTCCCTCCAAAGCGCGCTTCGTACGATGCTTCGGTCGTACGAAGCGAGGCGCTTTAGAGGGCGAAGCGTACGGTTCCCATATGGTTCCATACACGCTTCCGGAAAAAGCGTCGCGCAGTTTAGAAAATCAATTTTTTATTTTTTTATTTTTGTTTAATTTTAGGTGAGTTTGCATATTGGGGGTGGGTCCACCTTGGGTTAGGGTGATGAATGAAGGCAAAAAGAAATAAAAAAATATAAATATAGCATATACTCGCTCATGGTAATGTTAAATTCTTAAAGTAAAAGTGACATTCTCCTTTATTTTTCATTTTCATCCTTTTACTTAAATTTTTAACATTACCATGAAATGACTCAGGATGTTTGAGAGTGGTTCCAGTCTCACTGGACTTCATATGGAGAAAATAGAATTTCATATCCTATTCAAAATTCAGTAGACTTAATAGTTAAGCGCGCTTGAGCCAGAGGAGTTCTGGGATGGGTGACCTCCTGGGAAGTCCTAGTTACCGGGTGCAAGCCCCGGAAGTGATGATTGATGCTATGTGATTCATTTCACTAGTTTCAATCCCACTTCTTCACCCCTGTGAGCATCACCCGATGCAATGAGTGCTAAGTGAACTATTCAAAAATCATGAGAAATTAGTCAGTTACGACTACCTCTCATGGAAATGGTCATACGTGAATGACTTACTTAACGCAGTTGAATCCTAAAATGATATCTAATATAATGCACTGCGTAAACCCCCATACTTAAATTCAAAAAGAGTCAAGGGATCTCTACTTGAATGGTTCATGAGGCACAATACTTGCTAAGGTTTTGCAAATGGGGTAGCAAGCTAAGTGGGCTTGATTGTGGGGAAAACTCCACAGTTAAGCGCGCTTGAGCCAGAGGAGTTCTGGGATGGGTGACCTCCTGGGAAGTCCTGGTTACCGGGTGCAAGCCCCGGAAGTGATGATTGATGCTATGTGATTCATTTCACTAGTTTCAATCCCACTTCTTCACCCCTGCGAGCATCACCCGATGCAATGAGTGCTAAGTGAACTATTCAAAAATCATGAGAAATTAGTCAGTTACGACTACCTCTCATGGAAATGGTCATACGTGAATGACTTACTTAACGCAGTTGAATCCCAAAATGATATCTAAAGACTTAACAGTTTTCAGGAATTCATGATCAATGGGATTGTGGCATTTCATTAGATTATATCAAGTATGAAGGTATGTGATTAGCATTTAATCAAGAGCACCAAGTCCTATATGTACCCTAGTGTTGGTGGTGTTAATTGTTGAACTCCTTTGTCACGTCCTTAGCAAAAAATTACCTTTCAATCAAGTCAAAATCATCGATTAAGCATGTTAAGCTTTTTCTACCATATTTTAAGTCTTGAATTAGGTAGTTTGATCAAAATTGGGCAATGTTGACTAATATCCCTAGATAATCGAGGTAGAGGCAAAGGCTAGACAAGAGGAGAAGAATCTAGATTCTAGATGGTTGATGCTCGAACAATTAATCATTAATATACAATGGATGCTATATCTATCTTGATTTATGCAAAAATATGCATGTTTTCATGTCTTCTACAACTAATTTGGTATTTGGGATGTTTGTTTTGAGTATAAATGCAAATATATATATATATATATATATATATATATATATATATATATAGCAGACGCTTCCGCAGACGCTTCGCTTCCTAGATTTTTGGAAAATGACGCTTCCGCGTCCCCACTTCCAAAAAACGTCCCCCGTTTCGTCCCCGCTTTGTGCAACATTGGTTCCGACAGTGCCGAAAGTTCCTGCAATTCTAGCTATTCCCAGCAGTTCCGGCAGTTCCGGCAATTCCGGCTATTCCCGACGGTTCCGAGAATTCTGGCTATTCCCGGCAGTTTTGACAATTCTGGCTATTCCCGGCAGTGCTGGCAGTTCCGGCTTTTCCCGACAGTTCCGGCAGTTCCAGCGTTTGCCCTCTGCATTAGGGCAGCGTTATCCCTTAGGATCTCTCCTCCTATGCAAACCCAAAGACAAGTAGAGAGGAAGAGATCCCAAGTGTGTTGAAAATGACTTGAAGGCCACCTCTATTTATACTAAAACGTTGAGCACAAGTGGGGTTGATTTGGTTGCTGGCCGACCTTGACGAATTGTCCCATAACACAAATAAATTCATATCTCCATGAATACTTATCGGAATCGGATGATATTTGGATCAATCCTACTCATCTCGATGAGAGGGATCCAAGAAAAATATCAGCTTCCATTAATAAGATGACCCACATGGAGTTTGGCCCTAGTTGCCATTTTAACATTTAATCACCTAATTCTAAACACAAGATGTAACATTTCATTAGTCACACGTCACAAACATATGAAGCGACACAATATCATTGACTCCTAACACAAACACTATTCGAGTGTTAACACTCGAACAATAATGGCTTTGTTCTCAAGGCACATATTGCTGGCAGCCTGATGGGTTCTAGTTTCAGATTTGAGGACCTTAAGTCAAGTTTGTACAAGAGTGCATTCACAAAACATTGGAGAGTTGATGGTCAGAGAAGGGAGTAGTTAAGGCATGGACAATTTGGTGCCATTGAAGGATAAAGGTCAAGTTTCATTATTTTTTGTCTTGACTATTGTTGAAGTGTGTGGTTAGGCCTAAATAAGGATTGCCTACATCATGCTATTTGATAAATTTGTCTACAATTGTTGGAAGTTAAAAATGGAGACCTTGGGAAAATGGGTGCAACCAACAAAGGGATTCATCAACCAAAGAGTGGGGAAAGGGTTTCAGGAAAATGTCTTTGTGAGGCATATACTCAATAAAGGAAATGACAAAGGTGTACACATGCGTGGTAGGGCATTGACTAGGAGCTTTGTTAAATTTAAACAATTCTAGGAGGTTAGGTGGAATCCAAGTAGTTACCCTTTGTGAAATGAGGGGGTTGTGCAAATAATTTGAATAAGAGGAGTGAGGACCAAAAAACATAATGTCGAGTTGAGGAGGAGGAAGAGGAGGTAGAGCGTAGTGTTGATTATGTTGGCCATAAAGGTTCTAATGATCATTGTTGAAAATAGGCAAAAAATCGACAAGGGTCTGCAAGAGAACTTATCGGCAACATTGGCGAAAAAATGGGGAAAATTGGCAAACAATGACAAGCATTCAAAAATACAAAATATCTTTTTTTTCAAATTTTTAGATGGATTTTGAATTGCAAAACATACCAAATTTGTGACCAAAAAATATTGTCAAGAGCAATTTCCTTCAGTCATTGGCACCATCTTTATCAATGCTCAATTCATCCCATGTGTCACCCACGACCATAGCACCCAAAGCTTGTCTTACTTTTAGTAGGTGCCTAAAAGTGGGGAGATAACTAGCAAAACTAGTTTTTGCAATCTTGAGTATTTGCAACCTAGAGTGAGTGCCATAAAAGTAATTCACCCTTGTATGCCAGTGACAAATTTGATCAGTTGCTTCACCTCTTGTACAAGTCATTAATCCATCCACATTCTTTATGCTTTACAATATCTTGCATCAAAAGATTCCATGTGCATTGTGTGCACCAAACAAATTAGACCAACAGATGTGTGGGTGACTTGCTCAATGTTTTTACCCGTTCCCTTACAGTTTGTTGCATTATCAGTGATTACTTGAATTGCATTAGTACCAACATCATTAATGGTTTTCAATAGGAGCTCTGAAATGTTTTGAGCAAATGTAGTGATTGAGTAATGCACTATAAGAAACATTGCACCAATAGTAGGAATACCAAGGGCATTTATCAAACGATGGTTTCTAACATTTGTCCACCCATCAGATACAATGGATATGCCAAAGTCCCCGTACTCGTCTACAAACCATGTTAGAGCTCTTTGAAATTTTGTTGTTTCTGTATCTAGTAATACAACTCTAGCTTTCTCATAGTTAGGGCTCTTGCATCCTTTGGGGGAATTCATTGATGGCCTTAACCATATCATGCCAACATGGAGAGCGAAACACATTGAATGGTATATTGTAAGCATAGATAAACCTCATGACTTTGGCATCCACTTCATGCCTACCACCAATATCAAGGAAATTTACTATTGTTCTTCTAGATCTAGAGGTTTCAAAACCATGAGGAGATGGAGACGTGTTGCCACCAAGTCTAGATTATGCATCTGATGGTTAAAGGTTTTGTTTTTAACCATATTTTTTTTCGTGCAACTACCTCTATCTTGATGTATTTTTGTTTTCTCTTCCTTTGATATCTCAGGGCAAACTGAGATTCCAATGGCACCCTTATTGTCATAACTTTCCATTACCCTACAAAGATTCCTTCTCACATAGGTATATGAACCAATATAAGGTTTTCCTTGAAGAAAATCATGATGACATAAAAATTTGGTGGTTTCACGACCTTTACCCTTTTGAAGTTTTGTTACATATCTCCCCAAGTGTGTTAATGAAGCTTTGCTACCTTCATTGCCCTCTTCATTGCCACTTTCATCACCCTTCAAACTCTTCACCATCTTCAGACATTGGGTCACTCTGAGTGTGACCATTATCATCTTTTTCGCTTTCTTCCCTTTGATACGTATGCCCCCACCAACACCATGAGAACCAAAACTGGTGGAATAATAAATCACAAGAAGACCATTTTTCTCAAGTCTTTGATGAACAATTGGCAAAAAATAAGGGAGAAGGAACGGGAAAGAGTAGAAGAAGAGGACAAAAACACAAACAAATAACACAAGGAAATGAGAGAGTTGGGGTTTGGCTTACCTCTTTAGTTCTTAAAATAGAAGGAAACTTTTGTTCTCTTCTCCAAGCTCCTCTTTCTGCACTCCTCCTAGGTCTCCTTTTCTCTCGTTTGTTCTCACCTCCAAAGCTCTAACATCTCCTTTCCTCTCTCCTCCAAGCTCCTTTTTGTTTTGTCCACTTTAAGCTCAAGCAAACAAATATGAAAGAATGAGGAAAATGGAGGGGGAATACTGCTAAACCCAACCTAAATCTACCTTATGTCCCACCCCCACTTAAAAATTAAGAAAACAAACTTATATTTTTTCATTAATGCGTTTGAGCATCCAACCATCTCAGGAAGCATGTGGCGAGCATCTAGGGAGCATCCTAGGGCAGGTCACATTCTAAAATTGGAAGGAAACGTCATAAAATGGTAGGGAGCACACTCCTAGGGGTGCTTCTGCTTAGAACGTGATTTTATGGAGCGGGGGGAGCGAGTCCTAGCTGATGTTGGTGGGTAACATTGATATAAACCAACTAAAACATCAAATAAGCACATTGGCATATGTGGAGAAACACCAATATGATGTTAGTGGATTGCAAACAAAAATCATACATCGAAGTTGATAGTAGATATTGAATCCTAAATTCTGATAGCTTTCGAATCAGGTACTCAAAAGTGGACAACCAATATAAAATGACAACAAATATATAAATGTATCTCATTCTCATGAGTCATTTATAATGACAAATCTAGCAGCTAGCTATCTAGTAACAATTCCCTCTTGCCCTTTTATGGGAAAAGGTATTGGCTTGTTTTCCACTAGAAAGCCCCACATCATTTTTTTGATGCCCACTGGTGGTTATCACTATATAAGTTTGTGTAGAAGGTGTTAAAATCTCTACTCTAATAACCTAGGTACTTGTGGTTTTTTTTACTGAAAAACTAATTTAAATTAAATTCTTTAGCTCGTAGAATAAAATACACTTGCTGGAAATTTAACTGAACTTGAAAAAAAACAGCAGAAGCTACAGGAAACCAATTTCCAAAATACATGTAGAAATTTATGCCCTTCAAATATGAACTTTTCATTAAAATTAATCCAAGCTTACAAGGGCTCTCAAACTGGGAAAATAGCCCACTAAGAAAACAAGGAAAAATTTCAGCAAAACCTAGATGTTTTGATGCACTGTATAACCTATACGACTCTGCCAAAGCATGCTATAAGAACCCTGCTGCTGCTGCTGAATTATGTCCTAGAAATTTGTATGGCCGCCCTTCTCTTTTGCTAGGTTGTATCACATCCTGAAGTTGCCTCTGCACCTATTGTGTATGGCCCATTCAATTTCTGAGAGTTGGGTTAATCTCCTTTTGTTGCTCACACTATTTCCTCTTTTCTCCTTTGGACTTGCACACTGCACAAAAATCCTTTATCACTCTCTTACTTGTGTTATTCTAACACTCTCTATGTATCACATGATTCACACCCTTGGTGTTTTTTCCTTTCACTTTGTCTTTCTTTTATAACATTGAGTTGATGACCAAGTCTCCATAACCCTAATCTCTCAATGAGATTGACGGTTGAGATTAAATCCCAATCGACGGTGGAGATTACATCTAAATCACTAATGTAAATACTTTACATTTTATTAGACATTAATCAACTCACTAATAAAAGACTTCACTTTAATAATTAACTTTAATTAAAGTGAATTACAAAATAGAAAGGACCTTTTTGGACGACTTCCACACGTTTGACACTAGACACGTGTGGAAATTCCTATCTGATGCTGCAAACACCAACACTCCCTCTTGAGGAAGAAATTTCTTGAAGAGCAATCTGGGACTGGCTGTCCCTCTAGGCTTGGTGCACCATAACATTACTCCAAAGCTGTTGGTTTGCTGCTTATTCAATGATGCTACTTATTAGTGCCATATAGTTTGGCAACATATTTTGGAGGCTTGCTCTCCTTGACTACACTCCTAGAACGCTCCACATGATTCTGAGTATCTCTCAATGTCTGCATGAACTGTTGAGGTCTCATGACAAAACTAGAAGGGGTTGATCTCTCCTCCTCATATGAAGGTTGACTTCTTGAACTCGAAGTTACTGATCTAGACTCAACCTTCGAAGCTTCCCAATTGATGAATAATTCATTGATAAATAAAATATTTACAAGAGAAATATTGGCCTTATCATTGGCCACTCATTCCTCACTCTCACTCAACATACATGCCTCATGGGCTCACCTAGATTTATACAACTGGATCTAAACCCAAAGTAGGTTCTAGATCCTAAACAAACTCCCACAATATCTCTTATGATCCATAAAATTTTTCACATAATCCCTTATCTCTAGATGAGATCTAACTAATCCTTAAATCTATCAACTCAATATTCTCAAACTTTCTCCTAATTACATAATTCTCATTTTCTCTTAAAACTATAGGAAAAATACATTAAATAATCAAATCCTAACTTAGGGAATTAACTCCTTTAGTAAACATGATTAGATGCTCTTGCATCAGACTCCCTAGGTAAAAGAAAATCATGGTCTCCCGACCATATGACTTCATAAACTGATTAAATTCCTCCTGGATTCCAAACTTTAGTCTGTTGTTGATAATCCATTCTTTGTTGTTCTGCTTCAGTGATTGTGACTTTTGATTTGACAGGTTTCCAAATTTTATGCTGCAATTCTCCTCCTTCTTTGTTGATGTATACTCGAGCAGTCAAATGTATCATGTTGTTGTATTTCTGCCTCTTCTTGCAATATCTTGGTTTATGTGCTTTTTCCATCAGTTTCCTTAATTCTTCAATCTCATCATCCAATTTAGTTTCTGATTGAATTTTAGTGTTACTAGTTTGGAACATCAATTCATCATTTCCAACATTAAATTGCAAATTACATTCAAGTTCCATATTTTCGTTGTTAAGCATGCTGGAGAATTTCTCTTCTTCATTTGCAACTTGCTTAGATTCAGGTTCCATCAACATCTTCTCTAGCAATTGTAATTCTTCTTCACATTTCATTAGCATTTTACGGTCACTTTCAGAAATCATTTCAATAAAACCATTATCTGCAACACATCTTGCATCCGCACACCAATTGTTAGATTTAAAACCAACATAATTGTTATCTTCCATTGACAATTTAGTTATCATATGCGGATCTTTTAAACAATTTGTGGTGCCATCTGTGGGACTCAAACCCACGTTCATATCAATAGATTTCATTTTAACATCGTCATTGTCCTCACGAAGCATCAATCCTTGTTCTGGTTCACAAATGCGTACATTCATCTCGGTTATCTGGAGTTTTTCCGTTTCTTTTAGCAAAACTTTCAACTTGTGTTTTTGTCTTCTTGCCATCAATTGCTTGATTGACCATCTAGCTGTCTTCATGATTATCCATCCGTGTTTCTGACTTTACAGTAGCTCCATCAACACATCAAGTCATTTCTTCAACTCAACAATCTTTTTCTCAAATTCTTCATCATTTATGTCAGCTGCTATGGCATCACTGTGGCTTTTCCCTGAATTTTGCAAATGACTATCCATAGTCATCTTCATCTCCTTTATCATGTTCACCATCACGTACACTTTTCATTTAATTAAACAGAGATTTCAAAATATGGTATCAGTATTGAAAAACTCTAGAAGCAAGGCATAAGAATGTATCTTTTCCTCCCCGGTAGTATGATGCAGGAGCATCTCTTATTTTGTAATTATGTATTTATTTAATTTGGAGAATCTAGAAAATTCTAGATGCTTCTAGAATTTGTTAGAGATTTAGTTAGAATAGATGCCTAGAATTGAGAGGATTTTTCTCAACTTCCTCCAAATATCTAGGAAGAAGTTTCTCTTTGAGGAATTCGAGAGTTTTCTTCCTTAAGAATAAATAGCAATGTAATTCATTTGTAAACCCAAGTTTGGAGAGAATGAATTAATAAATGTTATGTTTGTTTCTTTGAGAAATTCCTCATCTGGACTCTGTGTCATAGGCTCACCACATAACCTATACAATTTGCCTTATGTAACCCCAATAACTTGAGCTGTGTCAAGGCTAGATCCTTTTGCTTTGATAAGTGCTTGCCCCTTTCTGGAACTTTACGGTGAAATCCTTATCTTCTATGACTAAGACTGAAAGTAGGCTCTTCTTGAGCCCTAGAACATACAACACGTCCTTCATTTCAAACAAGTTACTTGACTCGAGTTGAACAAAATTGTCCCAACCCTTTTTATTACATACTTGGCATCATTAGCAAGCTCCTTTTGTGTTTTGGTCTGTTAAATTGATAAACAACTCCCATGTTGATGTCACATGGCGAGATGCACCACTATTCACATACCATGCACTTTTGGAAACTATGCTGGTAGAAAGGCAAGAAACAAATGATAAATCCTTCTCAAATTTCTTGCAAACTCGCTCATTTGAGTTCCTTTTGAGGCTGCTACCTCTGGTTGAAGATGACAAGTTCCTACAATGGCCAAGTTCTCGTTATCTTCCCTCTTACTGGCTTTAGACTTCTCTCAAGTCTCTTCCTGGACACAATTATCCTAAAGCCTCTCAAAAGTGGGAAGGTTCTCCCATGTACATATACCCTTGACAAATGGTTCCCAAGGCTTTGAGAATCCATTTAGTGCCGTATTTACCAATTTTGCATCGATCATCTTCTCCCCAAATGTTGCAAGCTGATCACGGATTTGAGTGATTTTCGTGAGGTAATTGATAACTGAGTTTGATCTGGACATTGGCATAGATCTGAGCTTATTCCTTAACACCATATTCCTATTTACGTTCTCGCTCTGCTGGAGACTCACAAGGGCATTGAACATCTCCTTGGCTGTTTTTTTCTCAGACAAGTGAGGAATTAGATGATCTTTCACTGCATCCAAGATTACCCACATGGCTCTGATCTCCTTCTCATGAGCTATCAATTGCTGCATATTTGTCAGTGAAGGAACTACTTTGTTGACAATCTTGCAAAGATGTTTTTTCCTTCAAAAGCAAAGTAACTCTTGCTTTCTAGGGCATGAAGTTTGAAGCTCCATTCAATCTGTTTTCAAACTTGAGACTAGTTGCTGCCATCTTCCAGATCTAAACAACACTGCCCTGTGAATGTGCTTAGTCCTTAAAATACCCAATACAAAAAGTAACTGCTGGTCCCCAGATCTACTAGAGCTGCCTATTGTATAACTAGATTTGCACTAGATCTATCTGTTGGTCACTTCAACTTGGAAGAGTTGCTTGCTGTAAACCCAGATCTGCTCTAGGTCTATCTATTGGTCGGTTAGATCTGCAAGATCTGCTAGCTGTATACCCAGATCTGCACTATATACATATTTCTACTAGTCACTTAGATATGCAAGATCTACTTGTTTTATACTTTGATCTGCACTAGATATATCTGCTGGAAACTCAAATCTGTGTGCTGTAAACCTAGATCTATAGTTGCAGGCTTTGTATTTGTTGCTGTTGTAATCTTTAGACCTGCTGCCATGACTGTTTGGAAATTGACTTCTCTTAGAGATTAGGTTTTGATACCATGTTAAAATCTCTATTCCAACAACATAGGTAAATTAATTTCTTATTATTTCCTTACTGAAAATTAATTTAGATTGTATTGTTCAACCCATAGAATTAAATACATTTGTGTTGAAGTTTCTAAGTCTACTTAGTTAGAAACCCTCCATGCACTTTATCTGATTTATTCCTAACTACTTGTTCTGTTACTTAACAAGTTATTTACAATGTAAATACTAAAAATAAACACTAGTGCATGCTCAACATATTATAGATCAACAACTAAAAGAAACAGAAACAATCACACCAAATGACACTGTTATTTTTGGACCCATGTCCCCAGAAAAACCCAATGTGGGAAAACCAGTGCAACGATCTGAGGGTTTTCTTATTAAGCAATATCAGAGTACAATCTGGGTGCCGAAATTGACCTACCCAACAGAGAATTTCCTTGGCACTAATACCTCTCAGTTTGAGACAAATCTCTTGGCTAAAACCCCGAATGGTCCTTTCTCCGGCAGCTTCTCAGCTCCAATCTGCCCCAGAAACCCTAGCGTCAGCCTTTTCTGGACTGCATCAGCTCCTCTCTGCCTAGTGATGGCCTTGTGTCACCTTGGATGGGTTTGTGTCAGCCTTAGGAGGCCCTGCGTCAGCCTTCTGGCCCTCTGCGTCAGCAACAGTGGCCTCTTCGAGGCTTTGCGCAGCTCCCGACTACCTCTGCGTGGCCCTGCGTGAGCTCTGGCTGTTGCTACTGCGTCACTCTCCTCGGCTACTGCACTGCTCTCCCGACACTATCTCTGCCTCTCTGTCTTTTTGTATTCAATGCCCCTCAGCTGCAACTCTGATCACCGATTCTATCTCTCTTAGCAAACCCTGCTCTAGAGAATAGAATGACTGATCACTCTGGTGTCCTCTCCAAGTGACCCTCAAGCTGTTGATTTGGGATAGCATTGGATGTGCTCTAGCCACGAAACTTGGTGGAGAGGCTAAGGCATATGAGATCTCCAATGCCCAGAAAGGGTTTGGGCAGATTCTAAACAGTTTGGGAGATATTAAAATAATTAATATTTCTAATGTAATCTCTAAGTTTAAACTTAGGGAAAATAAAATATTAATGTGAATTAATATGAAATTGTGTTAGAATGGTCCAAAAGTCATGGATCAAGCCAGATCTAATCTTAGTTTTTGATTAGGGACTTAATCTCGGCCGTTGATTTGTTAACGAGAAAAGTATAAGAGAAGGCTTGAGGGGCACTTGGAGGACATACTGAGGGAGACCAGTCAGTTCAATTTTTGGAGCGGGGTTGGCTGAGAAATTGAACTAGTGGTCTGGAGAGCAGTCTGGAGGTAGCAAGTACGGAACAAAGAGATGGGAGATTAGCGCAGAGGTAGAAAAGTTAGACGCAGGGCTAGAGGGAGCCACACAGAGGCACCAGAGACTGCGCAGAGCCAGCAGGGCCTGCGTCATCCATGCAGAGGCTGCAGGAACGTAGAAGGCTAGAGAGGCTGCGCAAAGACTCAACAGGCTGATGCAGAGGGTTTCAAGTCACGTAAAGGTCAGTAGGGCTGACGCTGGGTTCAGAAGAAATGCTGGAGAATTTGTCTATCTATGGGTAAGCCAATTTGGCACCTTGTTGTACTAGAAAATTGCTGAATAATAAAATCCTCCCTTGCTGCACCGGTTTTTCCACATTGGGTTTTTCTGGGGACATTAGTCCTAAATAACTGTGTTAATGTGTTGATTCTTGTGCATATGTTTGTTTCTGAATTACGGTGTGATATCTGCAACAATATTTATTTTAATGTTTATTGAAGTAATTTCATGAATAACTTATGGTGAAATAAGTAGGAAAAGTAAATCAGTTGCTGCAGCGATAGAATTTTCACACAAGCCTCCTCTTATACTTTTCCTGTTGACATATCAACGGCCGAGATTAAGTCCCTAATCAACGGCTAAGATTAGATCTGGTTTGATCCATGTCTTTTGGACCATTCTAACATAGTTTCATATTAATCCACAATAATATTTTAATTTCTCTAAGTTTAGACTTAGGGACTCCATTAAAAATATTAATTATTTTAATATCTCCAGAACTGTTTAGAATTTGCCCAAACCCTTTCTGGGTATTGGAGATCTCATGTGCCCCAACCTCTCCACCAACTTTCATGTCTAAAGCACATCCGATGCTACCCCAAATCAACACTCCCTCTTAGCGAGGATTGTGCTCTAGCAATACTCCTCATTGAGTATTACTCTGATCATCCGGCATCGGTCCTTGTGCTGATGCTAGGCTTGCTGCCCACCATCCTCTGCACTGCTGTATCCTGTACTGCTGCCCATGGTTTTGCCACTGCCACTGCTGCATCTGTACGACAACTCCCTCTGCATCTGTGCTGCTGCTGGTCCTTTCTCCCAGCACTGCATCCACACTACACCTCCTCTCATCATGTTGCATCGTGCTGCCCACTGCTGCACTGCAACTCAATTACTGAGAAGTAAGTAACTGATCTCTCAACCTGACTTCCTTGTTGGGCTAGAGACACCCACTGATGCTGAAGCTCCCTCTGCCGCTGATAAGTGATCCCTCTTTGACCTTTGCACTGCTTCAACAACTCCCTGCATCTCGCATCGTTGCACACCTCTTTGTGCCATCCTGCACTGGTGCAACACTCCTGTGCCTCTCGCACTGCTGCAGCCTGCTAGCCTCGCTTTGTCTCGAGACTCCCTCACTGTAGCTCTCTCTACCACTCCATCCGCATCCGTCTCTACCCGACTCAACCAGTCCTGCTACTCCTCTTCAGGGCTCATGTAGCAAGGTCTAATCCAAGAGGCTGGGCACCTCGAGGATCCTGCCCTTCATTGCCTTAGTCCGCTTGACTACAGCTCAATGTCTCCCCACTTCCGCTCAAGTGGTGCGTGTGCACTCATGGCACAGTCATCGTCAGTCAAAACGTCCTTCTCTGCCCTTGCTAGCGTTGCCTTAGTCTCGAAAGATTCTCCCTTACTCTTCTTCCTTGGACACTGGGTTGCATAATGACCCAACTCCCCACAGTGGAAGCACTTGATCTTGGAGAGATCCTTCTTCTTCCGCTTTTCTTGCTTTCCCTCAGATGCTAGGGCAACATCTTCCTCCTCCTGCTTGACTTTGATCCCTTTGCTATTGCTACCCGTTTTCGACTGCCGTCTGATCTATTTTTGGCGAAGAGCAGCCCACATGTCATCCTAAGGTGGAAGTGTCCCTCTGCCCAATATACTCTAAAAAAATACCTCCCTGTCTTCTGAGATTGCATTCAGGGCCGTCCTCACCATCAATTCTGATCTGGCGTGGCTTCTATAGCAGTCAACTGATCTCGGATCTCATTCAGTCCTCCGAGGAAGGTGTCAATTGGTTCTCCCTTCTTCATCTGATACGACCTCAACTGATTCTCAAGTAACATTCTTCTCTGCACAGAAGTATGCTGGTACAATTTCTTGAGGGCCTCCCACATCTCATATGCCATTTCCTTCTTGGCAACGTGTGGTATTACATGGTCCTTGACCCAGTCAAGGATGATGCTCTTGGCCCTCGCCATTGCCTCCTCGTACTTGTCATTATCATTGGGGTCGACTGGGATAGCTATAACCTTCAAGGCGAAGTTATTGACATGATTTCTGTCAAGTACGTATAAGATTCTGGCCTTCCAGACTGCAAAGTTCGACGCTCCGTCCAGTCTATCCTGGTCTCTTACTCTGTTTAGTGCCATGATGCTCTTCTACTTCCCTCCTGGAAGTTCTCTGTTTGACTCCTCCAAGTCTCTACTTCCTGTCTGGAAGTTCTCTTTTGGACTCCCTCTGAGTCCCGATTTCCCTTCTGGAAATCCTTCTGCCGTTGTCGAGATGCCCCCTACATTGATCGTCTTGTGAAACCACACCACTGATCCGGGTTCCTCTGCTAGAAACCCTCGGTAGCAACTCCCTCCTCTTGGCCTTGCTCTGTTAGGTATTGTTCTGACTATAGTACCTCACCAGCTTCACTCTGCAATATTCCCACAGCCTTCTAAACCCCAACAACCTGAAGGTGAGAGCTCCTAGGCTCTGCGCAATCCTGACACCAGCAACCTGGCCTCCTCAGCCAACTGCGTCAGCCCTCCCAGCTTCTGTGTGGCTTTGCGTGAGGCTCCCTTTGCCTTCCTTAGCCTCTGCGCTGCCTCTTCCCAGCTCACCCTTGATGACATAAGAACTGCGTCACCCTTCCCTTGTTGCTGCTCTGCTAGAAATAACTTCTGTCACCTCGGGACAACTGTTTTCTGCTGCTATTGCTCCGCTCGACTGATGTCCTCAGTCCTCCTGTGATCTGCAATCATGCTCTGATACCATGTTGAAGTTTCTAAGTCTACTTAGTTAGAAACCCTCCATGCACTTTATCTGATTTATTCCTACCTACTTGTTCCGTTACTTAACAAGTTATTTACAATGTAAATACTGAAAATAAACACTAGTGCATGCTCAACATATTACAAATCAACAACTGAAAGAAACAGAAACAATCACACCAAATGACATTGTTATTTTTGGACCAATGTCCCCGAAAAAACCCAATGTGGGAAAACCGGTGCAACTATCTGAGGGTTTTCTTATTAAGCAATATCAGAGTACAATCTGGGTGCCGAAACTGGCCTACCCAATAGACAATTTCCTTGGCAGTAATACCTCTTAGTTCGAGACAAATCTCCTGGCTGAAACCCCGGATGGTCCTTTCGACAGCTTCTTAGCTCCAATCTGCCCCAAAAACCCCAGCGTCAGCCTTTTCTAGACTGCGTTGGCCCCTCTCTGCCTAGCATTGGCCCTGCGTCACCTCGGATGGGTCTGTGTTAGCCTTCTGGCCCTTTGTGTCAGCAACGCTGGCCTCTCTGAGGCTCTGTGCAGCTCCCGACTACGTCTGCGTGGCCCTTCGTGAGCTCTAGTTGCTACTGCGTCACTCTTCTCGGCTACTGCGCTGCTCTCCCGACACTATCTCTGCCTCTCTGTTTCTCTGTACTCAATGCCCCTCAGCTACAACTCCGATCACTGATTCTATCTCTCTTAGCAAACCCCGCTCTAGAGAATAGAGTGACTGATCACTCTGGTGTCCTCTCCAAGTGACCCTCAAGCCTCTTCTTATACTTTTCCTGTTGACATATCAACGGCCGAGATTAAATCCCTAATCAACGGCTAAGATTAGATCTGGCTTGATCCATGTCTTTTGGACCATTCTAACATAATTTCATATTAATCCACATTAATATTTTAATTTCTCTAAGTTTAGACTTAGGGACTCCATTAAAAATATTAATTATTTTAATATCTCTTGAGCTGTTTAGAATCTGCCCAAACCCTTTCTGGGTATTTGAGATTTCATGTTCCTCAACCTCTCCACCAACTTTCGTGGCTAGAGCACATCCGATGCTACCCCAAATCAACAATTTGCTAATAAAAAATTAGCGGAAGCTACAGGAAACCAATCTCCAAATTACATACAATTTTTTTCCCTTCAAACATAAGTGTTTCATTAAAATTACTCCAAACTTACAAGGGCTCCCAAATTGGGAAAATAGCCTATTGAGAAAATAAGGAAAAATTACAGTAAAACTTCACTGTTTTGGTGCACCGTACAAATCGTATGAACCTACCAAAACTTGTTCTAAAATCCCTCATGCTATTGCTAAAATCTGTCCCAGAATTTTGTATGGCCACCCTTCTCTTTTGTTGGGTTGTATGGCCTCTTGAAGTTGCCTCTACACCTGTTGTGTACAACCCTTCAATTTCTAACGACTGAGTTAATCTCTTTTAGCTGCTCACACCGTTTCCTTTTTTCTCCTTTGGACTTGCACTCTAAGTGAAAATCCTTTATTATTCTCTCGTTTGTGTTTTTTCGACACTCTCTATGTATCACACATCTTTTTCTTTTTCTTTATCTTTATTTTATAACATTGAGTTGATGACCAAGTCCCCACAACCCTAATCTCTCAATAAGATTGAGGGTTGAGATTAAATCCCAATCGATGATGGACATTTGCATCTAAATCATTAATGAGGCATCAAAAGTTTACATCACAACTTCGGGGAAGCACGAGTACTTTCTATCCCTTCTTACCAACTTTTGGAATTAGGCTTAACTTTTATTGGTCTAACCAGAGCACCATGGCTATAGTCTCATTTGCCCAAGTAGGTATCCAGTGTGGTACTCATGTACCCCATGTATCTTGAAAAATTGACCTAAAATTCCTCTACAACTCAGACCAGAAACAAGGTCGAGGTATCAAAATCCAATCCCACAACTCCACTAGTGAGTTCTACTCTTATTCTTCTTTGGATTTTGACATCATAAAGCCAATATCAGACACTCCAACTTTCTCAAGATGGTACCATATCCTATTGAGAATTTATACAAAGCAAAATAAACACTAGCATAAGTAGTTTATTGAGTTTTCTCCTAGCCCATAATGTGTTACTTTGTAGATATTCTCTTTTGTAAGTATGGGCTCCCATAAGGTCATCAAATGAGCTATCCCTCTCAACCCACTAGTTGGATTTTTTCTCAATCACTACATCACAACATGCAATCAATGCATTAGTTATAATAATAACATTATCATTTCATATAAAATAATCCACATGTTGGCTCTCACATGTCATCATTAGAACACAAAATTATTGTTATCACAACATCTTGAATAGTAAGGCACAGCATGCTTAGGCATGGCATCATTAAACATCTCTTCATAAATGTTGCATGCGATTACCACATTCAATCACTTCATGAAATGCCATCATAAGATTATAATCTCAGCAGATCTTTATCAAGATATAGAATTACATCAGTATAATAGATGGAACCACATGTTAATATAACATCATATTATAACATAACAAATATGATAATCACCTCAATTCATATCACATGTAGAGCAATAAAACGTTTTGAACATTCTTATCATAATTCATCACCGAAATCGAACTCACTAGCCTACATGAATATATAACCAATGACTATTAGTCATTCAATCTAATGCAAGAATATCGTAAAAACATCCATTTAGCACATGGATATACCTTGGTTAAGTTTGTCAACCCAAGCTGACTTTACAAAAGATCATCAATAATATGAGGGCCATGTGATAATTAAGATATTGACCATTTTGTAATTATTATTTCTCTCCTTACAACAAAAAGGTTGACAATTTATAAAGTATGAATAATCACCCTGTTAGCACGATAAAGTTTTAATGTATTTCCCTTACATACCCTGCCAAACTTTCAAGCTTCTATCATGTAGAGCCGCAATCTCTAGTTATGTATTGTTTACTACTTATGGAATTTTTGGTGAAATTCAACATTGAGGTGTTGTTGGCCTTACTAGCATGCCATAATTCATCAATATTTAAATCCTTGATTTTGTATATCTTTTGATCGTTACCTTAGGCTCTTATGTCACTTTACATCTTGAATTTATTCATTCAAGAACCACTATATCCAATATCATATAAATACTAGGCCATTATATTTTGTTTTTGTCATACTTAATCCACTTGCACAAATGAATGGTTAAACTTTGGTGATTTATACACCACCTGGTAATTATCATTGCCCTCCGTTAGAAAGATTGACATGCCTAATCCAAATACTCATCATTGTCATAGAAGCTTCTTACTCTTCATGCTAGTTGTTTGCTCATCAATCTCTAAGGCTCAACCTATGACATTATCTATTTTCTTTGCCAAAAAGAAGGTAATTGTTATCCTTGATCATTTAAGCCTTTAAACCCTTTTTGGCCTCTCATTTGTCATTCTTTGCTAGTTTCGAGTGTTTCTAGTTCACAATTCCCTATCATGATGCCTTAGAATTATATGAGTCATCACTATGACCCTCAATAGTCATCTTTAATCATCATTCATGTTGCTCAATCTGCTTATCAATATCCTTAAGAGAGCTTTCCACTTGAGAGATACACATCCCTTTAGTGTCATCACATAAATTGGCCCTAGGTTTTATTACATTTTCATAGTCCCTCTAGCACTTCAATGTTGTCCATCATGTATACACCGCAAGGGAGTCATTTGGGCTTTTATTAACATCTCTAATCTTGACAATTCCATATTTTTGTGATTTAAATTGTTGGGTGCCCTGCTGTATGATTAGTAATTGTAACTGGCTAAGAGAATATTTCCCCTTTTTCTATTTGTGGAATTTTCACTATTTCTGACTAGTTTTTACATTTCCATTCTATAGCCACTCATGGGTTTATCACTTCTCTAATATAATGTCACCATACTTTCTGCAGTGCCTTAAAATGAGTTTCATCATTATCATGATCATTTAACTTCATTGATTGATTGACAATATTTAATTTCCAATAAACATCATTCTTATTTAGACCTTATTTTGATCTTTATCATGTTCTTATAAATTGGGTTTCATCATTATCATGATCATTTAACTTCATTGATTGATTGACAATATTTAATTTCCAATAAACATCATTCTTATTTAGACCTTATAGTGACCCTTATCATGTTCTTATAGGAACTATTACTATAATACCTCCAAAATCTTGTGAATCATGTTATTCCAAATCTTTCATCATGTTCTAGGATAGGGTACTGTTTCTTGTTGATTCTTACACTCATTTGTGAAACTTTCACTCATCCACCTTAAGTATTTATCTAGCATTTTTTTTTTGCTTACCTCATCAGTCCAGGTTGGTCATGATTATGAGGGCTACGATTTGTTATCACTTTTAGAAAATTTGTAAGTTGCTCCTTTGCCCTTCATCGATAGGGTAACTTTATTTTTTATATATATATCGCTAACATTGACAATTAAACTTAGAACCTTCTCTTCCTTTCTTAAAACTCTTGTTTCTCTATACTTATATTTCTATCTTCTCTTTTTAATAATAGGTTAACTATTATTCCAGATGTAGTTGCATTCTATTTTAAGGGAATACACATTGTTGTCAATTTTGATTTCGTTTTATGTGTATTATTAGGAAATTGTACTACTATTCTTTCAGATTGATCAATTATATGGGGATTTCCCCATATCTTGTCTCAATATACATAGTGTATCGTTTATTTCCTTAAATTACATAGACTAGTTTGACAAATAAAGTGATGGTATAGTACTTCATAGACGATGGTCTTTTCTTAATGCCAATTATCGAGGCTTATAAGTCTTTATTATTACGCACAAATGAAATACTTAAGATACTTATTCAACCCAATTAAGTCATAGCGAACATAAAAATAATTATGGAATAAATCTAGACCAAGATTGCATTATTTGATTCAAGTTGATTAATGTTACCTTTCTTCTTAATTCCCTTCTTAAGAGGGTTGTCATGGAAGCAAAGTCAACGAAATAGCCCTTTCACTAAGTCTTAAATGATCACCATGAGCCCATCATATATATTTTCAATCTTAAATCAATAAGGGTGGCCAGGGAAACAAAGTCAACGAATTAACCCTTCCTCTAAGTCTTAAATAATCACCATGAGCCCATCATATATCTTTTCAATCTTAAATCAATAAGTCACATTTTTTCTTATGGTAGTGCGTGGAATCATATATGACAGTGATCCTTAGATCATTGCTTCCTATTTGATATCACGTTGTCTTTCATTATGTATTAAATGATCACATGAGCCCATCACATATGTTTCAATCATTCATATCTTAAATCAGTAAGTCACATCATTATTACTACTGTATGATTTCATTAACTTTTTTTTCTCATGGTAGTGTGAGGAATCAGATATGGCACTGACCCTTGTATCATTGCTTCCTATTTGATATCACGTTGATATCACTGCTTCCTCTAAATACCTACTGCCTCGTTTATTTCCTTAAGTTACGTATACTAGTTTGACAAATAAAGTGATGGTATAGTACTTTATACATGGTGGTCTCTTCTTAATGTCAATTATGTAGGCTTCTAAATCTTTACTATCAGGCATAAGTGGAATACTTAAGATACTTATTCAACCCAATTGAGTCATTGTGAACAAAAGATAATTATGGAATAAATTTAGACCAAAATTGCATTATTTGATTCAAGTTGATAAGTGCATTATGTTACCTTTCTTCCCTTTTTGAGAGGCGCTAACATGGAAGCAAAGTCAATGAAGTAACCCTTTCATTATGTCTTAAATGATCACCGTGAGCACATGATATATATTTTCAATCATTCATATCTTAGATCAGTAAGTCACATCATTATTGTTTACTTTACGATTTCATTTACTAATTTTTTCTTACGGTACTGTGAGGAATCAAGTTGATCAGTGCATTATGTTACCTTTCTTCCCTTTTTGAGAGGCGCTGTCATGGAAGCAAAGTCAATGAAGTAACCCTTTTATTATGTCTTAACTGATCACCATGAGCACATGATATATATTTTCAATCATTCATATCTTAGATCAGTAAGTCACATCATTATTGTTTACTTTACGAGTTCATTTACTTCTTTTTTCTCACAGTAGTGTGAGGAATCAAATATGGCAGTGACTCTTGTATTATTGTTTCATATTTGATTTCACATGTTTCTATTTTATTGTTTTTTATCATACATGAATTATATGTTTTATAGATTTGGAATTAATATGGATTTAGGCTGGTTTTATATATATATATATATATATATTACATAAGAATATTATTGGCAAAACAATCTCTTCCTGCAATATTACTGAAGACATGAATTCTACTTCTTAATGAGAAGTTCTTAAATATATACATACTTCTTCCTTTTTGCTTGCCATCTAGTGTTCTTCCTTTTGACTGAGCTACATCTTTCCATGAGGATGATGTGTAAAATAATGTTCAAGATGAGACTCCTTCTCCAAGATGAGAAGTGCTCAATTATATCTTTATGCTGCCACTTGATTATTTTTATTTCTGCGAGCTTCTTTGATGCAACTTTCCATAATTTTGGTAGAAATATACCTTTTGTCATGTTGCAAGGATTCTTTCACATAGTGAAGAACCTTCATAACCACTATCAAGGATCCTTGTGGTCTTTACTAGTTAGTAGACTGCTTCTGTAATGATTTGTGATTATCCAAAAGTAACTGCATGAATGGTAAAGTGTTGGATGGTCCAAAAGCTTCTATCTTCGCTTGATGACTGCTACTGGTGAGATGCAACTGACTGTACATTCTAATCCTTCCAATGCTTTATGCTTCTTTCATGATGCCATGCTTCAAAAACCAAACTTCTTCTACAAATGAAACTATACATGCTACTCTAACTGCCATCTTCTAATTAAAAAGAAAACATACTGTAAGCAGAACTGTAAGAAAACATACTGTAAGCAGAACTGATAGTGGAGGAGTCCTTCAATAGTATAGATACTTGGTGTCTTCATTCTTTGGTTTCTTCTCAGGTTCTTCATTTTATTCAGCTGTATGTGCTCCACTTCTTTCCTTTTGTTGTTCTTTTTGTTTTGTGGGTCTTTGGGACAATCTCTCTTAAAATGTCCATATTCATTGCATCCAAAGCATTGCACTTTGGACATATCTAGATTTCTTTGTGGCTGATTGAAGTTCCTTTGACGAGGTTCAAACTTTCCAAACTTCCCTTTCTTCTTCTTTACTTTAGTAGCAAAAGCTTGAGACCTTTCATTTGGTTCGGTGTCATCTTTTGCCTTTATTCTTGTTTCTTCTATCATACACAAAGACCATATCTCATCAAAGTTCGGAGTGTCCTTTCTTGAGTAAATGCTTGTCACAAAACTACTCCATTCGGGAGGTAATGCATTGAGTATACAAGTTATTAGTTCAGAATCAGTCACAACTTCTCCAAGCCCTTGTAATTGATCCCTTAATTGTGAGACCTTCAAGAGATATGAGGTCAAGTCTTCATCCTTTGATAACCTTGTCTTGTAAAGCTTATTCCTTAGAGATATCTTCTGACCTGTAGTGCTTACCGAATACAATTTCACCAACTTGTCATACATTGCTTTAGATGTGCCCAAATCTGCCACAAAAGGAATGAGATGATCCTTAATGGATTCAATGAGGATCCTTTGAGCTCTCACTTCTCCTTTCATGTACTTGGCCCATTCTTGAGACTTATCTTTCTCTGGTTCTGCAACTTTGCCTTGAACATGGTCCATGACTTCATTTTCTACAAGTATCAAATCTATTCTTTTCTTCCATGCTTGAAAGTTTGTTGACCCATCAAGCTTATTGCCTTCCTTACAAAATGAAGTCATTTGATTTGAAGATTGAGCCATAGAGAATAATGTAGTACTTACTTGATATAAGAGTGTCTAGCTTGATAAAGAGATCTTCAAATACCTTGATGTTCCCAAGACTTCCAAGAGACTTCAAAGATGCCCTAGAGTGATGACTTCTAGGATGCTTCAATCAATAGCGACTTCAAGCTGCTTCAAAGAGTGTGGATGATGCTCTTAGGATTCTTGATGCTTCCTTGTCTTTTAAAGAACCTTCCAAGAGAGAGAGATTAATGTTCTTATTCAAGATAAAAATCCTTCAATGGAGGAGTAGTAGCCTTCCTTCAAGATGAACTTTTTGAGTTCTCTTCCTTGTATCCTTCTCTTATGCCCCTCATTATATCCTTTCCTAGTGTCTTTCCTTGTGTCCTTCTTGCAAATGATATCCTTCCTAGTGTCTTTGATGAAAGTCTTCTCCTTGTGCCAATAAGAGTGATCTTCAAGCTACCTTCTTCTTCACTTTAGCTTTGATACCATGTTGAGAAATCTATAGGGTCAATAGCTAGTATGATTTCTCTTTACTTGATAATTGCTTGTACATTTTTGTTGGTTTTTTATTACTTTATTATGTTCTATTCATCAAACAATTACCAAAACCATAAACTATGAAGATCACAAATAGACAATGAACACAAGATATAGGCTCCAAGCCAAGGCAAAACCCCTCTAAGGGGAAAACCCAAAAAATTCTTCTCTTCTTATATAATAAGATCAAATGAGGATTCCAAGACCTAAACAACAAGAATAAGACCTTCAGCAAGACCCAAGTCAACCCTTCCCCCAAGCTCTTCCAATAAGACAAAGTCAACTCAAGTCAAAATCATCAAAACAACTTCCAACTTTAGAACTTCGGATTCCAGCTTCAGAATTTTGGACCTGCAACTTCGGCCCCTGCAACAACTTCAAAATTTCGCATGTGTGCAATATTTCACGAGCCCCCCCTCAAGGATCCAATGCTGAAACGATGTCATGTACGGATCCTTGGGCAATCCTTCAACATAACCGCGGATCAAAAAATCAGATCCGGTGGTTCCACCGTTTGAGGCGATTCTTGGAAATCTAGAACCGCGTGAGCCCGATCTGCGATTCTTGATTCCTGATCCTCGGATTCGGAAAAGGATCTACCGTAGATTTGTGGAGGTTCGGGCACGGATAGATGGGCAGTTCTGCGGGGTTCTAATTTTCTTTTTAATTTTTTCTTTGACCTAAGTTTGGGTTGGGGCTTCCCTGACACTCCCAAGGTGCTCCCTTGATGCTCCCTCATGGTAATGTTAAATTCTTAAAGTAAAAGGATGAAAATGAAAGATAAAGCCTAAAGGAGAATGGTTACTTAAATTTTTAACATTACCATGAAATGACTTAGGATGTTTGAGAGTGGTTCTAGCCGATTTCATATGGAGAAAATAGAATTTCATATCCCATTCAAAATTTAGCGGACTTAATAGTGTTTAGGAATTCAGGATCAATGAGATTGTGGCATTTCATTAGATTATATCATGTATGAGGGCATGTGATTGACATTTAATAAAGAGCATCAAGCCCTTTATGTGCTCATGTACCTTAGTGTTGGTGGTGTTAATTGTTGAACTCCTTTGTCATAGCCTTAGCAAAAAAATACCTTTCAATTAAGTCAAAATCATTGATCAAGCATGTTAAGCTTTTTCCACGATATTTTAAGGCTTGGATTAGGTAGTTTGATCAAAATTGTGCAATGTTGACTAATATCCCTAGACAATTGAAGTAGAGGCAAAGATGAGATTACAGGATAAGAATCTAGATTCTAGATGGTTGATGCTTGAATAATTAATCATTGATGTACAATGGATGCCATATCTATCTTCATTTATGTACAAATATGCATATTTTGATATCTTTTACAACTAATTTGGTATTTTGGATGTTTTTTTTGAATATTAATGCTATATATATATATATATATATATATATATATATATATAGACGCTTATGAGATGCTTCCATGTATCTGCTTCCAAACAACATCCTCGCTTCATGCAACATTGCACATGTGAGAGTTTTAGGGTAGATTCTAGGGCAGAAACTTCGATTTTCTTCCTTCCCAACTTCCTCTCTTGATTTTTTCTCTTCTTGTCTTGGAGATTGAACTTGCTTTAGTGGTGCTTCAAATGATGTTGAGTTCTCTCTATTTATACACATCCAGGAGATCAAATTACCCCTTTCTTGGTCGACTTGGTCTTGTAGACACAAAAATTACATTTTTGACTCAAATAAATTTCTTTTTCCATTTTCTCTTCAAAGTCCAAATGGGACTTGACTCTAAGACAATATTTTGACTTATGACAAATATTCTTTTGACTCAATAAACCCTAGAAGCATGAAGAACATGCTTGACCTAGATGACCAAATAATTTGAGCATGAAACCCATGCTTGAAAAATAATATTTCTTTTTCTTCTTTTGATCTTTACATGAAATATACAATAATATAAGTACAATAGCAATTATGAAGACCGAACCTAGTTACATTTTCTAACACTAATTGCCATCATGTACTTGTATAAGTCGGTTTTTGGTTGTCTCTGGACAATCCATGGGGCATCATATTTTATGATTATTGTTACCCACCAAAAGTGGGTGACCCCTAGGATTTTTTTTTCCTATTAATCTCTTCCAGCCGGTAGCCAGTAGCTCTTGAGAGCCACCTTTTAGCCGATGTGACATGCCATTCATATCTTCGTCGCTTGCATTAGTCATATGTTTCCTCACCCATTTGTCAAGATCACATGGAAGATGGGCTTTTGATCAAAAGGTACTTTTCTCATTTTGCAATCGAGTGCTTATGCTTGTTTGTATTTGGGCATTTTGACATGGATTATGAGGTAACTTGGAAGAAAGAAAGGTCTTGGTCATGGTTTTTTCCCCTCACCTTAAATGGGACCTCCCCTAATGGCCCATGGATTTAGGAAGGAGCACTACTTGGGAAACCATGATTGAGATAGCGTAGTCCCATCTATTCCTATTTCATACGTAGTACGTACCACTTTCCATCTTACATTACGAGCCCCTATTCCACCTCCCTTCTTCAGGTCAACTAACCATTGGTTCATTGGGATTTTGCATCCACACATCCTTATACTTGGGTAGGGCCTGGAAATGCACCCTGGGAGGTTGATGCAACTAAAAGAAAAAGAAAGAGCATATGATGGCTACGGGAAAAATAAACGAAAAATCAAAATGCAAAAGATGGTCGGGACTTACAAATTAGCATGTGGGCAAAAGCCAAGCATGAGCTCTACCTCTATCATATGGCCATCACCCGGAACCCTATCTCATAGAAGACAAGGAACCTTTGCATGTCCCAACCCCTGATGGGCAATGAACTATGCCATCCTAAAGAAGGTAATAACTGCTATACATCATACAATGCAAGCTGTCATTCCTTAAGCTACGAGTAGTAATACTAGGAAAAATTAAGAAAAGGTAAAAGGGAATATAAAGGGGTGGAAAAACGATGGTGGAGGTAACTCATGCATCCACAATTGCACCCTCCTTACATCTGTACACCCAGGATGAGGTATTCCATCATAATCGGTCCCTTTGACTATGGCACTTGGCCATGGAGTTTTGGTGTTGGAAAAGCAAAAGACTTAGCTGAAATCCAAGCAGAATATCTAAAGTAGGGCTCAAAGATTCTTGCACCTCACATTACAAAAATCTTCAACAACATCATACAACAAGGGCTCCCCACAGATTGGACAACTAGTCTGGCAATACCTCTTTTCAAGAGCGGTGATGTCAATAATCCCTCCAATTATAGGACCATCATGATAAACCCTTTGTTTGCAAAGCTATTTGGAAGCATGCTAGAAAACAAAATTAGCAAGTGGGCAGAAGAAAGAGATAAGCGTGCTAAAGGGCAAGCAGGTTTTAGACCTAAACATTCCACAGTTGATCATTGCATAACTTTAAGGCACATCATTGAAAAAGTTTGGGAGAAAAAGGAAGAAGTCTTTTGTTGCTTTGTTGATTTCAGAAAAGCGTTTGACTCGGTTCCTAGGGATAAACTTTGGCACAGAATGGAGGAACTTGGGGTTCCTAAACATTTGAGAGCAGCTGTGCATAGGCTGTATGAAGAGGTGAAAGTCAAAATTAGAACTTCAGCAGGCATTTCTGAAAGTTTTAGAAGCGATATCGGGGTCAAGCAAGGTTGCCCATTGTCTCCTACCCTTTTTGGTTTATATATCGACAAGCTTGAGGAGTGGTTAAATTCGCAAGGGGGTGATGGTATCTATTTGTGCAAGTTTGTTATAAGGCTTATTTTGTATGCAGATGACCTTATTCTGATTGCTAAATCGGCTCTTGGTTTGCAAGAGCACTTACTATCCCTTGAGCATTTTTGTGAAAGTGTGGGGATGCAAGTCAATATCAACAAAACAAAAGTAGTGGTCTTCTCTAAGAAAAGAAAACATAACCAGCATAAGTTCTACTTTGAAGGCAACATTCTGGAAGAAGTTGCGGATTACAAATACCTTAGAATTGACTTCAACAAAAATCTAAGCTGGAATGGTTGTAGAAAGAAAAGAACTTTGGGGGGTTGGAAAGCATTTTATGCTTTTCAAAATAGGTGTAGAGAGGCAGAGTTATGGGATTGGAAAACCACTCAAACTCTTTTTGGGCTTCTAGTGATTCCGGTGATTCTCTATGGTTGTGAATTGTGGGCTAGCAGTACCTCCGACATGCAGTGGAGACAAATTGAGAAAATTCAGAAGCGTTTGATTACAAACAAATTTAAGATTAAAAGTGCGGTTTTTTATGATATCTTGTTAAGTGAAATAGGGACTGCTCCTATTGAAGCAATTGCTATGGTGCGAGTCATAAGGTATTTAAAAAAAATTGAGCAAATGGAAGAAGGTAGATGGCCTAAGGTTGTCTTTAATGATAGATTGCGTAAGAGCAAAAAAACTTGGATGCAGCAAAATAACAAATGGTTTAGTAAATGGGGTATATGCTTGAACGCGTGTCTCATAAACAACAAAGAGATAAAAGCTTTTGTTATGGAAAATTTCCACAAACGTACTTGGGATAAGGAGCTAGGAAGAAAGAAAAATTACTATATTGAAGTGTTTAATCCCACTCATAATCATCAACCAAAAGCATACATAGAGGCCAATATCTCTTGGAGAGCCAAAATTCTTATTGCTCAATTAAGGACTAATTCTCATCAACTCCGTTGTGAAATAGGGCACTGGAAAAGGCCAAACGAAGTGTGGGAGGAAAGGGTATGCATTTTTTGTTCTTCCGGAAAAGTGGAAACAGAAAAAACATTTCATTTTAGAATGTGAGGCCTTCAAATACAATAGGGAAAGTTATGCAGATATGCTGGCAGTTAGCTCTTGGGATAATCTATTTATTGAGGGGTTTGTCGAGAAGTTGGGAGCATTTATTTTGAAGCTTCATAGAAAAAGGGCCGAATACATCAAGCAGATGAAGAAGCAATCTGTCCCATAGGCTATCTTTAGCCTCATGGGCGTTAAAATAATTTCTTTCTTCTTTCTTTCATTATTCACATGGCACTTATTGATTGAAGGGTGGACCAAGGACAGGTCACTTCCCTTTGGGGGTAGAGAACACCTAATAGGGTCGTCTATTAGCCACCCCTACTTAGGGAGGTAATACCATGACGTGACCAAGGCCCCAAATTTTGGAAGAGAAGCCACATATCAAGTGTTATTGTGACCATTTCTTTCAAGCTTGGTTCACTTAGATGCAATAATGATTAATGTACTTGATGGTGAAAGTTGTAGCATTGGATATCATGTGTAATTGGCAGGTGGTTCCATCTATAGGTTTGGGCAACTTAACTGGGGTCCAGGTCTTCTAGAGGAACCTATTGACACCCTTAGGTGATGCATTGAGAGACATGGGACTCCGAGTAGTCATAGAGCATCATTCATAGCCATGGGCGCCTATAGCACCCACAACGTTCTTGCATTTGCTTCATTATTCATGGGAGGATGCAGTTGGACCAGTTTGCCCCAACCGGCTTAGTTGTAATTACATGGTGTGGCAGTTGATCCAGGGCCTAGAGGAGGCTTGTCTTACACCGTGAGAGATGGGAGGGCTAGCACCATCTTTAGAGCCCTCAATTTTGGAGCAGAATCAAGATTATTCATCACTTAGAGACCCATGAGACCCAATTTTGTGCCCCAAACCCACATTTGGGGGCTACAGGATGATTTGTAGAGAAATCTAGGGGCTAACCCCTAGATCTTGATTTTAGGAGCCTTCTACACTCATCATGGCACCGAAGGAGCTCAATGTGTGCCCTAAAAGGTCTTACGACAACATGACATCAAGATTTTGACCCTCCTTTCAGAGATTTATCTTGTTTTAACTTTTTACATTAGCTACAATGTTGGCTTGTGACCTTGATTAATGATTGTCCATTATTTTATTACTTGAGGGGTTTGTAGGCTAAAATTAGAGTTAGTAGCACACATATATATTAGAGATCATTTCATTTGATCTCTCATCATCACACTTGGAATTTTAGCCTCATAGAGGAACTCGCACTTCTCTCTTATGGATGAACTGGAACCTTTGGATGCATTTTGATATTTTGAGTTAATCTTGGATATTCTTTGGAGCTACTCTTTGGCATAATGGAAGGAATTCTTGCATGTTGTCTTGTAAGTGCCCTAATTTGTTGAAGATTTATTTTTCTATGTCTAATGTATGGAATTATTGATTCTAGGTCATGCAAAATTGTGCCCTAATTTGTTGAAAATTAATTAATGTCGCTATCTAGATGAATATTGCATGCATTACTCATGTATAACATGTATTGAATAGTCCTAGCGGTGAACTCAATGAAGTTCTTCCATAAAAGCTCATTTGTTCATTGAGTGGGTAAATGCTTGAAATTTGCTTGCTAGGGCATCAAATTTCGACCCCTTACAAACAAGTTCAACTATCCTAAATCATCCTTGACTCCATTCTCCCAAGGGGAAAGACACTGGTCAAGTTGTTTGGTGATCATCTCTTACTTCAATCCATTTTTATTCCTTCTAAATTTCAGTTCTTTCAAGGCTAGGGCGAAATTCTATGGAGAAGGTATTTTGGTGGTTGGAAAGCCTAAACATCAAGAGGATGGGGCTTCCCACAAAACCTACATTTTGGTGGGCATCCACTCCAATTTCATCTATAAATTCTCTTGCCCTAGGTGTTTTCCCTAAGAGGGAAACCCTAGTCTTTCTTCCTTCAACTTGAGGACTTTATTGAAGGTTTCATGAGCCTTAGCTTAGCTAACATACATTACAAGAAACCTTTTCTCCTTGCCTTGACCTTGAGTTTCTCCAACACTCGTCAAATCTATCAAACCCTAGGTCTTGTTCCCTTATTTCTAGGTCTCTTCATAAAGTGAATTGCTTCTTTGTGAAGCCTTGAACCTAAATTGTGTCTTTCTTGGAGGCTTCCTAGTGAGATCATTACACACATTAACCCTAAAATATCTATTATGAGTGATCCCTCTCTTACCGGGACTCATCCCATCGGTGAAAGTCCATAAAGAGCAGGGGGTTTTGGTTGTGGTGATAGTGGGCCACTATCCCATTGTTGCTTCTTGGTCTAGTTTATACCTTGTAAGGTTTCACTCTCAAGGATTGCTAGATTTTGCTGCAAAAAGTACCATTGGGGTCAATCAGGGATGTCTGCTATCCCCCACTCTATTTGGGATCTACATCAATGAGTTAGAGTCCTTATAAGAGAACATTCAAGATTTCCCAGTAAGAACATTTAGGATTGCCCCCCTATCCCCCACTTCATATGGGATCTACATTAATGAGTTGGAGTCCTTATGGGAGAACATTTAGGATAGTGATTGGTTCCTTCTCATCCACAAGGTCTTGATATCTATCCTACTTCTCCCTGATTACATGGTTCTCTTTGCCTCATCTCTAGAGGGGCTACAAATATGGTTGGATGCCTAATTCCTCTTTTGTGACCTTAATCAATTTACAATCAACTTGGGTAAAACCAAGGTCATGACCTTCGACGGTTGAAGAAGCTCCTCTTGGATCGTCTAAGATCACCAACACTATACCACCTTAAGGGTACAAAGTTCCTCATTTCATTTTGTGACATTCCCTTTGGCCTCGATTCAACAATGGCTATGGATTCTTTTCCCTTATCAAGAGAGTATTCTAGAACCATTTTAAAGACATCTCGTCCAAGTTGTCTCTCATGGACACCCTTATCTGACCCACAATTTTTTATGGTTTAGAGGTGTGGGGGCCTTGTTTACTAGATTCTAATTGGGCCTCAATAGAGAGAGTTCAACTCCTCCTCCTTTGCTGCATCATTAGATGCAAATAGACAATACCTCAACTCATACTTGTGGAGTTTGGTGCTTGGCCTTTTCGGCTTGAGACTATGCTAAGCCTTGTCTTACTTCTGCTTCGCATTTGGAGCTTCGTTGACTTGACAAAGGGACAAGATCAATATCCCTATGTGTCCTATTGTTTATTGGAGTCCATTGCCTTAGCGAACCCTTGACGTTGCAATCATTGCAGTTATGTAGGGGTATTGGGCCTTTTGGAGTATGTTATTATTGCAGATAGACTGACTTCTTTTGTTTATATATTCCCTGGACATGCTTGGTCACCTCTTACATACCATGTAGAGATGAATAGGATCAATTTAGATGATATCTATAGGTAGCCTGGTAGGTCACTTGGATCAACTCTTAGGGTGGATTATGTCCAAAGATGGCCTTTTATGTTGAGCAATTAATTGATCTAAAAGACAAGCTCATTGTTTGGCCCTATTACACACTTCACCATTGGGTGCATGCTCTTCGTATTCCCTTAGGCCAATACAAAGTGGGTTCTCATAGACTTAGGGTGGAGATGAATCACTAGATTCACTAATCAAAAGGGATCTACCATATGTGCCACCTTTAGGAGTTTGAGATTGAGGAGCACTTGATTTTCCGTTATCTTGTCTACTCTGTGATCCGATGGCAGTTCCATTATCTATTCCAGGAGGTTCTTGTTAGGGAGCTCCAGACTCTGGCTAGTTTTTTTGGGGACCTTGACCGGAAATGTTTAGCCTTATACATGTAGGAGGCTCTCTAGCTTTGCTTCCTCCTCCTCCAACTACATTACATCTTGGAATAGCCTCCATTTGGTGGGTCACTTCCTTTTTTAGAGTGCTCCCATGTTATAGGGGCACTAGAAGGTAGATAGATGGTGATATTGTTTTCGATAGATTAGTGAAGACCGGCATTATTGGGGCTGGTGGAACTAGCCAGTCTGATTGATTTGGAGGCAAAACCGGTCCAACCAGTTGCCCTGAACAAGAAAAGGCAGATTCAATATTGAACTGACATTTTTTCACCAAACTGGCTAGTTCTATACAATATTGTATGATGCAACTAAGGACAAAACTCAAATCTAAAAAAACCAATAATTTATGGGTGGGGCAGCGTAATACTTAACCCTAGGGCCCTACTAATGCTATGTAATTAGTGGTAATGTTAAATTCTTAAAGTAAAAGTGACAACAACTGTACTTGAATTTTTAACATTACCATTAATTGTTTCAGGATGTTTGAGAGTGGTTCCAATCTCATTGGATTTCAAATGGAGAAAGTAGAATTTTAGATCACATTCAAAATTTAGTAGACTTAATAGTTTTCAGGATTTCAAGATTGGACAGACTGCAATGTCTCCATTGGATTCTATCATGTTTGAGTGTATGGAAATAGCATTTAGTCAAGAGCACCATGTCCTCTATGTACATGAATGTTGGTGGCATTGATTGCTGAACTCCTCTGCCATGACCTACTAAAATGTACCCTTTGCTCAAGCGAAATCACTGTTCTGACATGTTAAGCTTTTTCTATCTTATTATAATGCTTAGAGGGTTATATTGATAATGAGGATCCCAATATAGGCAATGATTTTGATGATATTTAGTTGTTTGTTGTAGCATGAGTTTTTTTTACTTGAGAGGCTATTTAGAGTCTCTTTGTTGATGTATTTTTGGTTCAGAGATGGTTTGCAGTTGGTGCTATATTGGTTATATGCACCCTTGCTATATATATATATATATATATATGATAAACTTTGAATATTTGTGTATGATAGTTTGGATTCATATGGATACATATGAATATATATGTTTTTTTCCTTGGAAATTTGAATATTTTATGTATTTTTTGTCAATCGGTTTTTGGGTCTGGTTTTTTTCCAGTACTGCTCCGTTTCACATTTTTGGGGTTGACCAGTTCAATATCCACTCCCGTTTTGATAGCATTGGTGTAGATACAGAGGACCACCTCCACTTCTGCAAGACCCAAGTAGACCCAGTCACCCAAGTAGCATGGCTAGTCTTGGTCTCATAATAGCAGTCAAATGCTATCTTCTAGGTCACAACGATAAGCCCCTTTTTCCAGACAACAACAATTACTCAGTCGTGCTCTTCTTCCAATTCTTCCTCTAGGAGTTCTATTTTGAGATTCCTCCATCCAACCTTCGATGTTAGGGGAGATGGTTCCGGTGGACCATGATAGGCTTACTACTTTTTTTATCATAGTTTCAGATCCATTATCTCTCTCCTAGATTGGCTTTCTACCTTCAGAGTTAGCCTTTTGGGATTTAGATTAGATTCACTCTTTACTTTCTGCATCTTGCTTTTTATAGGAGCTATTTTAGTGCTTTCACTTTGTATTGACATCATGATTCCCAACAGTTTCATTGACCTACTTTATGTGGTTATTCATTGGACATTAATAAAATTACTTATCTTTGCTTGACTATGGATATTCTTTTTTTAACTCATGCCATCTGATCTAGTTGGGCACTAGGTTGTGTGGGGAGCAAAAAAAAATGTGTATATTTCCATCTCTAGTGCTGAAATTTGTAGGAATGGGAGGAGGCAGCATTTGGTTTTGACTTTGAGGCATGTATGGAACATGAAAACTCAGGCCCGACATTGAGTATTCAGCACAAGGATGTGATTTTCATACATAGGGTGATTTTTGGGACACAGATTTGTGCAATTGGCTGCCATGGAGAGGAGTTGATTGCACCCAAATATTATAGCTGACAAACAAACTTTTGCGGCACTATCATTCCCAACATCAACTCATATTGGATGCACAACGTCCAATATGGAATATTTGGAAATGGTCATATGGCTCATCTTTTCAAGATTTTATTCCTTGTCATTTATTGAAACAGATACTAACCTCTCTTTGAATATTTACAACGTTTTAAAGATTTCAGTTTTGCAATTTAAGTTTGATGTAAGATAATTGGAGGTGAGAATTGATCATATTGTTCAAGAACCAATTTTAGGAAGGACTTTATTCAAAATCTTACCTGTATATCATAGATGCGTTTACTTTTTGAAGGAGACAATAATGCATGTGATCTAACTTTTTAACGAAGGCTCTGGAATGATTTTACAACAAAAAAGAGATGTCATGGCAGCATTCTCATGTAATATAAAGAAACCACTCAAATAAGCATGATATTTATATGCTGCATTGGCATTACATACTATATAACTATGTTTTCTAGTGACGATAAGTCTTCTCTCTATCCAAGAAGCATGCAGATGGAGGATATTTGATGGCGTAAACCTTATAACGTTGTAATAAAATCTATTTTTCTGTAGCATGATTGCATTCACAGTGCCATTCTATATGTTGCCTTGCTTTTTCACATTGGCAGCCTACTTTCCTTGGCTATAGCTAGATCATTCCTAGCAGTTGGCATGACTGTTCTGCTTTTCTTTATTTCTTGCAGGTTGGACCTCAAGAGATTGATGTTGTTCACAAAGATGAATATGAAGATGATTCAATCCAGAGTGGCTCTGATGAGGAAACTGAGGATGATAGGTACGATGCTGCTAGTTGGGAGATTGCTGATTCTGATAGAATGCATATACCTGATCAGGAGCAACTGGTAAGAGTCAAGACAGGTCTTTCAGGAATTCCTTTGGTTGAATTTGTTGGGGTTATGATACGTTAAAGTCTGGGATATAGTGTCTTTACTTGTAAGTGATGGATCGGTGGAATGAAACAGGTCGAGGAATATTCTTTGTGCCAGATTGATGCATACAGTGATCATAATAGTGCACATGGGAAAAGTGCTATTCATGCACAGGAAAGATTGAACCAAGGTGATAGTGGAACTCTTTCAATTTCTCAAGCTGCTTTTAAATTTGTTGCACAGCTTGCCAGGGGTTTGCTTGGGTTTGGAGAGTCCAAAATGCTGCCAGATGCATCAAATTTGAGTAATCATGGAGAGCGTGCCCAGAAACATATTCTTGATAGGACTGATCTGGACATTTTCAAGGAAAAAGAATTCATGAGAGGTTCACAGTATCATCTGCTGGAATCGATGGATGCACTCTACCCTATAGATGACTCAGCTATGCAAGAAGGGAAAGAGGAAGCAGAGTTATGTACTCCAAAAGATAAATCAAAATACAGTGTTTGTAGGGTTGACGATCGAGTACAGTGTTTCAAAAAATGTGTAGATGATTCAGGGGAATGTACATTTAATACTGTTAAGAAACAGAAAAAGGAGGATCCTTTGTCTGATTTGGCTACTTCTGACAACGATGAATCTGGATACTTAAATCATCTTGATACTGTGAAGGATCCCATGGACCATTTCTTCTTGAACAAAACCAGCCAGGTATTTTTTTTGTATGGCATTGTGGCTCTATCACTGCAAGTGGATTTCAAAGATTTTATATGAATGTGTATCTGCTTGATAGGTGTCAAAAAAGCTCAAAATTTCTTGAAGAAGATTATGAAAATTTGTGTCCTCATGTACAGTCTACTGGTCAGCATCAATGGACAAAGAAAGTTCATCAAGAGTGGGCTATCTTAGAAAAGAATTTGCCGGGTAAGCACTGCAGGCATTTCACTTCTTTACTAAAAATTATTTGTGATCCTTCTTGTCCGTAATTTCAGTTCTCTGCTAATATTGTATGCCAGCCTCTCAAGTGAAATTTGATCTCATGTTTTGTAGGCAATGCTAGTTTGCCATTAGAGTGATTTGTTGGTCACAGAAAAACTCATTAGATTTCTGACAGGTTATTTATTCTATATTAATAGGGAGACTTTCACCAAATCCTCCAGAAATATGCTGCTGTCTAGTGTTAGTTATAAAAATCAAATCAATTCATCCGTTATTTGTCAGTAATGTTTTAGCTCCTCCTCTGGTCTTCTACTTTATTATATACGTAAATCTTATGAACTCTGCTTTAACTGGACAGACGCGATTTATGTTAGAGTCTATGAGGATCGGATAGATTTACTTAGGGCTGTAATTATTGGAGCAGCTGGCACACCATATCAAGATGGCCTTTTCTTCTTTGATATTCATCTTCCATCAGAGTATCCTCGAACTCCACCAGTAAGCTTATTTTTATAGAAAATTCATGTAAACACGATTTTTATTTCTTTCTGCTTGTTAAATCTCATGTGATGTTTTATTTATTTTATTTGGGTTGATGATTCAATCCTCGCAGTCAGTACACTATCATTCTGGTGGTCTTCGATTAAATCCCAATCTGTATGAAAATGGGAAGATCTGCCTTAGTCTTTTAAACACATGGACAGGCAGAGGGAATGAAATTTGGGACCCGTTGAATTCAAGCATCCTTCAAGTTCTTGTTTCACTTCAAGGTCTCGTATTAAATTCAAAGCCTTACTTCAACGAGGCTGGATATGAGAAACAGATTGGTAGAGCTGAAGGGGAGAAGAACTCTCTGGCATATAATGAAAATTCTTTCTTGTTATCCTGTAAATCAATGTTATATCTGCTACGTAAACCTCCAAAGGTATGATTCATTGAGATCGCTCATGCAAATCTGACAGTTAAGCTTCAAAAGTTATTCTTTAGGCAGGTATAATTTATTTCTGTTTCCATCTGATTGTTTATAGCTTTTAACTGTAGAACCCTTATATTGTTCCTTACATTTTTTGCAGCATTTTGAATCATTTGTGAGAGAGCACTTCCGCCAACGGGGCCATTATATTCTTGCTGCCTGCAATGCATATATGATGGGTGCTCAAGTCGGATGTCTTTCAGGAGAAACAATGATGGGAGTGCATGACAGGGCAGACACTCAAAGCACCAGCTCGATTGGTTTCAAGATTATGTTGGCTAAGCTTATTCCAAAGCTTGTTTCAGCATTTAAGGAAGTTGGAGCAGATTGTGAGGAATTTCTAAATGTGTCAGAGCACTTTGGACATGTTCAGAAGGCTACTATTTGAATTAGGGCTCCTATTTGAAACTAATATGTTGAATGTTTTGGATTGTTTGGTGTATTCCTTGTTTGGTCCTTTTCAATACCAAAGACTGTAGAAGCTGTTTGCGCTTTATTAAGATATTCTATGGAAGCTTGCTAGATATTGTAATCATCTTTGTTTTCTCAAACCTCTTGTATGCTATTTTTGTATATTAATAAAGTTGTTTGTTGTATATTAATCAAATACTTTGTAGATATCCTGGTGTGTCGTGTCATGTAAATCACTAAATTGTATAGAATTATGGCTAAGTATTGTCTGGTCTCCCTGTTTGCTTTAGACTAGTCAACTGTCAGAATAGCTTCATCAACTGCACACAGGAATTCTCCTATAGTGGTAGTTAATAAATGCTATTGACTGTAGGCCATTAAAGCTTGCAAAATAGTGACTTATTTTGTTGGAAATTATATACAAAAAAATTTGTCTTTCTTGATCACTCATATGGCATGATGCAAGTCAACTCCAAATGCATGCAGAATGAAGATGATGGCTAGCAAATCAATGGTTGTATTTCAAGTGATTCTTCCCTTAATGCTGGAGGCACGCCATTCTGTGATGATAGGAATAATGCAATTTGAAAATATGCTAATAGAAATTATGCAACTTGTGAACTGCAACCACCATAATTAAATGGGGTAGGGGGTTTATATATCAGGATTGCGGGTGCTAATAAGTGTAACAATAGAAGTGAGTGCATACAGGTGAGGATACACATATTTACATTGATTAATAATGCGGGTGAGATGTAGTCCAAGCATTGTTAGGGTAGTTGTCTATGCAATGAATGTTAGATAGATCTCTGCATTTTAAGGCTTGGATATGTGATGGTATAGAGGGGGATCACTTAAGATGGTATTATGGGTTATTGGCTTATACATAAGGTGTTGTGAATTTGGGCTGTATGAATGCTGTTCTCAGGACGGGCAATATAACAAGAGTGTTAGCTGCTAATGATGGTGAAAATAGTTATATGGCCGAGTTCTTAATTATCTGTGGTTAGAAATGCATTAATGTATTGGAATTGATGTTTGATTATGGTAAATAGATGCAAGACAATAACTTAAAGTTGTTTATGCCTTAGAGGAGTTCGGCTTTGGAGACTATAGCGTTGGATTCAAAGATTGTTTTTACTTTTTGTTTGAAGCTTTCCTAAATTCTATGGATTCCAGTGGTGCTATTAGCTTTTAATAGTTGGTTGGCGATGTGAAATTTAGCTTTCTGGTTATGTTGATATGAGCTGTTACTCAAATAAATGATGTTCATTGAATTAATCGGTCTTTTGTTTTAGGGTTAGGGTTATTAATATTTTACCTAATTAAATGGTTCCCTTCAGTTGAGGTAAAAACATGTCTCGTTGTATATTAAAATCCCTTTCTACTTCATGTTATTCTTCATATGTGATTATTCTCCTATCCATGCTGAAGCAGGTTGAAAAAGGCCTCTATTGGTGGGCAATATATCTCCTGTAGAGACTATTCTCTCACTGTCTCTTTGACTCGTAAATTATAAACCCCCCAAAGCATCTCTGCACACTAGCAACAATGCAATTACAATCGATTGCTATAGTGTGATCCAAATATTACAATAAAATTCTTAGGCCATTATTTAAGATTGAAATAGAACCACCATGCCACCTAATGGGTACAGAGATAGAATGTGTTAAGAACCTTGTATCTGATGGATGCATAAACCAAGAGGATAAACTATCGATAAAAAAATGTAAGCCACAAGGTTTTACCGTTGTTATAGACATTTTTGTGCCTTACAGCATTGAGCATGAAATGTCCATAATCTAAGGGATCCAAAGTCCCTAAACATGTTGTTCCTACCCCTAGAGGAACAAGGCTAACAAACCACAGCAATTCACAGAAGTTCTCCACCAGAAACTGCTAAAAAACAAGTCAATTCAGGATCATTTCAGTGGCTACACTAGCTGTTTGCGCTGAATGTCAAAGCCAACACTGGCTACCTGCGTTGAATGTCAAAGGGAACACTGGCTACCTGCGCTGAACGAGAGTGGACATGTGGCAAGCTCATTTCTCAAGGTGTCAAAACCCGGGAAGCTTCCAAAATGACACTTGCCTCAGGGAATTCGACTGGTGATGGGTAAGAGGTTCCAAATCTCCAAGTGGAAGCAAGAACCTCCAAGTGGAATCAAGAACTGACAGAGGAAGAGGACACTAGTCAGATCTCAAGCTGACTCATCCTCTCTCCAAACATCTATATATGGATCTCTCCTCCATGAGATCTAGGGGGCTGGAATTTTGTTATTGCAAAGAATTGCTGTTGGTTTGAGATTGAATCATTGGGTGCTTAATGCTTTGAAGGGGGTGAAGATAGGAATTCCATTTGCTGGGAAGGAGATGCTGGATTGGAGCCCTCTGGGTTGTATCTCTTCCTGAACCTTGTTATTCATCAATAAAGCTATCTTGGTTTCTCCTATATACTGATGTATTCTTGATGTATGATTGCATTAGTGTATTTGGTTTATTTCTAATCCTAAACTAGTTATGAATGTGAATTTCTGTCTTTGTGTAGTGTTCTTCTCTTGTCGCAAGTAGCTGTTCTCTTGTGATCTTACAGGAACCCGTTGAAGCTGGACAAGCAAGAAGGCAAGTAGCTGTTCTCTTGTGATCTTGCATGAACCTGTTGAAGCTGGGCGAGTGAGAAGGCAAGTAGCTGTGAACTCCCAAAGAGAAGAGAGACCGGATCGAGGGACAAACGGAAGACACCGGTAAGTCTATTGATCTCTCTTCTTTCACATTTCATAAAGGAAGAAGCCAGAATAGCTGTCCTTGTTTGTTGCTAAGGCACTGTCACACCTTAGGTGGATAGGATCGTCCTGCATAGGCATTTTTCCCCACAACAAATTGGCGACTCCGCTGGGGAGATCTGTTTAGTCATTTTATTTGTGTTTCTATCATTGTTTGTTTCATAGACTTGACAGCAACAATCGAACTGCATCTGCTATTCCCGGATGCAAAGTAGACAGTTGCTGCTTTGATCCAATCACTGGACTTGTCTATGATCTGAACAATGGACTCACAAATGATTTGATGATCCTTTGTGATAGATCTTAGTACCCCCTCAAAGCATCCCTTTGATTACACCTTGCTTGTTGCTTTTATTTGGCCTGAAACAGTGAATTAAATAGCAATCTGTGACCCAGAACCAGTGAGAAACGAGAGTTTCTCCTTCAGCGCAGACCCAGTGAAGGGATTCTGCATTTCAACGTAGGTCCCGTGAAGGCTACCTGCGCTGAATGTCAAAACCCCTGTGTTGAGGTTGCGCTGATCCAGTCTGCCCTTGTGCAGCTGGGGTTCTCTGCTCTGTTTTGCCTTGTTTTGATCTCTGATTTTTGCAGCCTGTAACCAGCATAGGTACCAGTCTGATAACTCCTTTTCTCTGCTTAAATTCCAGCCCCCTAGATCTCATGGAGGAGAGATCCATATATAGATGTTTGGAGAGAGGATGAGTCAGCTTGAGATCTGACTGGTGTCCTCTTCCTCTGTCAGTTCTTGATTCCACTTGGAGGTTCTTGCTTCCACTTGGAGATTTGGAACCTCTTACTCATTACCAGTCGAATTCCCTGAGGCAAGTGTCATTTTGGAAGCTTCCTGGGTTTTGACACCTTGAGAAATGAGCTTGCCACATGTCCACTCTCGTTTAGCGCAGGTAGCCAGTGTTCCCTTTGACATTCAACGCAGGTAGCCAGTGTTGGCTTTGACATTCAGCGCAAACAGCTAGTGTAGCCACTGAAATGATCCTGAATTGACTTGTTTTTGAGCAGTTTCTGGTGGAGAACTTCTGTGAATTGTGTGGTTTGTTAGCCTTGTTCCTCTAGGGGTAGGAACAACATGTTTAGGGACTTTGGATCCCTTAGATTATGGACATTTCATGCTCAATGCTGTAAGGCACAAAAATGTCTATAACAGTTGCCCCCTAAAGTATGAGGCTGTTTATCGGGTGAAATGCTTTATCAGGGGGATCCGAAGTTCATCCAATGCCGGGAGGAGACCTGTAATAAGATACAATACAATACATTATTTTTCATACTGCTTTCATGATCTAGCTGAGGCGGACATTCCCATGCTCAGCTTTATAAATTCATTTTTCTGTACATAGAACAGAGAATCGTCTGATGGTAGACTGATAATTTTGATGAAATTATCATCCTTTGAGTAGGATGATTATCTGCTGCAATGATGTACATGTCAATGTCTTTATCTTTCCTGAATATATATCGCAACCCGGATGGATGAAACTAGAGCCGGGGTCTTCAAACTCGTTCGATCTTCACTCTAAGTACAAGTCGATCCATGTGAGAAATGTTCTGAAGTCGAACATGGAAAGACATCGCTTGATTACCGGTCAATGATGTAAACCGTTAACAAGCGTGAGAGGAATCACCGATAATGATAATGACCCTCAAGGTACTGCAGTACAATTCACGTGGTGTGAATAAAGGACTTGGCGTCGAACACCACGCAAAATCTTTCGGTCGAAGGTCATTGATGTATACCTGTCGCCGGAAGTGAGAAACTTGCCATTGAGGCATGCAAGCTTCAAATTACTGAAGGGGTTGTTCCTAGATCAACTTCTTGGATAATGAGCTGATGTCGACAAGAAGCGATCCGTCAAAGGAGGGCCTTAATGAATCCCACATCAGTGACACGGAACGGAGCTAATGATTTTGATGGAGGTGAAAACGATCTGTGACATATGATTCAGGGTGGCGGTCATGAAAGGATGAAGGATAATGTATGGCAGTGGATGGGACACGGTTGACTTTTTTTGAACGACTTCTCTTGAACATATGGCGACATTGATGTGATGGATTGGTAGCATTACCCCAAATATGGATGGTATGGCGAGACCATGGTGATGTGACCGGTGAATGAAACAACCCAACCCGATTGTGGTACGGAGGAAAAGTGTCATGTTCAAGAGCGACTTGCTACCATCAAAGTTTTATTTAGTTTCTCCCAATTTTTCCCCAGTCACTGGTGAAACAACTGCCCTTTTCTTTTTCAATCATGTAGTCGCCAGGTTCGGCGTACCACAGGCTATAGTTACAGATCATGGATCGCATTTTCGCAATCACATGATGGTTGAATTAGCTGCCAAGCTAGGGCTATCTCACGACAGCTCTACCCCGTATTATCCACAAGCCAACGGACAAGTTGAAGCAATCAACAAGGTCCTGAAGCGTATGTTGCAAAGGATGATCGGAGTTCACAAAAGAAGGTGGCACCTAATCCTGTACTCAGCCTTGTGGGCTTACCGAACATCGGTAAGGAATGCGACCGGGTTCACACCTTTCCAACTGGTGTATGGCCTGGAAGCAGTCTTGCCAATCCAGTGTGAAATCTCGTCTCTTAAACTCGCAATTGATCTCCTCCCCGGAACTTCAAAAGAAGAGACCCGTTTCTTGGAATTAATCCAATTGGATGAAACCCGTCGTGATGCCGCTTTGGCTAACGAAGCCCATAAGAAACTAGTGAAGGCGCAGTTCGACAAAAATGTCAAACCCCGTGTCTTCTCAGAAGGTGACTTGGTCTTGCTTTACGATCAAGAATCCGATAAATTGGGAGCGGGTAAATTTAATTCTTTATGGATGGGCCCCTATATTGTTAAACGAGTGTTAGCAAAAGGAGCCTACGAGTTAATGGATTATGACGGAATTCCACTGGCGCAGCCCCGTAATGGGTTGTACCTCAAGCGTTACTATGCTTAAATAGTGACCAATATGCATGCACCTCGATTTGCGTTATTATGCTGGGGGCATGCAAACATAAAATCGAGCAGTTTTAGCACACAGTTCATGCTCGTTAAAAAATAAACGCAAGATCCGAGCAGTTTTAGCACATAGTTCATGCTCGTTAAAAAATAAACATAAGACCGAGCAAATGTTTCCACCCGCGTTTAAGCTCGTTAAAAAATGAACTATCCCGGTAAATAACCACAGTGAATGTAGTATAATCAGCCATTAAAGCCTTGGTCGTGTTTGCACCGTCACCTCCACTTTTCCATTGGCTGATCGTTCACCTCCATATGATTGTTTACCCATTTTGAGGAACAACTGCGAAGAGTGATTACACCTAGCCATCCTTGTGACACTGCCGTGATTGGAAAATTCCAACTTGTACCTGGAATCAGCTGCTAACCCTGTTTATCACTCGTTCCTCAAAAGACGAGTCTTCTTTAAGCTCTTTTCATCTGACTCGTAAAATATGAAAAGATTGCCGAGTTTTGGCCTTCCGGCTCGTTAAAGCGACCGGAAGAGCTATCCCTCCTCTAGATTTTAATCTTTTTGGACCTGAGTGATTATTGCACAAAAAGATCGAGCGCTTGTTTTGTTCGGCTCGTTAAAACTATCGAAAACTCATCCCTTCTGTATTGTTTTATACTTTTTCGGACTTAAGGGATTAGATGACGAAAAAGGACTTTTGGAGTTAACTTTATGTACCTTTTCAGACTCTCTAAAAATGAAAAGGACCGAGTTATCCTTGTCGTTAGACTCGTTAAAATCATTAAATAGCGACAAACTTCTCTTTAGACGAGAACGAGTTTCACTATCGCTAGGCTCGTTAAAACATAGCGATGGGCTTGCCCGAAGGGCATGTTATAGAACAAGCATATGTTATCCTCTTCAAGCTTGACAAAAATAAAGAGGTACTGGTCAACAATGACTGGGGAAAAATTGGGAGAAACTAAAGAAAACTTTGATGGTAGCAAGTCGCTCTTGAACATGACACTTTTCCTCCGTACCACAATCGGGTTGGGTTGTTTCATTCACCGGTCACATCACCATGGTCTCGCCATACCATCCATATTTGGGGTAATGTTACCAATCCATCGCATCAGTGTCGCCATATGTTCAAGAGAAGTCGTTCAGAAAAAGTCAACCGTGTCCCATCCACTGCCATACATTATCCTTCATCCTTTCATGACCGCCACCCTGAATCATATGTCACAGATCGTTTTCACCTCCATCAAAATCATTAGCTCCGTTCCGTGTCACTGATGTGGGATTCATTAAGGCCCTCCTTTGACGGATCACTTCTTGTCGACATCAGCTCATTATCCAAGAAGTTGATCTAGGAACAACCCCTTCAGTACTTTGAAGCTTGCATGCCTCAATGGCAAGTTTCTCATTTCCGGCGACAGGTATACATCAATGACCTTCGACCGAAAGATTTTGCGTGGTGTTCGACGCCAAGTCCTTTATTCACATCACGTGAATTGTACTGCAGTACCTTGAGGGTCATTATCATTATCGGTGATTCCTCTCGCGCTTGTTAACGGTTTACATCATTGACCGGTAATCAAGCGATGTCTTTCCATGTTCGACTTCAGAACATTTCTCACATGGATCGACTTGTACTTAGAGTGAAGATCGAACGAGTTTGAAGACCCCGGATCTAGTTTCATCCATCCGGGCTGCGATATATATTCAGGAAAGATAAAGACATTGACATGTACATCATTGCAGTAGATAATCATCCTACTCAAAGGATGATAATTTCATCAAAATTATCAGTCTACCATCAGACAATTGTTTGTTCTATGTACAGAAAAATGAATTTATAAAGTTGAGCATGGGAATGCCCGCCTCAGCTAGATCATGAAAGCAGTATGAAAAATAATGTATTGTATTGTATCTTATTACAGGTCTCCTCCCGGCATTGGATGAACTTCGGATCCCCCTGATAAAGCATTTCACCCGATAAACAGCCTCATACTTTAGGGGGCAACTGTTATAGACATTTTTGTGCCTTACAGCATTGAGCATGAAATGTCCATAATTTAAGGGATCCAAAGTCCCTAAACATGTTGTTCTTACCCCTAGAGGAACAAGGCTAACAAACCACAGCAATTCACAGAAGTTCTCCACCAGAAACTGCTCAAAAACAAGTCAATTCAGGATCATTTCAGTGGCTACACTCGCTGTTTGCGTTGAATGTCAAAGCCAACACTGGCTACCTGCGTTGAATGTCAAAGGGAACACTGGCTACCTGCGCTGAACGAGAGTGGACATGTGGCAAGCTCATTTCTCAAGGTGTCAAAACCCAGGAAGCTTCCAAAATGACACTTGCCTCAGGGAATTCGACTGGTGATGAGTAAGAGGTTCCAAATCTCCAAGTGGAAGCAAGAACCTCCAAGTGGAATCAAGAACTGACAGAGGAAGAGGACACTAGTCAGATCTCAAGCTGACTCATCCTCTCTCCAAACATCTATATATGGATCTCTCCTCCATGAGATCTAGGGGGCTGGAATTTTGTTATTGCAAAGAATCGCTGTTGGTTTGAGATTGGAATCATTGGGTGCGTAATGCTTTGAAGGGGGTGAAGATAGGAATTCCATTTGCTGGGAAGGAGATGCTGGATTGGAGCCCTCTGGGTTGTATCTCTTCCTGAACCTTGTTATTAATCAATAAAGCTATCTTGGTTTCTCCTATATACTGATGTATTCTTGATGTATGATTGCATTAGTGTATTTGGTTTATTTCTAATCCTAAACTAGTTATGAATGTGAATATCTGTCTTTGTGTAGTGTTCTTCTCTTGTCGCAAGTAGCTGTTCTCTTGTGATCTTACAGGAACCCGTTGAAGCTGGACAAGCAAGAAGGCAAGTAGCTGTTCTCTTGTGATCTTGCATGAACCTGTTGAAGCTGGGCGAGTGAGAAGGCAAGTAGCTGTGAACTCCCAAAGAGAAGAGAGACCGGATCGAGGGACAAACGGAAGACACCGGTAAGTCTATTGATCTCTCTTCTTTCACATTTCATAAAGGAAGAAGCCAGAATAACTGTCCTTGTTTGTTGCTAAGGCACTGTCACACCTTAGGTGGATAGGATCGTCCTGCATAGGCATTTTTACCCACAACAACCGCTAAGAAGTTTAAAGGCTATCAATGCATCAAAATTAATAATAACAAGAACCTCAACATCAAACATTATACAACCCCAACATTTAATTGATTCCTTGGCATATTTTATCGTCCTTTAGTACATGCAATTCCAGCATCTTAAGATTAGTTTCCTTTACATTAGAAAACTCCAATATTTAATTGATTCCTTGGAGCATTTGACTGTCCTTTAGCACATGCAATTCCAGCATAGTAAGACTAGTTTCTTTTGATTTTCTTTCTCAAACTGATGTAATATGGATCCCAAGTTGTGGTTGAATGAGCAAGTCTTTACTAGGGCTGTGGGGGAGCACCCCCCTGAATCCGCTCCGGGAGTGCGCTCCATTCAGGAGCAGATCTAAAGTGACCTCGGGAGTGCGCTCCCTTAAAAAAATTTCACTCCTTGCCTCTCTAGGAGCGAACAAGGGAGCGGTCAGGGAGTGGTTGCTCCATGATTGCTTTCGTTCACTCTCGGAGTGAATTTTTAAGTTGGGGAGTGATTGCTCTCGACCGCTCCCATGTTGCCAAAAAGCGCTCACCTGGCAAAAAAAAGGGCATGAATTTTTTTTTTGGTGGGAGGGAGGGAAAAGGACAAAAGAAATAAAAGCCCTCCTCCCCTCCCACAATGCATCATTCGCATTTGGAGCTTGAGGTGAGTGAGAGGAAGATTGAGAGGGTTGCTTGAAGATTGCAAGGGAGATTGGAGCTTGGGATTGAAGGCATCATTGGAGAGCCAAAGAGGTAGGGTCTAGAGTCTATTCCCATTGCTTTTACTTTTCCATGTAGCATTTGTGTTTTTTATATGTTCATTGTTAAATGAAAGATGTTCTCCTCTCTTTCACATTCCCATTCCTCCATTTTATTGCAATCAAGAAACTGTAACCCCACTAAAGTTCAAAACTTTTAACATCATGGCTATATGGCTTGGCATTTTCTTGATGTTGGTTCCCTTTTTTGTTATGATGGTGTTGGGGAGCAGAAGAAGAAAAGTGATGAAGATGATGAAGAAGTGGGTGGTGGAGGATTAAAACCCTAGAGAGGAGTACCGAGAGGAAGAGGAGGAGGATAATGAGAGTGGAGATGATGAGGGAAAAAAATCAAAGTGTACCAAATCCTTTTGTGGAAATATGTTACTAGGATTTAATGAGGGAAAGGGGGTGGAACCACTAAATTTACATGTCTCCATTACAAAAAAACTTATGCAACTCGTGCTAGAAAACATCTCAGTGGGAAAATGGCATGGGAGGAAATAAACAGATAGGAACCAAAACTTGTGGAAGTGTGTCACAAGTTCAATGAGCAAAATACACAAGGGAAGAGGAGGAAGCCCAATACGAATCGAAAAGATCAACGGGTGACTTTGAACATGACACCACTAGCCCACAATCACATAGACTAAGAACTCCATCAACATCTACCCATGGTAGTGGATATGGAGGTACAAGCATAAACATCCCTTTAAGGCGTCGAACCATATCAGATTTTCTTGATCAAGGGTGTAGGGATGATATGGACGCAAAATTTTTATGGTTTTTCTATGCATGTGGAATACTGTTGAATGTTCTTCGCTCTCCTTACTGGCATGAAATGGTTGCCGGCATCAATGATGCCCCTAAAGGGTACAAGAGCCCTGAGTATGACAAAGCTAGAACCGTGTGACTTGATCATGAAATAAACTAAAATAACACATGCTTTGGGTAAATTGACAAATTCTTGAAATGACTATGGGGTATCCATTATATCTAATGGCTGGACAAATGTAAAAGGAGAGCCATTGATAAGTGTTCTTGGTGTGTCTGCTAGTGGTGTAGTCTTCATTTCAACATATGATTACTCAAAAAAGTTCAAGACCACCATCAACATTGCAGAACCATGACTTCAAACAATTGAAAGTATTGGCCATACACTGTCATCCAAGTCATCATTGATAATGCTTTTAATTGTAAGGCAACAAGAAGAATCATTGAGGATAAATAACCCAACATATTTCAGGCTAGGTGTTTGGTTCACACAATGCACCTTTTGATGCATGATATTAGTAAGAACAAACAACCTCAATACAGATGGATTGGTGATTTGTACAAGAGAAGCAAGAGAATGATAAAATCTATTACCAACCATAGCAATATACATGGGCTTTTCCACAGCCACTCAAGGTTGGAGCTGTTGAAGATTGCGAAGACTAGATTTGCTATCTATTACCTCACCTTCAGGTGCCTTTTGAAGGTAACAGAGTCATTGGGTAGGATGATATCAAGTCAACATAGGCAGGTATTAAAGGATAGGGCTCCAATCACACTTGGCATACAAGGTTTTGAAGAGGTGGAGGAGATGACTCTTGATGCTCTGTTTTGGGCACGTGCGAAGGATGTTTTGCAATACACCATGCCCATTTATAACATGATTTGTTTTGCAGATACAAATGCACCAGTGCTTGGGGAGGTGTATGAGCAGATGGATAACATTTTGTGGCAAATAAAAGATATTGTTCAGCAAAAAGATCCCTACTTGTATGATATTATTTACAATTTTGTGTGTGCACAGTGGGATAAATTCAATGTTCCACTACATACCTTGGCGTATATCTTTATGCCAAAATACTACTCTCCATCTTGGTTGGGAAAACTTGCACCTAGGGGTGGGGTTAGGACTAACCCCCATACAAATCCAGAGGTACAAAATGGGTATATGATGACATTAGACAAACTGGTCCCTGATAGAGAGGTGTGTGCTAGATTAGGTCTTGAATTAGGAATATACTTCACTAGCAATGGAGTGTTTGGTTTTTTGCATGCAATGGAAGATATGGATAGATTAGATGTTGTCGCATGGTGGGAAATGTATGGTAGCCAGGGACTTTTGGGAAAATTGGCAAAAAAAGTGTTTTCATAGGTTGTAAATACTTCTTTTGTAGAGAGGTGTTGGAGCACCTATAGCTTCATCCATAATGTGAGAAGAAGCAACCTCAATGAAAACCAGGAAGAAACCTTGTTTTTTGTGCAATACAACTTGAGGTTGTTGACACATTATTGTGACTAGGCTCGTGATGATACACAATATATGACTAGGGACAACAACCCAAAGGAAGATAATTTGGAGGATGGAGCTCTACATGTAGAAGAATTGGAAATAGAACTTTTGAAAGATGATGATGAAGCAACAACAACATCCATGCCACCCCCATCATCTATTGGAGGATGGAGCTCTACATGTAGAAGAATTGGAAATAGAACTTTTGAAAGATGATGATGAAGCAACAACCACATCCATGCCACCCCCAGCATCTAGTAGCAGTGCTCTAGTTCCACACTCTTTTCCTTTGTTGCCGCCACCTCCATCTACATCCTCACATGGAGGTCATGTGCTTTTTGGTTTTGGTTTTGGACATGGTCGTCCGATTATGTGGGAGGAGACTCCCAGTAGACCACCACGACCTTCTCAGAAATTAGACATTTCTCGTGGCAAGAGCCAGAGGAAGCAATAGATAATAGATTCACTTGTCTTTTCTAGTTTCTAGTAGTTTTTATAACCGTTGACTCTTTCATATTTATTATGATATTTTTTGTAAACAATTTATGGAAATTTAAGTTTGAAGTTGGCAATTATAAATCATTGGTAATGAGTTATGAATATGATGCTTCATGAAAGTTGAAGCATTTCATTTCATGTTAGATATTCTTTGTTATAGTTTGGTTAATTGGTAATTGTAATGGTTACAAGTACAACTTTAGTGATCAATGATGATAAATGTTATATATTGAATTTTGAAAGCTTGAAACTCTAAGATTGATGAATCATGAGACTCGATATGTTGGATGTTACTAACTTGTGGACGTGGTTGAAGATTATAACTTATATATGATTGACGTTATATGGTTCAATGCATGTTTGTTTGCTTTTAAAATCAAATTCATCATTCTACACGCTTTTGTTGACATATATGCATCAAAATATATAAAAATATATATTGTATGAATATTTCGCTCCAGATTTGCTCCCGACCTGGGAGCTTTTGAAAATGTCGCTCCTCGCTGCCGCTTCCACTCCTGCGTCTCGCTTCCGCTCCGAAGTCGCCTTGGTCTCTACCATCAAAGATATCCCCCAATAGTGTCTCCAGGTAACTGTTCGTTTTCATCCATTGTACTCTTGATCAACAAACCATCCAAAAACATTATCTTGGGGTGATTATCAAATTGTTCATGTTAGCTCTTGTTCCTTCTAGCTTACCAAAACTAGCCTTCTATTAGGCAAAGATGAAATAATGAAAATGATGACCTAATCTATATCTTTTATCATACTTACCATGAACAACTTTGATAACAACAATTAAAGTCATTTTTCTAAAGGAAATGCATACTACTAATTAAAGGATTGCTAGTTATGGAAAATGATCTTAATTGAACTAAATCAATATCTAACTCAAATAACTCTTTATAAACTGATGTGGTAAAGGGTGACTTCAAGTCAAAGATAGTAAGTTTACTGCTTACTAAAGTTATCTCTATTTTTAACTTTTCATGCAGTCTAAAATTTTTGTAGCATGAACATTATATAAAATGAAACTAAATATGGGGGATTTTATTACATTGAATTGGTTTGGCCATATATTTTCACAAATTATTAGTCTTCCAACAAAAAATTATATATCATTGAAGACTTTTTAAAGAATCCTCTAACAAATGAATTATTATACAACACTGTCTTGAGTGTTTTAGCTTGATCATAACCCTCTTAAAGAGGGCTTCTTACAATAAATTCCATAATCCAAAATCAATTTCATTTCAAACCACTTAAAACAAGACTTGGTTGTAAGTAGCATCTTATTCAATGTTATGATTATTTCTGCAAGTCACTTTCTTATCCATAATCTATTAGAGGGTTTCAAGCCTATTACTGTCTTTGAGGGTGTTAGACAATGATGAAAAGGTAGAAGAAACATATTGCCATTGGACATCAATCTTACCAATGCATGTGATCTGACTTGCTCCCTAACCATATCCATTGAGTTAGTTTTTGAATTTAACAACCTTGACATCCCCTACCCCCTAGATTTCATTTCCTTAACTTTACAAAGGTAGAGATGGGTAAATTTCATAATATCCTTTTTCAACCTCATTAATTTGAAGTGCCTTTAAATCAGGTTAGATAAGTTTATTATACAACGAGCTCTATCAACAACCTCCTCTTGTAAAATCCTTGGGATTATCTGCTTGGCAAAAAGGGTTGATAAATAAATTCTTAACAAGACCCAACATTCCAGATTGATTTTAACAAAAAGGAGAAATTTCAACCTTAATTTCAAATGCTCCACATAAAAGATTAATTAAAGAAGGGCCTATCTACTTTTGTTTCTTTGTAAAACTTGTATTAATAGTGCACCTTGCAAGCATTTTCATAGGATAATACCTTTCAAAGAGTTTGTGATCAATTTACAAGTGAGATTAAAGCTAGGAATTTTGCTATGTCAAGGGAAATCATATCATTTCTACATTATTTCATGTCATACCATTTACCCTCACAATTTAAATAATCTCACATAATCCTCTTTTCATATCAAAATGTACATCTATAATAATAAGTAAGAAAAGAGAAACTATATTTTTGAGAAACATGAAATCTCCTCTTTGGAAAAAAGAACTTTATGAGAGCTAGACTAATTTTTTCAATCCATAGTGTTTTTTTGTTAACCTTAAGAAAATTTCTAAAGAAAAGGCATATCCACAAATATTGTTACATTTGAGGGAAATATAAATTCTTGACTTGAAAAGCCATCCAATCTTGGTAAAAATCAACTTGAAAGGGAAATTGTTGTTCAAAAAATTCAACTATGATCAGTGAATTCTACATTTAATATTCTTATCATTCAAGCCAAAGATTAGGCAATCCTTGACTAGTGGTGAGGGTTCAACCTTTGGAGGAGCACCAATGGAAAATTCCACACGAATGTGATGAGATTTCGTTGATACAAATTAGAAGGGGGTAAGAGGGTATCATTACCATTTTTTGTTTGTTTGGTTAGAGAAATACTTATATAATATATTTGGGTAAGTTGTCGCCTATGAGGGGCATGCTTATGCTATAAAAATCACCAAGGACTTGCACCTGCCCTCATTTTCACCCACTTGGGGGAAGAGGGTGGGGCGGGGGTGTTGAACTTGAGTCTTTGTGTTAAAAAAATCCCGATCACCTCATTGCTCATTGTTAGACCACACTCTTTTGGCTTTCCTCTTCTCGATCTTTGAAGAAAAGGAAGATAAAAATGCTTGTGATTAAGCCTCATCCATGTAGAAGCATCACAAAATAAAACCATTATTGTCAAATCTCTTACCGAAATATAAAGCATCGAACATAATATGAAGAAAATTTTGCTCAATTCTATGACCAATCTGTTCAAAATGATCAAAACCATGGATATATATTGTTCCAAATATTGGCCTGATATATTTCTTCCAAGGACAAAATGAACGTTACAGAAATATATTTCTTATAAGCTCATTTGAATAATATAAACTATTAGAGACAATGTTCCCCTAACATTAGAGCAATGGTTGTAACTAGGATTTTAAATTAGAAAAGTTATTTGTCTCTAGCTTTTAATGACTAGCAACCTTTAACCTTAATCATGAACTCAGTAAGCCTCTTATTTACCTCCAAAATTTGTACCAACATAAAAAAACAAAAACTTCAAGATACAAATTTAAATAATATGGAGTAGTGAAGTCCAAATCCTAATCTTAAATAACATACCATGTAGTAGAATGATGTCCTCTTTGATTAGCTTTTGTAATATCCCTTCCCATAAAAATTTTCTAAGTGCCTTTCTCAATTTTTGTAAATTATGGATGGGGAAAATTTTGGATACAAACTTCGGAAAAGCAGATGGACATTAATTAAATTAATTTTGTGTGGTAGTGGAGGCCCCAAACATTAGACAAAGGGAAGATTAATCACATAGTGAGATGTGGGGACCACGCCATGATTAAATATGCACCCCATGATGGATAATTTCGAATGGCTAAGGAGGGGGATCAAATTGTTTGGTGAAGGGGCCCATGTGAAGGAAGAGAGAAATAATTATAAATAAGCGGAAGGAAACATCATTAAACACTTTTTGATCATTTGATATTTTGCACTTTGTTGCTCAAGCTGTTCAATTGAGTCATAGGTGCTATTTAGCACCAGAGGTTTCCAAGGGGAAATTCACCCGCTTTTTCGGTGGACCATGAGTGCCACACTATGGAGGTAAATTCTATGCATTTTTGGAGTTGGAAGGAAGACCACACATGCAACACGAATTCTGAATTAGTTGGGATGCAGTTCAGGTAGTCACACAGAGATTGGAGGAGAGAAGAGCCAGAGTGAGGGGTTGTATTTTTTTATTGTAAGTAAGAAAGTTTCTATTAATTTAAACGATGGTATTTACATTCGTAGTGGGGTGTTTCGAGCACAAGGCTCTTACACCAGTTACAAACTTTCCTTTTAGAATAGTTACAAAAAAATCCCCTTCTTCTGGGCTGAAAGGAGAGATAGAAGTTATGCTTGCCAATTTTACAAAATTTACCAAAATTGCCCATTAACCCGAGAGGGCGAGAATTGTAAGTGACAATGGGAACCAAACCGCAGAGAGTAGCATTACTGCCAAGATTTCCATAGACATGCGGCAAGTGACAAATACATGCAGAAAGCATCATAAAAATATTCATTAAGAAATTTCGTCTTAGGGATCGTCCTCCAACCTGATGGGCTTCTCTAGAGAGCTGCCAGTTGGGGCATCCGCTGCGTCCTGGTGATTGGTGGATGCACCTGCTGTCTCTTTCTTGATGCTCGGAGAGCCACCATTGCTGGCCTACACGGTGGTGATATGATGCTTGAGCAAAGCATAGTGGGGCGAGTCTCTCGTAACGAAATGCCGGTGGTGGACTTATTCCACATAGACAATGAATTTATCATTCAACATGTCTAACATTGCCTCCAATGCTTTAGTATTTTCAGACTGTTCTTGCAATGCGAGTCCAAGTATGGACTTGAGCTGCCACAAGAGCTCTATGGTGCGACTGTATAAATTCTCTCTAGCTCAGGTGAGGCTTGGGTCGGGTATCCACTCAAATTGGGCATCTACCTCTTTCGTGGTCACCCGCCTTCTTATGTTCCATGCATGGAGCTCCATATTCTGAATTCGGTCTTGAGTTTCAGGGTTAATAGAGATAAAATAATTGAGGAATGTTCTTCTCACCGATGTCTCAAATCTTGTGCGGGGCTTCATGCTGGGTTTGTCCCACCTTTCATTGTTGCAGTTGTGGCCGTGGCGGGGGACAAGGGATGAGCCATGATGAGAAGCCATGATATGGGCGAGAGGGGAATCAAGAGGTAAAACTAGGGCAGAGGTGATGAAAGTGAAGTCCCGAGGAAGAAAAAAGTAGTGGGGAAGAGTGAGCGGGCGAGGTATTCATAGGAGGAGCAGACGATAGAGGTAGGAGGGAAAGAGGCAACCATGAATGAGCCATTAATTGTGGCTAGTGTGAGGTATAGAGAATTCATGAGAGAGCAAGAAACGATACTAGTCGAGGGATCAGGTAAGCGATGATTATGAAAGATCGATGCGATATGGGATTTTCCTACCTCATGCGAAGAATTGGGACAACTGCTATCTGAGGAATTCATTATGAGGGAATGCGAGGATTGTACCATTCCTATTCTGGAGATTGACATGCGATCTCATTATTGAGAGTTTACCGTACTCCTTTTTCATTGTTGTTTAAAGCCTCACAATCCCGGCTAAGAGGTCCATCCTCCAGGTCCCTCCATTCAAGGGAGCGGATTCTTGTGCTGCCATATGTACCTTCATTTTCCAACTTGTCAGCTAGGCTGTTAGTCTTTTGTCTGATGGCCTAGAAGTGGAGCTCACTCAACTCTTCGACGTGCCAGTTGATGCGATGTCGGGTAGACTTGCTGAGCCTCTAGTTGTCTGTAACCTTGGTGACAACCATGCTTTGCTGAAGCTTTCGACAGGCCTGTGTAGCGAGAGTTGAATCTCCTTCCATGATGACAGGCCATAATACCTAGACTTTGGCAATGTCCAGACTGTGTTCCAGAGCGTGGAGTTTAGCTGCATTGTTGGTATCTATGCCCAGGCTACCTGCGTATAAACCTATTATCTCTCCTTTTGAGTTCCTGAAAATACTCCACCAAAACCTGCAACTCCCGGATAGCCTTTAGAAGCTCCATCACAATTCAATTTGAGGATGTCTTTATCTGGAGGATGCCAATGACAGGGAGCTTCCTGGTTTTCCATCGTTAGAGACATGTTTTTCTGAGGGGGAGGATGGATTTCAAGGAGTTGCAAGATCCTATGATCAATAGGACGAGGGATGTCACTGAAGTTTGGCAATTTAGAGATGGTGACAGATTCCCAGATTACCTGTTTAATTGAGGTGAGGATATTCTCTTCTGGCCTTTTTTCTTCTCTAAAAATTCGCGCGTTTCACTCTTTCCATACTGCCTAACATATGGTACCTGAGATAATGTTCCAGGCACTGTCAACCATTAGGTGTGAGGAAAATGAAGTTCTCCAATTTTCTTGAGTGTTAAGGATGGAAGCCCTGTCCCTGTCAAAATAGTTGAATTAACCTCAACCCACTCCCAAATTCTGTTGGTGTAATCATAGTTGTTCAGGAGATGGTTTATTATTTCCTCGTTCTCTTTACAAAGAGGGAATCTTGAAGGTCCCTTGAAATTGTCCCATGTTAGTATCTTCCTCTGCATGGTTAGCCAAAGAAAAAGGGTGATTTTGGGCCATAATTGTCTACTCCATAGAATTTCCCATTTTTGCTGAGGTTGTAGTTGATCATGGTTTTCCATATAGCCATAGGCTTCTTTAAGATTGAAATGCCTTTCTGACTTTTTACCCTATCTAATCTTATCTTCTCCTCTGTCGAATTGGATTTGTCTTTCTTGAATGGTAGCGACAAAAGTGTTCCAATCAAAGCCTATGGGTAGAGGTTCCCAATCTTTGTCTTCTAGCCATTCTCACTATATTTCCATTCCGTTGTTGGGCTTCCAGTAATGAGCCACCCTGTGCTTGAATTTTTCTTTCATAGCACTATGAAGTGAGGCGAACTGGTCCCTATTTAGGTCGGGTAGTCGCTGCCAGGTGTCTTCCCAAAAGAGGGCTTTTTCTCCATTACCAATCTCCTAGAAGCTGTGCTTTTGAATGATAGCCTTATTCTCCCAAGCTTGATTCCAAATCGTCGAACCTTTGATGTCGCCTGTAAGCCTGATGAGATCGTCATTTGAGTGAGTAGGCACATATTTTTCCCTCCATATGAGGCCCCAAGGTGTTTGTGGGTTGTCTAGCCAACGCCACCAGGTCTTGGCCCCTAGGGCTTTTCCAAGAATATCCATATCCCTCAAACCCAACCCTCCAACATTTTTTGGTTTGCAAACATTCTCCCAGGCTACAAGAGCCCATTTTTTCTTAGTGTCTAAGACCCTCCATAAAAAGTTCCTTTGGATGCATCTAATGGCATTGGTGATTGACTTGGGGGCGACTAGAGTAGAAAACATATACAAAGGCATGGATTGCAACACTGATTTAACCAGGACCAATCTTCCCACCAAATAAAGGGAGTAGAATGTCCAGTTTGAAAGTATTTTGCTAAGTTTGTTGAGAAGGTCCTCCTAGTTCAATTTTTTGAAATATTTGTCGGTTAGAGGGACACCCAGATATTTGGAGGGGAGATAACATCTTTGAAAGCCCAACGTTTTAGTGATATTTCTTTGAATGGAAATGGGAGTATTGAAGAAGAATAATTTAGATTTTTCAAGGTTGATAGAAGTTCCTGAGGCATCTGAAAAATATTTGAGAATTTCTTTGAAAGTGAGAGCTTCCTTGACTATGGGTATGCCCATTAACAAGGTATCATCTACAAATTGCTGATGGGTTGAGGAGGGGGCATTATTATGAATCTTGAGGCCAATGCGGGAGTTTTTAAGATTCAAAACCTTTAGGTATTTTCTTAGGCCTTTGGCCATAATGGCAAAGAGGAAGGGAGACATGGGTTTCCCTGAAAAGAGGCTTGGAGGGGGGGGGGGGGGGGGGGGGGAGGCATTGAGAAGGATGGAGAAGGAGGCTCCAGAAACAATGGCCATGATCCAATTTATACAATCCTGATTGAATCCAAATTCCTTTACTACTTCTTGCATGTAATCCAAACTTATTTTATCAAAGGCCTTCGACATGTCGAGCTGCATCATCATGCCAGGTTTCTTTTGAACTTTGAGTGAGTGAATCAGTTCATGAGATAGAATAATGTTGTCCATTATTTGTCTACCCTCCACATAGCTCGAATGGTTTGAGGATATAAGGAGGTGAAGGACAGACTTGATTCCGTTGGCCAGGACCTTAGAGATGATTTTTTAGATTACATTACAGAGGGAAATTGGACATAACCAATCCAGAGAATCGACACCACCTTCTTTAGGAATGAGAGTAAGGAAGGTGGCATTAATGGATTATTCTGGAGTCTTCCACTAGAGCATGAAATTCCTCTTTTAAGAAAGGCCAATAGGCTTTATAGAAATCAATATTGAAATCATCAGGTCTAGGGGCTTTCCCGTTGGCATAGACATTACAACCTCCTCCACTTCTTGCATTGTTACTTCCCTTAGAAGCATTTTGTTATGATCCTGGTCGAGGACGACAGGGATGTTGTGAGTGATTTCCATGATTGCTCTGGTTTTGTCTACCCTGGGCTCCTCTAGAATATTGCTGAAGTATTCATTTAGTTCATTCGATATGTCCTCATGGGTATGTACAATGCTTCCTTCTTTAGATTTGAGGCCAAGGATTTTGTTGTGTCTCCTGTGTTGAATCATGGAGCGATGGAAGAAGGAAGATTTGCGTTCACCACACTTAAGCCATCTGATTCGAGAATTTTGTTGCCAAAGTTTCTCCTCTTGTGAGACTCTTTCTTCCCATCCCTTATGGAGGCTTATTTCTTACTATTTCGTTTGGCCAGTGATGCCATTGCTGATGATTCTTTGTTGGAGATTTTCCATACTTTGTTCCAGTTTTTTTTTGTCTTTAAGGATGTTGCCAAAGACCTCTTTATTCCATAATTTGATTTTATTTTTGAACTTTAATTTTTGTTGGAATTGATATATTATGGTACCTGATTGGGGTGGTAGGCCTTTCCACCATTCCTTCAGATTTTCAGTGATGTCTGGATGCTCAAGGCAGAATTTTTCAAAACAAAAGGGCCAATTTTTGGGGCCAGAGGATATGTGCACTTTTAGTGCTATAGGCCAGTGATCTGAACCCATTTGGGGGAGGATGTGAGCTTTAGTTTCTTAGGAGGTCATATAGATGACTTATGAGAGTAGAAAATGATCAAGCCTAGAGGTGATCTGTCTTACTCCACCCCTTCCATTTTTCCAGGTGAAGGTGTAATTTATCATTGGGATATCAATCACACTGAGCTCATCAATGGTTGTTTGGAAGGATTCTGAGTCTTTGTCCAACTTGCAAATCCCACCTTTCATTTCATCTAGATTTAGGACCATATTAAAATCCCCTACAATGATTTTGTAGGGTAGAGGTATGGTCTCAAGGATCTTCCTGACCGTTTGTAGCATTTGGATTCTCTCAGCAGCCTTATGGGGAACATATATGTTTGTAACACATATGTTATCATTGGAACCAATGATATTTAGAACTATAGTGATGGAGTTTCTCGTCGCAACAGATGAGGATAGCTCATAAAGTGAGATTTTCCATAGTATCAATTTCCCTCTTGTAGTGCCAATTGCTGAGTTAGCAATGTAGCTATAGTTTTTGAAACAATTCTTTCGAGGAGTGTTAAGGTTCTCCATGGCAATCTTGGTCTCTTGAATGAGAACAATGTCTGGTTTTTCTGTGATGAGTTTGTGTTTTAAGATTCTTCTTTTTCCTGGACCATTTAGGCCTCTTATATTCCATGAGATACAATTCATTGATAAATATGTGGGGTTAGAGTGAGAGATTTTACCTTGCCCTCATTGAGAAGTCTTTCTCCAAGTTCCTGGAGGAGTTGGCTTGTGGTTTTCCTTCCTCTTTTTCTGTTGGGTCCTTTGGGGTTATACTACTCGACTGTGATGTTTTCCAGTATTCCTTTGTGTACCGGGTCCTCTGGGAATTTCTAGAACGTACCTTGTTTTAGTTCTTCTTGTAAAAGGTAAGCTCCTTCTATTCTCTGTATGTGCTCTATTCGTATAGCTGCCAAGCCATATTTTTTCCATTCTTTTGCTATGGAGATGAGATCAACTCCTTCGAGGGATTCCTCTATTGCGTTGTTTTTAGGGGAAGTTTTTGTCATTGCTGGTTCCATGTCATTGTCCTCTAGAATGTGGTCTTCCTCTGCTTGAAAATGCTTGGAATGATCCTCACATTTTGTCTTTGAGGTTTCTGCGAGTTTCATGTTTGTGTAGATTTTCTTCCGGATCCATCGCATTCAATTTCTTTTTAGATTGACGTTTCGAACCAGCAACGGTGGTTCATCTTCAGGATGTGAGAGAATTAATTGAGAGACTGGTCTTTTTTGCCAAATATATATAGAGATGCATGAGATGCTTAGCCGACAGGTCTTTAAATTTTATTTATTTATTTATTTTATCTTATCTTTATTTTTATTTTTATTTATTTATTTATTTATTATTATTTTTTTTATAGTTTTAGTTTTTATTGTTTAATTTTATTAGTCCTAATTATTTAATGTTTTAATTATATCTATTTTAATTTAATTATATTGATTTTTAAATAATATTAATAATATTTACTTTGTAATAATTAATAAAAAAATAAATCTAAAAATTCTATACTAATAATGATATTATTAATAATAATGATGATATTTATAAAATTATTAATGATATTAACATTAACATTGTTAATATAAATATTGTTAAGATTAATATAAATAAATAACATTAATTATATTGAAATTATAATCAAACATGGTGAAAGAAAACCAACCAAGGTTAAACATGGAAAAACAAAGTCAACATGGTCATACAAGGTCATTCATTGTTATTCATTGTCACCCATACTCAATGATACACAAACTTCATTAGCTATAGTCAACCATCGTTAACCTTGGTTAACAATAGTCAATCATGGTCAACTTTGGTAAACCATGATCATCCCTCTGGACCTAGAAAAATTGTTGCTCTACCCATTCCTAATGGCCAACTAGGGTCAACCAAGGCTAGAATGACCAAACATGGTCAACCAAGCTCTCTATGGTTGGACATGGTCAACCATTGTAAAATTGGACAACCATATTCTATCAATAAAATTATGGTCGACCATGACCAAATATATCAAACCATGGCCAATCATGTTCAATCATGGGAAACCTAGGTCAATCATGGTCATATTTGGGCAACCATGGTCACAATCTTGTTGTCATCTTTGGTCAACTAAAGAAAACCTAGAACATTCCATGCTCTAATCGTAGGGTCTATAATCTAATATGTGTATAATATAAATCTTATGGTTTAATATTATTAGGGTTTAATATTGTGACATTGGAATGATATACAAATCTATCCAACATTGCAGTTTGACAAGCATTGTCACAATGCGACGTGTGACAACCATTGTCACAATGATACATTACATTGCAATTTATTCAATATAACATTGTGACATTGAATAAATTAGGGTTTAATATTCCATCTTATAATATTGGGTTTATGGTTTATAATCATAGTGTTTATAATATTAATCCTAGGGTTTATAATCCATTGGGTTTATAATATAAATCCAAGTGTTTAATATTATTCCCTTCAGCTTATTATCGATTGGGTTTACAATATTAATCCCCTGAGTTTATAATATTATTAGTCCCTTGGGTTTATTAATCCCTTTGGTTTATAATATCTATAGTCCCATGGGTTTATAATATTAATACCTAATATGTATAATTATATATTAGGGTTTATAATATTAAGTTTGGGTTTGATATTTTAATCTTAGGATTTATATTCATAGGGTTTAATATTAATCCTAAGGTCTATAATATTAATTCTAGTGTTTAATATTAATCCCAAGGCTCTGTAATAATAATCCATTAGGTTTTCAATATTAATCCCTTGGGGTTTATCATGTTGGGTTTAATATTGAGTTTTATAATTTTAAGATTTATAATATTAATGCAAGGTTTTGTAATATTAATCTTAACGTTTATAATATTTATCCTACAATTTATAATATTTATAGTAGGTTTTACAATATTAATCATAGGGATTATAATATTAATCTTAGAGTTTATAATATTGGATTTTAAAATGTTAGAGTTTATAATATTTGGTTTAATATTAGGGTTTAATAATATGACATTGGAATGATACAAAAATCTATCCGATGTTTCAGTTTGATAAACATCGTCACAATGCGACAAGGAGTGTGACAAGCATTGTCACAATGATACATTACATTGCAATTTATTCAATGTCACATTGTGACATTGAAAAAAATAAGGTTTAATATTCTAGTTTATGATATTGGCTTTGAGTTTTAGGGTTTATTCTAGTTTATAATATTGGGTTTAGGGTTTATAATCATAGGATTTATAATATTAATCCTAGGTTATATAATCCCTTGGTTTTATATTATAAAGCCCATGGTTTAATATTATCCCCTTGTATTTATTATCCGTTGGGTTTATAATATTAATCTTTTGGGTTTATTAATCCCTCGAGTTTATAATATTATTAGTCCCTTACATTTATTAATTCCTTTGGCTTATAATATCAATAATCCTTTAGTTTTATAATATTAATCTCTAATGTGTATAATAATAGATTAAGGTTTATAATTTTAGGGTTTATAATATTAATCTTATGGTTTATAATATTAATCCTATGGTTTAATAATAATCTCTTAAGTTTATAATTTTGTGAGTTTATATTATTAATCTTAGGGTTTATATTCCGAGGGTTTAATGTTAATCCTAGTGTTTATAGTATTAATCCCTTGAGTTTATAATATTAATCCCAAGGGTTTATAATATTAATGCCTTATATTTTCAATATTAATCCCTTAGGTTTATTGATCCCTTGGGTTTATTAATCTCTTGGGTATGAAAATCTATCCAACATCGCAGTGTGATAAGAATCTTTCCAATGTGACAAGCAGCATGACAATCATTGCCACAATTATACATTACATTGCAATTTATTCAATAACACATTGTGACATTGAATAAATTAGGGTTTAATATTCTCGTTTGTAATATTGGGTTTAGGGTTTTTAATATTAATCCTAGGGTTTTTAATTCTTGGGTTTATAATATTAATCCTAGAGTTTATAATTCTTTAGGTTTATAATATATAACATAGTGTTTAATATTATTCCCTAGGGTTAATTATCCGTTTGGTTTATAATATTAATCCCTTGGGTTTATTAATCCCTTGAGTTTATAATATCATTAGTCCCTTGGTTTATAATATCAATAATCCCTTAGATTTATTAATCCCTTGGGTTTATAATATTAATCCCAAGGGTTTATTAATCCCTTAGATTTATTAATCCTTTGGCTTTATAATAATCTCTCGGGTTTATAATATTAATCCCTTGGGTTTATTAACCCGTTGGGTTTAGTCCAAACTATTAATCTGTTGGGTTTATAATATCTATCTCTTGGGTTTATTAATCCCTTGTTTTTATTATATTAATCTCGTGAATTTTTATTATCAATGCATTGGGTTTATAATATTAATCCCTTGGCTATATTAATCTCTTTGGCTTTTAATATTAATCCCTTTGGATTATAATATTAATAATCCCTTGGGTTTATAATACTAATACCAAGGGTTTATTAATCCCTTGGATTTATAGTATAAATAATACCTTGTGTTTATAATATTAATCCCTTGGGTTTATAATATTTATCCCTTGGGTTTATTAATCTGTTGGGTTTACAACGCTTGGGTTTATTAATCCTTTGGGTTTATAATATTAATCCCTTGGGTTTATTAATCTCCTCGGTACAAAAATCTGTCCAACGTCAGAGTGTAAACAAAATCACCCCATGGGTTTATAATATTAATAATCCCTGGGGTTTATTAACCATAAGCTTTGTAATATTAACAATCCACTAAGTTTAAAATATTAACAATCCCTTAGGTTTAAAATATTAACGATCTCTTGTGTTTACTAATCCCTTGGGTTTATAATATTGCCCAAGGTTTTATTAATCTGATGGATTTATAATATTAATCTCTTGGGTTTATTTTCCATTGGGTTTATATTATTAATCACTTGGGGTTTATTAACCCATTAGGTTTAGTCTAGATTATTAATTTTTTGGGTTTATAATAATAATACCTTGGGTTTATTAATCCATTGGTTTTATAATATTATTCCCCTCGTTTTTTAATATTAATGCATTGGGTTTATAATATTAATCTGTTGAGCTTACAATATTAATAATCCCTTGGGTTTATTAATCTCTTGGGTCTACTAATCCATTGGGTTTATAATGTTAATAAAATTTTTGGTTTTATTAATCTATTGGGTTTATAATATTAATCCCTTAAGTTTATAATATTAATTCAATGGGATTATTAATCTCTTGGGTTATATATATATATATATATATATATATATATATATATATATCCATATATATATATATAAAAGATATTGACAATTATATTAATAAATATATAATAATTGAGCCAGGAATTGGCATCTTTATGCCACCCTCACTTGAGTCAAAGGTGGTTTTGACTAGAGTTAGAAGCAATTTTTTGGAGTCTCTTGGCTTCCATGTCATATAACCTCTTATTATAAATCAAATACCTAAAAATAGACATGCATTCAATGGGGGAAAGGCTAGTCCCAATTAAGAGAATAGGGTAGGGACTATTACCTTTAATCTTGAGGTTGTAGGTTATGAATTGATTTGGATCATTTCAATATTTCTCCATGAATATTTAGATAGACTGCAACCCCACACCTCATATCCATATAAAATAACAGGGGTGACGAGAGTCTCAAAGAGGAATTTTTTTTACTCCAAACCCAAAGATTGGACATATTACAATTGTTTTCAAGGTCATCGTAAGCTTTTCGACATTCTATAATCCTTTTCTCAATGCTATAGTTCCAATTGAGATGATGATCGATGTCAATACCTAAATATTTGTAAGAAGAAACATTCTCTAAGTAATTGTTATCATAAATGAAATTATCATAGGCAATCCTTTTGGATTTAATAATCGTAACTTTATTCTTGTTAGTATTAAAAATCATACCCATCTTGGAATAGTAATCATGGAGGGTGTTAAGATTCTTATTGAGATTGTTGGGACTCCTAGAAATAAGAATGATATCATCAGAATAAAGGATAATAGTAATGACTATGCCAATGAGCTTGGGTCCTTCACAACCAATAACTTCTAAGCATTCCTCAAGGTTGTCAATGTAAAAGCCTAAAAGGGTAGGGGATAGGGGAAACCCTTGCTTAACATTGATGTTGCATTTAATATGAGTAGACCAACCCTCAATGGTCTTAATATTGGCAATAACATTCTTGAATAATCGAATAACAATGACCCTTAACTTGGGAGGAACCATTATCTCCTTGAGACTTTTCTATAACTTCTGTCGAGGAACTGTGTTGAAATCTTTTCTAAAGTCAACAAAACAGCAGAAGAGATCAGTCTTACTGTTATTATAATCCTAGACAATGGTCCTAAGAGTGACAAAGTGGTCGATCGTAGAGTGATGCCTTCTAAAACTAGCTCTCCGAGTGGGTCTTTTACCATGGATTTCAAGCCATGTGCTAATATTGTTTTCCAGAATGAGCCCACACAACTTGGCTAAAATGTGGCTAATCATGAAAGTCCTATAGTTAGAGGGAACCTTTTTATCCCCGCTTTTAAATATAGGCACAATAAGGCTTTGCGTCCACATGTTAGGGAAGCCTTCTTTAATAGCCAAGTTGAGGAGATTGTGAGAGTGTGGGGTGAGGATGGAATTCCCAATTTTGAGAATTTTAGCTTGGTACCTTTCAATATCCCTAACTTTCCTATTAGCAAGCTTCTTAATCCTGGATTCAACGTCCTCCAAAGAAAAGGTATCTCCCTCTATAATGTTGGAAAATGTAACTATGTTTGGTCTTCAATAATGTACTTGAGTCATCATGTAATGTACTTGTCAAATGAATAAAGAAAATAATAACTATTATTTTTATTGTGACTTATTAAAGCATGGGTTTCATGCTTGGGTCACCATGTTTCAGGTCAAATTCCCCATTGAGGACTTCTAGGATTTATTCTGAGTCTATAGAGTCATTGAACATTTAAAGAGACCATTCTTGGGATTTTGAATCATGTAAAAAGGTTAAGTATTGAGTCAAATATGAATTATGTAACCTCCACACCATGTTGGCCTAGAAGAAGATCAAGTTGGCATAAGGACCTTATTCAACCCCACATGAAGCCTATAAAAGTAAGCTCATAAAATTCATTTAGAGCATCATTCTTACACACAAGTTTAAATTCTCTTGTCGCTGGGAAGAAGTGCGAAGTTGTCTTGTAGATGGGAAAATGTGTGAAGTCTGTTGCTGGGGAGCTGAAGTGAATGCGAATTTGGGGGGGTCTAAGGATAAAGGAAAAATAAAAAAATTTGGTGCGTCTTTCTCCCTGTTTCATGTTATGGATTAGGATAATGAAGTCACCTAAGTTTCATTGTTGCCGGAAGCTGCTAGTTTCCATAAAGTTGCTGCCCTAGTCAAAGTTTCTGGAAAGAGGTCGAAATTTTGGGAGGCTGACTTTGTGTGGAGGGAAGGTCTTGTATTTTTCTAGGGTGAAGAGTCTCAAAGAATACTATTGAAAGGAAGAATTATCTTGACTAGGTTTTCCCCGCGAGGGGGTTTTACCCTATCATGTGCCTATATCTTGTGTGTCTTGTTTTGTGATCTTCATACACACATAATATGGTAATTTATTGATGAAAGATAAGATAATAAATAAGTAAAAGAAGGAAAAACACTCACAAGTAATTATCAAGAAAGAAGAATCAAACCCTAATATAATTACTTTGATTTTCCAACATATAGGAGTGCTTTTGATGTAGCTCATGGTGTCTAGGAAGTCTTAGAGATTCCTAAGATAGACATCCTATTCCTTTATGGGGATCAGATTATTTTATTTTGATTTATGGACAAGAATATTCCTCCAAAACTTTCTAGGCTCAACTTTAGAGAAGTTAAGGAGACGATCTTGCCTCTTATTTATATACTCTCTTTTTTCCCTTTTGATAATAGATTTGTACACCTTTATTTTTCATCCTTAATAGTTTCATTGGGAGCATCTCTAAATGATTTCCTGGTAGATTTACAATCATTGTCATACCACTGGTTGGAAGTCCTATTGTCCTTATTATATGATACCTCCTTAGAGAAGTTGTTAATGGTAGTGGAGAGGATAGTAGTAAAGTTGCGATATATGTGATAAATGCTGTCATTATATGTTAAGGAACCTAGATCCCTTGTTAAAACTTTTAAGAAGAGATTCATTTTAATTTTGTCAAAACACATGTGCCTTGGAATCTCATCATTCTTATGTGTGTGGTTGGTGTACATATTGAGGCTAAGGGTTAAGGAGAGAGGTCTATGGTTAGATTCAGGCTCATGGTCACTTTAGAGGTCAAAATTAACAATATGGTGGAGAACTTGGGTAACATATATCACATAGTCCACAACACCACTACCACACCTATGAATACAAGTCATCTGGGTAGAGGAAGGACACCTATTGGTCCCATTACAAATAATTAGGACTTGGGAACTGCAAAGCTTAATTAGCTCAATGCCAAAAAGGTTCTCGGTAATGTCTTCAAAATTTCTTTGGAATCTACTAGCCAAAACACAATACTCATGAAGCCATAAAGGGTTAGGGTTATAGGTATTAATTAATAGGGTGGCCTTGTTATTGGAAATATGAGAATTAAAGTCCCCAAGTAAGAGAATGTTTCCTTCATTCCTTAGGTTGTGCATATCACACTCTAAGTTTATGAAGGGACAATGCTTATTTAGGTTGTTCTTCTTATAGGAAGTAGAGTTGAATGGAGAAAAATAGTAAGTTTCAAGGAAGATTCTATTGGTATTAGAGTTAGAGATGTCAATCCAAACATATTAATTAAGGGGGTCAATATTATGAAGTCGTATGTGGGAAGAAATGTTATTTTTTATATAACAGGTTATACCACCAACTCCTCCATGAGAAGATCTCTTGTTCCAGGTAGACTAAAGAGTGAACCCATCAATGTGGGGAACCCAAGATTCATTATGCTCCCAGGTTTTGACTAATGAGTTAATGGGGCAATATTTTCATATATTCAATGATTGGACCATTTTCAGCATCCGGATCGAACAATAACTGGAGGAAGTATATATCACTTATTTTTCCCGTGATGGAAGAGGAATTGGAAGAATAGGAACTAATATTGTCCATGATCATCCATCATTGGCAATTTTATTATTCCAGTTAAAATCTCATGACCCAAGTAAGCTTACAAATTCGATCATGATCGATATGCCTTTTGGACCATGTTAATCCTTGTAATTTGTGTTTATCACCACGAATAGACCTCAAACGTTTCTTAGCATACAAGGTATTGACTTGTTATTGATTCGGCCTCTCTCCTTCCTTAGATCACTTCTTGCACTCCAATAGTTTTCCCATCGAAATGGATGCAAGGGAAATGGATGCATTTTCACACTATGAAAAGGATAAGTAAAGTCATATGGTCCAATTATTGAATATATGAAAATACTGCCCAATTACATGGGATCCAACTTAACTTAGGAAATTTGTGCCACGGAAAACCATGACAGTTCCAGAAGAGGATCCAATGTGTTTGTAATTCCTATTTATCACTTTTATTTTGGACTCTATCTCTAATAATAACTTTTCTATTTCTAATGATTACCCATTTGCTTTCCTTTCTTGCCTTTTTACCTTTTGGACCTCTTTCCTTAGTTCAACTTGCTCTTCTGGAATAAGATCCTCATTTATGAAGATTCATGACCCTTTTAGACTAGAAGATTTTTTTAATAATATTTACCTTATAAAAATTAATAATAAATTAATTAATAAAAATTTAAATCTAAAAATTATGTACTAGTAATGATACTAATAATTACAATAATTATATTTAAAAAATATTAATGATATTAACATTAACATTTTTAATATAAATATTATTAATATTAATATTAATAAATTACATTAATTATATTTACATTCTAATCAAATATGGTAAAACAAACTCAACCATGGTCATGTATGGCCAATCACTGTCACTGATTTTTGCTCATGCTCAATGATGCACAGCTTTTGTTAGCTATAGTAAACTATTATTAACTTTTTTCAACCATAGTCAACTATGGTCGACCTTTGTCAACCATGTTTATCCCTTTCAACCTAGAAAACCTGTTTCTCTACCCATTGCTAATGGCCAACTATAATCAACCAAGGTTAGAATGGCCAAACATGGTCAACCAAGCTCTCTATGGTTGAACGTGGTCAACCGTTGTAAATTTGGACAACCATATTCTATCATAGGAAAGTATGGTTGACCATGTTGAAATATATCAAACGATAGCTAATCATGTTCAACCATGGAAAACCTAGGTGAATCATAGTCAATTATGGTCATATTTGAATATTATTAATATTAATATATATCATCAATAATAATAACAACAACAACAACAACAACAACAACAACAACATTCAAATTAATATTAAAATAAATATTAATAATATTATCATTAATATTATTTGCATAGAAAAATAATGTTTTTAATCATAATAATTTTTTTTTAGCATTTAATGTTATTAACATAATAACATTAATATTATTAATAACATTTGAATTATAATATTAATATTATTAACATTAATTAATAATATCAATATTATTAAACAGATTAACATTGTTAATATAAATAGAATTATCATTAATATTAATAAATAATAGTGTTTTAATATTTAATTTGTAATAATTAATAAAAAATTAAATCTAAAAATTCTATACTAATAATGACATTATAAAAAATAATGATGATATTTAAAAAATTATAAATGATAGTATTAATGATATTAACATTTTAAATATATATTATTAAGATTAATATTAATAAATAACATTAATTATATTTACATTACAATCAAATATAGAAAAACAAAAGCAACCAAGGGCAAATATGGTAAAACAAACTCAACCATGGTCATATATGGTCAATCATTGTCACTCATTTTTGCCCATGCTCAATGATGCACAACCTTAGTTAGCTATAGTCAACCATGGTTAACCTTGGTCAACCATAGTCAACCATGGTCAACCATGCTCATCCCTATCAACCTAGAAAACTCATTCCTCCACCTATTCCTAATGGTCAACTAGGGTCAACCAAGGTTAGAATGGCCAAACATGGCTAAACAATGATCCAGGATCTCTAAAAAGTACCAGTGGCATGGTAAGAAGGCTCAAAACTAAAAGTGGTAGAAACTCTATAAAATTAGCATTGGATCGAAGTGCTTGTCATCCTGATTCCAATGGTGTGAACGACACTCAAACTCGAGCTCATATGAAGAAGTCATAGGAAGTCAAAGTTTATGTTTGATTTGGACAAGTGGCAAGAGGAGATGACGTGGCAAAACTTTAGCAAATGGGGAAGCACCAAGTGGTAGGACACCATTGGTCCCACATTTCTCTTATCGCAGAAGGCAGAGGTTAGTGGTTTCAAATCGTGCCTAGGCAAGAAAAGTTATGATGCGATAATCTCATATTAAAATCACAAAAGGCAAAGTGTTTATGAAGCGGCCTCCGACAGGATCCCGGTTGCAATTGCGATATTGCAGATCGCGGATTGGAGGGGATCAAGTGTTTATGAATTGGCCCCCATCATATTCCAGTTGCGATGCGATATATCACAATCACAATTGGCAAAAGGGGAGCAATAGTATGGAGTGCCAACCCCAGTTCCCACCGATTGCAATTTGCAATAAGGCTCGATATTTTATATATTGTGGTTAATAGTTCATCGGGTCCACGGTTATCGTAGGGCACTTAATGTATGGGCTTTGGTCTGTCCGCCAATTAGAAATGCTAATGGGGGAAACACCGATAGTAAAAGGCCGTCGGGTTAAACACGCAATTAAAGAGATTTTCCATGTTAATTAAGGGTTGTTGCCATAACCCGAGATCCTTGATATTAAATCAAACCCGCATGCTAACTTTGTCTATTGTTTAGAACTACCCAGGAGTTGAGGGGTTTACCGCCAGCATATATAAAGGACTATCCACATCATAGAAGGGGAAGAGACTAGCTGATAATTCAGAATTGTATGTAGCAATAACCTGACTTGGCAGCAGGGGCCAAAACCTTGCCTTGAAAAATAGGGAGGTTCCGAGAAGGTGCAGAAATCCTGATTATTCGAATTAGGTGTTTAGATAGGCGTTTTTGCATGATTTTTCGCCAGGAGTTCGGTGGTACTATCTGTTTTTCAAGCCGGGCTCTCCATTCTTCGTCCATCTACCATCTTGGAGTTATAAGGATTGTAATTGAATGATTCTTGTACTTTTATCTCTTTTTATGCCACTTAATGAAAGAAGGCCTCCCCACTATTGAGTAATGCCTGGAGGCATAGTCCAAATTGGACGAACTCTGTAATCAAATATTTGTGTCATGGTTTCTTGCTTATCATGTTATTTCCACATTGTTTTATGTGCTTGAAAGTTCCATGGTTTACAAGCTTGATTTCATGTAACTATGATGCATATATAAGTAAAATGTCTTGGATCAAGTTTGGTATTAGAGAATGTATTTGTTGATGCAAATTGCATGAGTATATGCTAACTTGGAACAAGCTGCGAAAAGGAGAAGGAACACTTAAGTCCTTTGACCATGAAGAGGATGTGCACAAAGAAGAAGAAACATGGAAAATGAATAGGCTCGTTGGCAAGAGGAACAAAATATCTGCAAGGTATTCTACAATATGGTAGAGAACATGGACAAGCTGTTTTCAGAGTATGAGAAGGAAGATGTCGATGATAATAGATTAAAAAATCATGAAGGTGGTGGAGAAGAGCCTCCTCCCTCTCCTTCTTCAATTGATAGCTCTCATCACTCTAATCACAATTCCAAAAATACATCTAAGAAACCATTCTTCAAGCTAGATGTAAAGTTTGACTTTACCATGTACAATGGAGAGTGTAGTGTAGAAAAAACTTAATAATTGGATAAGACAGATAGAGGTCTACTGCCGGATTCAACAAATCTAAGAAGATGAGGCAACGGTCCAATTAGCATCTCTTTGGCTGAGTGGCACTGCCCTCGTTTGGTGGGAGAGGAAGTTGTAGAAGGGCAACAAAAAGTCAGGTAACCTTCTTTCCTCTTGGTCCAGTTTTATTTTCGCATTGAAAGACCAATTTTACCCTTTGGGTTATAAACAAAAGGCACTAATGGAATGACAATATCTAAGGAAAGGTAAAGGCCAAAATGTACAAAGCTTCACTAAAGAATTTTAGAAACAAGCATTGATTTTCAACATCTCATTAGATTCGCTAGAGACTGTAACTAAGTATGTTGGTGCACTACATAGTTACATAAGACACTCACTATTATTGTTCGAGCCTATTATAATTGATGCATCCAGAGTAAAGGCAATTCATCTTGAAATCCGAGGTAAGAATGACAGAGATGATTAAGCCAAGAAAACACTGTTCAACCCTCAGCATGGCAAATTCCAGAAGAAAGGCAAGGGGAAGGCTAAGAAGACTGTCACAGCCAAGAAAGAGGATGGAGCAAAACCATCTTGCATGCATTGCAAGAGAGAAGGTCATGACGAGTACTATTATTGGAAGCTACATCCAGAGCTGAGACCAAAGAGATTCAACAAAAAGGGAAAGCAGAAGATAGTGGCAACAACGCAGTAGGACCTTGGATCAAATTCCAATGATGAGACATTGATCACAACCGAGGGCACAAAAGGTACTCCTTCTGTTAGTAATAATTCTTATTCAATGGCAAGTACTATTTATTTGAATGATCTTGTAAGTAATGAGCAAAAGATAATTGAATTATTCCACATTAGAGTTATTATAAAACACACAAAGGTGGAAAATTCGTTTGATTTAGGATCCCAAGCAAATTTAATCTCAGAGTCCTTAGTGAAAAAGTTAGGCCTCGAAACTAAGCCTCATTCGAGTCCATACCCGCTTGGTTGGGTAAGCGATCATGGAAAATTACAAGTAACCAAGCGGTGTAGGGACAGATTTGTTATTGCTTCCAAATTAGTTGATGAGGTAGAGTTAGATGTTGTGCCTTTGGATATCTATGGAATTATCCTGGGAAGTCCGTATTTATATGACAAAAATGAAGTTTTCTTTCGGCACGAAAATAAATACCACCTCACAAAGGACGGGGTAGAATATATAGTCAGAGCTCATCATACAAAAGTTAGTGCTAGCCTTGTAAGTGCACGAAAGAATAAACAACTGGTTAATTGTAGTAAAGGGTGCATGATCATGGTAGTGAGAGAAAAAGAGGCCAAGTCAACTGGCACTTTCAAAGGTTGTGATCCTGATCATAAGAAATAATTATTTGAAATTATTTTTGCTATGATGGATTGCTTCAGGAATCGAGAGGATTGCCCCCAAAATGGGAATCCAACATGAGATCCATTTATTACAGGATGCTCCTTTAATGAATATTGGCATGTACAGGATGGATTCTATCGACATGGATGAGATCAAGAAATAGGTGCATGAATTGATAAATCAAGGGGTCATCAGACTGAGTTCTTCTCTGTGTGGCTCACTGATCATGTTGGTGCCAAAGAAATATGACACATGGAGAATGTGTGTAGACAGCAGGGTGCTAAAAAAAATTACGGTGAAGAATGGATACCCTCTCCCTCACATTGATGAATTATTAGATCAGTTGAAAAATGTTGTCTATTTTACAAAACCCGATTTGCGTAGTGGATATCACTAGGTTAGAGTTGCAGAACAAGACATTTGGAACACTTCATTCAAAACCAAATAGGGGTTGTTCGAATGGATGGTGATGCCACATTTATGAGGGTAATGAATGATATGTTTAGTCCTTTTCTTGAAAAATTTGGGCTTGTATATTTGGACGATATTCTTGTTTATAGTAGGGCATGGGATGAACATTTATGTCACGTGAAGAAAGTGCTTGATGTTCTAAAAGAAGAAAAATTGTATGTAAAACTTTCAAAGTGTGAGTTTTGGAAGACCTCTTTGGTTTATTTAGGTCACATAGTCGGTAATGGGAAATTCAAAATAGATCCCTCTAAAGTATATGCCATTATGAAGTGGCCTAATCCCACAAATGTTACAGAGGTTTGAAGATTTTTGGGCACGGTACAATATTAGATAAGGTTCATTGCGAACTTCACTATTATCACAGCTCCCTTACACACATTGAAAAGTGTGAAGGATACCTTTCAGTGGGGAGGAAAGCAGCAGAAACCCTTCGACATGCTGAAAGAGAAGATCAGCACAACACCCGTGCTAGCCTTACCAGACCTTCAACAACCTTTTGAGATTGAAATAGATTCCAACAGATATGCCATGGGCACTGTATTGATGCAGAAAAGGAAGCCTGTATGTTACCATTCAGAAAATTTCTCCCAGGATGTTGTGAATTATCCTACATACGACATGGAGTTGTACGCCTTGGTCCAGAGCATAAAGAAGTAGAAACATTACCTGATCAACAAGGAGACCATCATCCATACATATCATCAGCCCTTGTAGTAACTTCAATCATAGACCAAGCTTCAACAAGCCCTTCATTTTAGATGGATGAGATTCCTCTAGAAATTTCGTCTGGTAATAAAATACAAGAAGGGCGCCAACAACAAAGTAGCAGATATGGTTTCTCGCCCTCCTATTTCTACATCTCTAGTTTTGCAAAATTCTTCTTTATCATTAGAAGGTTATGCTAAAAAATATGCTAATGATAATGATCTTAAAGAGATTTATGCAAAAATGACTCGTGGATCGCAAGTGGAGAATTATTACTTGCAAGGGAAACTATTGTTTCACCTTGGCAAACTGTGCATACCCATTGATGAAAGGGTACATGTAATTTGAGAGGCTCATACCTCTCTTGTGTTTGGTCATTTTGGGGTTGAAAATACTTTGTCATTTACAGAGGTTTTTTTTTTGGCCTCATATGAAAAACATTGTGAATCACTTTGTAAAGGGTTGTGTGTTGTGGTCTGTTTCAAAGCTAATAGAAAACTTGGGCTCTACACACCACTCCCTATTCCAAGTCGACCATGGGAGAGTGTGTACATGGATTTTGTAGGTGGTTTGCCTATGTATAGGAAAGGTCACAACTATTTGTATGTCATCGCGGATAATTTTAGTAAAATGTGTATTTTAATTCCTTTTAAAAGGAATTAAAAAGCAGGTCAATGCTGAGCATACTTCTTATCTTTTCTTTCAGCATGTTTGGGTCCATTTTGGGTTGCCCACATCTATTGTGTTAATCGAGACTCTCTCTTTATTAGATAGTTCTCGACTAGCTTGTGGAGAATGATGGATAATAAGATGAAAAGAAGTGTGAAATTTCATCCACAAACAGATGGGTAGACAGTGGCCGTCAACCGCATCGTGGTACACCTTGTTTCAAGGCTATTGTGGAAAACATACCAAGTTGTGGGATGAAGAACTTCCTTATGTGCATCATGCATACAATTGAGAAACACATTCATCCACACAGAGCTCACCATTCGAGACATGTTTTGGTTACCTACCAAGGGATCCCTTAGACATGGTATTTAGGAAAGATGATGATGGAAAGGGACAAAATAGAGAAGTTTATTCAGTGGATACAAGTGATTCATCAAGTAGTACATGAGCAGTTGGAGAAAATTTAGGCCCGGTATAAAGCTAGACATGATAAGCATCGAGTTGACCATCAATTTCAAGTGGGGGACAAGGTATGGCTCCACATCAATAAGGATAGAATGAAGGGAGAAGGGAAGAAATTAAGACCCATTCGATATGGTCCCTTCACCATATTGGAAAAAAATAGAGATAATGGTTTTCATCTTGACTTTCCCACTTATATGAAAATGTACTAAGTGGTAAATGTTGAAAACCTGAAGCTTTATTAACCTCCACTAATTATGGATACTGAAGAGGTTGCATAGATTCATAAAGTGGATGATTTTTCACCAGATTATCTAGACAAGTTTCCTAAAGATATCATACTCAATAGGAAAAGCAGAACTTCACAACAGGGAGATGTGGAGTAAATTCATGTTGGCTTCAAAGGAATGCATCCGAGTAAATCTCAGTGGATGGAGAACGAGAAAGTGAGGGAGAAATTTCCTCACTTGCCAAAAAGGCTTTCGGAGGTCCAAAAGCTCTTAGTAGGGAGGATTGATCCAGGTGGATCTCTAAAAAGTACCAATGACATGGTAAGAAGGCTCAAAACATAAAAGTGGGAGCAACTCTATAAACTTGGCATCAAATCGAAGTGATCGTCATATTGATTCCAATGGTGCGAACAAAATTCAAATCTGAGCTCGTATGAAGAAGTAAGAGCAATTCAAATTTTATATTTGACTTGGACAAGTGGCAAGAGGAGATGATGTGGTAAAACTTAAGTGAATGGGGAAGTGCCAAGTGGCAGGCTACCATTGGTCCCGCATTTTTCTTATCACAGAAGGCAAAGGTCAGTAGTTTCAAATCAAATCTAGGAAAGAAAAGTTTCGATGCGATAATCACATATCGCAATCGCAAAAGAAAAAGTGTTTTTGAAGCGGCCCCCGAGAGGATCTTGGTTGCGATTGCGATATCGCATATCTCGGATAAGAGGGGATCAAGTGTTAACGAATCAGCCCCCAACAAAGTCCAATTGTGATGAAATATATCACAATCATAGTTCACAAAAGGGGAGTAATAGTATGGAGTGCCAACCTTGGTTCTCGCCAATTTTGATTTGGGATGAGGCCTGATATTTTATATATTGTGGTTATCATTGGGTCCATGGTTATCACAGGGTGCTTGATGTATGCGCTTTGGTCTATCCGCCAATTAGAAACACTGATGGGGGAAACGCCGATAGTAAAAGGCCACTAGGTTAAACACACAGTTAAATAGTTTTTCCATGTTAAGTAAGGGTTGTTTCCTTGACTTGAGTTCCTCGATATTCAATCAAACCCCCTTGCTAACTTGGTCTATTGTTTAGAACTTCCTGAGAGTTGAGGGGTTTACGCCAGCATATATAAAGGACTATTTGTGCGAGAGAGGGGGAGGAGACTGGCCAATAATTCTGAATTGTACACAACAGTAACCCGACTTGGTAGCAGGGTCCGAAACCTTGCCCTGAGTAGCACGAAGGTTCTGAGAAGGCGCATAAAGCCCAATTATTCGAATTGGGTGTTCAGATAGGCATTTTTATATGATTTTTCCCCAGGAGTTCGGTGGTACTGTCTGTTTCTGAAGCTGGGCTCTCCATTCTTCATCCATATTCTATCTTGGAGGTGTAAGGATTGTAATTGGATGTTGCTTGTAATTTTATCTCCTTTTATGCAACTTAATGAAATAAGGCCTCCCCACTATTAAGTAGGGCCTGAAGACATAGTCCAAATTGCATGGACTCTGTATTCAAATCTTTGTGTCATGGTTTCTTTCTTATCGTGTTATTTCCACATTGTTTTATGTGATTGTAACTTTCATGGTTTACAAGCTCTGTTTCATGTAATTTTGATGCATCTACAAGTAAAAGATCTTGGATCAACCAAGCTCTCTATCGTTGAATGTGGTCAACCACTGTAAAATTAGACAACAAAATTATATCATAGAAAATTATGGTCGACCATGCCCAAATATATCAAACCATGGCCAATCATGTTCAACCACGGGAAACCGAGATCAACCATGGTTAGTCATGGTTATCTTTAGTCAACCACAATCACAACCATGGTCAAAATCTTGTGGTTATCTTTGGCCAACCATAGCCACAACAATGGTCAACCATGATCAAGGTATCTATGGTTGAATATGGTAAACCTTGATCAACCATGGTCAACCAAGGTCATCTTTAGTCAACCAAAGAAAACCTAGAACCATGTTCTTCCATGGTCGAATATGGTCAACCATGGTCGGATGTGGTTATTCATGGTCAAATATGGTTAATCAGTTTCAACCATGATAAACCATGGTCAACCATGTTCAATCATGGTCAAGCATGAGACAAGCAATGTCATAAAGTGACAAGCAACATTCCAGTGTGACAAGCAACATTTCTGTGTGACAAGCATCATCACAATGCGACACGTAACATGAGAATCATTGTCATAATGATACATTACATTGCAATTTATTTAATGTCAGATTGCGACATTGAATAAATTACAATTTAATATTCTGGTTTATAATTTTGGGTTTATTAGGGTTTATAATATTGGATTTATAGTTTATAAACTTAAGGTTTATAATCTCTTAGGTTTATAATATAAATCTTATGAGTTAATATTATTAGGGTTTAATATTGTGACATTGGAATGGTACAAAAATCTATCCAACATCGCAGTTTGACAAGCATCGTTGCAATGTGACAAGTAGTGTGGCAATCCTTGTCACATTGATACATTACTTTGAAATTTATTCATTGTCACATTGTGACATTGAATAAACTATGGTTTAACATTATAGTTTATAATATTGGGTTTATGGTTTAGGGTTTATAATATTGGTATTAGGGTTTATAATCATAGTGTTTATAATATTAATCCTAGATTTTATAATCCCTTGGGTTTGTAATAGAAATCCTAGGGTTTAATATTATTCCCTTGGGTTTATTAATCCCTTGTGTTTATAATGTTAATCCCAAGGGTTTATAATATTAATCCCTTGGGTTTTAAATATTAGTCCCTTAGGGTTTATAATATTGGGTTTAATATTGAGTTTTATAATCTTAGGATTTATAATATTAATGCAAGGTTTTATAATATTAATCTTAGCATTTATAATATTTATCCTACAATTTATAATATTTATTGTAGGGTTTATAATATTAATCATAGGGATTATAATATTAATCTTAGAGTTTATAATGTTGGGTTTTATAATGTTAGAGTTTATAATATTTGGTTTAATATTATGACATTGGAATGGTACGAAAATCTATCCAACGTCGTAGTTTGACAAGCGTCGTCACAATGCGACAAGCAATGTGAAAATCATTATCACAATGATACATTATATTGCAATTTATTCAATGTCACATTGCGACATTGAATAAATTAGGGTTTAGGGTTTATTCTGGTTTATATTTTTTGGTTTAAGATTTGTAATCATATGGTTTATAATATTAATCCTAGGGTTTATAATATATATCTTAGGGTTTATAATCCCTTAGGTTTATAATATAAATCCTAGGGTTTATAATCCCTTGGGTTTATAATACAAATCCTATGGTTTAATATTATTTCATTGGATTTATTATCCGTTGAGTTTATAATATTAATCCTTTGGGTTTATTAATCCCTTGAGTTTATAATATTATTAGTCTGTTGCATTTATTAATCCCTTTGGTTTATAATATTAATCCCTAATATATATAATAATATATAAGGGTCTATAATATTTATATTTTTTAAATGTGGTTCACATACTCCAGAGATCAATGACCACTACGTCCACAGAAACAATCCTAGTTAGATCCTTGAAGGGATCAGTCCTGCTGGCATATTTTCATAGCTTAACCATCGAGGGTGTCGAGGAGAATTAACCCTGTGGCATCTCAGAACGAGGCACTTATGCGAGGGTACTCGACTAATTAAGCTAACCCTCGAGGCTATAAAGGTTTATAATATTAATCTTGGGTTTGATATATTAATCTTAGGGTTTATAATATTAATCCTAGGGTTTAATATTAATCCCTTAAGTTTATAATCCCTTGAGTTTATATTATTAATATCAAGGTTTAATATTAATCCTAGGGTTTATAATATTAATCTTAGTATTTAATATTAATCCCTTGGGTTTATAATATTAGTGATCCCTTATATTTATAATATTAATCTCTTGGGTATATAATATTTATCCCTTGTGTTTATAATATTATAATCCCTTTTATTTATAATATTAATCTCTTGGGTTTATTATTAAAAACATTAAAATTGTTAATATAAATATAATTAACATTAATATTAATAATATCTACTTTGTAATATTTAATAATAAAATAATTAACAAAAAAATTAATCTAAAAATTCTATACTAATAATGGTATTATTAACAATAATGATGATACTTAAAAAATTATTAATGATATTAACATTTACATTGTTAATATAAATATTATTAAGATTAATATAAATAAATAACATTAATTATATTTACATTATAATCAAACATGGAGAAACAAAACCAACCAAGGTTAAATATGGTAAAACAAACTCAACCATGGTCATACATGGTCAATCATTGTCTTCCATTATTTCCCATGCTCTATGATACACAACCTTCATTAGCTATAGTCAACCATGGTTAACCTTGGTTAACCATAGTCAATCATGGCTATAGTCAACCATGGTTAACCTTGGTTAACCATAGTCAATCATGGTCAACCTTTGTGATCCATCTCAACCTAGAAAACTATTTTCTCTACCCATTCCTAATGGCCAACTAGGGTCGACCAAGGTTGGAATCACCAAACATGGTCAACCAAGCTATCTATGGTTGCACATGTCCAACATTTGTAAAATTGGACAACCATATTCTATCATAGAAAATTATGGTCAACCATTCCCAAATATATCAAACCATGGCCAATCATGTTCAATCATGGGAAACCTAGGTCAACCATGGTCATCTTTGGTCAACCATAGTCACAACCATGGTAAGCCATGACCAAGGTCTCTATGGTTGAATAAGGTAAACCTTGATCAACCATGGTCAAACAAAGCAAACCTAGAACATTCCATCCTCTACCTTGGTTGAAAATATGGCTTAAAATATTAATCCTAGGGTCCATAATCTCTTATGTTTATAATATAAATATTATGCTTTAACATTATTAGATTTTAATATTTTGACATTTTAATGGCACAAAAATATATCCAACATTGCACTTTGACAAGCATTGTCAAAATACGACAAGAATTGTGACAATCATTGTCACAATGATACATTACATTGCAACTTATTCAATATCACATTGTGACAATGAACAAATTAGGGTTTAATATAATTCCAATTTATAATATTGCGTTTATGGTTTATAATCACAGTGTTTATAATATCAATCACAGGGTTTATAATCCATTGGGTTTATAATATAAATCCTAGTGTTTAATATTATTCCCTTGAGTTTATTATCTTTTGGGTTTATAATATTAATCCCTTGAGTTTATAAAATTATTAGTCATTTGGGTTTATTAATCACTTTGGTTGATAATATCTATAGTCCCATGGGTTTATAATATTAATACCTAACATGTATAATAATATATTAGGGTTTATAATATTAATTTTGGGTTTAATATTTTAATCTTAGGGTTTATATTCGTAGGGTTTAATATTAATACTAAGGTTTATAATATTAATCCTAGTGTTTAATATTAATCCATTGAGTTTATAATATTAGTCCAAAGAGTTTATAATATTAATCCTTAGATTTTCAATATTAATCCCTTATGGTTTATGATATTGGGTTTAATATTAGGGTTTAATATTGCATTTTATGATTTATAATATTAATGCAAGGTTTTATAATACTAATCTTAGCATTTATAATATTTATCCTACAATTTATAATATTTATAGTATGTTTTACAATATTAATCATAGGGATTATAATATTAACATTAGAGTTTATAATGTTGGATTTTATAATATTAAAGTTTATAATATTTGGTTTAATATTATGTGACATTGGAATGGTATAAAAATCTATCCAACGTTGCAGTTTGATAAACATCATCGAAATGCGAGAAGCAATGTGATAATAATTGTCTTAGTGCTACATTATATTACAAGTTATTCAATGTCACATTGTGACATTGAAAAAATTAAGGTTTAATATTCTGGTTTTTAATATTGGCTTTCAGATTTAGGGTTTATTCTCGTTTGTAATATTGGGTTTAAGGTTTATAATCATAGGATTTATAATATTAATCCCAGGGTTTATAATCCCTTGGTTTTATAATATAAATCCTAGGGTTTAGTATTATCCCCTTGTGTTTATTATCCATTAGGTTTATAATATAAATCCTTTGGATTTATTAATCCCTTGAGTTTATAATATTATTAGTCCCTTACATTTATTAATCCCTTTGGTTTGTAACATCAATTGTCTTTTAGGCTTATAATATTAATCTGTAATGTGTATAATAGTATATTAAGGTTTATAATATTGATCTTGAGTTTGATATATTAATCTTAGGGTTTACAATATTAATCCTACAGTTTAATATTATTCCCTTTTGTTTATAATCCCTTGAGTTTATATTATTAATCTTAGGGTTTATAATATTAATCCCAAGAGTTTATAATATTAATGCCTTATATTTTCAATATTAATCCCTTAGGTTTATTGATCCCTTGGGTTTATAATATTAATAATCTCTTATGTTTATAATATTAGTCTCTTGGGTTTATAATATTTATCACTTAGGTTTATTAATCCCTTGGGTTTATAATATTAATCCCTTGTGTTTATTAATCTATTGGGTATGAAAATCTATCCAACATCGCAGTGTGATAAGAATCTTCTCAATGTGACAAGAAACATGAAAATAATTGTCACAATTATACATTACGTTGCAATTTATTCAATGTCACATTGTGACATTGTGACATTGAATAAGTTAGAGTTTAATATTCTGGTTTATAATATTTGGTTTAGGGTTTATAATTACATGATTTATAATATTAATTCCAGGGTTTTTAATTCTTGGGTTTATAATGTTAATCCTAGAGTTTATAATTCCTTAGGTTTATAATATATATCATAGTGTTTAATATTATTCCCTTGGGTTTATTATCCATTTGGTTTATAATATTAATCCCTTGAATTTACAATATCATTAGTCCCTCGAGTTTATAGTATCAATAACTCTTAGATTTATTAATCCCTTGGGTTTATAATATTAATCCCTAAAATGTATAATAATATATTAGGGTTTATAACCATATCATTTATAATATTAATCTTAAGTTTGATATATCAATATTAGAGTTTATAATATTAATCTTAGGGTTTAATATTAATTCTAGGGTTTATAATTAGTTGAGTTTATAATATTTATCATAGCATTTAACATTAATCCCAAGGGTTTATTAATCCCTTAGAATTATTAATCTTTTGGGGGGTAGGCTAGCTATTTCAAAAACCTGAGGGGAGGGCGTGTGGGTGGGGGCACGACATAGCTCTTTGGGTGATACATGTTCCAGTGGTATACCACTTGGGAACCATTTCAGAACCCCCCCAATCACTTCTTTAACCATTGAACACTCGAGGCCCCTCAATATGCCTTTTCAACTGTTTATATATAATAACCTTGCAGTGCACTCAAAAACTTGCTTGATGGTTTTAACATAAGGGCAAAAATAGTGGAAACTATGCTTGTTTAATAAAATAAAATTTTTCCAGGTGCATAAATAAACTATAAAGTTCTGTCAAATTCACTTAACACTTTTAAAGTTTCAACAAGATTGACAAGCTTTCCAAAAAGGCACTGGAGTTACAGGCTAGTATCTTCAGTACATGGGAAAATTTCGATCTGGAAATTGCAAAAGTTATGTTTTTAGAATACAATGTCCACACTACATAGAATCAATCTTACAACATGGTCTAATGCATTATCATTTAGTGATATTTTTTAATCAAATGATTAAAAAAAAAGTGAATTACATTGATATAATTTTTAATAATTCTTTTTCTCTCAATATAATCTTTAGTATTTTATTATATTTGAATATTTTCCATTAAAAATTTATGTCAATTTTTGAGGAGCGGTGACCTAGGGGAATCTAATATGTCAAAGTCACTGAGGGATCGCACCCTGCCTTGGCCACACTAGCGCTAAGCTTACTGTATTTTTTAGCTTGTCTCCTCCCCTAGGACAGGGCACAACCACCCCTCGTAAGGTTTGATCCTGGGTCACCTTGCTAATGAAGCCCATTCCCAATTGGTTGTGTTAGTGAGAATTGAAAATTTTATTAATAATTTTTGAATTAACAATTTTATTTTTATTTTTATGAAGTGTTGGGAAGGAAACTTGATATTAACTAACATATAGAAAATGATCATTGTAATATTTTTTTTTTTTGTAAGTCTAAATGCTACCATTAATTCAGGAAAATATTACATTGTTAGGTACATCTTTGCAAATTTTTTCTTGCCTCCCTCCTATCAGATTCGTTGGCCAAGAGAAAGAAATCAAAAAATATGTCAAAATATCAATACAACCGAAACATGAAAAGAGCAAGAGGTCAATATGACCATTAAATCGATAACACTAGGGAACAACCGATTAACATCCATGATTCGAGGAGTGAATAGGAGCAAGATTCTTAGGTAGGTTACCAGGTAAGGAAAGTGGGTTGAAGGAGAAATGGACATGTGTTTCGATGTGTGCCAGGCGAGCTTCCACTCAATCCACTTTTTCCATAAGTCTTTTTTGACTCTAAACTAGGGTATCTAGACTGTCCATCATCCCCCATTAATGAGTCTACAACACATTCATGAATTCTATGACAATGTTCCTATCCTCATGTTTATGATCATTGAGTTGCTTTAGTAGGGTAATTACTTATGTTAACTTCCCCTTGAAATGGTTTAGGGGAGGTGACAACTTAGCAAAGCCTGAAAACGCATCATGGTAAGAGTCAATGGCTTCCCCACCACGAGGGAAAGACCTTATAGCAAAGGTTTTTATAAAGGCCCTTATAAAAATAACCCAAAAATTCGTTTGTAGCAGAGGTCACTAGCGGAGGTGGGCAAGCGAATGTTTTCGCAGATGTTTCTTTGAAGGTGCATCTAAATTATTTAAGTGCACCGATGCTTTACCATCTATAAATGCACCAGAGCTGCATATAACATGGTGCACCGTGGATTTTTTTTTTTAAAATAAAAAACCATGGTGCACTTAATACCAAAACACACCAATGCTATTCAACAATGACGTCCTGGTGCAGTGAACATATAAGAACGCCCCAAGAAACCTTATAAAGCATATCGATAAACAATTTCTAATTTCTAAAAAAAGACTGGTGCTATTGTAAAACCATAGTACTGATGCGTTACCTATAATGTAAATCCCCCGAGCATCTCGATAAAGCATCGTGATAATTTTAAATTAAAAAAAAAAACATGATGCTTTTGGATATATCCTGCCCTGGTGCACTTCACGAAATGCACAAGAGGAGGGTTCAATAAAAAAACCCTCCCGACCGTAATTTTCAGTTTTACCATCTACAGTGCGGGAGAGCTATAAAGCACTGGTGCCATACTTTCCATGTGCAAGCTCCATGACGTCAATGCTACTCTTTCTCACCACCTTTCAGTACTGTGCTCACTATTTGAGTTTCCAAAATTTTCAAATAATGTGAAAATTTGTTTTTCTCCATTACTTGTCCACAATGCCTCCTTGATAACCAAATGTCTAGGTAATCTCTATGTTTCTTTCTAATTTAGGTTTTTAGCGGAATAGAATTGAAAAATAGGTTGAATTTCTCATTATTTTTGCAATTTTTTTTTTCGATGTGCAGTATGCTCGATATGTTAGGCTCACACAAGAAGTGGTGCACCCTATAAATTTATATGGTGCATCATGTTTCGGTGTGTTAACATAACACACTGCCATTGTGGCAATGCGTTTTGTAAATATAAATGCACCGGGAAAGATGCAACAAATTATGTGTTAGTGCATCACTCCCAGCGCGTTTATATTTACCAAACACACCACAAATAATCATTTAAAAATATTGCTATAGCTTGGTGCATTTAATAACCTAAACGTACAGTACCAGTGCCAACAGGTTATATGTATGCACTGATGCACAAGTATGCCACACCATTATGAAAAGTTAAATTTCTGAAACACCCATGGTGTTTCATGCTTATGTGTGCACCGTTACTAGTGTGGTTATAGTTGAAAGCACATCGGCTCTGGTGCACGACTATGTTTTGAGTGCACCAATATATATATATATATATATATATATATATATATATAGATTGAAATTTATGTTTCCATAGTTACAAATACATGTTTCATTTAATAAAATAAATTGTATTTTATGTAAGAGGCTAGTTTATCTTATATATCAATCATGTAGCCAATACATCAGCAAAGGGAGAAACAACAGGAGTAGGAGTAGTATGCGGACCCATACAATATGGTATGAACATGACATGCCAGAGAGAGGGAGAGGGAGTTATACCTTCACCCTATTAATGCAATGACTTGAGCGCTCTTGAGGAATGTAGGCCTCCTCAAGTACTACGAGGAGGGTACATCCCTGAAGGCACACTCGGTCTTATTAGCACATTTGATCCACCGACGGACTTTCTAGCAATAGGATTTCTATGTTGGTCTTCAGTTATGGTATAGGCCCACTTAGGAGGACATATACTTTATCACTAGCCTATCTAGGAGAGGGGAGAATTTTCCCCAGTGCGCTAATGTTCCCCATGGTGTTGTAGTTGAGAGTTAGCTTGCATACACTCTTAGATATGTTAGGCTTCATGTGGTCCATTCATCATATTTTCAGGTACGTGGTGGAAAAATACAGATATCTTCTTTTGATACAGAGGAGGCTAGGTGCCCTTCATTATTGTTAGCACCATTGCACATTATTGTGCTGATGGGAAACACTTTAGTTGCCCTCTTTTGTATTATGTTGATTCTTTCATTCAGGTGCCACATTGCATCAGACGGTCTATCATTTTTTAAGGCAATTAGGCATGAATTTAGATAGATGTCATGTGTTCTCAAGACAAGGAGACCTTCCCTTTTTATTCCGATCTTTTTTGTTTATTTTTTGAGAGGTTTGTGAAGACAAGGACTACCTTTAATCATTTCCTTCCTAGGCCGGTCACTGAGTCCTAGATGTGCATGTGGGGTAAGATGATACCCAAGAGGGGCATGCCAGAGTTTCCGGCTAGGATTTTAGACGAGGCACTGGGGCTACTGGCCAGTGTGGATGACCATGCGTTTGTCATGTTGGTGTATCCTTACTCAGGGATTGATTGGAGTGGGTGTACCAACATCTTCTTCACATCAGCTAAGTCTCCAGATGATAGAGGTAATATTAATGTTTTCTTTAAATTAATCTAGTTTCATTTTCTTGTTTTAATGAGTTAGAATGAGATTTATTCTAGCACGTTCTTTAACTTGTTTTATTAAATTGTTTAATGAAATTGACTAATTACTTTTGTGTACTATATATTTTGTAGACATTGGCTCATATGATGGTGAAATTCCTCCCCCCCATCATTGGATAGAGGAGATGAGGAGATGTGTGAGGCCCAAGAGGGTGAGGGCGAGGCACTTCCTCAGGGAGGCGACATCTGGGGGTGGAGGATTGCTATGCAATTTTGGATGGACTATTGTGATAGATTGGGCAAAGTTTTGGTTCGGTAGGAAGTCCGCCTTGTGAGGCCTCAAGATATCAACACATATTTGATGTTTTTGTATCTATACATGACCTAGCTACAAGATTTGATATCTCATATGCAGAATGTCATCAAATCTAGTAATTTACTGGCAACGATGAGGATTGCAAGGCATCATGCAACAACACATCCATCAGATGAGGGTGGTAGTGATGATGATGAGGGTGATGATGATGAGGATGGTGATGATGATGCTTCTAGTGGTTCCACCCCATCAGATCATGGCCGTCTGGGTGTCAGTGATCCTTCTAGTAGTACACTTGCTCATTAGTCATCTGATGTTGTCTAGATGTTAGAGATAGAGGATGTGTCAAATGTTTCTCCTGAAAAATCATATTGGCTAGCTTCTCCTGCGCCAGACCAACCACGTCCTTCGACTGTAGACCAACCACCTCTTAGTCCTCTATTTGAGTTGAGTTTGACAAACGTACTTGATTAGGTAGTAGTTGACAATCTAGTGTCTTGTATTGCAGACTAGGTTACATACATTAGTACGTCTATTGTATCAGATATTTTATTTCACTTATTTCACTTCATGATGTAGTTATTTGACTTATTTGTATACATACATACATATATGGTGCATTGTTTTTTCATGTTTATGTACTTAATTTAAATGCTGGTGTTGATGTGTGTATTTTAGGTCATGTTAGATATGTTTATTTAATGTGCTTGTAGATAGATGTGTATGTGATAGCAGTTATTTGACATGAGATTTATATTAATTTGAGGATGTATGCTGTGATGATGTTAGATTATAATCTTTGTGTTTTGTTATATGTGATCACGATGATGATGCCCTGTTATATTATTAGATTTGTGTGCTAGCTTATGATGTTTATATTTGCTACTAAAACTGCATATAATTAGATGATGGTAGTGAGTTTGAATGTGTATCTTAGATGATGTTTATGTTTGTTAGATGATTATCATCATGATGTTTACTTTTATGAAATAATGTTTATTATAGATTATGTATTGGTGAATTTATATCAAAATTCTATATATGAAATTGCATGCAAACTGACTTTAAAAAAAATGCAAAGATATTTTTATAAATTACAAAGTTTAGTATGGTTGAAACTATGATTGTAAAATTATGATAAATACATTTTCTATTTCTTAGATAGTTTATTGATATTTAGTCTAACTTAATTAGTAAAATATTTCAATACTCACAACGATAAAATAATTAAAAGTAAAATAATTTATTTAGTTCTTAAAAATACGAAAATGTGTAATTCATTCAATTTTTAATATAAAATATTATTAATAATAATTTATTCAAAAATAAAATTTAACTAATTCAATATTGGATTATAAACTTCAATTTATTGTTGAAGTAAAATACTTAAGTCAATTTTTTTTTACAACTTGCAACCTAGATCAATCTTAACTCTGGATCTACCAAGCACTAAGAGGGATCAAATATCTTGAGGTGAAAACATCTTTTTGAGTGAAAAGAGATTTGATCTCTCTGGGAACCTGGTGGATCTAGGCAACTGGTATATTAATATATAAGTAGGTGGCATTGAAATATTTTATTTGTAATTCACCTTCTCCGTATTAAAATGTTAAAATATACCCCCTCATATTTTTTCCTTGTATGTATACATTTAATTATTTATTATTAATATTTTCTGAATTAATAGTACATATCAAATCCATATTAAACATTGAAAATTTTACATATCCCTCATACATTGAATTAGAAAGCAACTATTATTAATGGAATAAGAATTCACTCAATCTTTCTCACTAAAGTGAAAATATAAGAAAAATTTCAATTTAAATTACTTTATTTTTCCTATATAAAATTATGTTAATTTTTTCCTTCTAGTAAAAAGTAAATAATAATTTTCCCGTCACATACCACATATTTTTTTTTGTTTTTTTCCATGTTAAATTTCGTAGGAATTGGTTGTCCAACAACCTATTTTATTATTATTGTTGTGTTTTCAACTAGGTTGCCTCATATAATTTTTTCTTAAACTCCTTATAATCTATGATGTTAACATTGCAAGGCACTGCTCTTCTCTTACAAAATGATTATTAATAACCTATGTCTAACTTAAAAGTACCATCTGTCACACTTTATATCTCCCACTCACGCGCTTATAAATGATAAATGCCAATTTATGTATGTGATGTACCCAGGTACTTCCGCTTATATTACACATGTGGTATTGAGAAAAATGGTATGTGCACATAGTCAAATTACTTGAGCTCGTTGCCGCATCCACTTCAACCTTGATTACGTGGTATTCGCTCTGCCTTGGGAAATTGGTGATCAATGCAGTTTCACCATGTGATCACCTTAATTGTCATTGAACGGTTACAATGAAGGAAGTAAAATTTACGGGTGAGGTCCAAAATCTACAACCCTAACCCTTTTCTTTTGTAACACTGCCGTTTGTATTTTGTTTTCTTTTCCTGTGCCAGGGCCGCAACCATTTTTGGAAAGTGTTCCTTATCATTCCGCACTTCGTCACGTATATAGAGGGAAGGGAAGGGAAGGGCCATAACTTTATATCTTCGAAAACTCTTTCAGTGGTTTTTAATCCTACATATAATTTCATTTCTACTGGCTTCATTTAATTGTATATGGTGGTCTGGAATTTGGCCAGTGACCCTGCAACTATTTTATTTTTCATTCATTCATACTGAGAGTCAGCAGTCTCTTCCTTCAAAGCTCTCTACTTTTGTTTAACCGTTTTTCTTCTTTGGTAATTCAACCTCCTTTCCTCCCATCTTACATTGTTTTCTATTTACCACTCTTGAATTTGCACTAGATTTCATCGGCGTTGCCAGGTGAGTTCCAGAAAGCCGTAAGGACCCAAATTTAGCGCGACTGCGTAGAGCGGGAGTGTCGATTTAGAGTAACCCTGAGGTAACTCCTTATATCTACTATTGTACTCAGAATATGAATATGCTGGGTTTGTTTAGAATGAAATTTTTATATGTTTATATATTTCCACTCGAACTAATTTTTTTCTCTGGTTGGTGCGGAACAAGGTGTGGGCAACGTCTGGGTGCCTACCAGGTACAAAAATATAGCTTCCTCTTTTTGTTATTTTTTGTTTGTTTGTTTATATCACAACTAGAATTTCCCTTTCTCAACGTAATAATTACCATATTTTTTATTCATGACTTACAGGTATGAAGGCTCCCTCCCCGATGCTTTTGGTTTTTTCTTTTTTTGTGTGAACTCAGACTAAGGTCACAATTTGTAACCCTTAACTCGCTACTTCCTCTAGCTCGGTTATACTCACATTCCTAAAGCTCTGTCTGATGCGGCAACTCCTTGAAATGTCACTTACCACCATTTTTATTGTAGCATGTTTCATTTACAGGTCCCTGAGGCATATGTAGCATTAGCTTGCTATACCGGGGAAATGTTGTTGGGTTTTTCGTTCCCTGTAGTGAAGGGATTATTGTATTTTTTTTTTACCTCATGTATTTACGAACTAGTTGTGAATATTATCTTGGTCTCGGTACCAAGGGGTTCCTTTGTAAATTTGTAGTGAAAACCTTATGCACATATAAGATGTTTTCTCCCACTAAGGTGTTGTATCTAGAATTTGTTTCTCTCCTTTGGTTTTTTTTCCTTTTGTTTTTAATTCAATCTTATAGCCCATTTTAAGGTGTATATTTTATTTCCGACAATATGCCTTTCTCCTTACGAGGTGGAATAATTATTCCGTTTCTTGAATGTAAATGAAATGTCATAATATTTAATACCACAGATTTTAAATGTTAATGTTCATCTATGTCTAATTTATAGTGCCATGGATTTTAAATGTTAATGTTCGGATCTATATGGATCTTTGTTGTATCCCATGATGTGATTTCCCACTCAGAATTTGGGAAGGTTGAATGGTTAAAGACTTGTCTCGCTTTTCCTTTGTACAATCTTGTTGTTTTGTAACTTCCAAAAATTTCTTGGTATTATGTCCTATTGGGAGTATAGAATTGAATTGTTCTCGACTTATGGTTTTGTAATATGGTTTGATGGTATAGAGTTATCCTTTTGTTAACTATATAATACTCTAGTGTATTCAAACACTAGAATTTCTCTATATATGTTTGGATTTTGTTTTTGTTGCTAAACATACATATTGGATTATAACATTGATAATAGATTTGCATATAAGAAAGAAAAATGATTATATTCAGAAAAGATAACCATGACACTAGGAAGAATATGGATCGGTCCCTATAACATTTTTATTGTAGCTACTTCCAAACTTATTAACCATATTCCTTTCCCCAACCTCCAATCAATTACTATTTGCGCACTGCGAAGTAACTCCGTTTTTCATAGGGTTTTTAACTTGACCAGTACTGGGTACACGAGTTGGGTTGTGTGCTCCCAAGTTTTGCCATTTCTCAATCTCCCTTATTTGGGTGGAACTATAACCTATTTATTCTTACTCTATAATATCTCCAACCATTATTACAGGCCTATATAGAGATATAAATCATTTTTCTAGAATTTCTAATTTATATCATGAGATCATACATTTAAAATCCAACCTGTAATAATTTCACTACAATTTCATGCACATGTATAACCTTTTATAACCCCCTAACCATTTATCTTTTTTTGTAAGTTTAGGTAGTTCCTTTTCTATTTATAAGGCGCAAATTGAGGACACATACATGACATAGGTGGCCACAGCTTGCCCAATGGGAAACCAAGCTATGAACCACCTACAAATGACATAGGCCATCTAAAATTGGAATGTCTGTAGTCTTTCTAGCCATGCTATGTAAAACATACAATTAGAAATAGCGTTTTTATCTACTGTTCGTATATACATTCAGAAATATAAAAGATACTATCCGCTAAAAAATAGCACACTGCTAAGCTGAAAACAAAGTTAGGCTAAGTTAACTCATCCTGATCTCCGTGGTCGGTTTCCACCGTTTCTAGGTTCACTGCTGAACCCCTATGTGCCAGGTTCACTGCTGAACCCCTATGCATGGGTCCCCTGTTTGCTACTCCTGAGGTGTTTCACTCAATATGGTCCAATCTCATGTCTTGCCTGCAGAGCTGAAATTGTATGGTCTCTAGGTCTTTCTTATAAACAGGCATGTCTCTTGTTATCAGGGCCATGCCCATAGAGACCTGCTCTACTGCCTTGCATAGTAGCTTCTTCATAAGCCATTATAGGTGCAGAGTTTGCTTATACTAAGCCATTCGACCCCTTGTGTTACCCGGGTCAGAAACCATACCCCTCCACTCTTCCAATTCCTCCTCAGACTCCTCCTCCTTCGCTTCCGCTTCCATGTCTTCAATTATTTCTCCTATGTCTTCATCTGTATTTTTCATATAATCTGCCGCTGCTTCCTGAATGGTTTCGTTCATCAAACGACGGTCTCGCCTTTTACTTGGGGTGCTACTATTCTGCAGTTCCAGGCGGTTGCTTGTCTGTCCTAAGCGACCGCGACTACACCCTCGACCCCTTATGCGACTTGCTCGAGTCATCTCCCTACTGCCTTCTATCTGTTCACAAGATGAGCAGTGATGTGTTAAAATAAAATCCTCACCAGTCCAAGTGCCCATCCACTCCGGGTTAGGCTGTTCATGGCTACAGTTTCCTATACCCAGATCACTCGGAGGACTATCCCTGCCCCTTCCTCTATTTCTCATTGCTTTTCCTTCACGCAGATTTTTGTGATGTGCATCTCTCCTATCTGCCCGCTCCCCTACTGGAATTCGCCCTTCCCCATCCCGGTTATTCCACAACATGGTAAAGCCCTTAGCCATGATCCCAACGACCCTTTCAGCGTTGTCATAGGTCTCCTCCTGGGGAGGCAGTAACGGCTTACAAGGGTTCCCTATCGGGTTTCCTTCATAGTCCCTTTTCTTTATGCTCTTCTCATTGGCTTCCTTTAAGCAACTGCTATCTCTGATGCCTTTACCCCAACTTTCAGTGCTCGTATCCTCTCTGTTATTGTCACACGGTATATACTCATGCTTCCCCCCTTTGTCATTGCTTATTCCTTTACCCTTCTCCTAGTTCCAGTCCCAGCGCTCAGGCTCTGTCATGATCTGAGGTCTGGACTGTTCACTCTTCCTATTCCCCTTGACAGGACCCTTTTCGTCCTCCCTTCCTCTATTTTTAACCCCCCTAGCATACTACCAATGGTGGAAACAATAACAGGAGGGCAACAATTTACATACCCGGTAGCACGATCCTTGTTTGCTAGTGCAGGATGTGGCTCCCTCGACCCGCTCCTTCCGCACTTCCCTCTCCTTCTATCCTTCCTCTTTGCTCTACTCCTATACTTCCGCATACCACCACCCTACTGTCTCATCGTGCCGTCATCACTGTCCTTCCCCCCACTCTCCGACCTAACATTCCTTCTGCCATCTTTCATTACCAAACGACGGTCCCTGTCCACGTACCTTTGAGCTCTCATGCGAGCTATACTGACATGTCCTTGTTCCATCATTCCTCTGACACTGTCATTATGGCACATTACCTTAACCGTCACCCCGATCGGGGGATAATACCCCTAACCATTGTTATTGGCCTATGTAAAGATATAAAACAATTTTCTAGAATGGTTAATTCATCTCATGAAATCGTGCATGTAAAATCCAACTTGTAAGAATTTCACTACAATTTCACGCATAGGTATATAATGGACCCCTAAGTATAAAAGTAATTTCATTCTGTCCAATCATCCAGAGTCTTCTAATGACTATTCAAATCTGATCTTCATAACAATTCATATTTGAATCAACCAACTTAATAACAATAATTTACAATACCATTACATATATCCATTTACTATATTAGAAACATAATAACATATATTCTAACTGAAATCGTGACCACTTGGAGAACACTTGGGAATTTTCACCTTTCCCCCAACCTTCGACTAAAGCCTCCAATTCCCCTCGAGCTGAGATGTGCTTGCCAAGGAATCGACAACCCATTTTGATCCCTTGATAATGTATTTTATACATTTTCTTCCATAGAAAGTTTTTCCTTAGCGGAGTCCTGCTTTTTGTGGGTCTGCCATCCCACTAACCTAGACTTTCTTTTTTTCCTTTTAAATCTCACTTTTTTGTTCCACATTTCTTTATTCCACCTGTACTTAACATCTTTCTCCAACTAAGTGATTTGACGGATCTTTCTTTCCTATCACATTAAATCTTATTATCATGGAAGGCTTATTTTTCTTTTGTTGGAAAGAATCTCGTAACTCTGGTGCCTCATTCCTAAGTAATTCCATTTTTTTTTATTGACAAAATTTACTTATTACATCACCATAGCTTCACTCTTCACTTTCATTTCAAACTAATCATGGTATTTCCACCATCAAATCCCACATAACTTAGTCTAAATATAACAAGAGATTATTATAGAAACAAGGGAGTATTACATCCTCCCCCCTTTTATTTACACCGTCTCCGGTGTTTAGGTTTCAGTTGTCTCCTTTTGGAATAGTGATAGATAGGTATCTCACATTTCATCCTCCCGCTCCTACATGGCCTCTTTGGGGGTAAAGTGTTTCCATTACACCTTAACTCGAATGACAACTCCATTCTAGAGCAAGATATCTTTCCAATCTAGTATATAGAGTGACTCTACTAAGAAGTCTCCTTTTGGTTTCACCTGTATAAAATTCCAATTGATTATATGAGAATTATCATGTACATATTTCTTTAGTAAAGATACATGAAAAACGTTGTGCACTTTAATGTGGCTGGGAAACGCTAGTTGATAAGCTACTAACCCAATTCTATCCAAAATCTCAAAAGGCCCACAAAATCGTGGTGCCAACTTTGTATAGGTTCCAATTCTTAAAGTATTTTTCCTTGGTTTCACCCTTAAGTAAACATGACCTCCAATCTTAAATTCTTTATGCGTCCTCTTTTTGTCTGCATAACTCTTCTTCCCATATTGTGCAATTTTTATGTTTTGTCTAATCTTCCATACCACCTGCTCCATTCCCTGTAAAGAATCTGGTCCTAATATTAATCTGTCCTCCGATTGACTCCAACTGAGAGGTGTATGGAATTTCTTGCCATACATAGCTTCAAAGGGGCTCATTTTTATTGAATTTTGGTGGTTGTTGTTGTAAGAAAGTTATGCCAAATGTGTAAAATCCTCCCATTTAGTAGGTCTGTCCATGACATACATTCTCAGCATGTCCTCCAAAATCTGATTGGTTCTCTTTGTTTGACCATTCGTTTGAGGATGGTATGCAGTGATGAAATTTAGCTTAGCTCCCATGCCCCAAAAATCGAGCTTTCCAAAGCTTGGAAGCAAATTTAGTATCTCTATCTGACAAAACCATCTTTTGCACTCCATGTAGTAAAAAAATATCTTTCATGAAGATATGGGACATCTCTGTTGTACCATAAGTGGACTGTACATGTATGAAATGTGCTGCTTTATTAAGGTGCCTACCACCACCATAATGGAATCGTGCTGTCTGTTCGTCCTTGGTAATCCCGTGATGAAGTATAGGGAAATTAATTCCCATTTCCATTTAGGGAAATGTAGTGGATTCAACAAGCCAACATGTTGTTGGTGTTCTACCTTCAACTGTTGGCATTCTAAACATTTTGATAAATATTATCCCACCTCAGTTTTCATGCCTGACCAAAAGGAATTCTTCCTTAATGGTGTTATCATCTTTTGATATCCTAGGTGTCTTGCTTATGGTTTCTTATGGTCTAATCAACTACCATTTATTTCAGAGTATTCACATTGGGGACATACAATCTTTTTCTGTAACTAAGCAATTTTTCAGAATTTTTAGCATAACTGGGAATGTTTATTTGCTGCAATTTTTGTTGAATTTCAAAATATTTAGGATCTCTTAGTATTGAGTTTTTAATTTGTTCTATAAAAAATGTATAAACATGGATAACATATACCCCCATTAGAGTATAGGAATGTTTGCTAAAGGCATCTATTATCCCATTTTCTTTCCCTTTGATGTGTTTAATGTCAAACTTAAACTCACTAAGAAACACCATCCACCTAGTTTGTATGGCATTAAGATCTGGTTGGATGAAAAGCTATTTTACACTGATATGATCTGTCACCAAGGTGAATTTATTCCCTAACAGATAATGTCTCAACATCTTTAGGGCATGTATTATAACAACCAGTTCTAAATCATATATAGCATAATTTCTTTCATGTGTTTTCATCTTCCTAGACTCATAAGCTACAACTGAATTTTCCTGCATCAAAACTCCCCCTAGACCCTCCATGAAAGCATACATGCAAATAATAAATTCCTTATTTGGATCTATAATTTTTAGGATAGGGGCCACTGTGAGGAAGTGCTTAAATTTGTCAAAAATTTCTTGACATTTGGTTGTCCACTCAGATTTTTCTCCTTTCTTATGTAAATATGTAATTGGGTAGGATAGTTTAGAGAACTCTTCTATAAATTTTCGGTAATATCCTGTGATTCCCATAAACGATTGGAAAACAGACACATCCTTTGGTACATGCCAATTTACAATGGCTCTAACTTTCTCAGGATCTACAACTAATCCCTCTTTTGAAATAACATGACCCAAATACTATATTCTGTTTTTATAGAACTCACATTTGCTAAATTTAGCATATCACTGATGTTCTATTAAAGTTTGCGGCGCTAATCTTAGATGTTCTTTGTGTTCTTCTTCATTCTTGGAATATACTAGAATGTTATCTACAAATACCAACACAAATATATTAAGATACTTATTAAGTACATTGTTCATTAAACACATAAAGGTTGTTGGTGCATTTGTAAGGAAAAATGGTAAAACTACAATTTCATAGTGAACATATCTAGTTAGGAAGGTTGCCTTGTGAATATATTCATGTTTTATTCTCAACCAATGATACCCAGTGCTTAAATCAATTTTTGAGAAAATGGTTTCCCCCTTGGTCAAACATGTCATCAATACAGGGTAATGGGTATTTGTTTTTAATGGTTAACTTGTTTAACTGTCGATAATCGATGCACATCCTAAATGTTCCATCCTTCTTCTTGACAAATAACACAAGAGTCCCCCATGGTGATACAGTAGACCTAATATAACCTTTGTCCAGTAGCTCTTATAACTACATTTTCAACTTTATTAACTCAAGTGCACTCATTCTGTTAGGAGATGTAGATATTGAGGTTGCGCTTAGTACTAAATCAATAGAAAAGTATATATCTCTGCGGGGAGGTAAACTCGAAATTTTCTCCAAAAGTACATCTCGAAACTATGTAATGACTGGTAGGGTCTCTAATTTTTTTTCTTTTGTTTGATGTTCATTCATTTCTACATGAACCATAAATAATTGGCACCCCTTCTGTGCACTTTTTTTCATTTGTAAGGATGAAATTTGTCTAATTGATATGGATTTTGGTATGCATTTGATTATTTGAGTTTTTCTATTATGATTTACACAACTCACTATTTTTTCTACACAGTTTATGATATCCCCCCTGCTTTTCCAACTAGTCCACGCCTATCAACACATCATAAGATCCTAACGAAAGTACATTGAAGTTTACTACTGTGTAATAGCCATTTAAGTCAGTATGTCACTATCTTACTTGGCTGGTTACCCTTCTCTTTGTACCAATTTCTAACTATACCAGCCATGCAGTCTTATATTTTTCAGTTTTAAGTTTACACTTTTCTACAATTTGTCAACCAATGTAACTTAAACTAGCTCATTGATCAATTAAGATAGAAACATATTGGTTTAAAATAATACCTTTAATCTCGATCATTGTCAATTGATGCTCCTCTTGTCTATCCTCCATTTCTATGCTTATTCTTGGAATATTTCTAGCAACATCATTCAGTGTTGTGGCGTCGTAGACATCTTGGATGTTTTGGATAGACGTGGGATTATGCGGGAAATATCTCAACATATGGGGTTCACCACACCTTGAACACTTCAGTGGTTCTTTTTCCTTGCCCAAACTGATATTTTTACTATTAAGATCCATGCGTTTGTACCCAATTTGAGATTTTTTTGGCTAATTTAAGTTGCCTTTGCTAAACTTCCTTCGTTGAGGGTCCTTCCCAAAACTTTTGAGATAGGCAAGCTTTTGTCTTTTTTCCCCTGTTGAAGATTTGTTTCTGCCTTTACCTTGCCAAAATTTGGAGCCTTCACCTTTATTTCTAAAGTGCTGATAACACAATATTGTTGTCATTATTACCTCGTCCATTGTCTTAGGATTATCGAACTCAATCCTTTCCTTATAAATGGTATGTAAACAATTTACAAATCACTGTACCTTGGCTTTCTCTTCTTTACTATAGGGAACACGCTGCAACAAGTTGGTAAATTTTTCCATAAACTCATCCATAGTTAACTTCCCCAGCGTTAACTCATGGAAATCCTTGGCACAATCATCATAATATTGTTCATTCAAATATCGAGACTTAAATTGTTTGTGGAATTCCTCCCAAGAAATGGTATTTTCTTCTAACAAACGCACACTTTTTGCCTCTTCCCACTAGAGAGAAGCTTTGCCTTGTAGTTGCTAGATGGCCAATCTAGCCTTCAAGTTACTCTCATACTCATAAACCTGGAAAATATTTTTTCATTTTAAGAAGGCATGCTTCTGCATCCTCTTCTTTTTCCCCATCAAAAGTAAGGGGCTTTATTTTCCTAAACTCCCCTTGTAACTCCACTTGATTCTTCCTTTTTTGTGTTATTGTATACATTCTATTTGAATCACCTTCACTTTTTGATTTCTCTAATTCTGTGTCCATGTTTTTCTTTTTCAATGCTTTAGGTTCTATGGTTCTATGACTAGACTTTTCAGTCAACTCTCTTATCATCCCTTCCTGTTCTTCAGTGGCCTTTAACATGCTTCCATTACTACTCTTGAGATGAACCAACTCTTGTTGTAGATTTATAGTAACATCCATGAAGTGAGAGGTTGGTGGGGTACTTCCATTTCCCAACTTGATATATATTTCTTCACTTACTATTATAGCTGGAGGGGGGTTCTTTGCCATTTAGTTGTAGCCTTCTTCACTTGATTACCTTTTATTCAAACATAACAAGTATTAGTTTTGCATAATTTAATCAATATTTCAATTATGCACATTTCTACTTATCACTGTGGTGGTTCCATCAAGCCCCATTTTGAACTTGGGTTCTGATAGCATGTGTCATATACCGAAGAAAACAAATAATTCTATGTTAAATTTCATAGGAATTGGCTCGCCAAAAACCTATTATTATTATTGTTTTGTTTTCCACTAGGTTGCCTCATAATTTCTTTTCATAAACTCCTTATATGATGCTACCATTGCAAGGCACTACTCTTCTCTTACAAAATGATTATTAATAACCTATGACTAAATTAGGAGTACCATCTGCCACACTCTATATCTCCCACTCATGTGCTTATAATTGGTATTTGAAACCCAAGCCTTTTCGAATCACTCGCACAATTATTTATGCTCTAGCTAGGATTTTGTTCCCTATCTCAACACCCAGGTACTTCCGCTTAGCTTACACCTGTGCTATTGAGGATTCATTTACCAACGAGGGTATCTGCACATAGTCAAATTACATGAGCTCGTTGATGAATCCACTTAACCCCTGGTTAGGCAAGGTATACGTGGTATTCACCCCGCCTTGGGAAATTTGTGATCAATGCAGTTTTGCCACGTTACCCTCCACCATGTGATGGCAAGTGATCACCTTAATTTTCATTGAACGATTATGATGAAGGAATTAAAATCTATGGGTGAGATCCAAAATCTCAAACCCTAACCCTTTTCTTTCATAACAGTTCCATTTATATTTTGTTTTCTTTCCCGTTGCTTGCTACCTGTGCCAGGGTTGCAACCATTTTTAGTAAGTGCTACTCAGCGTTTGGCACCTGGTCAAGTATACAGAGGGAAGGGAGACATATTTATCTCTTCAACAACTCTTTTGGTGGTTTTCAATCCTACAGGTAATTTACTTTCTGCGAGATTATTAAATACTGGTTTCTTTTGATTGTATATGGCAGTCTAGAATTTGGTCAATGACCCTACAACTATTTTATTTTCCTTTATTAGTGAATTTGTTCATGCCGAGAGTTTCTTCCTTCAAATATCTTTACTTTTGTTTACCCAATTTTCTTCTCCAGTAATTTGCCCTCTTTTAATCCCTCCTTTCCCCCTATTGTATGAGTTTTTCTATTTACCGCTCTTTAATTTGCACTAGATTTCATCGACGTTGTTAGGTGAGTTCCACAAAGTCACAAGGACTCAAATTTAGTGCGGATACCCAAAGTCAAAGTGCCGGTTTAGAGTACCCCTAAGGTAACACCTTATATACTCAGAATATGAATATATTGGGTTTGTTTAGAATGAAATTTTTATATATTTTCCTTTGCTACCATTGCTATCAACATTTCCACTTGACCTAAACAATTTCTCTTGTTGGTGCGCAACCGGGTACACGCAACGTCTGGGTGCCTACTAGGTACAAAAATATGGTTTCCTCTTTTTTTTTTTTTTGTTTGTTTGTTTGTTTATAGCACATCTAGACTTTTAGTCTATCAACATAATACTCACCATATTTTTTCTTCATGACTTATAGGGATGAAGGCTCTCTCCACGATGCTTTTGGTTTTTAATTTCCTTCGTGAAATCGAACTAAGGTCGCAATTTATAACCCTAAACTTGCTACTTCCTCCTGGTCGATTATACTCACATGACTGGAGCTATTTTTGACATGGTGACTCCTTGAAAGTTCACTTATCACCATTGTTATTGTAACATATTTCATTTACTATTTCGCTGAGGCAGATGTAGTGTTATCTAGCTATAATAGAGAACTTTTGTTGGGTTTTTCATTCCCTGTAGTGAAGGTATTATCATTGCATTTATGTTTTTTGTCATGTATTTATGAACTAGTTATGACTATTATCTTGGTCTTAGTACCTAGGGGTTCCTTGTAAATTTGCATTGAAGATCTTACACACATATAAGATGTTTGCTCCCACAAAGGTGCTTGATCTATAATATGTTCTCTCCTTTGGTTATTTTTTCTTTTGTTTTTAATTCAATCTTATAGCCCATATTAGGGCACATATTTTATTTCCCACAATATTCCTTTCTCCTTACAAGGTGGAATGGTTATTTCGTTTCTTGACCGTAAATGAAACATCATAATATTTAATACCACAGATTTTAAATGTTAGTGTTCAACTATGTCTAATTTTTAGTACCAGGGCTTTTAAATGTTACTGATCAGCTCTACGTTGAATCCCATGATGCCATTTCCCACTCAGAATTTAGGAAGGTTGAATTGTTAAAGACTTTTCTCACTTTTCCTTTGTACAATCTCATTGTTTTGTTAATTCTGAAAATTTCTTGGTATTATGTCCTATCAAGAGTATAGAATTGAATTTTTCCCGAATTATGGTTTTGTAGTATGGTTTGATGGTACAAAGTTATCAGTGAGTGGGTTAACTCTATAATAATCCAATTTATCCAGATACTAAAATTTCTCTATATATGTTTGGTTTTTATTTCTATTGCTACGCAGACATATTGACTTATAACGTTGATAATGGATTGATAATAGATTTGCATATAAGAAAGAAAAATGATTATATTCAGGAAAGACGGACCATGACATCAGAAAGAATATGGATTGGTCCATATAACAATTTTACCATAGCTACTTCCAAATTTATTTACCATATTCCTTTCCCAAACCTCCCATCAATCACTATCTGCGCACGTCAAAGTAACTCCATTGTTCATAAGTTTTTTAACTTGACCAGTTCTGGGTACACGAATTCGGTTGTGTGCTCCCAAGTTTTACCATTTCACAATCTCCTTCATTTGTGTGGAACTCTAACCTATTTATTCTTATTCTAACCATTATTACAAGCCTACATAGATATAAATCAAATTTTCCAGAATTTCTAATTTACCTCATGAGATCGTATATGTAAAACCAACCTGTAAGAATTTCATTACGATTTTACGCACATGTATAATCTTCTACAATACCCCTAACCATTATTACTGGCCTATGTACAAATATAAAACCTTTTCAGAATGATTAATTTATCTCATGAAATTGTGCATGTAAAATGCAACTTGTAATAATTTGACTACAATTTCACGCACATGTATATAATCACCCCCTAAGTATAAAATTAATTTCATTCCTTCCTATCATCCAGAGTCTTCTAATGACTATTCAAATCTAATCTTCATAATAATTCATATTTGAATCAACCAACTTAACAAAAATAATTTCCAATACCATTACATATATTCATTGACTATAATGGAAACATAATAATAGGAATTCTAACCAAAATCGTGACTAGGAGAACACTTGGGAATTTGCAGGTTTCCTCCCAACCTTGAACTGAAGCTTCTAGTCCCCCCGAGCTGAGATGTGCTTACCAGGGAATCAACATCCTTTTTTGATACCTTGATAATGTATTTTATACATTTTCTTCCATAGAGGATTTTTTCTTAGTGGTGTCCCAGTTTTCATGGATTTTCCGTCCCACTGACCTAGGATTTATTTTTTTCCCTTTAAAGCCCACTTTTATCTCCCGTGATGCTTTATTCCACTTGTACTTAGCATATTTCTCCAAATAAGTTATTTAATGGATCTTTCTCTCCTGTCACATTAAATATTATTATCATGGAAGATTTATTTTTCTTTTCTTGGCAAGAATCTCTTAACTCTGGTGCCTCATTCCCAAGTAATTCCATTTTTTTTAATTAATAAAATTTACTTATTACATCACCATAGCTTCATTGTTCACTTTCATTTCAAACTAATCATGCCCTTTCTGTCATTAAATCCCACATAACTCAGTGTAAATATAACAAGGCATTGTTATATAAATAGGGGAGTATTACATTTTTACTCATTACATTTCTTCCTCATAATAAATGCTGAATTATCTTTTTTTACTTTTGGTTACATTATATCTCTATATAAAGTTATATAAGATTATAGTGTAAATTAAGTTTTAATTTGCTAATTTCAATTATTATTTTACTATTTTTAAATGTAACATTATGTGACAACATCTCTCCCATACTGAGCTGTAGAGTGCCTCTTGGGGCAATCAATTTAGATTTAATTCAATTTAAAAAAAATTATTTTTATTATTAAAGTTATGAGACTTTCAAGAAAATTAAATTTAATCTTTATAGCAACTCTTACCAATTTAAATTAAAAATCTCTCTCTAAAGATGAGGATAAAAAATGTAAAATAAGGCATGTGATATAGTTACTTGTAGTTGAGGATTTTCTCTATTGGAATTTCTCCCTAAAGAGGCAAGTGGTGTTATGAAACCATCTCACAAAAAGATAGAAAAGATAGATCAACGCCTTAGAATTCAGCCTCTTCGAGGGGGCAACCTCCTTTATATTACACAAATGAATGATTCTTTGATGATTCAAATGACAAAACCTCATTTCTATATATAGGAGTCTAAAGAGTCACATTATAACCCAGCCGACCTAACAATAATAATATAAAGACACAAAAATAACAATAGAGGGATTCTATGGGGCACAATAATAACAATATGGGGACAATAGGGGCACAACAATATTAATGAAGGATACAACTACAATAGTAATGGGGTAATCACTAGTATTATATAAACCTAACATGCCCCTCTCCTTCAAAAAAGTGTTGTCCTCAACACTTGAGTAGTTCTGGATGCTTCTGTATAAAATTCTCATCCTCCCATGTGGAATCTTCAGGGAATAAGTTCTTCCACTTGATGAGATACTCCGAAATTGATCGATTTTGTAGCTTTCGAGTTTTTGTTTCTATGACTGCTTCCGATTCCAATATAATTTTTCCTTCCTCGTCAAGTTTTGGCAATATTGTTTGAACTGGGAGCTTGTTGCCTATAACCTTCTTTAAACATGAAACATGGAAAACTGGGTGCACTTGAGAAGCTGCAGGAAGCTCCAATTTGTATGCCATAGTACTAATCTTTTGCAACACCTTGTACGGACCATAATACTTTGGTGATAATTTATTATCCTTCTTAGCTTGCTTGAGGGATATTTGTTTATATGGTTGTAGTCGTAGGAATACCCAATCACCTACATCAAAACTTCTTTCGCTGTGATGTTGATCTTCCTGTTGTTTCATTCTATTCTGCTCCAACACGAGGTTATCCTTTAAGAGTTGGAGGACTTGTTGTTGATGCTCGATGTGATGTTCCACTGCTTGAACCTTAGAATTTTCTCTTAAACATGATGTGATAGATGGTGGCTGATATCCATAAAGTGCTATAAATGGGGTCAATTTTGTTGTTGTACGGAAGGAAGTGTTATACCACCATTCAGCCAGAGGCAACCATTTGACCCATTCTGTCTGTTTATTAGATACAAAGCAACGAAGATATCCTTGCAAACATTTGTTTATTATCTCAGTTTTCCCATTATATTGAGGATGATAAGATGAGCTATGAGCTAACTGAGTACCGAGACAAGAAAATAATTCTGTCCAAAAATTTCCAGTGAAAATGGGATCTCTGTCACTTACAATAATCTTTGGGTTTCTATGTAGCTTTTGAATTGTTTCCATAAATGCAGTAGAAACTGTATTAGCTTTAAATGGATGTGATAATGCACAAAAGTGTGCATACTTGGTAAGTCTGTCAACTATCACCATGATGACACTCTTTCCCTCAGGCTTGGGTAAGCCTGTGATAAAATCCATTGAAACCTCCTCCCAACGTTAGCTTGGAATGGATAAAGGTTGTAATAGACCTGGGGTCTTAATTGCTTCAACTTTATTTTGTTGGCAAACCAAACACTCCGACACAAAATTTTGAATATCTGATTCAAAGCCATCCCAAAAAAATTCCTTCTTAACCCTGTGGTAAGTTTTTAAAAATCCTGAGTGCCCTTCTAAGGGAGAAGTGTGCAATTCCATAAGAATCTTTTGTTTGAGTTGGGAATTCTTATAGAGGTATAAGCAATATTTATACCATAATGAATCATTTTGCCAGCTAAATGTATAAGATGTACTAGAATCTTGTTGTAACTTTCGAATAAGTGCCCACACTTCTTCATCATTCTTCCATTCCTCCCTTGCTTCGTTTATCCATTCTAGTTGGATAATAGAAATGACGCACAACAATGCTTCCACATCCTCATCCTTTCTTGAGAGTGCATTTGCCACCACATTTTGCTTCCCTTTTTTGTAGATGATTTCAAAGTCATAACCCAACATCTTTGTGACCCACTTTTGTTGCTCTTCACAGGATAATCTTTGTTCTAAAAAGTATTTAAGGCTATCATGATCCGTTTTAGATAAAATAGCACACACTAAAATATATTCTATTATTGTGCATCAAGGAAATTACACACATATTTATACAAGTAGAAGTCTCAAGATAGGAATTCTATCTTAGACGTACAGTAGTGTGGTTGAGAGATTCTCTCAACCACACACTAAACTAGGAGAAACTAAATTCTTATTATGTAGGAACAAACTCCTCAAATGGAGAATTACAACCATAGAAAAGTAGGAATTAATTATTTCTAACTCCCCCCCTTAATGACTACTTGTCATGATAGTCAAATCCACCACCATCAGGTGAATTGCATGTACAGAACCTCCAAAACACAATCTGCCACAACTTCTCCGATCTGCCTCCTCTTTAATCGTCAAATGAAGCCAATTCCCTTCTACTCAGAAAACTAAAAAATCATCTGAGTTCGAGGCAGGTGTTTTGCAGTCCACCTGCTAAATTGAGCACAAAGCTCTCGTGTACACGTGGCCACAAAGGCACCTCAAGCCACAAAGGCGATCATGCCACAAAGGCAAGCTGGTCACAAAAGCACTTCAACCACAAAGATTCTATAGATGGTTTCTGGCTCACCACCAAACTTCACTTTACAGTGACAAAAGATGGTTTCAGGCTATCCATAAACCATTACAAAGTGGTTTTAAGATCACCACGAACTTTTAGATGCCTTTAAAAAATCTTACATTTCATTCCACATTTTGGAGTTTCTGGGTACATACAATGACCATTACAACAACTGGACTTGTTTATAACATGCTAGGGAGTCTATTCCACAAACCACACTAACTCAAACAAACATCTGTTTTGCTGTCCACCATAAACGTTGTTGCTGCTCCTTTTCATAGTTCACATCTTGGGCATCTTTGTCAAATAAATTCTTGGAACTCCATGTTTAACCTGTCATTTGTTAGAGTCGCGAATTCTAACAAAATAACTTTACCTACATTGAGTTAGCTAGGATCAATAAGGCTCAATAACTTTAAACATGATTCCAAGAAACTAAATAAATGATAAATTCTTCAGGTTTAATTTCTCTATCTCTATAGTCTGATAAATTCTGAAGCCCAAGTGCAACATTGAACACCATTCCAGCTCTAAGGACTTTGTCATTCCTCGCATTCAAGGTCAATCCGAATTCCCGAATTTCTCCGATCCCTATTCCTGCAAATTTTGTCAAATGTGGAAGAAACTCTGGTCCATCTCTCTGAACAACTTCCACCACGGCCTTATAAGCAGCGCTCGCATTAATCACCGCTTCCATAGATTGACCTCAGATGGCTGCCCATTGGTCACTGCGGGCTTGGGCAGTGGCTCGCTTAACAGAGGAGCCGAATGAGAAATTAGCACTGGCTTAGGGTTTTCCAAATTCCAATCTTCATCTTCATTCTGAGGGTTTTCCAGATCCTGATCATCTGATGCAAATTTATTTACATTGCCTTTATCTTCATCGTTGCTTTCTTCAGATTTGTTCGTTGGCGAACACTTAAAATTGTGCTGGACTGAATCTTGAAATATATTTGCCAGTGAAGGGCCCTTGTCACGCTGGGACGAAAATCGTTTCAGCTGGCCCAGGCTGGGAACCCCAGCCTCCAGGGCAAATTCAGAATCCGATACAGTCTGCTCAGGCTTCTTCTCGCGGGAAATGGAGAAAAATTTCTTCAGCTACAACACCTTGATGCCATGTGGAGAAGAAGGCTCTGATTTAATCTCCTTAGTCTGCAACACAGACCAATCCCGCTCCCGATCCCTGCTGCGATCCTTCGCTTTGATCTTTGCCTTGCACATTTGCTTCTTCAACTTCACTTGCCCAATGCAAGAAACCTTGGGAGACGTCGGCTCCTGGGATTCGAACCTGCTATCTCTCTTCTTCTCCCGGGCTTCTTTAGGGATTATAGATATCATTGGCCCGGAATAGCCCCGCCCAGTAAAACTGCGCCGGTTAGCCCTGGCAGAGATATCAAGAGGCCGGGCGATTATTCTACCAGATATATACAAACCCTCCTCTGTCGATGAAATATTCTCTCAGCTCAGAGTTTCCTCCAAAATCTTTCTCCATGACCCAGGATCAAGATCATCCACTGATATGTCTTCCATATCCCCGAACTCATCCCATTCCTCTGAGTCCTCCTTTATAACACCTGATTCCAACGAGCTGTCACCTTCGGCCCCTAATTCTCCCTGGGCACCTTCTTTCACTTGCTCGTCTTCTAAAAACAAAATAAGCTGGCGCCTGGATGCAAGAATTGGGGTAATGGTCAACATAAACATACACAATATCTTTAGAAACCTTGAACAACTCAGAGGGCCCATATCTGTCATAACACAATTCGTAATCTTCAATTGGGAATTTCTTTTCTTAAATATCAAACAACCCCCGAATTTCTGATTGCTCTCAGATACCCCGTGCCCGTCTAATTCAGGATCAGATAACATGCCATCTTTACCAGCATTCTCTAAAAACGTAATTGAACCTGCCAGGTTACGGTTCATTTAACAGGTTCGACTTCCATTGGGCTACTGCCTAAGGATCTTATATCAATTCTGAATCGACTCTTTCGAACGCTCTCTTTCTTTGAATTTCAGCGGGCGATCGACAAAGATTTTCATGAATTCAATAAGATAACATGAAATGAAAATGCATCCCAACTGTCTAACAGAAATGCTTGACACCAGGAATAAAAGCTGACGTTGTGAAGGCAAGAAACCAAGTGACGATCTTAGAGTCGGGTCAATTCAACAATGCTAGTCCCGACTCCCAACACCATGGGACAACTTTCGGTCAAAGGAGGTCTCGGTAGCCTGCTCCCTCAGATCCAGAACCTCACTAGTCGCCAAACTCTTTTGAGAAGCAACCACGTCACAAAAAAATTAACAGTGCCCAGATGCCCGATCCAACAACTACTCGACGACCACCACGAACGCGCACAATCGGTCCACACCACAACAGGTCCACAGGGCTTTCACCACGATGAGATCCATGACCTTTATCAACAGACTCACAGATATGCAGACTCATAGATCTTCCACCGGTCGCCCTCAGCGTTGATCGACCTCACCAGCACGCAACATAAACAAACTACCTCCATAGGTCCACCAACAGGCTAGCACGCCATTGATTCGCTACAGTCTCACAGTATCCACCTCCATGCTGCATAATCGATGATGGACAAACTCAAAAATTAAAAAAAATACTCTTTTATTTCCTCAGCCCAGGATGGGCCAAGCCCACGAGGGGCCAGCCCTCAAAGCTCTGATACCAAGATAAAATATCACACACTCAAATATATTCTATTATTGTGCATCAAGGAAATTACACACATATTTATACAAGCAGAAGTATCAAGATAGGAATTCTATCTTAGACATACAGTAGTGTGGTTGAGAGATTCTCTCAACCACACACTAAACTAGGAGAAACTAAATTCCTATTATGTAGGAACAAACTCCTCAAATGGATAATTACAACCATAGACAAGTAGGAATTAATTATTTCTAACTGTTTTTACCTTGAAGTGTCTTCCCATTAGGTAGGGTCACCATTTCTTAAGTGCATGTAGTATTGCCAACATTTCTTTCTCATAAATAGCTTTGTGTAAAATCTTTCCCTTGATTGGATGACTTTCAAAAGCAATGGGTCTTTCATCTTACATTAAAACAACACCAATTCCATTTCTTTAAGCATCACATTCCACAATAAAAGTTTTTGTGAAGTTTGGTGTAGCTAAGACCTCTGCTTGGCACATTGCCTCTTTAAGATGTTCGAAGGTCTTTGTTGCTTCTGGAGTCCATGAAAATGCATATTTCTTCAATAATGTTGTTAGAGGTGCTGCTATTCTCCCATAATTCTTAACAAACTTGCGATAATACCCTGTCAACCCAAGAAATCCTCACAGATGCTTTATGGATGTGGGGATTTTCCATTCCTTAATGGCATTAATTTTGCTAGGGTCTACCTTAACTCCTTCATGAAATACAATATGACCAAGATATTCCACCTCTTGTACTCCAAAGAAACATTTGGATCTTTTTGCACATAATTGTTTCTCCTCCAATAGTTGTAGCACCCTGTCAACATGCTCAACATGATCCTTCCAAGACTTGCTGTAGATTAGTATATCATAAAAAATACTAACACAAATTTTCTAAGGAAGGGTTTGAAAATAGAATTCATCAAACCTTGAAATGTAGAAGGTGCATTGGTAAGGCCAAAAGGCATGACCAAAAATTCATAATGACCCTCATGAGTTCTAAATGTTGTTTTTGGAATGTCTTTAGTTTTCATTCTGATTTGATGATATCCTGAAAGAAGATCCAACTTGGTGAAGTAAATTGATCCATGCAATTCATCCAGTAATTCATCAATGATAGGAATGGGAAAATTATCTTTAATAGTGAGCTTGTTGAGCTCCCTATAATCCAGACACATGAGCCATAATCCATCATTCTTGTGCACCAATACTACTAGAGTAGAGAAAGAACTTTGACTAGGTTGAATTATACCAGCCTCTAGCATTTCTGTAACCATACGTTCAATTTCACTCTTTTGGGCATAGGGATATCCGTACAGCCTGATGTTTAGAGGAACACTTCCTGGAATCAGATGAATAGCATGATCATGATCACGAATAGGTGGGAGACCTTTGGGAGTCTCAAATACCTTGGAATGATTGTCCAAGACTTTTTGGAGATCTGGAAAAATAGATGATTTCGATGTGGAAACATCTAGCGAACATAATTGTGCAATTACACCTCTTTGTTCCTTTTTTAGAAGCTTTTTCATACCGTTAGAACTGATTATCTTTCCCAGTTTCCCTGCAATACCCCTTAATTCAACTTCCTTTCCTTCCACAAAAGATTTAATGAAAAGTTCTTGAAAATTAAAAGCTATTGTACCCAAGGATTGTAACCGTTGGATCCTAGTACAACATCAGCACCTCCCATTGGAATGGAAAGCATTGGGTTAGTCAATACATATTCTCCCATGGATAGCTTGATATTATGGCACTTTTCAGAGCAATTGATTGTTCCTCCATTTGCAACCATCACTTGACACTTTGGTGCTGGATATAGGAAGCAATTCAATTCTTTTGCTACCTTACAATGAATAAAATTGTGGGTACTTCCTGAATCAATCAACACTATTACTTTTTTCTTTTTGATTTGTCCTTCTATCTTGATGGTTTGAGGAGTGGAAATTCCAGCCAATGCATTGCAAGATATGGTCGGATTCATTTCTTCTTTATCTAGGCTTTGTTCCTGGAGTATATCATCTTCTTTTGACCTTTCTTGCTACTTTTCTTCTTCCTCTTCACAATCTATGTAGAATAATTTCTTCTCAGCACACTTATGACCTTTAGTGTATTTGCTATCACAACTGTAAAAAAGCCCTTTTGCTCTTTTTTCTTCCAATTGTTGTGGTGTCAACCTTATAGGTTGTGGAAGACTAGGGGCAACAACACTTCCATCTTTATAGTTGTGAATGGTATGCTTTTTGGTTGCCATAATTTTTCTTTCCATTTTTCTTTCTATCCTGAATGCCTTCTGTAATGAATCGGGTTCCCAAAGGTGAACAACATGTTGGATATTATCCTTTAAAGTCCCTATGAATACATCAATCCTATGCTCCTCTGGAATATTTTTTACCCTTATGTTCAATTTTTGGAACTCTTCAATGTGCTCCATTATTGAACCATTTTGTTTGAGACTTATCAATTGACTAAAAATAGTGTTGCTTTTTGTATCCTCATAATGTGTTATCAATTCTTCCATAAAAATTTCCCAAGTGATAATTTGTTTACGAGAGCAAAGCCATTGATACCATACAAACTGATTTGGTTCCAAATATAAAGTTGCAATACGTACCTTTTGTGTGTTTTTCACATTATTGAGATCGAAAAATTGCTCCATCTGTAATATCCATGTTGTGGGATCATTGCCATCAAACTTCCTCATATCGATTTTTGGAATATGGTGGGTCTTCGATCCAACATTAGAGTCTATGGAATCATGATTAAAATTTCTTTTGTTCTCATCATGAGTTTCCTTTACTACCCTTTCACCATTAGTAATTATTTCTTGTAGAAAATTTGTCAAATCTGTCTTCAAATCTATCTTTAGATCGTCAATCTTAACTTCTATGCCCTTTATTTTAAATTCCACGCCATTTATCTTAGCTTCTGTTGGCTTTTGTGAAAGTGAAATTTGTTGTATTTGGTCTTGTAATTTTGATATATCATGTAGCATTTCTTCCTCTTCTTCATGAGCCATGCTAGAGCTTTCAGGTTGCTTACTAGGTGTTTGCATTTTCTTTCCTCGGGGCATCAGTTACTGATAATAATGCTCTACTATGCCCTTTGAATTCCTTCAAAATAATTTTTCAAACCAAGCTTAAGAAAAAATTTATAAAATCTACACACCATTTTTCACTTTGTAGGAGCTCGATATTGCCTCTGATGTATCTCTATAATTTCGGATCATCCAGTTCTAAAATTGCGATCTACAGTAGTCCTCTGTGTCCTCTTTCCAATGCCACTAGTCTAATCCCAATTGGATTCTCCAAGGAAGGGTTATGCCAAATCTTCCACAGTGACTTGATTATAGACTAGTTCATTAGAGTGAATTTGTACGACGTGCCACGTATCCCTGTTTCGAAATTTGGCTCTAAAAAATGTATACAATAAACTACAGTCTGTCCTCTTTTTGTACCTTCTTACAAAATTTCAATCCGATGCTCAGAGAGAAAGTTATGACGATTTTCCTCAGGTCACCTGTTTGGAATGTAATTCAGGAGTCTGCAAAAATACTAACTTCCTCAGATCATATCTCCGCAAATATAACACAAAAAGCTCTGAAATTCGGACCCAAGGTTCAGTGCGATTTTGTCTCAAATGGGTTTTATTTTTCGCTTTTGAAATGTCACGGAAAAATATTATAGCGAAAATGCTACGATGACCTATTTGGAGCAGCGGAACCCAAAAATCCAAAGCTCTGATACCAAATGTTATGAAACCAACTCACAAAAAGATAGAAAAGATAGATCAACGCCTTAGAATTCAGCCTCTTCGAGGGGGCAACCTCCTTTACATTACACAAATGAATGATTCTTTGATGATTCAAATGACAAAACCTCTTTTCTACATATAGGAGTTACAATATAACCCAACTGACCTAACAATAATAATATAAAGGCACAAAAATAACAATAGAGAGATTCTATGGGACATAGTAATAACAATATGGGGACAATAGGGGCACAACAATATTAATAAGGGATACAACTACAATAGTAATGGGGTAATCACTAGTATTATAGGGACCTAATAAGTGGACCTTTTCTCTAGTAATAAAGATATAACATTTTGATGCTATTTTGGTTCTTTATTTGCTACTGTACTAGTTTAAATTTAACTCTTTTTAATAATAAATATGAGTTAAATAATACAAATTAAATTTTCATAAGATATTCACTAAAATTCATGTTTTTCACATTTCTCCTAGTTAATATGACATCATGTTCACAATGATAAGGACATGTCTATTTTAAATAATCTAGTTACAAATACATAATAATAGATATTTACTTTACATAATCTAAATAAGAAACAAAAATACATCACCAAGTCTATTTGAAACTCAAACAAATGCTTCTTAATCACCATCACCAATGCGATGCACTTAGTATGTTATGCTCACACCGGTGCTACCATATTTACCCAACGCACAGCGTAAATAATATTTAAAAATATAACAATATTTCGGCACATTCAATAACGTGAATGTTACATCCCAATGCGAAAATGTTATATGTTTGCACTAATGCATAAGTGTGAAACACTACTATGAGAATTTGTTATATACCTAGGGGGGATAATATGGGGTACCAAGGGAGGTACCCAAGGTAATAATGTAATCATGGGATGGGCCATAGTAATAAATAAGGTGGTTAACCCATATCATGTAAGGGACCACAAGTAGTTAGTAATAATGTAATGGGCCCATGGTATTAGTTGATGGTATGAGGGAACCACGATAATGACCCATGGTATTGTATGTATGAGGCCTATATAGAGGCTAGAGACTCCACGTCAAGGAAATGTCAAAGATTATTGTATGAATAGGCATATGGCTTGTGGAATGCTCTCCTTCCTTAAGGAGTGAATGTATGGTGTTACCCTACCTTAAAGGTTTGGTCAATAAAGAATCATTTCATATTATTTCTGGGTTTATTTATATTGTTTTGTATTCTCATATCAGATCTATAATATTTCTGGGTTAGATCTATAACAAGTGGTATCAGAGCACTTTCTTGGGCAAAATTGAAGAATTTTTTATTTTTTATTTTTATTTTTGATTTTTGATTTTTATTTTTTTCGCAGGATTTCGGGGGCGGCGAGTTTGCATATCATATCTATATGTTTTGGTGCAAGATATGCAAAATATAATTGCAGATCTGGATTATTTGTGAAAAAATAGCCGATTTAAAAAAACATCGGTTGAATCGGAGTCCGGATGAAGGAGATATTGCTGATCTAAAAATCAGTGGGATTTGTAGACAATTTTTCAGGGAAGCGAGTTTGTGGCACAGATCTGGACATCTTGGTGCAAGATATGCAAAATATAATTGTAGATCTGGATTCTATGTGAAAAAATAGCCAATTTCAAAAAACAAAGTGTTCGAATCGGAGTTTGGATGAGGGAGATATAGCTGATTTAAAATCAGCTCTTTTTGTAGAAATTTTGGTGACGGCGGGAGAGTTGCAGCATAGATCTGAAATTTCAGTGTCTGGATCAAGATTTCTATCACATGGGAAGATACATAATGGTTGTTCCATTTTCGAAAATAGGTCATAATAGGGATTCTGAGCAATATTGACTAAACTGTGACAATTTCAAATTTTCGCCAAGTAAGTGAATTTTTTCCAAACCTTCATGGCTTCTAGCAAGGAATTTTTTACAGGGAATGATAAGGGTCCTACTATTGAAGAATACATAAATGAATACAAGAGGTTATTTAGACACAATTGGAAATGGGTGGCACTGGCTAATTTTGAAGATGAGGCAGCCACATGGTGGGGATTACTTAACCAAAAGAAGTGTTTCAACCTGCCCGATGAAGAATTTGAAAAATTACTTTTAGACAGATGGTCTCATGCCAGAAAACAAGATAAGGAGAAACATGTGGGGCTATTTCATACTGGTATATCCTTATTGCAGGTTCATGGATTGATTCAGAAAGAGAAGATCATTGTTTCTATAAATCCTAGTTGCAAGCATAATTTCATCAATGTTAATTTGGTAAGTTCCAGCAAAACAAATTGAAAATACACAGGTTGATGATGAGGATGTTCAAATTTATAAGGATTTGAAGCTTTCTATGGATAAGTATGTGTTGCATGGTGATTTTTATACTTCAGAGATGGATAATATGGATGTTGTTTTGGGATATCCTTGGATGGAATCTGCGGGTACTATCAATATTAATGTGCAAAAGAAATTCCTGAAGCTCTGGTATAAAAAGAAGAAAATTACATTACAGGATATTTCCATCAATAAACAGGTAGAGTCCACGAACGTTGAAGCAGAAGATGTTCCAGGGACTGACATATCAGATGATGAGCCTTTGATGATCGACAATCAAACACAAACAGAGGCTGAAGCAGACAAGGTTACAGGTACCTCAGATGAGGGCTCAGTGGTTGAAGTCATATTGGAAAAGAAGACACCACAACAGGCACCACAGCAGGGTGAATTAAAGAAAAAGACACCGTGGGTTAAAACTTCAACATATCATCACCCACATCACCCCGCAAGAAAACAACCAACAAGATGACAACCAATTAGCCACAAGGACAACAACCCCCGTATGAAGGATAGCGAGGAGCGAAGATCCACCTACTAAATATCAACACAGAAGAGTTGCTATGGTAAACTTCCATCTCAAGCGAGCGAGGCACCAGCAAGATCGAGGGTTCACCTTTCTCTTGGATGGCTAGATGCACGTGCATAGTACCAGTGGACTACTCTTTTGAGTAGATCTTATTATTTGTGTTCTTCCCATGTTTCGGGGACGAAACATGCTAAGGGGGGTGGAATGTTATATACCTAGGGGGATAATATGGGGTACCAAGGGAAGTACCCAAGGTAATAATGTAATAATGGGATGGGCCATAGTAATAAATAAGGTGGTTAACCCATATCATGTAAGGGACCACAAGTAGTTAGTAATAATGTAATGGGCCCATGGTATTAGTTGATGGTATGAGAGAACCATGGTAATGACCCATGGTATTGTATATATGAGGCCTATATAGAGGCTAGAGACTGCACGTCAAGGAAATGTCAAGGATTATTGTATGAACAGGCATATGGCTTGTGGAGTGCTCTCCTTCCTTAAGGAGTGAATGTATGGTGTTACCCTACCTTAAGGGTTTGGTCAATAAAGAATCATTTCATATTATTTCTGGGTTTATTTGCATTTTTTTATATTCTCATATCAGATCTATAATATTTCTGGGTTAGATCTATAACAGAATTTAAATTTGTGAACCAACAATGATGCATCATATGTATGTGTGCACCATTTTCAGTGTAGTTGTGTTGATAGCACACCAAAGCTGGTGCATGACTGTGTTTTTGACACACCAATGAATTATTTTTTGTTTTAATTGAAAGTTATGTTTCCATATTAATAAATACATTTTTCATTTAATAAAAAAAATTGTATTTTATGTATGAGGCTGATGTATTTTATATGCCAATCATGTAGTAAAGATGTTAGTTGTAGTCTTCCACCTTGATAAGGTTAGTTTTGTGACACTTAGAGAGGATGATTTTGATGTAGTGATATAATATTATGCATGTCAAACTTATGTACATGTGTATATGCCATAGACCTGGTTTTGGGTCACCTAGTTGTTGTGTGCTTATAATAATATCCATGGTTGTGTGTATAAGACTAATTTTTGTTAAGAGCATATTATAGATGTTTTCTCTTTTGGTATCCTAGTTTGGAAATAGGTGTATGACATGGATGGTGATCCAACATTGAGACACATAGATCCATGGATGATCATGGTTATGTGGAACATATGGTTAAGTATGATTTAATGATGATACATGATTTGTACGATTATATATGCTTAATATTATGCCAAGCAGGATTGGGCAAGGGACCTGGTTATTTGCAAACAAGGATTCTCAAATTATAAGTGAATGTGGAAGTCATGATATATGATTTGTATGATTATATATGCTTAATTTTGTATTAAGAAGGATGTGATAAGGGACATGGTTGTTTTCATTTGACAAAGATGTTCAAATTATAAATGATTGTGGAAGTCAATTCTTCAAAACAAACATTACTACAGAAGTCAGGCACAATTCTTGGTCTTAGAACTAGACCTTATCAATGAACCATCAGATGGGTATGAACTCACAATCAATACCATAAGGTAAAGTGTAGAGTTTCAAAGCAGAGTAAATGAGAAGCGATGGAAATTAGGGCTCGGAGTCCTAAATCCATGAAAGATAAAGACGTGGAGTCTTGGATCTATAATAAAAGGATTAGGGTGCAGAGTCCTAAATCCATGAAAGATAAAGACATGGAGTCTTGGATATATAATAAAAGGATTGGGATGTAAAGTCCTAAATATTTAAAAGATCAAGGTGTGGAATCTTGGATCCTTGGAGTAAATTGGGGCACAATGTCCTTAATATACTAAGGCACAAAGATGAATGCAATAGGGATGGGGAACCCCTATTCTATGGAAGAAAAATACCACTCATGGGAATCTCAAGGATTAATTTCGATATTAAAATGTCATGTCTGACAATTTTGGAGTGACTTTCTCGAAATAGAAAATCATGTCTAGCATCTCATGTATGACTTTCTAAAAAATAATAAATCACCTCCAATGAAAGGGTAATCAAGTATAGTTGAAGGAAAATCACTTAATTTATCATTAATTAATCCTATTATTCAATATCGACTTAATCCTCAATATTATTAATATTACTATTATCTTTTATGAGACTATGATATTATTATTAAAAGGGAATTACAAGTCACTTTTGTTGTGTGTAGAGCATGATTGTTCAGAGGTCTTTGTTTCAGCTGGATGTATACCCCAGGAAGTTTGTACACCCCTCCACGCGGGGGGGTGCAGGGGGCACTTGTCATGGAGCGTGCAAGGTGCATGAGATTGCATGCAGGATTGCCTTTACAGTTTTGGGCAGATGCTGTAGATACTGCTGTTTATCTAATAAACAAAGGGCCTTCAAGTTCCTTGGATGGTGGTGTTCCAGAGGAAGCATGGACATGTAAAAAGGTAAACTACTCTTTTTTAAAGCCTTTTGGTTGTGAGGCCTTTGTCCATATTGATAAAGAAAATAGAACAAAGCTTGAGGCAAAGTCAAAGAAATGTACCTTTATTGGATATGGTGTTAATGATTTTGGTTATCGCTTATATGATTACGAAAATCACAAAATCATTAGGAGCAGAGATGTAATATTCAATGAAAAGGTCTTGTATAAGAATCAGTTGCAGGAAAAGAAACAGGAAAAAGAAAACAAGGAATATGCAGTTCTTGATGAAATCACTGAAAAGGTAAAGGTGCCTGAAAATAATAATAATCAACAACAGGAACCACCACAACAACAACATGCACCCCAAACACCTGAAAGTGGTGTTAGAAGATCTACCAGGATAAGTAGACCCCCTGAACGATACTCTCCTTCATTATATTATTTATTGTTGACTGATTCCGGTGAACACGAATGTTATGAAGAAGCAATGTAGGTTGAAAGCAGGAAGAAGTGGGAGGTAGCCATGGAAGAAGAGATGGACTCCTTAATGCATAACCAGACTTGGGATTTAGTCAGGTTGCTTGCAGGAAAAACTACATTGAAGAATAAATGGGTTTACAGGCTGAAGGAAGAAGATGGAGGAAAACAGAGGTACAAAGCTAGACTTGTGGTGAAGGGGTTTGCACAAAAGAAAGGTATTGATTTTGATGAAATATTTTCTCCTGTTGCTAAAATGACTTCAATCAGAACCATTTAAAGTCTTGTAGCAGCTGAAGATTTGCATCTTGAGCAGTTAGATGTAAAGACAACCTTTCTCCATGGGGATTTGGAGGAAGAGATATATATGCTGCGGCCACAAGGATATGAGGTGAAAGGGAAGGAGAAACTAGTGTGCAGGTTGAAGAAGAGCTTGTATGGCTTAAAACAGGCTCCAAGGCAGTGGTATCTAAAATTTGACAAGTTTATGTCTGAACAAGGTTATACTAGATGTCACTCTGATCATTGTGTTTATTTGAAAAAGCAAAATGATGGCAGCTATATTATATTGTTATTGTATGTAGATGACATGCTTGTTGCAGGATCTAACATGCGGGAAATAAATGTACTCAAAAGAAAATTGGCAAATTCATTTGCAATGAAGGATTTGGGAGTTGCAAAACAAATCCTTGGTATGAGAATCACTAGAGACAGGACAAATCGCAAATTAACATTGTCTCAGAATGAGTACATACAAAAGGTGTTGAAAAGATTTAATATGCACAATGCAAAACCAGTTAGTACATCTTTTGCTAGCCATTTCAAACTTAGTAAGGAAATGTGCCCAAAGACCCAAGAAGACATGGATTATATGTCTAAAGTTCCATATGCATCAGCAGTTGGAAGCTTAATGTATGCAATGGTCTGCACAAGGCCTGATATTGCACATGCAATGGGAGTTGTAAGCAGGTACATGAACAATCCAGGAAAGGAACATTGGATGGCAGTGAAATGGATTCTCAGATATTTGAAAGGTACCACAAATCAAGCATTATGCTTTGGTGGTGCAAACATTTCTCTACAGGGATATGTTGATGCAGATATGGTAGGTGACAGGGATAACAGGAGGAGCACTACAAGATATGTATTTACTGTTGGTGGAATAGCTGTCAGTTGGATTTCAAAAATCCAAAGTGTTGTTGCACTTTCAACAACAGAAGCAGAGTATGTTGCTGCTACAGAGGCTAGTAAAGAAATGATTTGGTTACAAAGGTTTATGGGTGAATTGGGTAAGGAGCATGATATGGGCACGTTATACAGTGATAGCCAAAGTGCCATTCATCTTGCAAAGAACTCAGCATTTCATTCTAGGACTAAACACATACAGCTCAAGTACCATTTCATACGATCAGTGTTGGAAGATGGAGAGTTGAAGCTGGAAAAGATACACACTAGCCAGAATCCTGCAGATATGCTAACAAAAGTTGTAACCAGGGAGAAACTGAGAATATGCTCAGTTTCAATTGGTCTTCAAGGATGACGATGAAGATGAGAAACAACTAGGTCCAAAGAGGAGTCATTGTCCAGCAAATGAAGCAGTGGTGGAGTTTCTACAATCATTCTCCAAGTGGGAGATTGTTTTGTGTGGAGCATGATTGTTCAGAGGTCTTTGTTTCAACTGGATGTATACCCCAGGAAGTTTGTACACCCCTCCACGCGGGGGGGACTTGTCCCCCCCGCGGGGGTCCGGGGGGGCCGATCCCCCCCGGCTGGGGGGTCTGGGGGCCAACGGTCCCCCGGCGGGGGCTCGGGGGCAGCGCCCCCGAAGCTAAAAACAAATGTAAAATTGCCTTGTAAAAGTATAGTAATTTCTAGTCAATCTGGGCCGTTCATTAGGCAGATGATCTGACGGTAGAACTTATGTTTAGTTTATGGTTTTTTGCCCTAGAAGGCAACCCGCTCTCTTTGTATGAGGGCATTGTATTTGAGGCTGAGATATAGATGTGTATTCGGTGAGCGAGAAACTGAGAGGTGAGACTGTGAGAGAAAACATAGGATATTACAGCGGATTTGCTGTAGGTTGTGTTTCTTTATTTTGCTGGATAATAGAAAGGAAGGACTGGATGTTCGGGGTGGACGTAGCCCAAACTGGGTGAACCACGTATATCTGTGTCTCTCTTGTTTTATGCGTTCTCTGTGTTTATATTTCTGCAATATTTTATGTGTTCCATTGCTCTGTAATATATAATTTTCTAACAACTTTCATCTCCTCAATCACTTCACACCTCTCTCCTTGATGACTCTCATGGATCTATGTAACTCTCTCTTTCTCTCTTTTAATAATACATTACACACTCTTTTATGCACTCATAAAAGAATGCCATATTTATCTTACACTCATTAAAGACATGTCATAAACGATTCCTCTTAAGCTCTCTTTAATGCATATGTTATGTTGTACCTCTGAGATAGTAGTAGGTCAAATTACCAATGCCAGAGCATCTAAAATAATTTTTTTGGGGGTTTTTGGTTTAAGTTTTTGAAAGACCAATGAAAGAACACAGATGTAGAATTGAAGTATTTAATCCTTTGGGGTATATTAATACTTCAGCAAAGGGCTGCTATGAAGCATTACATAGTGATATAGATAAAAAATAGTGGTGAATAGAAGACAACAAAAAAATATGATTCTCAGAGTTTCCAGACTGTAAAACAGAACAATCATAAGTTGGAAAACCTTTTGAACTACGTTCTAAAGATTCAAGGCAATATACTTAATGCTTACATAAGATGTTGATGATTTATTGATTAGAGGGGATTAGCTATACAAATAGTTGCATTAATCCAATCTCTTAATAGATGATCAATTGAAACTCTAATTGTTCCTACCTAGATATCTTTGCAAGTCATAAGCATATGAAGAAATACAAAATGATTGAAAAAATGGAAAAACTTACACGATAATACAAACTGTACAAGACGACATTTAGAATCCTTTGCTTTGTATTAAGGTTCCAGAAAGATCGATTACATCAAGTGTCTGCAAAAGCTTCCTTCAAAGGTGGTTTCCAGGTTCAAAGTAGCATTAACATTCAAAGACTTTACAAGTAGTGAGTTATGAATTTTGAACTCCGAACCCATAACATCTCAAGAAGAAAGTTATTTATACAATAATAAAACTACAAATATCTTAAAATTGTTTAAGATTTATTCAAGGAAAGGAAAAGATCTTCATGGCAAGAAGACAGGGGAAACTATTGAACTGCTTCTTGCTGTCCCCTTTTATTCAGGCTGTGCTGGCTCCATTTGTATGATATTTTGCCCCTTTATGTTGATATATTGTTTGAATCCTTTACCCTGGAAGATTTGCTTCATTTAGCCTTTTAATGATATGTTTAAACTCTGTGAATCTCTTTTAACCCTGCTGAGTAGACTTGATTGTGCATTTCAGGTTTTACTATGTTTTTCAACAGTAAATATTCATATTTAGTCTTCAAACTGTTTCACAGGATTTTGTTTATAAGCCTGAAACAACAGTCTTCTTACCTGCAAAACACATAACTCATTAAGAAAAATATGGCGACAGAGGAGGTTGTGATAGCTCTGCTGAGCTTGAAACGTTATCGGAAGAAGTCTGGGGCATATCAGAGGCTAAATGATGGCTTAAATGGGTCGCAGAGGCATTATTGGGTTGTGCTGTGTTAAAACAGGTAAATAAAGCAAATGTTGATGTTTGTTTAAATGGAGAAAAACAATCTTGATTTTGAAATATCGGGCGAAAAAATGAACAGTGGCAGAAAGAGTATGAAGATATTCATAATGGCAAGAATGGCTTAATCATGTTTAAAACAATGATTAGCTTATGTTTAAATCAAAAACCGATTTAACACAGAAAATCATTGCAAAACAATACATGGCGGATTTGAAATTTAATGGAATCGGGCAGATAAAGATATCAGGTCCGAGGTTAATCGCATATCGCTATCAGAATGGTGGAGAGTAATGGTTTTGGTCGGGGCTTGTGACAATAGGTGGATGCGATGTAGCGGTAAACTGGAATATATACATCGTTGGGTCTGTGGCTTATCGCACATCACATTTCTCAATGGTGAATGGTTATGTGTTATAAGCGGGATTTTGCGATGGGAACAGACGCGATATGGGAATAAAATGTGATATATATAGCGCCGGGTCCGGGGCTATGACATATTGCATATCACAATCAAGGAAAGGGGCATTCATATGAAAGGTTGCGATCCTTCAACATTTGCGATGCGATATTTATATAATACATAGTTTTATTATAAAACTATGGTATATGCATTTTTAAAGTGTCGTGGTTTCGCTGATGCAATATTTGTGTATAATATATAGTTTTAAAACAAAACTAAGGGTTTTTAGATATTATATTAAAGGAGCTATTATATATGGGAAAGGGGAATTCTTAAGGTTTAATACATAAGTCAATGTTAATATGAAATATAGCGGAAAAGAGGAATAACACTAAATATAATGCATTTTATGAATGTTTTGACTTTTCATATAGCATTTATACTTAGGGTAAAGGTATTTTTATGGGTTTTTCAGATAGAAAGGGAATTTACGTGGTAAAAATGGTTTTTACCATAGGAAAAGGGATTTTTAATGGAAATGAATGATTATGAAATGAATGAAGGTAGAAAGGAGAAATTAGTGAATATAGGAATGAATAAGGATGAGGGAGGTTAATAAATTGACTTTGTAAACCTTCATTTTCTTCGTGTATCTGCCTCATCAGCATAGAAACATGATAAATGTACATTTTGTCCAATCAATCATTAAACTTCCGCAACCTTTCTCTACTTACCCTTTGCTTACCTATCATTTTTCTTTGCTTAACGGGTGAATTTAAGCTAGCAAACCCTTATCCTTTCTTCTTATTTTACAAAAGAAAACTATCTAAATCTACCCTTATAACTTTCAAGGGCTACGATTAAACTGATGAGTACCTTATTATTCTCTACTTAACTATTGATCTGCCAAGGTTAAACAGTTTGGCTAGATCTTTATTCTCTAACTATAACATCAATTTAAAGCATGAAACAGTCAAGATTAAATAGTTTGATTGTCATGGGTTGTGGCATTTAAAAACAAGTCGCACAAAACCATTATTTTGCAGAAACAGAGTAGTGGCATTTAGATTTGCTCACTTTCAGAATTTATTTGTTTTATTTTCTTTCTAACCTAATATTCTTTTTGTCTTGATTTTTTTAGAGCATCCACCTAATATTTTCTTTGATATGGACATCATCATCAATATTTTTTCTTAAACTAACATTTTAATCATTATTGTTATGTCCATATCCTAAATTAACATTTTTTTGAAATATTCTATCTAATCAAAACCAAAAAATGCTACAATATTGGCTCCATCTAGGGACTGCTTTCTCTTGTAGAATGCAGAGAACCTGTAGATCCATGTGCCTTCTCCTCCGGCTATGGAGTTCTTGCTATAAAAAATATCACACTGACATCTTGGAAAGGGAAAGAAAATCAGAGTATTTACAATTAAAACTATTTCACCTTCTTAGTACTGAATATAATGTTTGAGAAACCTTCCATTTACAGGATAAGTGGAATATTGCCCATTAAGATTCTGCAACACAAAAGTGTTGTTACCCTTCACTTTAGCAATTGCTAAAGGCCCAAACCATAGATTGTCAAATTTGCCATGATTTCCTTTCTCTTCTCTCCTAACATCCCATCTTAGAACTAGATCACCTTCCTTAAAGTCCCTTTCCCTAGCTCTTCTGTCAAACAAGACCTTCATCTTATTCTGATATTTCTGCAATTTGTATTGAACTTCATCTCTGTTTTCATTAAGCTCAATAATCTGATTTATTCTTCTAGAAAAATCATCAGGTTCATCTGTTGCATCTTGCAAAAATTTTAAAACAGGGAAAGCCGAATTGGTAGGGAAGATTGCATCTTTACCATAGGCTAGCTGAAATGGAGATTTTCCAATCGACCTCTTTGGAGTAATTCTGTTTGCCCATATTGCATAAATCAAATGTGAATCCTATCTCTTCTTATGATCAACTAATGTCTTTTTTATTACCTTTACCAAACTCTTGTTTGATGATTCTGCAAGACCATTACCCTGAGGGTAATATGGAGTTTAATGATGCAACAAAATATGACATTTCTAGAAAAAGTCAATCATTTTAACACTAGAAAAATATGTTGCATTATTAGTTACAATTTGAGTTGGGCAACCAAATCTAGATAAGATGTTCTCCTCAATAAACTTGATTACTACTGCATCAGTGGAATTTCTGACTGGAATTGCTTCCACCCATTTAGTAAAGTAATCTATTACAGTGAGGATCCATCTATGCTGATTATTTGAAGTGGGGTGAATCTCTCCAATAAAATCTAATCCCCATTGAGAAAAAGGTGCTGAAACTATTGATGGAACAAGTGGAAGAGCTGCTAATTTTTGTTTTCTAGCAAACATTTGGAAAGGAACAGAACCTCTTACCTTTGCCCCTACTTGTGAAAACAATGTGGGCTAATAAAATCCTCCCCTCAGAATCTTGTATGCTGTTGCTCTCCAAGCATAATATCCCCCACAAAATCCTGTATGAAACTGATAAATGATTCCTTCAGTTTCAGATTCTGTTAAACATAATAACAAAATATTGAGTGGATCCTTCCAGTATAAATTTGGATTAATAATACAATACTTGACTGATTTCAACTTGAGGGTTTTACACTGGGTTTTGTAGAATGATGCTGGACACTCAAAATTGATCAAGAAATTTACAATATCTTGATACCAGTTTGATAACAAATATTTCTCATCAATGTGTATAGGGATTATTTGCTCTGAAGGTGGAGGTTCTTGTGGATTCTCCCCTTCTGCAAGGATTGAAGGTTCTTTTGTATTCTTCCCTTGAGACTGAAATGAAGGTTCTTGTGGATTCTTCCCTTGTATTTCTAAAATAGAATTGATTCCAAGAACTTTGAAGTTGGATTCAACTAGAATCTTAGCTAATCCTTGACCTTTTACAAGCTTGGTAGTCTTGATAGTTATATCAAACTCCAGAATTTGAGTGATCCATCTACCTCTTTTCCCATCGGTGTCTGGTTGGGTTAAGACAATTTTGACAGCTATTTGGGACATAAGCAGTAATAGGTGAGTGTAAGACATACATTCTGAATGATTTCAGGGCTTGAATAAAGGCATAGGCTTGCTTCTCAATGATGTCATACCTTAGCTCAGCATCTCTCATAACCTTGCTGAAAAGGGCTATGGGTTGGTCATGGGAATCTTCATTTTTCTGTAAAAGAACAACAAAAAGGGTTATTTTAGAGGCAAAAGAGAAAATACTAAATGGCTTGGTATAATTGGGGCTGGCTAAGGTGGGAGCTTTAGAGATATCCCTTTTTATTTGTTCAAATGCATGGCTAGAAGAAGAAGTCCATTTGACTTCATGGTCCTTTCATAGCATGTCTGTTATATCTTTCACAACTTCTGCATAATTGGGAATGAATTGCCATAGAAAATTTATCTTGCCCAGAAAAGCTTGAATCTCCTTTCTGTTTCTAGGCAAGGTCAATGTTTCTATGGCAGATACTCATTTGGGATCAATTACTACTCCCTCCTTCGAAATTATATGGCCCAACAATTTTCCTTTTTTAACAACAAACAAGGACTTCTTTGGGTTCAGTCATATTCCAAATTTTCTACAGCTGTCAAAAACCTTCATCAAGTGCTTTAAATGTTTCTGATCAGACTTAGAAAAAATAGTTATGTCATCAAGATAAATAACCACAAATTTATTTACCTGACCCATAAAAGTGATTTCCATTGCTCTCTGAAACGTTGCTCCAACATTTGTTAAGCCGAATGGCATCCTTGCGTACATGAATGTACCCCAGGGTCTAGTAAAAGTTGTTTTCTCTCTGTTTGCTCTATCAACATTTACCTGGTTATAGCTTGAAAAACCATCAAGCATAGACAATATTTGTGCTCCTAAAACCATTTGTAGTAGCTGGTCCATTTTGGGCAAAGGATAATTATCTTTTAATGATGCCTTATTCAGATTTCTAAAATCCACGCACAGTCTTATTTCTCCATTTTTCTTTCTAACAGGAACTAGATTTGCAACCCAATTAGAATATCTAAGAGGAGGGATGATTTGGGCATCTAACATTTTCTTAATTTCTCTTTCTACAATGGGTAGAAGAGCTGGATTTATCCTTCTAAGTTTCTGCTGAAATGGTTTTGCTTTTGGCTTTAGAGGAATCTTGTGTTGTATTAACGATGTATCATAAGTCTTTAAATCAGCGTAAGTCCAGGAAAAAAAGTCCTTATAATTTTGCAGTAATTTAAAATATCGAGCTTTGATTTCTGGGTCTATAGATGCATATAGTTTAATATTTTTAATATCTTCAACAGTTCCAACGTTAATCTCTTCTACGTCATCTTCTAAAGAAATGGACTGCGGGTTTTGGAAAACATCATTTTGATCAAATAATTTTTCTAAAGGAATGAGTCCCTTTGGAATAAAATTATTTGACAATTGAATAATGTCATGATTAGAAATATAGGCTTTAAAATCTGAAGTGTCATTTTCTTCTGCATTTTCACTTATTTCAACTCTGTCATCATCAATTTGCAGAAATGAAAAATTATCTATGACCTGTAAAAATGATTCCAGCTGTTCTTCATCTTCAAATATTTGCCAATGCTTCAGATTATCAGGGACAGATGGCCTATATTTGACTTGTATTTGATATAATACATTAGTATGATCAGGAATTTTAAAAGCGCTAGTAGAGAAAGCTAAGGCATCTGCGTGAACGTTCTGATATCTCAGAATGTGAGTCAAATTAAAAGAATTGAATAGGTTTTCAACTGAATCCCATACCTCATTTTTATAGGACCAAAGTCTTGGGTGCTTGGTCTGGCAAACATTCTTTACTTGCTCAACAATAAGCTCAAAATTGGTAAAAACGCTTAAGTTATGAACTTTTAGGCTTTTGGCTAGCTGCAATCCTAAAATGAAAGCTTCGTATTCAGCTACATTATTCGTAACTTCAAAATATAATTTACATGATTGTGTTATATTTTCCTTTTAAGGTGAAATTAAAACAACTCTAGCTCCTGCCCCATCTTTCATGCAAGAACCATCAAAGAACAGTTTCCAAATATTAGTTTGGTTTGGTGCAGGACTTTCAACTACCTCTTCAATTTTGACTTGAGTTTTGTGTTGGCTTGAAGTGAGCTGAAAACAACCAAAGTCTTGATCTATTACATAAATTGGATGGTTCTTGGGCTGGTCAGTCTTACAAACAATATGTGCAAATCTTACCTCTCTATATAATCTTAACTGCTCTCCTCCATAAACAAGAATGGTAGCATATGACATGTCCATTTGTAGAGTTCCCCTAGTTTGGAACAACATGACCTAAAAAGGAGCATTCCAAACTTGGGAGGGATATCTGTAACAACAATGTCAAGCACTACACTTTTGACTTGAATTTGGGCAAGGATAACCATTAAATCCTTGATCAATCCTAAACAGGGCACCTTTTTAGAATCAAAGGTGTACAGGTCGTGGTAGGATTTAGTGATATCTAATTTCAAAAGGGCCATGATGGATTTTGGCATAAGGTTGTGTGATGCTCCTGAATCAAGCATACAATTATATAACATGGAATCATTTGTTTTAAGAGTTACATAGAAAGGAGGCACTATCTCATCTATCATGCCTGAACTAGGGCCAAAGACTACTGCTGGTTTTTCATCTTGCAGGCTTATGACATCACCTTTAGCATCAACCAAGGTATTTTGTATCCATTTTGTGACTTGGCTTTTGTAACCAGGGTTTTTAGAAAGTTCTGACAGTGGAATTGGGATCTTAACCCTCTCTAATTCTTTTTCAACATTAAATGTAGTCAAAATGTTTTTACCAGCTTGGGAAATATCAATTGACTGATCTAATGGCTGAATAAGAGTTGTTTGAGCTTCAGTAGTTTTGGTACGTGTTTCAATTATTGGAATTTCCTTTGGAGGTCTCCCAGGACCAGGCTTAGGCCTAAGATCATACCTTTTGTTTAATTCTGCAATTAAAAATTCAGAAAAAACATGATATTTAGATACCTATGAAGCTTCCTGATCTTCTTGAACCTGATTCTATTGTGAGAGAGGAATGATGGCTATTTGATTGGAAGAAGAATCCATACTATTAATATCTTCAGTAATTGTCATAGTATTATCATCAGGTTGTTGGTCATCTATCAATAGAGGAGTAGGAACCTATTGATCATTGGTAGGTCTCTGAAGAATTTGTAGTGGTTTGTTTCTTTTATACTGACCTTGATTTTGGTTTTGGGGTCTAGCAACTATTTGTTGTATGGTCCTAGGTTGGGTCTCAATCTTTGAAATCCTATTTGATAGGTTTCTAAGAAGAGATGTTATTTAATCTATTTTTGAGTCTTGTGATTTAGTCTTTGTGGAACTAGAGGCTTCTTGAACAGATTTAAGTTTTCTTTGGGCCTTTTCTTCCTTGAGTTTTAAAGAAGTTGAGGCTACCCTATTTGCTTCTACTTCTATAGTGTTTGTTTGCCTATCTTCAAGAGTTATTGAAGTTTTCTCTCATAGCATAACAACAAAGTCATCATCGAGAGCTTTGGAAAATCTAGATTTAGTTGCTGCTAATGGGGGGCTTACAATCAGCAGGCATTTTGTGATAGAGTTTGTTGAATCTCTTGATAAAATCTGCTAGTGGTTCACCAAAGTTCCTTTTAAGCTCTTCAAATTCTATGAGGAAGTAAATAGGATCCTTTTTCACACCCCATTGATTTTTGAATATGGTTGTAAGCTCTTCCCAATTTCTAATAGTAGCTACTGGCAACTGCCTAAACCAAATCCTCACATTTCCTTCAAGTGACTGCACAAACTATCTCATATAAACATTCTCTTGCTCAATATTCATATTTTCTGCAAAGTCTAGGAAAGCTTGAAGACGATCCTCAGTTGAGGGACCAGTGTCTCCATTGTACTTGGGAAGGTATTTTAAGTATCTAGGTGGGAATGCATCAAGGTTATTAGGTAGGACTAGGGCAACATATCTAGCCTGTACAATTGGTTGGAAAGCCATGACAACAGGTGGTGTATGAGGTTCTTGAGGTGTATGAGGTTGTCCAAGTGGAGTATGAGGTGTTTGTGTGGATGTAGAGGATGAAGAAGAAATAGAGGAAGGAGATGGTGCTTTAGGGGTTGGTGAACTAGTTGGCAGTGAAGGAGGAGGAGATCTTTTGAAAAACTTCAAAGGAGTCTTAAGAACTAGCTTTGGGATCTGTAAAGGAATATCTTCTTTTGATTCAAAGAGAGGACTGATATATACAGAAAAGGTCTCTTCAGGTTGTTCAAAAGAAGAAGCTTCAGGTTGATAAAAAATGGAAGGGAAATGATAGATGGTAGGGGATATGAAATCTGTGGGTTTATATTTAGGAAGATTAACACCCAAATCAGATTCAGTTTTAGGTGATCCTGGTGGTAGTTTGGGTACTAGATGAGATTATAATGAATGAATAAGGTAGGCTGACTTAAAATCAACTCCTCCCTTTAGAAGTTCAGCAACCCTAGGATAAATGGGAGTAATCAGGATCAGATGGGATATTACTATAAGGGTCAAATGATTCTACTTCTTCAAATTGTAGGACTGAAGAGGAAGAAGAAGATGGTTGGTGGTGTCCCCTTTTAAAACTGGCTTTTCTCAGAAGCCTTTCGGGATCTGACAAAGGTTTAACTATGTCAGCTTCTAAAAGAGATCTGGTATGTTTATAAGGTGCCAACTTGGGAGTGTGGAGTCACCAAGGTGAATGATTTTAACCTTTCTAAACCTTTAATCACCTTTAAAGGAAAATAATGAATGAATATCATTGTCCCAAGGGAAACTTAAATTAAATTCGAATCCTCGGCAGCGACACCAGTCTGATGTTGTACCTTTGAGATAGTAGTAGGTCAGGCTACCAATGCTAAAGCATCTAAAATAGTTGTTTTGGGGGTTTTTGGTTTATGTTTTTGGAAGACCAATGAAAGAAGACATATGTAGAATTGAAGTAATTAATCCTTTGGGGTATATTAATACTTCAACAAAGGGCTTCTATAAAGCATTACACAGTGATATAGATAAAAAATAGTGGTGAGTAGAAGACAACGAAAAATATGATTATCACAGTTTCCACACTGTAAAATAGAACAATCATAAGTTGGAAAACCTTCTGAACTACGTTCTGAAGATTCAAGGAAATATACTTAATGCTTACACAAGATGCTGATGATTTATTGATAAGAGGGGATTAGCTACACAAACAATTGCAGTAATCCAATCTCTTAATAGATGATCACTTTAGGAGCTTATAGGAATCGATTGAAACTCTTTTAAATTGTTCATACCTAGATATCTTTGCAAGTCATAAGCATACGAAGAAATACAAAATGATTGAAAAACTGGAAAAACTTAAAGGATAACACAAATTGTGCAAGACCATATTCAAAATCCTTTGCTTTGTATTAAGGTTCCAGAAAGACTGATTACATCAAGTGTCTGTAAAAGCTTCCTTCAAAGGTGGTTTCCAGGTTCAAAGTAGCATTAATAGTCATAGACTTTACAAGCAGTGAGCTATGAATTTTGAACTCTGAACCCACAACATCTCAAGAAGAGAGTTATTTATGCAATAATAAAACTACAAACATCTTAAAACTATTTAAGAGTTATTCAAGGAAAGGAAAAGATCTTCATGGCAAGAAGATAGGGGAAACTATTGAACTGCTTCTTGCTGTCGCCTTTTATTCAAGTTGTGTTGGCTTCATTTGTATGATATTTTGCCCCTTTATGTTGATATATTGTTTAAATCCTTTATGCTGGCAGATTTGATTCATTTAGCCTTTTACTAATATGTTTAAACTCTGTGAATCTCTTTTAACCCTACTGAGTAGATTTGACTGTGCATTTCAGGTTTTACTGTGTTTTTCAACAGTAAATCTTTATATTTAGTCTTCAAAATGTTTCGCAGGCTTTTTGTTTATAAGTCTGAAACAATAGTCTTCTTACCTGCAAAACACATAACTCATTAAGAAAAATATGGCGATAGAGGAGGTCGTGATGGCTCTGCTGAGCTTGAATGGTTATCAGAAGAAGTTTGGGGCATATCAGAGGCTAGATGATGGCTTAAATGGGTCGTAGAGGCATTATTGGGTTGCGCTATGTTAAAATAGGCAAACAGAGCAAATGATGTTGTTTGTTTAAATGGAGAAAAACAATCTTGCTTTTTAACTATTGGGTGAAAAAATGAATAGTGGCGGAAAGAGTACGGAGGGACTAATAAATGCGGGAATGGCTTAATCATGTTTAAAACAGTGATTAGCGACTTAAATGGAGGTTTTGGATCATTTCTATGTTTAAATCGAAAATCGATTTAATACAGAAAATCATCACAAAACAATACATGGTAGATTTGAAATTTAATGGAATCAGGCAGATAAAGGTATCAGGTCCAAGGTTAATCGCATATCGCTATCGAAATGGTGGAGAGTAATGATTTTGGTTGGGGCTTGTGACAATAGGCAGATGCAATGTAGCGGTAAATTGGAATATATAAAGTGTCAGGTCTATGGCTTATTGCACATCGCATTTCGCAATGGCGAAGGGTTATGTGTTATAAGCAGGACTTTGCGATGGGAACGGAAGCGAAATGGGAATAAATTGTGATATATATAGCGTTGGGTCCAGGGCTATCACATATTTCATATCGCAATTGGGTAAAGGTGCATTCATATGAAAGGTTGCGATCCTTCAACATTTGCGATGCGATACTTATATAATACATAGTTTTATTATAAAACTATGTTATTTGCATTTTTAAAGGCTCGTGGTTTCGCCGATGAGATATTTGTGTCTAATATATAGTTTTTAAACAAAACTAAGGGTTTTCAGATATTATATTAAAGGAGCTATTATATACGGGAAAGGGGAATTCTTAAGGATTTAATACATAAGTCAATGTTAATATGAAATATAGCGGAAAAGAGGAATAACACTAAATATAATGCCTTTTATGAATGTTTTGACTTTTCATATAGCATTTATACTTAGGGTAAAGGTATTTTTATGGGTTTTTCCGATAGAAAGGGAATTTACATGGTAAAAAGGGGTTTTACCATAGGAAAAGGGATTTTTAATGAAATGAATGATTATGAACTGAATGAAGGTAGGAAGGGGAAATTAGTGAATATAGGAATGAATAAGGATGTGGGAGGTTAATAAATTGACTTTGTAAACCTTCATTTTCTTCGTGTTTCTGCCTCATGAGCATAGAAACATGATAAATGTACATTTTGTCCAATCAATCATTAAACTTATGCAACCTTTCTCTACTTACCCTTTGCTTATGCTATCATTTTTATTTGCTTAACGGGTGCATTTAAGCTAGCAAACCATTATCCTTTCTTCTTATTTTACAAAAGAAAACTATCTAAAACTACCCTTATAACCTCCAAGGGTTAAGATTAAACTGATGAGCACCTTATTATTGTCTACCTAACTACTGATCTGCCAAGTTTAGACAGTTTGGCCAGATCTTTATTCTCTAACTATAACATCAATTTAAAGCATGAAACAATGAAGATTAAATAGTTTGACTGTCATGGGTTGTGGCATTTAAAAACAAGTTGCACACAACCATTATTTTGAAGAAACAGAGTAGTGGCATTTAGACTTGCTCACTTTTAAAATTTATTTGTTTTATTTTCTTTCTAACCTAACATTTTCCTTTTGCCATGATTTTTTTAGAGCATCTACCAAACATTTTATTTGATATGGACATCATCATCAAGATTTTTTCTTAAACTAACAAATTATTCACTATTGTTATGTCCATATCCTAAATTAACATTTTTTTGAAATATGCTATCTAATCAAAACAAAAAAATGCTACAACATGTTACACTCTCCTTAACTAAGGAATGCATACCTCACCTTAATGGCATGCGTTACACTCCTTTAAATGGAATACAAGACATGCATATTACTCCTCTTTTATGAAAAGAATTTGTTGCTTCTCCTATATATGTGTCTCATGTATTCTCACTTGGAAGGAGGTGCATTGTGATACCAAGAGTTGGAGAGATTTAAAAAAAAAGAGACTATGAGAGGGAGAGACTTGGAGGGTAGCCAAATGCTAATCTAAATTGCTAAGTAGCTCTACCCAATGGACTTGACCATTAGTGGTATTGAGAGGATGTGAAACTTATCTTCCTTAGCTTGCCTTGTATATCTCTCTACTGTTATATTTTGGTACTGCTTGTGAGCTCTTACAACTTGGGGGTTCCAGGGGGAGAATTTCTCTCTGGATATGGTTGGGTGGAAAACCAGATGGTTCAAATGAGTTTAAGGAATAAAAAATGGATCACATTCTCAGTGATTGGAGTTCAATATATTATCATGTATAATTTTAATTGTTCTAAAATTGTAGTATAACATTAGCATAAAAGAAAAAGTAAAAATTTAAACTATTGTATGCATTTAATTTTGGTTTAAGCTTATGTTATCTGGAATATTATTGGCTAGTTGAGAATGAAGACTAAGAGCAGTCTATATGTATGGATGTATAAATCTCAAGATTGGAATTATCACTGGTGTTGTTTATGGTACTAACTTTGGTATGGTAGAATTTGAGAAAGGAAAGCCAAATATTGTTGAAGGTAATTGCAATAAAGAATTTCCAAAGGACTTGGGTAATATTTGAGTTATGGTTTTTCTTTATTTTAATTAAAATATGTAATTAGAGACGTTTTAGAAATGGTTTCAGGATATGTTGGAAAATGTTTGGAAAAATATGTGAATGTGAAATGCTATTATTCTTATTATATATGCAAATGATTATGCATGAATAAGTGCTAACTTTCAGCCTATGGGAGGAGTAAGGAAATAGACACATATCCAAAGTATACATGGAGGGATCTCTAGATCAACCCTTAAAATAAAAATGTAGAAATATTGAAAGGAAAAAGTTTTAAAGAAAATAATTGAGGTAATTTCAACCATTATGTGCATCCAATCTTTGCAAATGTACATAAGAAGTAAGAATACATAATGCATTAGAAAAATCATCACTGGTTAACTCTTATTTTGGAATATTTCTTTATATGTATTATAATAGCCCAGGATGCTTGCCATGTGTTTGTGGGAATGATTGAGTGAAAATATTGCTTGATGAATCTCAAAGCCCTTCAATTCACTTATAATAGATGAAATGGTTTTGAAAAACATTTAGACAATACATAAGTAATTATAGATTAATTCTCTATTTCTATTTTTTATGCATGGCTATACATTGCATACTTGCAAAGTGTTTCTCAAAGGCCTCAATCGCTATAGATTGCATGTTTGCAAAGTTTTTGTGAAAATACCTCATTCATTGTAGATTTTATGCACATAAATCATTAGATTAAATGTCTCAATGATTGTAGCTTTTATGCACTAGAGATTTCAATATTTATAGCTTCCTACATTTGCAAATATTTGTATAAATGTGAAAATGAATTTAATAATGTTGTTGAAGTGTAAATAGAGAAAATTTCAGTAGGACAGTTGTTGCTTTTATCATCTAAATATATCATGTAAAAAAAGGGGTTGTTGTTGGAAACAATTTTACAGTGACCAATTATTTAGGATTTAATTACTTGTGCAAGTGATCATAATAAGTTTAGCCGAGTTGCATGTATTCATGGGTGTAATATTATGCTTCAATGGCTATAGAAAACAACTACTTGTGCCTAATTTATGCAGGTCCTTTGTTTTACATGGTACTTTTTGAAGAATAATATGCTTCTGAATTGGTAGCAATAGTTTCTCTTGCTGCAACATTCATTATAATATTATGATGATTGAAGCATTGCCTTAATAATTGGTATTGTGAATTTTTAATTGATGAATTTGGAAATGTTGTTGGGTCAATATATTTTGTGATTCCATTTCGTAAACATATTATATTTATTAGATTTACTGATGAAGAAAGGCATATTATTCCCTCAATTACATTGTTATAGGTAGGTTAATACTCATACACTTATATGTGGTTTTTGTAAAAGAAGCATGATACTTTTGTGGTTATGATATCAAGAGTCAATAAGTGAAGCTTATTTAGCATAATCTAGGAAATAAAATAGGTTGATCTAGCTTAATGTTCTCACATGGAATTATGGTGGAATTTATTTCCAGTCTTACTTGGAGCTCATGTATAAGTATGAAAAGAGCATTTTCTATCATCTTTTAAACTTGAAAGGAAACATGTTTTGGAATTGGTTTTAAGGGAAAGTTATCCCTGACTTTTGATGTGATATTCTTATATTGAAATAGATGAAGGAACATGATTCATGGTAACTAAGTTAGTAATGTTACAAAAAAAATGTGATTATTAGTGATTAATGTTACCTCTACTTCTCTATATTATTGATAGTTGGTAAGGAATGGACCTTACATCAACAGAGGGAGCAACAAAAACAATAGGAGAAAATGGTGGACCCATACAATATGGTCCAACCATGGGAGGCCAGAGAGAGGGAAAACACCTAATTGTTGTCCTACAATACACACTCCAGGTGTCTTACCTATATCTCAGAGGTCCCTTATACAAATTTCCATGGCACCATGGATTTAAAAAATGGGTATGTGAAAAGTTTATACTTTTTTAAACGTTGCCAGTTTAAATGGTAAAATAAGAGTGAAATTAGAAGGAAGTGGTACTGAGAAAAGATATCAAATTAGAGTTTCATGGGTCTTATCAGTCACACACCAAACACAGTGAAAAATTGCAGGCACGCCTTTCATGCCACTACTATATCATACAGTTGATGTCCTTCAAACTGATGACATGATGTAATTGCTTAGGCTCATGAATTGCAATGACATGATGTATATCGCTTGGGATCGTGACCTTCAATGATCATTTTGGACAGGATGGATTTTAATAATATATCACATGCAACACCTTATTATGTAGCCTTATCAGTTATTATTACCTAACTTATAAAGACATGCCTACTTTAAATACTTTACTTATAAATACATAAAAAAATATATATATATATATTTATTATACATAATCTAAATAGGAAAGAAAAACGAATGACCAAGTCTATTTGAAAGTTAAACAAATGTCTCTTAATCACCATCACATTATTTATCATTTAATTCTTAGCCATAAAATATTTATTAATTCAACTTTTATTTATAATTACCATTGAAAAGAAAAGTCAAAACTATTCCATTATCCATGAACAAAATAATAAAACCTATCATGCATCCATGTAAGCCCATTTATTTCTCTTATGGTCCATAAAAATATGTAATCAACATTTTATACATGCATAAGGCTTCCTTTTAGTTTACAATGGTGCGTCATAGGTATATGCACACTGTCTATGGTTGTGCACCGATAATGTTCTTTTTTTAAATTGCAAGATATGTTCCATATTAATAAATACATTTTTCATTTAATAAATATTTTTGTATTTTATGTATAGGACTGATGTATTTTATATGTCAATAATGTAGCAGAGACGTCAGTAGAGGGGGCAACAACAATTGGAAATACTTAGAAAAATAATGAAAACAAAAACATACAAAAATAATATAAATGATGAAATAACACAAGTACATATCATTGTCCATTGTCATCACCTTCATTATCTTCCTCAACACTTGGAATGATAACATTAGTTTTCTAAAAAACATCTTTTGATCTAGGGTCATGTCTTAATATGAACCACCAATCCCTATCTAACACATATGGGTAAAAAAATGCTTGGTTGCAGTGTTTTGGGAAAACATAAGGCTCCCTAGCTTCATGCCACATCTTTCTAGAGTTGATGCATATCATTCCACTATCACATATTCCTTTACATTATTATGATAAAAGGTGTCCCACCACTTGCACTTAAAAATAACACATTGGAATGAAGATAAGTCCACTTGAATGATCTCTTGTATCTTTCCAACGTAACCTAATGTCCCTTGAGTTAGGTTTTGATTACGGTGGCCAGCATGATTAGATTCGTCAAAGTAAAATTCCACTCCACAATCTTGTGTCATGCATCCATCATTGACATCCTCCATGCGAAAATGATTTCCATATGCTCATATAGATGGGAACATATGAACCTATAAAAAAGTGAAAAAATCACAGTTCCATGTGTTTAATAACCCAAACACACACACACACACACACACACACACACACACATATATATATATATATTTTGTGTGTGTGTTACAATTTAAAGGTGTAATATGAAGTTAAAACTGTAAAGAAAGAGGGCATAATTACCGATTTTTTGCACCCAATCCCTATGTTTAGTGCATCCTCTTTAACATGTAGGTAATGACTAGACACACCGTATTTCTCTTCGAATTGATCAATAACCCAACTGTTAGGGCATGTCATTGGCATATTTTATTTTAAACGACCAGGATAAGGCACACTTCTACCATTCAACCATTTGAATTGTTTCCTGTCACTATCCCATGTCCTCTTCTCTTCGCACAATGTGACTCATGGTTGTGTCACTTCCATATTGTAAAGAATGAATTCGTTGATGGCTTGAATTTATGAATTTGCTGATGACATCAAAATATACGTATGTATGAGATCAAAATATACATTAATATGAAGTTCAATGTGAATAGTTATTATGTAGAATTTGACAAATGTTAAGCCCGCACTTACTCTTTATCATGCACACATTTCCATTTGTTTCGAGAAGCTCCCCTTCTCTTTTGTCTTCATCCCTTTTGTTGTCCCAAATCACTACACCTGGTGTGTTTTTGATCTACATATTTTATTTTAAATGACTAGGATAAGGCACACTTCTACCATTCAACCATTTGAATTGTTTCCTGTCACTATCCCATTTCCTCTTCTCTTCTCACAATGCCACCCATAGTTGTGTAACTTCCATATTGTAAAGAATGAATTTGTTGATGGCCTCAATTTATGAATTTTCTTATGACATCCAACCAACACACACACACACACACACACACACACACACACACACACATTATACGTATGAGATCAAAATATACATTAATATGAAGTTCAATGTGAATAGTTATTGTGTAGTAATTTGACAAATGATAAGCCCACACTTACTCTTTATCATGCACCTATTTCCATTCGTTTCGAGAAGCTCCCCTTCTCTTTTGTCTTCATTCCTTTTGTCGTCCCAAATCATCGCACCTGGTGTGTTGTCCATCTACTTGATGTACTCACTAGCATAATATAAAGAATCATATGATATATACCCTTCTTCCATAGACCCCTTGGGTTTTTCCCTTTGTCAAACAAAAACTTTCAATTTCTTCATGTACCTCTCTAAGTAGAACATTTAATGACAAGAAATGATCCCAACTAATTCAACCTCATAGACTATATGAATTAGAAGATGAGCCTCCAATTCCATTAAAGTCATTGACAATTCCTTCTCAAACATACAAATAATCTCATCTATCTCTTGATGCCACCATGGAATTCTAACCATATGAATCTCCTTTGATGTGATCCAGTGTACAAATGCATATAATTTAGATATGGCACATCATAGGTCTTGGGGGAAGTCATGGTTCACATACCCACACATGAGCAGAGGATAATGACAGTACATAGTAAATAGTATATTATACAAGCATTAATTATAAAATATCCCATTACATAAAAATAAAAATTAAATAACAAAATCATGTTTTGACATACGTACTCTTAGAAGGTTCAAATAGTCATGCGATTTAAACCTCGACAAATGGTCATCGACAATGAAATGATGTCGTAGTGAAGAACCATATAAATAAGACACCCTCACACTCATTATAAATTCCTTTCCAAAGAAAGACCATATTTCTTTAAAATCCATGGGACATCACCTTCTTTAAAAGACCAGGAGGGGCCACCCTCTCCTATAGTTTGTTGTCTTGGCCAATGTTTATTTTTAGTTTTTGAAGAAATAATATCTCTCCTAAAAGCTAATGTGCCACTTTCTTTCATTAATATGTTCCTCCATAAAGAATATGACACATTTTTAAAGATATGCATAGGATCTAGTAAGTGGGAAACCTTAAGATGCTCCCAATGTAGGAGCTCATAAAAGATATATTTCCTTTTCATCCTAAAGAGATATTCTCAACAGAGGTTGTGAAGAAATCTGGATCATCAAACATATGATCCCCATTTGAATCAAACATTTCTACAAACTCCTTCTCCTTCTCTATCTCATATGTTCTAAGCCATCAAACTGGTGTCATTATTGCAGGCATGTGGGTTTTCTTTTGTTTACAATTGAAAGTGAATGTTTCTCTTCTGTAAAGGTGTTCTTCTAGGAGGAATACCCTGGAGTAGTCATACAATGGCTTTCGTAGGTGGTAGGACCACCTATATTTCAGAGAAGGCCCAGACCATTTATATCCATGATACCCTTTTGTTACAAGACCTGCAAAATTATTGTGTACAGGGTGACACGTTAGTGACCATGAAGATATTAACAATTTAAATGAATTAAATTAATATGTGAAACAATATTGTTACTAAACAAATAAATAAAAATGTAATTTACCAAATAAAACTCCTAAGCCTAGATAATCATGTATGGTGTAAGCACATATGCTGTACAAAGTAAAAATTTTCTCTGTTGCGATGGGTCTTCATACATCATATACATGTATCCCTTGCCATAATTCCTTAAATTCATACACCAATGGTTATAAGTAGACATCCATATTCTTCACTTGTCTTCTACTAGGGACTATGAGACCCAATAAGATGTTCATTCTTCACGGACAACCATAGGGGGATATTGTTATTGATCACTATTACAGGCCAAACAAAATAGTTGGTATTTTGGAGGTAATATGGGTTGACGCCATCCATGGATATGCTAAGTCATTGACTTTGTACTTAATCGTTGAATTTTTTAGGCCATTTATCCTCTACATGCTTCATAACTATTGAATCTATTGGGATTCACATAATTCCTGAATCACTTCTATGTGGGGCATGCCATCCTTGCAACATAGCTAAGTATTTGCAATGAAAGAGTCTTTGAATCCTTGGGATTATAGGAATGGGCCTCAATACCTTATGAGGAGGACCATGTGATTTACTGTTTTTTTGAATGATGGTGCATTTCCTGCCCACATTTTAGACATATCTCTTTGTCTACATATTCTCCTATATATAGAATACAATCATTTAGACATGCATGATATGATATGTACTCAACACCCAACATTTTCAACAACTGCTTTGCCTCTTCACAACTATCCGACAAGACATTATCACTTAGAAGAGCCTTATCTTTGAATATCCTACATTTGGTGGGGAATATAATTATAAAATGTCAATATTTAACATTCATAAAATTGACCATTTTTAAATTTGATTGTGTGACAAAATATAAGGAAATTGATCGATCATGCAAGTCAATTACTTCAATCTTTCTGATAAACATGAATTCGACATGCCAAACTTTGCTTTCACATTGTACAACAACATTGTTGTCCCCAACTGAGTAGAATTTGACTTTCTTCTAATTCCAAAGAGAGGGTGGTGGAAGCAGATTTCAAGCTTTCAAATAAGGTATTAGTGATATGAGCATAATTACCTAGCTCATCACTTTGGAATGCATCTAACAACATTTCCTCCATGGCAACCGTATCTTGTAAGTAATCATCCATACCAACCTCCATTTGATTTCCTCCATTGTCAACTTGTGATGAAGAACTACTATTGTTGTAGTCATTCCTAATTAGAGAATATGTATCTAGTGGGAATTGAATAGGTGGTTGGTTCAACCATTCTTTGTATGCTTCCTCTTCGAGTCTTGCTCTTAATGCAACCTTCTCTCGATTTGACGTTGTAGTGGGGTGCACCGGAAGGTGGTAGGTGGGTTGCTCATCATCACTAGAATCTTAATTTCAAAAAATATTGAATATCAATAGTACAAAGACAATGATTGCGGCTAGAAGATGTCTTGTTCTAATAGGCAGGGTGAAGAGGCTGTCCAATTTCATCTAACGACTGCTTGAAATATGTTGCTCCTCCTAAGACCTTCCGATGTTTTTGAAAATAATATGGAGTAATATTTTATGCATATGAACTCGATTTTGAATCTAGATCCTACAAATGATTTTCATACATTTTTATTCAAATTGACATGGATTAAAAAACTAAATTCAATTAGATAAGAAATATAACAAAAAATTGAACTTACTCGAGATGGAAAGGGAGAACTCCATGAAGGACTTTGATCAACGATATGGAATGAGATGAAATTTGAAGAATTGACTATTTGGTATTATTGATATTTTGTCCCTCTATTTGATAAAAATCATAAATAAAATTTTGTGTGAATATCTAAAATTAATTTCGAGAACCATATAGCTATAATATGGAATTCAATATAGTTTTAAAACCATTTTTCAATAATAAAGTGACTTTAAGCAAAAAATGTAAACTATGAACTAATGTAATTCATGTGGATGCGTCTTAAAAGATAAGTTGAGATTAATATGCCATTTTATGTGAAAATAAAATTTCAGATAACTTTTAAATCCCATTAGTGCACTAAGCAGAATAAACAACATCGATTTCTAACATTCCAAAAAAATAAAAAATAAGTTATCATATGAGTGCTCTTTCACATAAAAATGCACCAATGCATTTAAATAAAAAGCAACACCATTATGTAACTATTTCCCAAATTTAGAAAATAAAAATGAATTCAACCATCTTGGTGTTGTTTTAAATATAGAACAAAGTGTTGCATTAAAGAAAATAATCACACCGTTTCAGGATTTCGGATATGAAGAAGAATTGAATTATGTCGGTGCGTTGAAAAAATATGGCGCCCCAGAAATGTCGGTGCAATTTTTTTTATAAATGCATTAGTGCATTTGATTATCGAACACACTGATATGCACAAAAATTGAATAAAAAAGATTATTTTTTTGAAATTCCAAAATGATCGACAATTGATTTTTCGAAATCTAATTTCATCAAGTCTTTTAAATAGTAAAACGTTATTCACCATTTCATTATTTTATCCAAAATTTCAAGGGAATGATTTGCAAGAGAGATATACAAGGAGCATTGTGCAGGAACAACATAGTACTTTGGAGCAACGAAACTATTCAAAAGATCAAAAACTAAAAGGTATGGTGATTCACTCAAAAACCTACATATTAAGTTTTAAATTTTATTGTTTATTGTTTATTTTACTAATAAAAAAATTTACAATTTTTGTTAACATTTAATTAAAAGAGAGATCATTTGCAAGAAAAGATCAGATCAAAGGTGAAAAATATTTTGGATTTGTCGAAAGATTAGAAGTTGAAAGATATGGTGATTCACTTAAAACCCTAGATAAAACTAATATTAAATTTTACTGTTAAAATATTTTACAATTTCTGTTAGATTTATTCACAATTCAGAAAAAAAATAAATTAAAAATTCTGTATAATAAAAAAATTTACTATAGATTTTACTGGTAAACATTTTTACAATCTCTGTTCCTATTTAAATTTAATTCAAATACAAAAAAAACAAAAAAATTCAATACTCACCTTAAACCCTTGCTTCTTCCTGCAAAATTTCACATTAGGGCTTAACTTTCTCTAACACTTCACAATTAGGGTTTTTCAATTTAGGCATTTTAGATTTAATGTGTTTGTGTACTTATTATGTATAAGGCATTTGACATATAAAGTAGGGGAATCATTTATTGAATTAGATCCAAACGTTGTTGGTCCTCTTCGTTTTTTTTTTTAATATGGTTATATGTTGCGTGGTGCGCCATTTGTAGCATAATGCACCAATGCTACCCAAGTAATACAACACACTGATAAATTATAAGACTTTAGATTCTGTACAATATGTTCATCGTTGTTCCTGGTGTAATATAATGCATTGACACGACTGTTCCTAATAACATTGTAAAATCATTGCGGTGTGTTGAGCCTTACAAATCACACCATCAACCCTCTTTGATCTTTTAGAAAATGGCTATATGTTTCGGGGTGCGTTATATGTAATATAATGCACTGGGGGTACTTGAGTAACAAAACACATTGACATATTATAACACTATGGATTCTGTCCTATATGTTCATTATCGCTCCCAGTGTAATATATCACACTGACACACCTATTTCGAATAGCACTGTTAAATCATTATGCTGCGTTTAGCCTTACAAATCACACTATCAACCATCTCCTTTCTTTTTAAAAACAACTATATGTTTCATGGTGCACCCTCTATAATATAACACATCGGGGATACGAGAGTAATACAACACATCGATATATTATAACACTTTCGATTCTATCCAGTATGTTCATTATTGCTCTCAATGTAATATAATGCATGAACCCGCTTGTTCCTAATAGAAATCTTAAATCAGTGCGGTGCATTTAGCCTTACAAATCACACTGTCCTAATTTAAAGTTATTTTTCCATGATGATGTTGAACAATTAAACACCCAGTGCATTAAATCTTATAAATGCGCTAGTGCGTTTATTCAGATATACACACTAGGTACCAAAGCTTTTTTTGGGTGAAAATTATTTGATTTATTTGTAAAATATATCTAATGTCTTATGTATTGAATGGTACAGGTTGTACATTGATATAAAATGTCTTAGAAGGTCTCAAGTAACAAAAATATTGATCGACACAAGAATGACACATCAAAAAAATAAGAGAAGACAAGTTCTTTGTAAATTCTTTACAAAATTAATATGATTGAACTATAGGTAAGTTTAAGTAATATGTATTAGTTGTTGTGTGTCATGTAGAGCCAAAAAATGAACAAGGATGATAATGTTATTTCTAATCTAAGTGCAGAAAAACCTAAAATCCTGATAGAAAAATCGCAAAATGATGAATCGAGTGAATGAAAAAAATACTATTGAATATGATTTTTTTTTTTTGAATTTTCATTAATAATATACTTAATAATATTAGATAATATGTTTCAAACAGTCAATTAATTCATATATGTTTAATGCTCTATAGGGAGAAACAACAAAGAAAAAGATCAATGTCATTTTAAGAAAAGAAAAATTATGGAACATGTAAATGATGATGAATTGGTCCTTAAGCTCATTTGGAGTGGTGTTGGAGGTTCATGAAAGGGGGAATTTTTTTTACAGAACTATGAGGGATCTAGTGGAACGAATTTATAGATGTACTTTCCGCTTACAACACAAAAATCAATGGAATAATTCTAAGAATGAAATTATATCTAAACTAGAAGAAGCATTTCCAAAGCAATGGTCAATAAGACATGTCAGACTTGCAATAGCAAAAACATACAACAACAAAAAAAGTAATATTCCTAATTGTATAAAATGATTTTCTAGAATTATATGTATATATTACTACAAAGCATTAATTTATTAATATTAATTTTGTTATATTTAGTTTTCATATATCATTATAAAAATAGCTTATTACTTTTTTAAGGAAGATTATGAAAATCTCAAATGATCAACGTGCTGATATATGAAACATGCTAGTTGGAATATCCAAAAAAGTGTATAAGGAGATGGTCAAAGAAATTGACATAATTGCATCACAGGAGGAGCCATCTAAACAAGAACGTAGTTCAAATGTATTTAATCATGATTGAATTTGTACATATAAAAAAATATTTAGAATTAAATATTAATTTTCAAGTATTTTCTTGTAGAAAAGAAAACAAGATGGAACTCATTCAACACATAAAACAGGAAAACAAGGAAGAAAAGGGTTGATTTTAAAGTTTATGAGTAATTGTTAATATTTCCTTATAATTACAACTCAAGGTTTCGTTTTTTTATATTTTAAGTTGTTTTCAAACAACTGTCCTTGAATGTCTTGAAATAGGTGCTAACATACAAAGAAGAGCCATCAAGAGAATTGATTAACATTGGGTTAAATAACGGTTATGAGTATATGTTGGCATATCAAAAATTAATTATGGAATTTGTAAGTATCTATGTTGTTTTACTTCTCTGAGTTTATAATTAATAGAACAAAAAAATCCTTTATATTAAATCTATGATTTATAATGAGGTTTAAAACATGTAGGAAACAAAGTATGGAACTACGCTAGCAAAAGACTTGTTGCAACAAGGCACGGGACTTGGTTTTGATGATATGTGCATAGTTCACTTCTTGCTTTGGTACACTACTATTTGATTTGCATTGTTTTATATTATTTATTTCAATTTTCATTATTCTCACCAATGTAGATACACTCATTACACTTTATTTTTATGTTTGTAGATGGAACAAGATCAAGAAGATGAAAACAATCGATGCAATCAACAAAACATTCCTCCAAATAACCAAATTCATGGAAGTAGCTCGAGTATTGAAAACAATTCCATCGAAGAATGATGATTTATTTGGATATCAATGCAACCTGTTGTATTTTTTGAAATAATTGTATGTGAAAACCATATTTTTTGTTCAATTTAATCATCGACATAGTTGTGTCCCAATTGAAAAACAAGGGGTTACCAATAACAATCCCATTTTGTATGAGAAAGAGCCTCTTATTGATATATAATAAGATACATTTTAATTTATTCTATTATGTTATCCAATGTCACTATAAAATGTTACACCACTGATTAAATATATGGATGATTACATATTATAATGAAGAGAAGCGAAATCTCATAATACAAAACATTAATCCAAACATGATATATAAATGCACTAATCAAATATTAATTTATATGAATATTGTTATAAGATATATGTCGATTATTCATTGAATAACAAATTTAAAAAATTACAATAATTTCACCTTCACTGTCAATGTCTCCAAAAAAGAGAAGATGTCATACAAAAATACTAGTGCGTCCATAACATAAAAATGCATCCTTGCTTTACTTTAAATAAAAGCACCATGACATCATATTTTAGCATAATCGATGCATTTTTGGAAAACTATAGCACCTGGGCTTTCAAGACATGAAGCACCAAGATTGTTTTTAATTAATGCATTGATGCATTGTAACTCTTAACGCACTAGTGCTTTCATAGAACTAACACCCTGAGATTCTACAAAATATTAATTCCATTCCCGATGCACTATTAAAATTAACAATAGTGACACCTCTATATAACAAACATATTGGTGTATTTATACAAACAATACGTTCTGGTGCTGCATGTTTAAGAGAAAGCATCGGTACTGCAATTATTTTTTGGGTGCCCTGGAGTCGTTCCTTTATCAAAGAACGACCAAGGCTTTTTTTATATAAGCACAGGGTGATATACGTTTCAAGCTCTGATGCTTTTTTGAGTTGAACGCACTGGTGATTTTTTTGTTGTAAGAATTAGGGTGTTAAGCATTTCAAGTGTCAATTCTATTTGGATTAAACACCTTTGTGCTTTTAATTATGTATGAAGCATGATGCATTTCTATAAGTAGCACATAGGGGTTGCTTGTTTCATAAAGCACAGTGAAAAAAAAAACATCTGCTAAAACCTCCAACCGCCCATAATTTTTTAGTTGTGATGAAGTTCCATTATAAGCTCCACTAAAACATTCGTTCCCACAAATAGATGTTTTAATAGATGTTTTTTCGACAATTTTATAACACTAAAAACCTTTATTATAACCTCTTCTAGAAGGTATTTTCCTTGTAGTTCCCCAAGATCATGCTCCTCGCTAGAGTGGCCATCTAGCTCACCCTGTCTACGTACTCCTTTGCTCATGAAACCCCTCTAGTAGGGCATGAATTAATTCCCGAGAGAGTCATTTGGTAAAATCTTTGTTTCATACAAACATGGCACACAATACCTCCAAACACCATAGCCCAAAAATGAAACCAACTAGCTCACGACCCAACAGTCCCAATATTCCCCCTTTCTACCTTGTCCAAGTAGAGGCTAAAGGGGCTCGACAACATAAACCGTTGAGTGATTCAGGGTGGGTCAAGAGCTTCATTCAGTGGAATTACCCCATGCCACTTCTTATACCCTCAACACCAAAATCCTACCACCACCACACACCCAATTACTACCTGTCAGAACCTCAGCTTAGGACCAACTTGCCAAGATAATGCCACCACCACTACCCAAATTTTGAATTGAAAAAACAAAACACGAAATGTTCTTGTAGAGTTACCATGATGCTAGTAGGAGATTCCCAACAACAAGAGTGTGCACTCTCCACCGAGCTACTAAGGCCATCACACGATCACCGACTAGTGAAGCGTGTTGAAGAAAATTTCTTGTGGGTTATTGTCTTGGGAGATCAAATTTGGACCTTTTTGGTCTAAAACCCCTCCACCACCAATCCATAGCATGTCACTAGTTTCCATCACAAATACATACCAACTACTACTTCCTAAAATCGCCACCATGAATACTCCATCAATACAACGGGTTCTCGCTCTAATCCATCCCATACCAGACAACGGATCTTCCATGGCCTATGAAGACCACCACAACACAAGGACACTAGGTTCTCCAACAAAAATAAATCCACCTTTAAATAGATTCAAACATTAATACTCCATCCATATGCCTTCACAAACTTCTACATGCGAGGCAGGTGCCATAGCACGATCTCGTTAAATGCCATCAAGCCCATATAGGTGGCTAGGGTCCACCATCGCCCTCATATTTATTGGTTTTCTCACCCCTTTGGGGTAATCATTGTAATATTTTATTAATATTTAAACATAATCCTAAAAATGAACTAAATAAATAAAGAAATTTATATTTAATATTTAAATTTATGCCATGTTATTTGATTAAAATAAAAAATGGTTATAACCTATTAATGCCAATTTAATATCTTCCAATTTTAGAATTATATATATATATATATATATATATATATATATATATATATATATATATATATATATATACATATATTTCTTATTTATAAAAAACATTTCTATAATTATAAATATTTATTTTTAAAAAATACTATCAAAGTGATAATCAAATTTGATATATTAGCATAAATTAAAAAATGTTTCTATAATTATAAATATTTATTTTCCAAAAATATTATCAAAGTGATAACAAAATGTGATAAATTATAATGGAATGTGTTCATTCGAACATTTCATATATTAATATTTGAATATTTAAAAGAAATGAAATACAATTATTTTTTTGGCTAAATATCATTTTCCTCTTATCCTAAATGGGATTTTATTATACAATTATCACATTCATATGTTTGTGCACCATTTCCTTCTACTGTTTTCAATCTTTTAACATCAGTAGTAACCAACATTTATTAGGAAGAGTAGGTAGTTATCATATTCATGTCGTCATAATCATATATAACTAGCATTTGCACTAAGACACACAAAGCAGCACTGATAAGGCATGCAGACCATGAGTTCATTTGTGTTTAAACCAGAAAGAGAGCTTATTAGGTATCAGAGGTTTTAACATGACAACCGTCACATATATGTGATATTAGGCAGAGTGAAATCACCAGGAATGGGCCGCTAGTGTTAATGTGCCGAGATGGGCGATAATGAATTAACAAAGGATTTGTGTGCAAAACAAAAGAAGCTGGGGCATTTTCTTTATCCTCCCAAAGAGACGCGTGGTAGTGAAAGACTGGATCCCATAAGAGACATGTGGCCATGGCGTGCTAACACAATTGATACATGGTAGCTGAATTAGATAGTTTTAAGGCTCACAATAGGCCAAAAAGGGGTAACATGTGGCATTACTCACAAGGTGACAAGTGGTAGATACGTGGCAATGATGGCATCATGTGTGGGAGATTAGAGATTAGAGGTTGAAACGTATTGTGCATTGAAGTGAAATCTCTGATTGATAACCTCCGATTGAAGGATTCCGATACAGGGGCTATACTGTGGTCACATGAAGAGATATAGGACCAAGGGCCAAACGCAGAAGGTGATCGACAATCGACAAATTGACATGTCATCCATGAAGGTTACACCTCCAAATGGAAATGCTTGTTAGAGAGGGCTCCGATTTGGGGGCTAGCACGACGGTCACAAAGAGTTGAAAGGAGGCAAGGTCTATTGGCATATCGCAATCATAAATTGATAGATAAAAACAAAGGTTTCATTCCAAACGCTGCGATGAAGGGCATATGTGATATTATATTAAATATTTTTTTATAATATAAACCAGGCTCACAGATAAATGAGATCACAAGATTTTCTAAGATAACCATCTTCTTTGTCTAATAAAAATCTCTGTAACGCTGATGCATATAGTGAAACATATCACAATCGAAGATCGACAGATCTAAGCAAAGATTTCATTTGAAAAGTTGGGATGAAGGGCAAATGCGATTTTATATAGAATATGTTATGATAAAATTAATCGACTCTGAAGACAAAGGAGATAACAAGTTTTGGTAGGACAACGATGTGATTTCTCCAATAAAAATGTGCGTTAAAGCTGACGTGTGTCGAAGGCCATGTTGATGCAAGTTCTATCAATTAATGGTGAAATGCAGTGAATTTATGGTTTTCGATATTCTAAATGCTTTCATTAATACCAAGGATCCTTGAATATTTTGCTCATAAAAGTATTGGATTCATGCATAATTGGTCATTTTCTCAAAGTGTAGGCACTGCTCATTCTTGTGTTTTTTCCTTGCATGCATATGGCATGGAATTTCATAAAATATGTGTATATATATAATTCAAATTTATTTTTAAAATTAAAAGATTTTAAATGCTACACGTCCTTATTAGTTTTTAAGTCTTTCCCTTTATTAGTTATTGATTGCTTTCTTATTTTTTATTTCTTACATCAATAAATTTAAGTCAATTCGGTGAAGGTACCCAATTTTTATCCATTTTACAGTATTTTGTAGTATATGCTGGACGAATTTTATTATGTCATTTTATTCATTGATTATCTTTTAAATGACTCTTTCAGGTTACAAATTTATAAGTTTATTTATTTCCCCTTCATGCGATTTATCCCATGTAGACGGACATGGGTAGGCAATTCTGGAAAAGCATTTTTATATCAACACCATTTCAGTCATCATTTTGTTTATGGGTTCATATGTTATCACAGCCAAAACTACAATGTTGTAACAAATGTGCTTGGAAGTTCTGATATGGTCCAGACTTGATTTGTTTGAAAGCTCTTATATATACAAATTACAACGAAATCATATTTCTCTTAAAATAATGATTAACATTTACTAAATTTTGAAATTGATTTTTTAATGTAAAAATAAAAAGATTTATTATAACTTTTTTTTAAGTTAAAAAAAAAATTTAGCTTTGATAAACATTTAAAAAATTACCATAAATAGAAATACCTGCTCTACACACATATTTCTATTTAATTATTTAATAAAAATATAATATTTATAATTAATAATTTTAATAAAATGTTATTAACACCACAACATTTCCCGTATAAATGTTACTAAAAACTCTATTTATTTAAGGGGGAAAAGATTTGTAAAATCTATGAAATGAAACACATGTTCAATGTTACTTGATTTAAATCCCACTGAAATTCAAGAAGTTTTTTTTGGTGAGAAGTAAATTATTATAAAGGAAAGATATTAACCAAAGTAACAAATCTATAGGATTATGTGTATATACAATGATTGTGCCTGAGGGAGTAAAAATTACACGAGGAGAAACTAAGTTGGTTTTTGTGAGATTGTTGTGGTAAAAAACAAAGCACCCTGATTTAGACTCTTTACTATTATCATCATTATAAATGGGGACCCTTTTTGCTTTTGCCTTTGGTTTTCGAATCATTATTTATTCATTTTTACTTAATTAGTTTTGTTTTATTTTTCACTTATTTAAAAAAAATGTTTTTATCAAACTTTGTTTTAAACCTTTGATGCAATAAATATTTGATTGAATTTAATTTGAATAAAACAATCACATAGCCCTCGAGTCCAAGAATTTAATTAAAATATGACTTAAATGGGTTTTTTAACCTTGGAATTCCTTTGAAAATCTTAACCCAAAACGTATTACAGATATACATAGAAACCATATGATAAAACATATAAAGGACATATTAGAATGTTGAACTATAAGAGGCATATCAACTATCGGAGTTTTAAAATGTATTTCCATACCAAAATCCCGATAACTGGATACAGCCAGACCCGATATGTCATACATTCCAATTAATCCTAATATTAGATCCATTCAAATTTTAGGATTTTTCTAACAAATTCCCTTAGAAGTTCTGATAGGGTTTTAGACCCAATTTGTTTCAAAGCCCTAATTTATCATGGTTTCAAGTCTGCCCTCTTTCGGATGTTCATCAAATATCATAGTTTTTGGTTGTGAACTAGTCCAAATCCTCACTGAACCCTGAATGTTTTGATATATAACAATTCATTTTCAACACACTTGTCAATTAAATTGTCTCAAAAAAACTAAATAATTTTAATATCATTATTATTTAGTAAAAATATTAATTATACATTTAATTCAATACAAATATTATTGAATTTCACTTTGATTAAAAAAATAAAGTCATTTTAACTTTAACTTTTTTGTATTAAATTTTTTATAAATATAATAAAGTTGAAAATTAAAATTAAAATGATATAATTTAATTTAAATTATATTTATTTAAAAAAAAAAATTGCTCCACAAAAGTATACATACAAATCACATCGAAATCATGTTTCTCTTAATTGTTTACTTCTTCCTATTCTCCTTATAATGTCAAACGTCACATTATAAATACAAGTAATTTCATTATATTTTGTTTTCTAGAAGTTGTTTTTGGTGAGAAGTAAAATTATTATAAAGGAAACTTTGAAAGATATTAACAAGAGTAACAAATATATAGGATTATGTGTATATAGAGTGATTGGGCCCGAGGGAGTAAAAATTATAGCAGGAGAAACTAAGTTGTTTTCGGTGAGATTGTTGTAGTAAAAAATACAACACCCCCATTTAGACTCTTTACTATTATCACCATTATAAATGGGGACCCCTTTCGCTTTTTCCTTTGGTTTTGGAATCATTATTTATTCATTTTTACTTAATTAGTTTTGTTTTATTTTTCACTTATTTAAAAAAACATGGTTTTGATCAAACTTTGTTTTAAACCAGTTGAGAATAATTAATATTATTTTGTTATTAATGGAGAAAATAGTTACGTTGTTGTAACTTTCTCCCTAGTTTAGGATTAGTTCCTATAATTATGGGGTTTGGGTGCAACTTCCTATTTCCTAGTATTGTATTTAATGATGTAATATTTGATTGATTGATGAATAGAGTGGACGAGAGTGATCTCTCAAGTTTGATGAGTGTAGTCTCCAGGTGCAGGCCACACCTGAGAGCTACATCTCTTTCTTTTCAATTCTGTTCACATTTTATCTTGGTATCAGAGCTCAGAGTGAGTGAGCCTGATCTTTTGTCACCTGTGAGGCTGAAGTGCCTGTAGTAGCTAGCTTGCCTGTGTGACTGGAATAACCTGTGTGGCTTGAAGTGCCTTTGTGGCTGTGTGTACACGAGAGGTGTGTGCTCGAAAATTGAGCAGGTGGACTGTAGAACACCTGGCTCGGACTCGAAAGTTTTGGCGCGGATTTTTCACGGATTGGCGCGGATTTTGCGCTGACAGTCGCGCCAATAGAGGAATTAGTGTGGTTATTGAGGAATAAACTGCGCTAGAGCGCCAGAAAGCCCGATTGGCGCGGGATTTTACCGGGAAAGTCGCGCCAATTAAAATACTCTAAGCGATTTTGAATTAGCGCGGATTTTTCGCTCGGGGTAGCGCCAAGGGGATCTGTGAATAGCGTGAACTTCGTTTGGCGGTCTGCAAACGGTGCAGATCGACGGAGTTGTAGATCCGTCCGGGAGAGACAGATCGGGAAAGCGCCAGAGGAGATCTGCGGGAAACTTCGACTTCGTTTGGCGATCTGCAGGGAGAGCAGGATCGGTGAAGTGGCAGATCAATCCGAGAGAGGTGGATCGGATCAATAGTGATCAGATCATTGTTTCGGCTGTGTTGGAAACGCCGAATTTGCTCATTGGAGCAGGAGTGCCAGACACTGCAGATCGGTGGCAGAGGTGACAGATCGATCTGACAGGTATTGTTTGTTGTTGTTGTTAAGAAGATTCACAATGAGTAATACGATGGAATCTTACCTTAACGAGTCTGGTAAACTCAACGGGTCTAACTTCACGAATTGGAAGTTTAAGATCCAGACCCTGCTCGAAGGTGCGAACGCTTGGACTATAGTGACAGGCGATGAGCAGAAGCCGACTGCGAGCACGCAGAAGGAAGACTGGGAAAAACGAGAAAACAAGGCCAAGGTCCTGTTAAAGATGTCTATGAAAGACAATGTCATTGCACACATCAGAGACTGTAAAACGTCCGCAGAGATTTGGACGAAGATCAAGAATCTGTATGAAACCCAGAATACAAACAGAGTTTTGGCTCTGAAAAGCAAGCTATTTTCAATGAGGATGGACGAAAGGGAGTCTGCTACTGCATTTGTCGCGCGAATTAAGGATGTTAAAGACGGATTGGTGGCCATTGGAGTGGCGGTGGCTGATGAAGATCTTGTTGCAATTACAATGAATGGGATGCGTGATGATTTCCAAACCTTCATCACTGGAGTCTCGGAAAGGGAAAAAACACCCACGTTTGATGATCTCACTGCGATCTTGCAACAAGAGGAAGAGCGACGGCAGAATCTGAATCTGAACCCCCAAAGTGACGATCTCGCGCTGGTGGCAAAACGACGAATATCTAAAGGGAAGCAGTCACAGCAGCAATCAGTCCAGAAAGGAGGAACAACACATAAAAATCACTGTCATAAAGGTATGCTTGCAAATCATTCTGAAAAGAAATGCTTTTATTGTGGAAAGAAGGGTCATATACAGAGAGATTGTTATCATAAGAGGCAGGCTGATGAGGCAAGGAGGAGACAGGAAAATCCAAAACACAGAGGATATTTTGTTGAAGAAGAAGACTTCAGTCATGAATTTCGACTGTTCACAGTCGACTGTGCCCTTTCTGCATCAAATGAAGATGACATCTGGTATGTCGATTCCAGAGCATCCTCTCACATGACAGGTAATAAAGAATTTTTCGACAGTCTTGAAGAAATTATAAATGGATCAAAAATATATCTAGGGGATGATAATGGATATCAGATTAAAGGTCATGGGATGATTTCAGTTAAGTTACCAAATGGAAAAATTAGTCACCTTTCAAATGTTTTATATGTACCTGGAATAAAGAAAAACCTGATATCTGTATCCATGATGGCTGATCAAGATATGCATGTCGAATTCTTCAAGACTCACTGTGTGATAAAGGATTGCAGGAATGAAATTGTTGCAACAGGCATGCGAGTTGGAAGCCTATACAGATTGGATGCAAAAAGTATATCAAAGCAAGCCATGGTTGCAGGAGAGTCGACAGCTGAACAACTCTGGCATCAGAGGTTTGGTCATCTGAATCTGCAGGATCTCATGTTGTTACAGAAGAAAGGTATGGTCGAAGGTCTCCCCATCTTTCGTAACATTCAGTTAAACTGTGAAGGTTGTGCCTTAGGAAAGATGCACAGAGAACAGTTCCCTGTGCATGATAGGAGGAGGCAAACAAAAATCTTAGAGCTAGTGCACACTGATGTATGTGGTCCCATGCAGACAAGGTCGCTAGGGGGAGCATACTATTTTTTGTTGTTTACTGATGACTGCACTAGGTATTCATGGATTTATTTTTTAAACAAGAAAAGTCAGACTTTCCAATGTTTTATAGATTTCAAAACCCTGGTGGAAAGACAGTTTGGAAAAAGTATTAAAATTCTCCGATCTGATCAAGGAGGAGAATACAAATCAAAGGAATTCATGAAATACTGCAAATCTCACGGGATTGTTTAGCAGTATATAGTGCTGCACACACCACAGCAAAACGGAGTTGCAGAGCGTAAAAACAGAACCCTGGTAGAGTGCGCAAGGAGCATGCTGCAAGGTAAGGGTCTATCTAATACTCTTTGGGCAGAAGCGATAAATACTGCTGTATATTTGAAAAATAGAAGTCCTACTAGGTTTCTTGGCTTCAAAACTCCTTTTGAAGCCTTGTATGGATTTAAACCAGCAGTACATCACTTAAGAGTCTTTGGGTCAAAGGCATTTGCACATGTACCCAAAACTGATAGAAAGAAACTAGACCCTAAGGTAGTCAAATGCATCTTTGTTGGTTATGGCACAGAATTTAAAGCATACAAACTGTTCAATCCTGAGTCTCGTAAGACATTTGCAAGTAGAGATGTAGTCTTTCATGAACAGGTACAGGAAAGGAAAGCTGATGTTGGAGATGATTGGCACATTCCATTGTTGTTGGAGGAAAGCAGCGAGGATGAAAGGGAGCAGGAACAGGAGCAGAAAGAAGAGAATGAAGAAGAACAGCAAGAAGGTGAAAGAGCAGGCCCAGTTATTGCAGAAGAAAACAAATTTGAGGTAAGTCCCCTACCAAGAAGGTCAGGTAGGAAGACTCAATTACCATTGAAGTTGAGAAACTATGCTTTGATGTCAAAAGTTTTGAACATTGTAGAACCCTCTAATTACAAAGAAGCTAGTCAATTTGAGGAATGGAGAGCTGCAATGAATGAAGAGATGGAATCAATTCTTAGAAATGATACTTGGGATTTAGTTGAGCTGCCTAAGAATAAAACACCCATAGGATGCAAGTGGCTGTTTAAACCAAAAATGAATGCAGACGGAAGTATAGATAAGTTAAAAGCTAGGCTGGTTGCAAAAGGATATTCACAGCAGGAAGGTATAGATTTTGATGATACTTTTGCACCTGTAGCAAAGCTAAATACAATTAGAATGCTTATTGCTTTAGCTACTAAATGTAATTGGGAATTACACCAGTTTGATGTTAAATCTGCATTTTTAAATGGTGATTTAAAAGAAGAAATTTACTTAGTACAGCCAGAAGGATATGTAAAGCAGGGGCAAGAACATCTTGTTTGCAGATTGAAAAAGGCTTTATATGGTTTAAAGCAAGCACCCAGGTCTTGGTATGAAAAGGTTGATTCTTTCTTTGTAGAGTATGGTTTCCATAGAAGTTTAAATGACCCTAATTTGTATACCAAGTACAATGATCAGGGGCAGATTATTTTGATTTCTCTATATGTGGATGCCATGATTATAACAGGAAATGCAGATGATTTAATCAAAGGAATCAAAAGGCTTATGGCACAAGTTTTTGAAATGAAGGATCTCGGAAGCCTTCACTATTGTCTGGGATTAGAAGTATTCAGAGATACTGGGCAAACTTTTCTTACGCAAGGGAAGTATGCTAAAAATCTGTTGGAAAAATTTGGTATGGATCAGTGTAGAACAACAGCGACACCTTTGCAGCAGAATCTGAAATTGAGTAGTGATGATGGCACTAAGGAGGTTGATGCCACAATGTACAGACATCTGGTTGGCAGCCTGATATATCTTACAACAACCAGACCCGACTTGGCATACTCAGTTAGTGTATTAAGCCAATTCATGTCAAAACCGCGTGAAAGTCACTGGACAACAGCAAAAAGCGTGTTGAGGTATCTTTGTGGTACTATTCATTTTGGTATTTTATACACTGATGTATCTGATGTTACTCTAGCAGGTTTTTCAGACTCAGACTGGGCAGGTAACCTGGATGATCGGAGGTCCATCACAGGTTATGCATTTAACATAGGTTCCGAGGTAATTGCATGGAGCAGCAAGAAACAAAGTACTGTAGCTTTGTCGTCATGTGAAGCTGAATATCAAGCATTGTGTGCAGCAACATGTGAAGCAATCTGGTTGAGGAGACTTCTTAACGATGCAGGAAAAGAACAGAAGCAACCCATTTCTATCAAAAGCGACAACCAGAGCGCTATCAAATTAGCATACAATCCAGTGTTTCATAAAAACACCAAACACATAGACACCCAGTTTCACTTTGTTAGAGAAAAAATACAGTCAAAAGAAATTGCTGCCGAATATTGTAAAACGTGTGACAATGTGGCTGATATTTTTACAAAGCCTCTTGCACGAGTGAAATTTGAATTGTTTAGAAACATGCTAGGAGTTCAGGAGAACCCTTTCTCCATTAAGGGGGGGAGTTGAGAATAATTAATATTATTTTGTTATTAATGGAGAAAATAGTTACGTTGTTGTAACTTTCTCCCTAGTTTAGGATTAGTTCCTATAATTATGGGGTTTGGGTGCAACTTCCTATTTCCTAGTATTGTATTTAATGATGTAATCTTTGATTGATTGATGAATAGAGTGGACGAGAGTGATCTCTCAAGTTTGATGAGTGTAGTCTCCAGGTGCAGGCCACACCTGAGAGCTACATCTCTTTCTTTTCAATTCTGTTCACATTTTATCTAAACCTTTGATGTAATAAATTTTTGATTCTATTTAATTTGAATAAACCAATCACATAGTCCCCAATTCCAAGACTTTAATTAAATTATCACTTAAATGGAATTTTTTAACCTTGGAATTCCTTTGAAAAGCTTAACCCAAAACATATTACATATATACATAGAAACCATATGATAAAACATATAAGGGGCCTATCAGAATTTTGAACTATCATAGGCATATCCACTATGAGAGCTTTTAAACATATTGTCGTGCCAAAATCCCGATAACCTGGTGCCAAAATCCCGATAACCTGATACTGCCTGACTTGATATGTCATACATTCCAATTAATACTAATATCAAATCCATTCAACTATAGAGATTTACCTGATACTGCCCGACTTGATATGTCATACATTCCAATTAATACTAATATCAGATCCATTCAACTATAAAGATTTTTGTAACAAATCCGCTTGGAAGTTCCGATAGGCTCTGGACCCGATTTGTTTCAAAGCTCTTATACATACAAATCACAAGAAAATCATATTTCTCTTAAAATAATGATTGACATTTACTAAAATTTGAAATTAATTTTTTAAATTTAAAAATAAAATGATGTACTATAACTTTTTTTTTTTTAAGTTAAAAAAGGAAATTTAGTGTTGACAAACATTTCAAAAATTACCATAAATAGAATTACATGATCCCCACACACACTTATAGTTTTTTATTTAATAAAATATAATATTTATAATTAATAATTTTAATAAAATGTTATTAACAACACAAAATTTCCTGGTATAAATGTTACTAAAAATTCTATTTATTTTAAGGGGAAATGATTCACAAAATACGTGAAATGAAACAAGTTCAAAGTTACTTGATTTCCTATTACATTGAGATGAATCCCACTGAAATTCAAGAATTTTTTTTGATGAGAAGTAAATTATTATAAAGGAAACTTTAAAAGATAATAACCAGAGTAACAAATCTATAGGATTATGTGTATATATAATGATTATTTATTCATTTTTACCTAATTAGTTTTGTTTTATTTTTCACTTATTTAAAAAAAATGCTTTTCATCGAACTTTGTTTTAAACCATCGAGGTAATAAATATTTGATTTCATTTCATTTGAATAAACCAATTACACAACCCCCAGACTTTAATTAAAATATGATTTAAATGAGTTTTTTAACCTTGGAATTCCTTTGAAAATATTAATCCAAAACATATTACATATATACATACAAACAAACCATATGATAAAACATATAAGGGGCATATCGGAATGTTAAACTATTAGAGGCCTATCAACTATCATAGTTTTTAAACATATTTCCATGCCAAAATCCCGATGACCCGATATAGTCGGACCCGATTTGTCATACATTCCAATTAATCCTAATATCAAATCCATTCAACTATCATAATTTTGTAACAAATTGTTGAGATTTTCTGTTTGAAGTAAAATAGGCAAAAATCTCTGTAGGTGACAACAATAGAAATTCAGTTCCTAGATTAGCTCCAGGTTGTTGGGAGATGATTAATGCCTCCTATATTTGATGTGAGTGAGTTAATGAGGTGGTTAGATTCTCTTTGCTATATAACAGGCAACCATTCAGATTGTTTGCTATGAGGGTGAGAGTTTTGTGAGGATTTCATTATGTAATCTCCTATTTGATTAATAAGATTGCCGATGCCTATGTTGTGTGGACGTAGCCCAGATTGGTTGGGTGAACCACGTTAAATTCTTGTGTCTTTATGTGCATGATTGATCTGCTGTGTATTTTTTGATTTAATTTAGCTGAGCATCTGATCTCCAACAATTGGTATCAGAGCAAGTTGGAGGTGCTGGTGCGTTTGAGAGCCGAGTGGATTGCTGGCAGCGTGTGAAGGTTGCGCGCACTGTTGTTAATTGCCGTATGATGTAACGGAGCGCTGATAAAAAGGAATACGCTGATCTACCTGCGTGCCGGAGCGCTGATGTGCCGGAGCGCTTATAACCTTTGGTGGAGTTTACACAGTTCTGCGTGGAGTTTACAAACTTGCTGCGTGGAGTTTACACAGTTCTTGAAATCGCTGCGTGGAAGTTTGCATAGTTTTTGCGTGGAGGTATTACGACCTTGATTCAAATGGAGATTTGAAGCGTGTGGCTCAACATGAAACATTGCTGGTGCGTATTTAATTAAGTGCTGGTGCGTATTGCATTGTCATTATAACTGCGTTCCTGATTCTATTTGCTTTCTGCCTGTCCAATGCGCATAAGCACGAGTCTGTTCATGTGTATTGAAATTTCTTTTTGGACGCCGATTGAGAGGGCCGATTGTTGTGTAGATCCGGTTATCTGCCTGTTTAATATAATAACCGTGGACCTCTTTTATATTAATGGATCACCAAAAGACTCTTGAACAAAACGTTTTCAACTCAATGATATAGACTGAGAGGAATATTTAAATACCATATTAGTTTGCAGAAACGAATCAGATGATGCAGGTTCAGCTCTTTAACTAGGATTTGAGCCAGATCGTTGAATTGGTAAAGATTAAAAAATTAAAGACATAAAAGTAATATAAGTGCAAAGGGCAGATTTTTTTTTTTTTTTTTTTTTTAAAAAGGCAAAGGCAGAAAGGCATAGGCAGTTTTTTTTTTCTATTGCTGGTATTTAAAGTGGATTTTGGAGATTATTGTTTTTTGATTGATACAAATGGCGAAAACTCAAAGTGCCCGGTTCGAAATCGAGAAATTTAATGGCAAAAATAATTTCGAGATCTGGAAGGTAAAGATGCATGATCTGCTGGTACAGCAGGACGTGGCAAAGGCATTGTTGGGCAGGTCCAAACTGCCTTCCCCCGTGACCCGATGATGAGTGGAATGAATTGGATGGAAGAGCCTTGAGCAGAATTCGGTTGTGTTTGGATGATGATGTTTTATTTAACATCGTGTCAGAGAAGACTGCAACTGGTTTGTGGACGAAGTTGGAGAAGCTGTATATGACGAAATCCTTGACAAATCGGATTCTCCTGAAACGACAGCTTTACGGTTTGCGAATGAAAGAAGGTACCTCGATTACTGATCACCTGAATTTTTTTAATACCTTACTGGTGCAATTAGACAGTCTAGATGTGAAATTTGATTCAGAGGATAAGGAAATAACTCTATTGTGTTCATTGCCCGAATCCTGGGATCACTTTGTTACTTCCATAAGCTTTAGTACAACAGACATTCTTGAGTTTGACGATGTTGTTGGAGCCTTGTTGTCTGAGGAGACGAGGAAGAGGTCAAATGCAGACACCTCTACGTCAGAGGTAATGATGGCCAGAGGTTGCTCAAGAGAGAGACACTCCGGGGGAAAGCATAGCGACTCTCGTTCAAAGTCCAAAGGAAAGAAGACAAAGGTGAAGTGCTGGCATTGTGGCAAGGCAGGACATCTGAAAAAGGATTGCTGGAAGCGAAAGCAGGCTACTAAAGAAGGCTCTTCGACAAAAAAGAAGGAAGCCAACACCACAGATACAGGTTCAGTATCTGGTTCAGGTATGAGTGATGAGGTATTGTCTGTTAATGTTTCAAAACATGATCAACATTGGTTGTTAGATTCCGGGGCATCTAACCACATGTGTATTCATAAAGATTGGTTTAAGACATATAGATCAGTTGATGATGGAGTCGTGTACATGGGTAATGATGTCACTTGTAGTATTGTTGGAATAGGAAGTATACAACTGCAAATGTTAGATGGCACAACCAAATTGTTAACTGATGTGAGACATGTACCAGATCTAAGAAAAAATATAATTTCATTAGGAGCACTGGATACGAATGGATATAAAACTGTAATTCAAGGTGGAGTTATGAAAATCTATAAAGGTATTTTACTAGTGATGAAGGCTAAGAAGGTAGGAAATCTTTTTCAATTAGAAGGTAGAACTGGGTCAGATCATGTGTCGGTGTCTGAATAGGACAGTAGTTCCATTCGCCTATGGCATCAAAGGTTGGGCCATATGAGTGAACGAGGGTTGAAAATTTTGGCTGACCGCAAGTTACTTCCTAATCTAAGATCTGGAAAGTTAGATTTTTGTAAACATTGTCTGTTTGGTAAACAAAGTAAGCAAAAGTTTAAAACAGGCAAACATACTAGTAAAGGCATACTTGATTATATCCATTCAGATGTTTGGGGTCCAACCCCTACAGCGTCATATGGTGGCTCGTCGTATTTTGTATCGTTTATTGATGACTTTTCTAGAAAAGTGTGGGTCTACATGTTGAAAAGGAAGTCTGATCTTTTTACAGTTTTCAAGAAGTTTAGAGCATTGGTAGAAAACAAAACTGGTAGAACTATAAAATGTTTAAGAACTGACAATGGTGGTGAGTTTTCCTCCAAGGAGTTTGACAGCTATTGCAAGGATGCAGGGATCGAGAGACATAAGACCACGGTTTATACTCCTCAGCAGAATGGAGTTGCTGAACGCATGAACATGACTCTTCTAGAGAGAGCAAGGTGTATGCTGAGTAACGCTGGGTTGCAAAAGGAGTTGTGGATGGAAGCAGTGGCAACAGCTTGTTATGTGATAAACCGATCTCCATCAACGGCGATAGGCTGCAAGGTTCCGCAAGAGGTATGGAAAGGACACCCTTGTGACTATTCTAAACTCAGAGTGTTTGGTTGTGAAGCATATGCTCTAGTGCCTAAACATCAGCGAACTAAATTAGATCCAAAGTCTAAAAGGTATATCTTTGTTGGGTATGGTGATGGAACAAAGGGATATAGATTGTGGGATCCTACTACCCGCAAAATCATCATCAACAGAGATGTAAAGTTTAATGAATCCTCTCTTGTACAGTTAGATGTAGATAGTAGATTGAAATAGGATGATGTATTTGATTTCCAGCACATTCAGTTTGACAGCATTTCTAATGATAGTCATAACGACCATAGTTCAGATTCTAGTCATGAACAGGTTTCAGAATCAGATTATGAACAGGGTTCAGATGGAGGTCATGAACAGGTCTCAGATGGCGATCATAAAGAAGTTCCTACAGATGATAGACAACCAATTGCGGAAGAACCAAAAACATTCTTAAGGAGGTCTACAAGGATCAAACGCCCTCCGAGAAGGTATGATGATCATGTTACTTCAGTTGCTTTGATCGCTAATGATGATGAACCTTTGTGTTATCAGGAAGCTGTAGAAGGTTCAAATAGTGACAAGTGGAAAGCAGCCATGAAGGACGAAATGATGGCCTTAAGTAAGAATGGTACATGGGATTTGGTTGAGCTTCCGAAAGGCAGGAAAACTGTGGGGTGTAAATGGGTTTTCAAGCTGAAACGGGGTGTGAATGATACGGAAGACAGGTACAAAGCACGGCTGGTTGCAAAAGGGTTTTCTCAGAAAGCCGGTATTGACTTTCATGAGATTTTTTCACCAGTGGTTAAAATTGTTTCAATTAGAATTGTGTTAGCATTAGTGGCTTTGCTTGATTTAGAGTTGCAGCAGTTAGATGTTAAGACTGCATTTCTACATGGTGACTTAGATGAGGAAATATATATGGAACAACCGGAAAGGTTTGTTCACCATCGCAATGAGAAATTTGTCTGCAGGCTCAAGAAGTCATTATATGGCCTGAAGCAGTTGCCTCGGCAGTGGTATAAGAAGTTTGATTCTTTCATGTTGAGTCAGAAATATGTTAGAAGTGAATATGATCATTGTGTTTATTTTAAACAGTTGAATAATGGCATATTCATTATCTTGGTATTGTATGTTGACGATATGCTTTTAGCAAGCAAAAGCATAGAAGAAATCAACAGGTTGAAGGCTCAGATGGCAAGGACATTTGATATGAAAGATCTAGGAGCTGCAAGACAGATTTTGGGCATGGAGATTTTCAGAGACAGGAGCAATGGTAAGCTATGGCTATCACAACAAAAGTATATTGAGAAAATACTTTTGAGGTTTGGTATGAATAATGTGAAGCCTGTTTCAGTCCCTTTAGCTTCCCATTTTAATCTTTCTTCGAGTTTATGTCCTAATACAGATGAAGAAAAGGATTATATGTCTAGAATTCCATATGCCAATGTAGTAGGGTGTTTAATGTATGCGATGGTTTGTACTCGACCAGATATTTCACATGCAGTTGGGGTTGTCAGCAGGTACATGGCAAATCCGGGTAAAGAACACTGGTCAACAGTGAAATGGGTGCTTCGGTATCTGAGAGGCACAAGTAGTTATTGTATCACTTACAATAAGAGTAGTGAATTTGTTTGCGGATATGTTGATTCCGATTTTGCAGGTGATTTGGATAAGAGAAGGTCAACTTCAGGGTATGTCTTTACTCTTGCAGGTGGAGCTATAAGTTGGATGTCAAAGCTACAGAACATTGTTGCTTTGTCCACTACTGAAGCAGAATACATTGCTGCTTCTCATGCTTGCAAAGAAGCAATTTGGTTGAAAGGTTTGTTTGGTGAATTTGGTAGGTTGCAGGACAGCATCAAGTTATTTTGTGACAGTCAAAGTGCAATACATTTGGCTAAGAATCCGGCCTATCATAGTAAATCAAAGCATATACCGATCAAGTACCATTTTGTAAGACAGGTTATCACTGAAAGGGGAGTCTCTCTTGAAAAGGTGCATACAAATGAGAATTGTGCAGACATGTTCACGAAACCAGTTTTTTTAGAGAAGCTACGCTGGTGTTTGGCTTCTCTTGGCTTGCAGAAAAGATAAAATAATAATAACAGGGCATCAGGCTAATTGTTGTCAAGGTGGAGATTGTTGAGATTTTCTGTTTGGAGTAAAATAGGCAAAAATCTCTGTAGGTGACAACAATAGAAATTCGGTTCCTAGATTAGCTCCAGGTTGTTGGGAGATGATTAATGCGTCCTATATTTGATGTGAGTGAGTTAATGAGGTGGTTAGATTCTCTTTGCTATATAACAGACAACCATTCGGATTGTTTGCTATGAGGGTGAGAGTTTTGTGAGGATTTCATTATGTAATCTCCTGTTTGATTAATAAGATTGCCGATGCCTATGTTGTGTGGACGTAGCCCAGATTGGTTGGGTGAACCACGTTAAATTCTTGTGTCTTTATGTGCATGATTGATCTGCTGTGTATTTTTTGATTTAATTTAGCTGAGCATCTGATCTCCAACACAAATTCCCTTGGAAGTTTCGATAGGGTCCATACTCGATTTATTTCAAAGCTCTAATATATCATCGTTTCAAGTTTGCCCTCTTTTCGATATTCATCAAATATCATGGTTTTTGGTTGCGCACTGGTCCAAATCCTCCGATAGTCAAATTGAGCACTGAAACCTGAATGTTTTGATATATAACAATTCATTTTCAGCACACTTGTCAATTAAATTGTCTACAAAATTCTAAATAGTTTTAATATCATTATTATTTAGTAAAAATATTAATTATATATTTAATTCAATACAAATATTGGTAAATTTCATTTTGATTTAAAAAGGACATTTTAACTTTAGCTTTTTTTATTAAAATTTCAATCAATATAATAAAGTTGAAAATAAAAAATAAAATAATATAATTTAAATTAAATTATATTTATTAAAAAAAATTGCTCCACAAAATTATACATAAAATTATACATACAAATCACAACGAAATCATATTTCTCTTAATTGTTTACTTCTTCCTGTTATCCCTATAATATCAAACCTTAAATTTTAAATACAAATAATTTTATTATATTTTGTTTTCTAGTTTTCCTAAAGAATTATACCATTTGATATTAATAAATAGAAAGGTTGGTCAATTCTCTATCCAACAATTTTTCATAAAATATGTATCCAACAATTTTTAATAAATTTTTGTACACATATATTTCAATGTAATTCAAATTTATTTTTAAAATTAAAATATTTTAAATGCTACACGTACCTATTAGGTTTTAAGTCCCGAAAATGTTATAGCTTGAACCTGTCATTTCATGGTTTTGTGGGGAAATTGAAATCATACAAAAATTTCTATGATGGAAACTTGTGACCTGTTAGTCATGGTGTAGAAAGGGAGTTCAAGAGTCGATAACGAACTCATTATTAAACCTTTGGGTCAGTAAAAAGAAACAGAAAGAGTATAGGAAAGGAATATCAATTGTAACCAACACTGTCATACGATTGTGAATCAAACAATTCTGGAGTCAGCTGAAGAACTTCCTCAAGAGCATCTGAAATAAGTACCATGTTGAACAAAGATTCAATGAATGGATATGAAGTCAACAAGTGGATGTTGTTCAAATTGTTTACCTGTTTCTGCTGCTGTGACTGTTCTAATAGTTGCTGCTGTAATTCTACATTAAAATAGAAACCAAGATAATTCATTTCAATGAACCTTTCCAGATCTGCCTTGATAAAATCAGTTCTATCGAACCCAACACAAGTAGTAGTGAAGTTATAATAGTTTTCTTGAGGAAAACAAACACCATGATCAAGGCTGTTGTCATGGTTCATGCCCTTAGGGCTGTAAACACTGGATCTAGGGCTAGTTGGGACAAACATTAGAAGATACCCGCTAATTATCGGCTCTAACAAGCCTGAATCTGAATGGCCATTGCTATCTGCAAAGTTTTGGAATTGATGTTCCACATTAGCGCTCAATGCATAACTATATGATGACAACGAACTGCAAAGTTCAGAAGCAGGATCTTCTAAGCATGGAAGAGGAGAAACACTTTCAAGAAGGTTTGACAGAGGGATATTGGTAGTTATATTATTGCTGAAGGTAGGCTGATGATCAGATATTTTTGTAACTGAGAAAAAAGTGGTTGATGAAGAAACTGAGGATGGAATGGTGGAATTATGGGCTTGATCAATGGTGTGTTTTTCCGAGGAGAGTAGGATAGGATCAAATAGGGACATGTTCTACCGAGGACTAACATTAATGCTATGATGGTCTTTAGGAAGAGAGGCAGGACTGGAACTAACTCCTGCAAGTGACTGGTTATTGTTCTCAATATCTTGATTTAAAGGTCTCAAGCAAATGCTCATAAGAATGTTTCCCAGCACGTTGTAACCATTATTTAAACTGAACTATTGTTTCTGCTGCTACTTCTTGGCTTCGTTGCAGGGGGTGGTGCTGGAATCTTGCAACTTTTGAGGCCTTTGTGAAATGGGTCTCTGGTATTAGTGGGAAATGTAGTACTAGTAAGAGCTGCAGGAGGAGGCATTGATGGGATACAGTGCTCTGAATTGAGGTATATGAAGTTGGTCCTCGCCTTCATCCCCCTCATGACTGTTTTAGCGAAATCATAAGCATATGTTGCTTCCTCTGCGGTGTCGAAGGTTCCAAGCCACCAACCTTCTTTCGTTTTGGGATCACAAATTTCTACGGCAAAACGACCCCATGGATGCTTGCAGACACCTCTATATCTACCAGCCTCCTTTCCACATTTGGAATTTTTCTCGTTGAGCTTGCTAGGGCTCACACTTCCATTCTTTTGCAACTCTGGCTACTACTGCTGCAAATTCATTGTGCCTTGGATTTGGAATATGGTAAACTAACTGTGCCCACAAAATGACTCTTGTATACCAATTGTCCTCACTATGTATATATTGTGAGTGAGTGGTTCAAAAGTGACCACCGTGTGTGATATCAGTGGCCATGGTGTGTGATATGAAATTGAAATGAAAGCTTGTAATAAGAACTCTCATAGAGTACCAAAATGATTACCTGTGCTATTGTGACATATTCAGTACAAGCTCAAAAACAACCATTGCCTTTTTCGGAAGGAAAGCTATGTATATAGTTGATACTTAATTGGATCTATAAGCAGCAATTGGGTGTCCATAGAAAATGCAGGTCAAGATGGATAAAGCTGAGATTTAAGGATATGGGTTTTAGAGAATCAATATGTGCAGAAGTTTCTCTGATACAGGTACAAAATGAAAATAAAAGCATTGAGTATGACGCTAAACTTGAATGTTCAAATAAATCATATTAGAAACAAAATCATGCAAGGTTAGAAGGAATTGATTTATGGGGCTACCGACATAGTATTTCTCAAAATCATGTAAGGGCGGAAGGAATTGATTTAAAAGGCTTCAAGCATAGTATTTCTTAGTATGAACTTATGCCTCCCTTGACATTTGAACTTAAGAGGAGTTCCTTCCTTCAAGAAGGTACTTACAGAAGCAATCAATCACTGCCCTCACGCTTTCTGATAAGAAATCTCAGAACAATAAACCAACAACAACACCTTGCATAATTTGTTCACATCAGACAACTCTCATGACTTCTTTCCTTCTTTTATAAGGACGCAAACAAATCTCGGAAAAGACCAAAAGGGTGGAAGAGGGAAGAGGATTCTTGCAACTTTACAGGAAGGGATGGAACTCTATGCCGAGTTTCTCAAGCTGAGTAATCTCCAGTGAAATAATTCCGGTTAAATAATTGTTGGAAATATGCAGCTGCATAAGGCTACTGTACTTACCAAAAATCCGTGGAATTTGACCATAGAGCTGATTGGAGCTTAAACCCAAATATACCAGATGGGGATATTCTACAAAGGCCTCTATTATACTTCCTCCCATCTAGTTGTTCTCCAGCTGAACTCTTGTCGAATTCTGGTAATCCTTCAGACTCAACAGTATTGGGCCTAGAAATTTATTTATGATGGCTGATATGATCTGCAGATTTCCCGTGTGACAAATCTCTGGAGGAAGGTCTCTGGTGAACATTTTTTTTGGAGAGGCTCACCTTTTTTAGATTACTGTATCTTCCAAAAACTGCAGAGATTTTTCCAGATAAAGCGTTATCATGAAGAAAGAGCAGATTTAAATCAGTCAACCGGAATATGCCCTCTGGTATGGAGCCTATTAGATTATTTCCGGAAACATCTAGTGTATGCAGTGACTTGTTCTTTGCAATGTTGTTAAATCCTCTACCTCCTCTTCTTACTTGGGGGTAATTGTGGCATCGCCATTCACTCTGAAATGAAAGTAAAATGGAGCGGTAGTCAGTAGAAATAGCTGCTGCAGAAGCAACCTCACCACCCAAGTAATATACATAATGCTCTTCTTAACTTATCAGCGAGCTTAGAATTACCCTCGAAGCACTCAGAACATAGTTTGGAACCTCTCAATGGCTCTGGAATTTCATAATTCCTCGCAATTGCTTGTGCCTTTTCTTCAATGTTCACAATCACCGATTGTAGCGAATTGGAAGGTGAACGAGACAAAATGTAGAAGTAGCGGTGACACGCCACAAAAGCATATGCTCATGGCCACGATTCCAAGGACCACAGACATAATAAGCAGGTGGAAGGGGGAGTAGTATATCAGAAAATCAGAAGCATTAGATGTTTATACATGCAATCTTTTAAAGTCCCCATATTATGCTACGGACCGATATCGTTTATAAACCATAATTAAGCTGCATATCAGATTCAGGGTATCAGGGATTTATAAACAAGAACAATTGCAAAGAAGCTGTTATGGAATTGTCGTACGTGCTCATTGGCCAGTTCTGCAAAGCATATTCGTTTTTATGGGCATTACATTTAAAAGAAAATGAGAAAATTTTGAAAATGACCAAGTTTAAAAATGTACGAGGGGTAGATTTTTTTATTACAATGTTTAAGCAATGTACGAAAGGTTGATTTATTTCTATATTTTTAGTGCTTCTCCTCATGATCGATTAGTAACTTTTTAAAATGGATTTACTATAAACATAATCTTTAGTAACTTTTTAAAATGGATTTACTATAAACATAATCTTTAATACTTGGCTAATGTCACCACATGAGTGTTGGATATACATCTTGTATAAAGTATTTTTTTCCCTTTATTTTATTGTATTGGGTGGGTAAGCATTTATTTGTTAGTGAATAAAATATATAAAAACAATTAAATAACGTAGAAATCAATTTATATATATATATATATATATATATATGAAGTTAAAGATGTTATTTGAAATTATCTATAACAACTAGGTGGTAGGTGGATGGTTGTTATTTCCTCATCAAGTTTAAATTTTTATAAGAAATAATGGATTTTTTATTTATTATGATTATAAATCTTTACCATTTACTTAATAAAGAAATCTTAGCTTTTAATTTGTGTATATTATTGAGAATATTTTAAAATATTTTATAAATATTAAATCTTTACTTTTCACCTAATAATTATTGATAATTAAACTAAAATTCCATAAAATTCAGAAAGCTCAACTTCAAAATAAACATACATATATATATATATATATATACAATTTTAAATACAAATATGTATCAATAAGTATCAATTTTATTAGCATTGATCTTTAATTAAATACATGAAAATTATTTCTTTTTAACAAATTAAATATATGGAAATTGTTATTTTTATTTATCTTTAATACATTGTGAAAAATAATATTTACAATATTAATGGTCATTCTCATTAAATGTATAGAGTAAAACATATAATGAATAAAAAATTATTTATTATTTTAATATCTACATTAAAAAGCTATCTTTAATTTTTTAATAAAAAAAAAAGTAGTTTTCCACATACAATTATTTTTAATTTTTTACATTTTTGTTTTATTATAATAATAATAAGTTAATTTTAAGTTCATTATTATGTTAAATATCAAATTGACATATGGAACTTTCTTGTTTGTGAGATAAGATATTTGTTTCTTTAACAATTCCATTGCTAAAAACTTATAAGAATGTACATACTTTACTTCATTGAAAGGAAGTTGAGGTGCTTCATACATTAATTTATCAAAAAATAGTGCACAAAAATTCAAATCTAAACAATTGCAATAATAAAAAATAAACAACAATTTATTAACAACAAAATATCTTATGGAAAACCTTTTAGTAACCATACTCTAAAGCACATTGTGTATTATTCATCAACTAATGGTTATAATAAAAATATTATGCACTCTTTCCAAAAGTGTTTAGTGATGGCTTAATTCTCGAGAAAAGTTGAAGGCAAAAGAGTAAAGAAAAAGACTCTCACATTTCCCTCCAATAGTCAATTTATAATTGATAGTAAAACGATAAACCAATTATCATTTTCTTTTTGTGAACATAGAATATCATCAACATGTTATTCTCCGCCACTATTAATTTCTGAAATAGTTTGTTGTATAATTGTTGAAATTATTATCTACACATTGATGTAATATTTCACACAATACGTAACACGTCCTTCCACCCCTTGTACTTCCTTGATATATGGAAGGTGTTACCTTATAACTAACTCGACCTCAAAGTTTGTTATGAACATGGGGTTATAAATAGTTCTCTTTTTTCCAACTTGTCAAAGCCAAAAATAAAGAACACCATTACATTCAACTCATCCAAAGCTTTCAGGTGATATAATTTTATCTCAAATTGACTTCCGGATTCAAAATTACGCCCTTTTAAAGTCCAAGCAATTATAACTTGCCACATCAACAATGACCACCACATGGAATCCATGTGGACCCACCATATCTCCATGACACATGCCACCTCGAACCAAACTATTGGGTCCCACGGGGCCTAGTCCCTTTGTACTATTTTCCTTTATATTTGATTTCAAAGGAAAACCCAATATGCATGATATTTTCCATTGTGCATTATTTCTTAACCCTTGAATCACCTGGACTTCAGATATCCTCCTTTGCGAGACTTACTGTGAAGTCGAAAATGATTCCATGTAGCCACCGTCACTAGTGTGGCATTCTCCACCACATCTCTCCTCAAGATTCCCATAATGCCCATGTCCTATGTGCTTTACTGTGACATTTAGTTAAACAATTCCTTGTTATATCTAGGCTAAGGGAAAATTCGATCGCTCATTAAAAATCATAATGGCACAACCCTTGGTACCATAGATATCTTCTGTGCATTCAAAGGTATCCAGTATTGACTAACATTCAGGGTTTTGTAAATTTTCACCATGCCTACAAGTCCAAATGCCCTGGATATAATTTTTCTCATAAAGACATCTGTCTCACACCTTTACTCATCCAACGAGGCCCACCTTGGATAATCTAAAAATTATACAAAATATGATGCCATTCAAATCTAGCCTTGCACAAATGTTCATCTAAGTAGGATATCACATATTCGGTCCAACAAGATGTCTTCAGAATTCTGGGCCTCTCCAAAAATCTGGCATCACCAACTTTTACAGTAAACATGAAGTCCAGAATCCCTTGGATCCCAGATTCCTCACCAAAAAAAATAAGACCCGACCTCGCCCAAGTGGGGCCCATCACTGATATGACCTCCTCCCTTATGAAAATACAAATAGATGGTAATCCAACCCATTTCTAAAAGTGCAGAGGGAATGACTAGACAAACTTTCAAATTCCTAGATATGCCAACTAAACCCAAAGTGCATCTGACCTAGATACATGACCCTGCCAAAATCTATTCGGACCGAGATATAAATATTATTTTATCAATACTTAGACTTAGATATTCTAATAACTTCAAGGGACTTATCTAAGTCTCTCCTTAAAGTAGGGAATTCTCAGAACACCCATTTTTTAAATATAAAACCCTTATCCAAACATTAAACATTCCAAATATTATACTTAGTCGTAATACAATCAATGGACCTATGAACATGCCTACTATCAGATACTAAAACAAGGTAAGCCATAGCTAATACTACTTGATAAACTTAGACACAACACCATAATATCAAACCATGTAATGGATCCAAAAAAAAACAATCAGATCCACTGATATATCATACATTATATCATTCTCGGTTCTTTACTAGGAAAAAACAATCAAAAGTCTCAAACATGTAGAGATCTATAGCATACCATATAATGGAAATCACAAACTACAATAGTCTGGTTAAGAACATAAAATAGTCATACATGACTATGAATATAGCTCTTCTCTTTATAAACATATCAGCAAACAAAGAGGCTTCTAAGCCCCACACACCCCTGATTATTTTCTTCACTCAAGAGGGAATTTATAGCCTCCAACAAGGAAATGAATCATGATATGCACAACGTGTTAAATTATAGGAATCACATACCATAATAGGTTAGTTGAAGCTTATCAATCAACCATTGATATTTAGGTAAATAACTCTATAAACCATTAGGATTATAATAACACACATATCCATAACTTTATCATGACCATGAAGGCATATAAAGTGAATCACACACTATGATCACATAGAGATATTACCAATCCTCTAGAAGTAGAATTAATATATACACAGAGGACATAGATTGAACAACTAATGAGATCACCCACAAACATGGTTGCAACAATTGGCTTCTCATACATATAACTATATAAAGGTAACCGAAATGTATGAAAGCACAATTAATCTTGAGTGATTTTAGATTGCTAGTCAGGGACATATCAAAAAAAATGCAAATGGCTAAGAACATTGCAACCACATAAATCAAGAAACTCATAATCACTATATATATACAAGTTAGCTGGTCAACCATGATTAGATAGTGGATTATGAATTATTACATAAATGACATAGGATTAATCATTAGTCATAAAAATAATAAAGAATATCATATCCTATAATCTAACATACATAACCCATACTACTTATATGAATAACTTGAAATGGTTGTAATTGAAGGAGATATTTACTCTATCCACCCAACCATAGGCCAATTACACTGCAATATTTCTTGTAACTAACCATCCTTGAGCCAATTTAGAGTCTGAGGAGTTAAGTGCTTAAGGGAATTCACATCAATAATTAGTTAGATAAATATTCATGAAGGTGAGTTCACTATCTAGGTGGTTTATCAACCGCTCCTTAGTAGTAAGCACCATTGTAATTCTCTCTATCTCTCAAAATCAATCTGGGGGATTCACTTAAGGTCAAGTGAAGGTATGCTCAGTCTCGGAGTACAATATCACTATAATGGTGGTTTTTTCAGCCCCAAGGAAATCACTTAGTGAATCAATATCTCCACTGAGCATTTTTGGCTAAATCCAATATTGATACATGGAATGGGTCACACCAAAATGCAAGGAGAAAATTCCCAATCACATCACAAAGTCTTTCCGTAATGTTTTTTCTTCTGAGTTTTTCTGCTCCTATGCATACAATTCACTTCATGTCAAGCTCTCTACCAGCCATGCCTCTATTTGTATGTCTATGCATACTCCCCCCATCATTCTATTCTCTTCACGTCCCTTCTCTTGCACACTAATTTCCTTAACACAAACAACGAGAATAAGGACAATATGGGCCCATCCTTCACTTAGGTGGCACATGCACAACTTCAATGCTTGCACCAACAAGCCATTTAATATATTAAGGAAATACGTAGGGGAATAAATGAAGTGGCTTGTGTCTACACTTAGCACAAGAAACTCCTCCTCCTTAGGCTCTAAACCTGTGTCCATTCTTCCATCTCAATCATATTTTACATTTGCACATAATTTTATATAAATAAATATACATAGTAGCATATACACGGGGGATAGAGAAATGGGTTGTTACATACCTGAACCCTTTAAAAGAAAATTGTCCTTGATGTTCCATAAATAAAACAAAGAATACATTAATAATATTTATATATGCACAACTCCTTTTACATTCATTTACACAACAAAAAAAATGGGTAAGATACCCTCATCTGATCATCCATTTCCCAAGTGGCTTCATCTAGTTCAAAGTGTTTCCATTGTAGCTTTACATGCTAAATTACTCGATTTCATAGAACAATCTATCTCTGATCCAAAATTCACTGAGGCTCTATCCTTCCTCACATAATATGATTAACTCATTACTTCTTGGGACACACTCAATGCTTTTATGGTCCTAATGAGTATGCACATGAATTCTTAAAACCAATTTCCTCCAGTTTCCTCTTCCTTGTAGTCACACATTTTCTAAGTTTAGGCATCCCATTCTTTGCTCCATTAGTCCCTCAATATATCTATTCCTTGGAAAGGCTTCATCCTATACCATGTAGTCACAAACCTTCCAAGTTCAGGCATCCCCTTCTCTACTTCATTAGTCCCTCAAGCGATCCATTCCTTGGAAAGGATTCCTCACACCAAAATTACTTGATGGAATCTCCTATCTAAAGTATCCATATACCTTGATTAATAACACAATACATTTTTCATGACATACATCATGACGATAATAGCAAATCATAGGGTTCTATTGTCACCACAATGGCCTAGTTCCTTAATTCTTAAGTTCCATTATGTTGTTTCTGCACACTGATATTATTAAGCTAGTACTATTTTCTTTTTATTCAGCCTCATAATTTATGTCGAATAGTTCAATAGTCCCCCTACATCAAAATCACATGATTCTTATGAGACTAATCATAAATTTTTTAAAGAAAATAAAACTGCACTTTCATTATCAAATTCTTTATAATGTTAAACACAAAATTTTAAATCAATTCAATTCACAACTTTAATAGAGAAATTATTAAAATTGGTAATTGATATTTATCTTTATAGTTACTCTTTCCTTCCTTTGGCTTACAAACATTGAGTGATTTCTTTGACAAATCAAATAATCAATGTTTTGTAGCTCAACATAGTCTTCAACTAACTTCATCTTTTAAATCCAACTCACTGAGTAGTTTCACCACCAAGGGAACCAGTCAACAACTAATATGTTTCTCCACACAAAATTTTCGTATATATATATCTTTTCAAGTGCAACAAACTGAGTAGTTTCACTAAAGCACTCAGTGGTAGATATATTGCTTCATACAACCTTTTCGTACAAATCCATCTTCAATTCCAGTTCACTGAGTAGTTTCAAAATTAAGAGAAGCACTGAGTAACAGATATATTTGTCCACACAATATTTTTTTGCATCTCTCAGTCGGCCCCACCCCAACCCCCCCCCCCCCCCCCAATTCTAGCCTCCCAGTGAGCATGGCCATCTACCATTAAGGTAGTTATTTATTGATGAGAATATCATCACACCCCAATTATCATCTGTCACCAATGTAGAGCGCCCCCTCTCTTTCTCACCTCCCAGTGAGCATGCGAATATTATCTACCATCAAGGTAGCCATTTGTCAATAGGATCCCAAAAGTTAATCACCTATCAAGGCCCAGAGAACCCCCCACTACTACATTTGGGCGAAAATTCTAACGACGAAATCCGACAGAGTAAGCAGTTAAATGATTTTTTTATTTTTTTTTGTCTAAAATCTTGATTGCCGTAAAGTATCTGACGAGAATTTTTTAACGATCGAATATTCAATGGAATCCCCTATCACATCAATTATCTGGCGTTTTCCTATAGTCCCTCTTGTTGTTGAATAACCTACAAGAGTTATTTTACCATCAAATATCCGACGCTATATCCAATATGAAAATGTGTTGTCCAATTTCTGACAAATGGAAAATAACCATTGCATAACGTTAAATTCCACCATTAATGGATTTTTGCGTTGACAACGTCTAACATGGGACCAATTCATATTGATTAGTTTAACTAATAAATATAAACATTAATATTATAATTAAATATAATATTATTAGTATATAATTAATATATATTAATATTAATATCTATAATATATTAATATTAATATAATATTATATGATTATAATATAAAAAATATATATATAAATATATATATATATATATATATATATATATATATATATATATATATGTTATATATATTATGTAATTGTAATGTGTATATATATGTGTGTGTAGAGGCCCTAACGTCATATAAATTTGACATAGTAGCTATATATATTAGTTGTGATTGTTTTGAAAGCTTGTAGGCTTATTTTGAGGTTAATTTTTGAACAAAATCATCACTGAAAGTTTAGTGACAAAAATGTCACATAACATTCCTTAAGGAGACCAAGGATACATGGGATCAACATTGAGGGCTTCTGAGGATGGAAAATGTTATTTCCCTTGTATAAATTGCAAGGGCATGAGGCCAAGGATTATTCTAATAAAATAAGCTAAAAATCATTGTAGAGTCTATGAACATGCTACAGGCGGACATGAATATCATCCATTTGTAAGTTATTTATTTTATATATGTCTTTGTCTTGTAGATTGTTTTTGTAAATGTTTATATTTATATTTTATTTTAGATTATATGTTTCTGTATTGTAAGTTGTACTATCTTTCTACTATAAATGTATTATATGATATTGTTTTGGGAAGTGTTTGAACTATGTTGTCATCTTGATGTGGACTAGAAATATTATTTGCTTATTTTCATTAGGGTTGATTAAAGGGTTAGGTCGAATTAAGGGTTAATTACTTTATGGACTTAGGGATAAGGGGTTATTGTTTAAGGGTTTAGGGGTTAGGGGTTAGGGGAATGGGGGTAAGGTGTTAGGGGGTTAATGTATGTTTAGGGGGTTAATTTGGACCTAGAGGATTTATAGGTTAATCATGGGTTTTTATGGAGCATTATTAATGAGTTTTTAAAGTCTATTACGAAAATATGACATAAGAAAGAACATGACATTATAATATGATGAATGAAAAATAAGATCAATATTTTTTTTATTATGCTCGTGACTATTTACTGGGAGCCCTAAACATTCCCGTACGTGAACTGACCCATTAATTCTAATTCCTCCCGAATAAGGGCCCTTTCCCTTTCTCTCTTGAATCAGGTACGGAGGCGGGTCCCTTCCTCTGGCACCCCTTTCCTGACCCTTGAAACTTAACTTCTCCAGCATAATGTAATGGTTATCATTCAATGTGGTCATTAAACTGGTAAAATGTCTGACCCAATCACATATCCAGACTTGAGTCGGGGGAATTAGGAAGTGCCCTAGATGACCAACTCCTCGATGTAGACATGTTTCACATCGAAGCAGTCAGTCACGGACCACTTAGAGGAGATTGTACTGCTTCTAGTGAAAGGTACGGCACCGGAGGACTACACCGTAACCTAAAAGAGTCAGAAAGTGTCTCACTTCCTACATGTCAAGAAAAGTAACATATTTCTTAGATTTTTTCAACATATTCTTAAATATCTTGATAAATTGCACAAGCATAATCATTGATTTATTGTCTTTGTTTCTTGGTGTCACCCAAGTTGTCTTTCTCTTTGTCTTTGTTATCTTTATTTTCCTTATATATTATGTTTGTAAACTGTTGTTATATCAACGTTTCAATATTTTCTATATATATACTAATATTACTTTATTGATTGTAATGGTATAGTATCATCCCCCCAGGGAATTTCTCGAGAGGAAGAGGTTGTTGTAGTACAAGAACATGGAGTGATTAATATTAAGGATCGAGCTAATGATCCTATGGAAGAAGATAATGATGTTTATAATGTATTTGAAGAATACGGGACAAATAAATTTATCTAGGAGACATTTAATAATTTTAGAATGGATGATGATGACAACTAGTATGATGAACATGATTTTGATTTACGTGTGCTTGAGAGGGAAAATATACCTCTTTATGAAGTCTCAAAAACATCTCTTCTCTCTGCTGTATCATTGTTGTCCAACTTAAAGGTGGTGAATGCTTTATCAAACACATGTGACATAGATCCTAAGGTATGTAATATATTTTGTGACATTTAGTACTATATATATAGATGATAAAACATATATATATATATATATATATATATATATATATATATATATATATATATATATTTTAATTTTCATTGATCTACATCATTTCATTAATTTGTAACATTTGGATGCAATATGTACAATTAATATTATTTAGTACATTAACCACTACTATTTTTTTTATGTTGTAGATTATTAGGTGAATTTTTGTTACCACCATCAAATGTTTTACCTCGTACGTATCGAGATTTACATGTCATTATGAAAGATATTGGAATGGAGTATGAAGCTATTCATGCATGCCCTAATGATTATATTATCTATTACAAATAACATGCATTGAAAGAAAATTCCCAAAATGTGATGAGAGTAGATATCAAACCGATAAAGTAACAAAAAAGGTGCCTCACAAGGTTCTTCGTTATATTCCCATAATTACACGTCTATGACAATTGTTTAGGTTCAAAATTGTAGTAGAAGTTATGGATTACTGTGCAAGGAATTGAAGTGAAGATGATGTTCTTTGAATGCCTACAGATGGATCCACATTAAGAAATATAGAGAAAAAGTGGCCAGAGTTTAAAAGAGAACCTTGTAATCTTAGGCTTTCATTAGTAGCTGACGATGTCAATCCATTTGGAGAGGCCAAATCTTCTTACTCAATGTGGCTCTTTTTTGTTATCAACAATATCATTCCTCCATGGAGATCAGTAAAGAGGGAGCACATAATGTTGACAATGATTGTTCCAAGTATTTATAATTATTTTTTTAGCACAATAACATCTCATTTGTCTTGTTTAATTCATAATTATTTCCTATTTTTTTTCATTAATTTACTCATATATGTTCAATTATGCCTAATTATAATTATATCTTATAAATTATTTTATTTACTCATATATGTAGTAATTATGTATTGTATGTTCAATCAATTAGGTAAGTACCAGGTCAAAGATATGAATGTATATATCGAGCCTCTTATCGATGATTTAGTGGAGTAATGGAACAATGTCATTATGTATGATATCTCTATACCAATAGTTGCAGAAATGGAATTTGAATTCCATGCAATGCTTGTATGAACAATTCACGATGCCCTAAGCCTAACACATTTATGTGGTATGTTATAATGTTATACTTTCACTTTAATAGTGTTTAATTTTATGAATTTCATTTCAAGTATGTTTTTTAAATAGTTCAACCTTCATTTTACATACTTAAAATAATTAATATAAAAATTATTCCATTTCTTGCAAGTCTTCAAGCAAAGGGTAAATTTGATTGTCCAATTTGTGGTTCTAAGATGAAATATCGTCGGTCACGAAGCTTAGGAAAGGAGGTGTTTTATGAGTATAGCCACTTACTTTCTAAGAACCACAGGTATCGAAGTATAAAAACCATATTTTCAATGGGAAGAAGATACTGGATTAAGACCACGAAGAATGACACCCGTGCATGGAATTTGCAATATAATAAAGTCTCTCAAGGTATGGATCGAATTGTCTATGTATCAATATACATGATATGTTTGGATTATTTTATATTTTTATGGAATTTTCTTCATTGTACTAATTCACAGTTTATATTTTTTATATAATATATTTAGCTATGATTCACATTGTAGGGTCAAGGAATTAATAACAGGGGCACTTCCATGAGGAATGAAAAGTTATCTCGAGAAATTTAATAGAATCCCCTACTATGAACACCTAGAAAATTTTCATTTGTTTGATATAATGCACATTGGGAATAATGTAACAAATACCTTACGATGAATCTTATATGAAGGGAGAGATAAAGAAAAAATTGTCAAGTTTTGTAATGACATTAAGGAGGCCTACAATGCATTGAAAAGTGCGATTCATTCAAATAGCGACAGAGACAACCAAAATATAAGCACCCTTCCATGGTTATTGAGAAAGAAACAAAGCAAGCATGTTAAAGAGGTTATTGAAAAAAAAAAATTTCCAACAAGATTTTCTTCAAATATAAAGAATATCCTAACAAAGAAAGGTGAATTAGGTGGGGTAAAAACTCATGATTGGCATACGTTCATTAAGGTAATTATTCTGGTGTCTACATATTTTATACATTGGTGAAACATCTTGTTAATTGGTGTTTTTGTTTTGTACAAATTTGGGAAAAAATAATGATCAATCATTATTTTTGTTACAATATGTGTACCTTTATCTCTCCCAGAAAACTTTGACAACAATGTCAAAGAAGTTGTATATGATCTTGGAAATATGTGAGGTAAGTGGGGATTTATGTGCAAAGTGTAATTTGTTCAATAAGTTGTTGTGTTGCATATTTTTGACTGCATGTGTTTTCCTTGTCATCATTTACTGTATTATACTTTTTTGTTGAAACCTTTGATTTTCTTGCCTCATATATATGTGAATGGTTTTTATCTTAAGAAATCGATAAAGAAGATATAAAGTATTGGAGCAAACAAATTTCTCGTCTAATGTGTGAAATGCAAAAGTATCTACCTCCGACATTTTTCAATGCACAAGAATACTACCTCATACACCAAGTCAAGGAGATTGAAAATTGTGAACCTGTACACACAAGATCAATGTGGATGGTTGAGAGGCACTTGGAGTAATTAAAGGCTTTGGTTACACAAAGATCATGTCTCGAGGGTTCCATGGTAGAGGTATATATGGTATATCAAATCATGGTTTATATTCATCAATATATTGATGAAATAGGAAAAAGTATTAATGTATTGGATCATATTTAGGATGTCAACTTCATGGATGATTTTGAAGGAGAGCACTTATTGGGGAAAGCTAGAATGATAAAAGTGAGATGTAAGTAAATAGTGGATATTTATAGCACATTTGACTTTTTTCTTATGTATATCGTACTTATTTAATTTTTAGTCTTCCTGCATAATCCATTACTATGAAGGTATAACATGGTAACTATATATATATATATATATATATATATATATATATATATATATATATATATATATATATATATATATATGAATTGTTTTATTTCAATACAACTGGTTGAGAGTGAGATGAAATACATTTATACATTGCAAACAATAAAGATTGGATGAAGGTATGGATTGAATGATGCAAACAAGCTAATAATGGTAGGTTATCATGGTATGGTCTCTCTATATTGGTCAAAGAAGCTCAACGTAGTGGATCTACCAATCTTACAAAGAAGGAAATTGATTTAGCATATGCTTTAAAAGATTCCCATGCAAGCATATTCACCCATAATACTTAGTTTTTTTAAATTATATTGATGCATATGGAGAGTTTTTTTCTTAATTTTCAAAATTTGCAAGTATAAATATGCATGATTATCAATTGAAAATGGATTTTTAAAGTGTTTGACGTATTGTAATTGAAACACCACAACAAAATGTGGTGCAATGGTAAGAATTTTCGCATCAAAAGGTTGGATGAAAAGATGAAGACTTCTGATAGTGGGATAACTACATTATTTCAAGTTATCAATGTTTCCTCTAGAGGTGACAAACATCCAAAACTATCTGAAAATTAATACTATGGGTATCTACATGATATAAATGAGTGGGACTTTGAATCCTTCAAAATAGTTGTGTTCGATGTCAAATGGTTTAGGCTATGAATCCATGAACGTGACGCTGATAGAATTGTTATTGAGCGTGCTAACAGATTTACAATGGTTGAGATAAGGAATCTTGAGCCAAGATCAGAGTGATATGTTCTTCAAAGATAATGTGAATAAGTATTTATGTAGGCAATCCTGGTAAAGTAGTTGGTAATATGTTATTACATATGATACCAGAGGAAGGCCTGTAAAGTATAATGGAGCAAAAGAAGATGAAATTGAAGAAAAAGATTATGTAGAGGAGCAGGGGGTTCATGCAATGTCAGACGAAGATGTCGAAGAATTTCAAGTAATATATGTTAATCGAGGCAATGCTAATTTGGATGAAATATATGATATTGACATTGTGTTGGATGAAGGACTTGAAGAAGATGAACCAAATGTAGAAGATCATGTTCTAGAAGATGATATAGACGATGATGATGATGCTGATATGGTGAATCATTTGTACATGAATTCTGAACTGGATGATACAAGTGATGAGTTGGATGAGGAAGAATATTAATGATATAAAAATGTTCAAAAGTACGAGATATGTATTATATGTTTTTAGTTGGTTTGTTCTCTTTTGTTCACCTTAAATTTTTATTTTCCTAGTTTTTATGTTTGATTAATGTTATTATGTTTCTTTCAAATATACTATATTAGGTAGATTGGGTATCGAGGAATTGAGAGAGATGTGGTGGGGGGGGGGGGGAGCATATGAGCTTCCCAATAGGGGAATTTTGACGTCTAAAATGGGACTCCTAAGAAAAATGTACAACCAAAATAAACTTTATAAGAACGAGTAGGATTCAACATGATGATGTCAGTCATGGGGGATGATTCACCATTTTTGGAGTAAAAAAGTAAAAAATTAAAAAATAATAAAATAGATATTAGTCTTTCAGATTAATCACATCATTAGGATTTGGTCAATGTTTCGAACCAACCAATGTGGTTCATCCTCAGGACAAGGTGAGAAATCGATCGATTTGAGTGAATAAATAGCAGGGACGTATCATGCCCAGAGTTAGCCATTAGAGAAATAGTTGTTAATTAGGTTTTCATCTAAAATAATTAGGTTTTCATCTAATAATTTTAATTTTGAATTATAATTTATCCCAAATTTAGTCCAAGCTTTTTTCCTTTAACCTAATTTAACTTATATTAATTTCTATTACTCCTCATAAACCTCATATACTATTATTTACTAATAATATGGATTAATAACCAATTTATATTAGCATAGATAATTAATTTATATTAACATTTCTAATTATTTACAGATAATATTACTATTAGTAAATAATTAATTTCATAATTATACATTTCATAACGGCTAGTATTCTCCAAAAATGGGACCACTAGATTGGTCTTACCCTAACAAACAATTAATTATTCTAGATAATATAGAACTTGATATTATTTAATAATAATAAAATAATATATAACAACTAGTTTGTAACTAAATTTAAATAATTAACGGCTATTTTTCAACTAATTAGCAACTATTTCTCTAACGGCTAACTCTGGGCATGATGATGATGATGATGATGGTGGTGGTTAACGTCCACTGAGACAAATTTGGTCTATCGGACCTACAATTTTCTTAGTTTTTAATTATCTGGCTCCTCGTCTTTCTTGGCGCGATTGGTGTTGTAGCTTTCTTTTTTTCCTCTACGGTCTTCCAACTTCCTTTATCTTGCATCTCCTTCATCTCTTCTGGTTCTTGGGACATTGGTGTCTTAGCTTCGCGATCTATTGTGTTCGTCCTTTTGAAGATAGTCTGAGAAGAAGTTTGGTCTAGGAGATTTGCTTTGCTGCTAAATGAAGATTTATTTTGTACGGTATTCAAATCCTCATAACTGTTGACACATCCCTGCTATTTATTCACTCAGATCGATCGATTTCTCACCTTGTCCTGAGGATGAACCACATTGGTTGGTTCGAAACACTGACCAAATTCTAATGATGTGATTTATCCAAAAGACTGATATCTACATTATGGATCACAAAAGTCTTAGATCTAACAATAATAAAATAATAAAACTACTTTTTCAACTCATATTTTCAACTTATATTCCTAATGTTTTACTAAAATTTCAAGTGAGAGTACTCGTTGGATGAAAAATATAATTCCTCATCCAAGGAGTACCCATGTTGCATAGTTTCGATGGACCTTACTACATGAAAACTAAGAATTACATGAAAAAACGTGATTGCGATAATGTTTTTTCATGTATTTCTCATTTTTCGTGTAGTAGGGTCCATGGAAAGTATGTAACATGGGTACTACTTAGATGAGAAATCAAATTTTTCATCCAATGAGTGTTTCCGCTCGAAATTTGAGCAAACTCATAGAGATATAAGTTGAAAATATGAGCTGAAAAAATAGTTTTTTATTTTTTCCCTCTAAAACTTGATGATGTAATCTAATCTTATTTTATTATTTCAAGTATTATTTTATAATTTCCTTAGGAGGCCCATTTTAGACCTCAAAATTTCCCTAATGCGCTTTCACGTGGTTGGCCTTGCTAAGTAGAGAATATATTATTCTTAAAACAGAGAGAAGCTCATTTATGTTTATACCATCATTTTCAATTTTGACTTTGGTTTGTTAAGCAGACGTACCAGGCTAATGATTTGTGTTCATTGATTTTCATAGCAGGGTGAACACCCATGCCCTTGGCATGCGCGCACTAAGGCAGGGTGCGTGAGTTCCCATGGGGGCATCACGTGCTAGGCATGCCATGGAGCCCGCTCAATAGGGGCACCCGTGCGACGAGTTGGTGGGTCGACCTGACTTGGAAATGGGTGCCTGCACAAAAGAAATAATGTTGACCCATGACTGCCCATGAATAGAGTTCCCACAAGGGGTCTCATAATGATTTTTAAAAAATTGACTAAATTAATATTTGGGTATTAAAAGTTGGTTTATAATTGTTTTATCATGCAACGTGGAAATAAAAAATGATAATATTTTGTTGTCATTAATGAGCTAATGGTTTGTGTTCACTGATTTTCACAGCAGGGTGAACGCTTGCACCTTGGGCGCATCCACATGAAGGCGGGGTGCACGGGAGCCCATATAGGGGGTGTCCTGTGCTGGGCATGCCAGAGATTCTACCCGACAGGGGTGCCCATGCAACGAGTTGGTGGGTTAGCCCGACCTTGTAGTGAGTTGGTGGGTTGACCTGATTGTGCGGTGGGTTAGTGGGTTGGCCTGACTCGGAAAGGGGATCTCACACAAAAGAAGTAATTTCAGCCCATGACTACCCATGAATAGACTTCCCACAAGGGGGTCTCATAATTATTTTTAGAAAATTGACTAAGTTAATGTTTCGGTGCTAAAAGTCGGTTTATAATTGAATGATCATGTAGCATGGAAATAACAAATGATAATATTTTGTTGTATGAATTGGTGAGCTAATGATTTGTGTTGACCGATTTGCATAGCAAGGAAAAAACCCACGCCTTTTGTGCGCCTGCACGAAGGCGGGGCACTTGGGCCCCCATGGATGTGTCACGCGTTGGGCATGCCATGGTGCCTGCCTGACAGGGGCACCCGTGCAACGAGTTGGTGGGTCGACCTAACTTGGGAATGGGAACCTGCACAAAAGAAGTAATTTCGACACATGAATGCCCATGAACAATGTTCCCATAAGGGGATCTCATAATTATTTCTATAAAATTAACTAAATTAATGTTTAGGTGTTAAAAGTCGGTTTATAGTTGATTGATCATGCAACATGGAAATAAAAAAAGATAATATTTAGTTGTCATTGATGAGATAATTCTTTGTGTTCACTGATTTTCATAGTAGGGTGGACACTGACGCCCTGTGTGTGCCCGGGTGCCCATGGGGGCATCACATGTTGGGCAAGCCATGACACCCGCCCGACGGGGGCACCCATGAGATGAGTTGGTGGGTCGACCCGACTTAGCAAGGAACACCCACATAAAAGAAGTAATGTCAGCCCATGAATTCCCATGAATTGAGTTTCCATAAGGGGGTCTCATAATGATTTTTAGAAAATTAACTAAATTAATGTTTATGTGTTAAAAGTCTGTTTATAATTGATTGATTATGCAACATGGTATTGAAAAATGATAATATTGTTTTGTGATAATTGATGAGATTATGATTTTTGTTCACTAATTTGCACATTTGGGAGAATTATCATGCCCTAGGTGCACTCCCACGAAGGCAAGGTGCCCAGGTGCCCATGGGGGCGTCACATGTTGCGCATGCCAGGGCGCTCACTTGGCAGGGGCGCTTGTGTGATGATTTACTGGGTCGACCCAAATTGGAAAGGGGCATTTGCACAAAATAAGTAATGTTGACCCATGATTTCCCATGAACAAAGTTCCCACAAGGGGTTCTCATAATGATTTTTAGAAATTAATTGACTAAATTAATGTTTCAGTGTTAAAATTCAGTTTATAACTCATTGATCATGCAACATGGAAATAACAAATGATAATATTTTGTTGTTTGCATTGATGAGCTAACAATTTATGTTCACTGATTTCCATAGTAGGGCGAATGCCGGCGCCCTGAGTTTGCTTGCATGAAGGCGAGGCGCATGAGTGCCCATGCAGGGGGTGTCATGTGATGGGTACATTAAGGTGCTCACCCGATAGGGGTGCCTGTGTGACGAGTTGGTTGGTTGACTCGACTAATTTCCAAGGGTGTTTACACACAAGAAGTAATGTCGGCCTATGATTGCCCATGAATAGATTTCCCATAAGGGGGTCACATAATGATTATTATAAAATTAACTAAATTAATTTTTTGGTGTTAAAAGTCAGTTTATAATTGATTGATCATGCAACATGGAAATAACAAATGATAGTATTTTGTTGTCTGCATTGATGAGCCAATGATTTTTTCTCCCTGATTTGCACAATAGGGAAAACGTGCATGCCTTGGGTGTGCCCATGCAAGGGCAATCGCGTGCTGGGCATGCCAGGGTGCCCGTACGACGAGTTGGTGGGTCGACCCAAATTAGCAGGGTGCGGCCACAAAAAATAATTAATGTTGGCCCATGATTGTCCATGAACAAAGTTATCACAAGGGGTCTCATAATGATTTTTAGAAATTTGAATAAATTCATGTTTAGGTGGTAAAATGCGGTTTATAATTAATTGACTACGCAACATGGACGTACAAATCATAATATTTTGTTTTCATTGATGAGATAATGATTTGTGTTCACCAATTTGCATAGCGGGGTGAACGCTCGTGCCCTCGGCGCACCCGCATGAAGGCAGGGCACCCGGACGCCCATGGGGGCATCGTTTGCTGGGCACACTAAGACGCTTGTGTAACGAGTTGGTGGGTTGGCCCAAATTGGAAAGGGGCACCCACACAAAAGAAGTGATGTCGACCCATGACTGCTCATAAACAAAGTTCCCACAAGGGGGTCTCATAATGATTTTTAGAAATTAATTGAATAAATTAATGTTTCGGTGTTAAACGTCAGTTTATAATTAATTGATCATCCATCATGGAAATGAAAAATGATAATATTTTGTTGTCATTGATGAGCTAATGATTTTTGTTCACTAATTTTCACAACAGTGTGAACGCCCGCACCCTAGGTGCGCTCGCATGAAGGCGGTGTGCTTGGGCGTCCATGTGGGTATTGCATGCAGGACACACCAGGGCACCCGTGTGATGAGTTGGTGGGTCAGCCCAACTTGGCAAGGGGCTCCCACACAAAAGAAGTAATTTCGGCCATGTATGCTCATGAATTGAGTTCCCACCAGGGTATCTCATAATGATTTTTAGAAAATGGACTAAATTCATGTTTAGGTGTTAAAAATCAATTTATAATTGATTGATTATGCAACATTGACATAATAAAAAATGATAATATTTTGTTTTCATTGATTACCTTATTATTTGTGTTCATTGATTTGCACAACAAGGTGAACGTACATGCCCTAGGCATGCTCACACGAAGGCAGGGAGCCTGGGCACCCATGGGGGCATCGCGTGCTGGGCACACAAGGGCGCCTACCTGATAGGGACGACCGTGTGAAGAGTTGGTGTGTCGATCGAAATTGGCAAGGGGCGCCTGCACAAAGAAGTAATGTCGATCCATGACTTCCCATGACTTGAGAATGGTGCCAACATTGAAATTTTTTTAGTTTGTTCTTGTATGCACTGAAATTTGACATGGTTATGGTAGATTCATGCATTAATGATATGGGAGGGTTTTGAGACTCAAATACAACTCACAGAAATAATTTCACAGTCGAATGATAAAATTATAACATATATAAATGTCAATGAGATGGAATTATTTATTACTATTTACTAGTTTTGGGCTTAATACAATGTACTTCATAGTCTAAAGGTTGAGAAAACTCCTTACCCTTCCATTCGAGAAAATTTCTTACCCTTTATCATCATCATCATCATCATCACCATCATCCTTGTACCGACGAGTTGGGCGACAAGTGAACCATGTGACATGGCAGTCAAGTAGATGTGGTTTAATAAAGCTTTAAAAACTAAGACTTGATAAACAATGTCCCATAAATTTTTTCATGGTATGAAACCTTGTATAAATATTTATTAGTCTTTTTATCTATTATATTTAATTCTAGTGTTCACTCTATTGATCACGTGGAATATTTATTCAAGGTTTCATTGGAAGTCTTTAAAGGTGAATTCTTCTTATTATTACTTGTAGTAATCAAATTCCTTGAACAAACTTACCCTCTATTTTTTTTTTGGATTTCTCCAACCACACACATAGTTGATATGATTCACTTAGTTTCCATAGTATTTAAGAGTTCAAGTGTAATTGCCCCCAAATGTTGATCTTAGATTACACCCATCCTCAATAAATTCCTAAACTTGACATGTTATAAGCTAAATCTGGCATATTCGAAGCTAAATATAACCAATTTAACAACTCATATCCATTCACAAGCATACATTATTAATATACCATTATAATTCATAAACAAATGTAAGCATAAATATAATCAATTAAATAGCCATAAATAATGAACACATCAATTTCTGAGGAAAAATCACCATAGAAACACTATAACACTTAACTTATTAATCACAAAATATTTTTCAATCCATGGTGCTCTGTGACTCATCATATTTGGGCATATCTTGTAGAAATAAACAACTTTTACTCGTCCTAACATTTGGGTCTCTATTAGTCAATTCTATATTTGCAAAATTCTTTATTAGAGTGATCTTAATTTGTACTTATTGCACACCATAGGCCACTTCATTAAAGGCTCAAGTTTGTAAGTCATTTTTGAAGCATCTCAAGATTTTATTCAACTTTTCTATCAAATGATGATGGGATAAACCAATATTCATATGATTCTGTATGATATTATTTCTTTAGGGCATCTTGGAAAGTTTTTATTTCATGTATTCAAAGAGTACCCCTTATATTTTATAGGAGGCATGCTATGGATCATTCTATGAGAAAGTACTTCTTGATTATATATGGTATATACATGGGTAAGAAGATATACAAACCTCTCGTTGTATTCCAACACAAGTTCACAAGGAATCTAATTAGTGCCTTTTATTTTTTGTGCTATTAGATGTTTAACATATTGAGTTTTAAGGAATGATAAAAATTTGTCCGTCATTTCCATTTTTTTAATTAATTAATTATTATTATTATTATTATTTATTTATTCTATTTATTTTTATTTTTATTCTATTTATTTATTTATTTTTCTTTTTAATTCTCCTTAAAATTCGTAAATCATGTTAAAATTATTTTCTTTAATGATCAAACACACTTTCCAATTTGCTTTGATTTGAGTGTAGTATTATATGGATCAAAACCCAATTTTTCTCACATATGAACCAATGATTTCTAATATCTTCATCACCCTTGTGGAGGGGTAGATGACGGTGTAACATTTGTTTAAGAAGGAGGCAATTTTTACTATATTGTAATAGGTGGAGCTAGTCATAGGATAATCAATGGTTTCTAATTGTTTAATTGATCAAATTTGGTTGATTTTACTAGAAGGTTTATTTCTTCGATCTAAGAATTTTGATCTTTATAGTATGTAAAATGTCTTGTTTGTGGTTGCATCACTTCCTTGCCATGCTTGAAAAAAAATGAGGTATCCTCCTCAAATAATAAATCATATAAGGGTACAATTCTAATATCTTTTATGTGGAGTAGTATGTTATTATCTCCTTCCAATTTCACTTTTTCTAGGTTATTCCTCCAAGGGACAACATATCTCTCACATTTACATGGTTGTATAGTTGATACCACTATGAAGATCATCAAGAACATACTTGTAAATGCTCCCAAAATAATTCTTGACCACGAGGAATTATTGAATATAGACAATTTATTACATAAGGATTTGATGATTATGTTATATCATATATCCCAACTCTCAACCTCTGTGCTTTCAACATTCTCTACCAATTAAAGGGTGAAAATTCTATATAATCATCAAACTGATTTAGCACTCCAATGACTTACCACTTTTGAGGATTTTTTTGTTTGAGATAGAAGATGGTTTGCAACATCATTCATCACTATGATTTTCTTCTGGATTTTTCCCCTTCCAATTTTTTGAATATTAATCATTGTCTTGTATCGTTGCATTCTTTTGAGCATCCTTTTCTTTTTTCTTCATCTAGTGCATACTCTCACTCTCTTGTAGTTGACTTCCTCATTTTCCTTAGCATAATGACTCTTCAATGTGTATCAACTAAGGTTACTCCATTTTAGGAATTCTCATAAAGTGTCACCCCCCACCATAACACCAAAATTACTTTCACTAGTTGAGAAAGGTACCATGATTAGCCATTCATTTCCAAAGTATTCCTAAGCTTCTTGAGCAATTTTTCAATTAGCATTAAAAAAATATTCCCACCTAGATTGTGATTTCTTTCTATTAGGTACTAGTTAGTCTTGTTAGTGGATATTGGGGTTAAAAATGTTCCAAATGCCTTGGCCAATTAGGAATTTGTGAATTAAAGTGGGTACTATGTAGCGGAACTAGTCATACAATTTTTCATAAAACTTATTTTAACATCATAGTGGGATGCCTTTCTTCTAATTCTTGCTCCTCACAAACGTTACCTACGATTTTTTCGACCCACGTATCTAAGTTTTCTTGACCACTATTAATAAATTTAGATATAATTCATTAATCTTAATTAATATTAATCATGTGCACCACATTCTATAAATTTCTTAATTTCTTTAAGAATGGATATGAGGAATTTTTCATATGTTTTTGTGAAAATTTGTGCTCTCACCTATGCAAGTGTGACATAGTTTCATCTAGGATAATTTTTGAAATAATTTTATAATTTTCTTTATCACCACTCTCATGATGTTGGAATATTCACTGCCTTCCTCCCCTAAACCTCTTTCAATATGGTGTCTCACTAGGCGGACAAAGCAAGGATAACCCTGAATAATGAATGATTGTTGGAATGGCTGCCCCCTTCCTTTGATTCTCAAATCTATATGGGTACATTCATACTTACTAAATAATCATGAACTAGCTTGCCACTTTTACTATGTGATCATGTTGGCTTATCAGTCGTCCAACTCCCCTGACTTAGTACTCAATGTCAGAAAGCATAAAATCAATCTAAATTTCATCCACCGTTAAGTGAAAATGGTCAAACCTACTTCCGGGAATTGCACCACTCATAGGAAATATATAATAATATATAATCTATAATATAATATATTTAATATATAATATATAATAGAGTTAAATAGGTTATATCTAATATGATTATATATGATCATATAATCAAAAGTGCAGAGGGCATAATAGGTTCACAACAGAGTGAAGGGTGCACACCATAGTTGGGTTCTTAGAGAGCATGAGGAATTGCACAAGGTGGAAGGAGGGCATTCGAGGAGGCCATGAGGTCATTTGAGCTAAAGGCATGAAGGCATTCCATAGGGTGACACGAGGGCATTTGAGGAGGCCACAAGGGAATTTGAGCTAAGGGCACAATGGTATTCGATCAGGGTAGTAGCAGGACATTTGAGTAGGATGGCACGAGGGAATTGGATAACTATCTTCAATATGGCGGTAAGAGGATCCTCTGTTTGCTATTTTTTTTAAGAAATGGCTCACAAACCTTAGTTTGGGCTCTACTGTGCTTTTAGGTTTTTTACATTCTTCCCAAAGGTGCTCAGTTTCATGACAACCACTGCATCAAAACGAAATCCTCCTAAAGTCCAATTTCTATGTGAAGACTCAATCCCCCCAAAAAATTTAAATATCCACAGGTAACCCTTCTTGGAGGTTGAATTCCACTAGCATTTTTACTTTTCTCATGTCTTCTTTAACCAAGAACTTATCCTCCAGAGCAATGAAACAACCTAAAACATTGCTCACCCCTTCCAGAATTCTTATATTCCACAACTCCAATGGAATCCCAGGAAAGAGTACCAAGATCTATTACAAATGTGTTTCCTCCTTCATCTATAAGTTCCACCCCAACTCTCTTATCGTTCTCATTCCTTTACATGCCTTGAAGTGGCCCACCTATTTCAACCCAAGGAATTTATTCAAGGGTTGAGCACTCAATCACTTAAGAGTGTTTTGTTTATGCACCCGACCTATTGATTGGAAGAGGGTTCTCGAATGTGAGGGTTGACCGACCCAAATTTACAACTATGACTCTCCTGGCCTCACCAATATGTTAGCGAGCATGTAGATAACAATATGGTTAGGTTTATATATGCTGCAATGTGTTATATATCTGTTAGTTGATATAGTGGTGGTGGCTCCATATGGTTACATACCTAACAGACAAAAAATACCATTCTGAAAGTTTATGATAAAAGTCCCCTTTCTTTAAAAATTTCATATAATATTGGCATCGATTATTTATACAATTCATATGGTGCATCTTTTGAGAAATTATGACTTCTACACCAAATAAATATGACCTCAATATAAAATTTGTTTTGGATATGTGATGGAAGTTTGCATACAATCTTGGCATCAATTATTTATACAATTCATATGGTATGTCTTCTCTAAGAATTATGGCTTCTATGCCAAAAACATATGACCTTAATATAAAGTTTGTTTTGGGTCTATGATGACAGTTTGCATATAATCTTTGTATCGATTATTTATATAGTTCGTATCATATGTCTTCTCTTATATTTATGGATTCTATACCAAATACATATGACCTCAATATAAAGTTTTTTTTGGCTCTGTGATAGAAGTTTGCATACAGTCTTGACATCAATTTTTTATACATATGACCTTAATATAAATTTTGTTTTGGCTCTATGATGGAAGTTTGCATACAACCTTGGCATTGATTATTTATACAGTTCATATGGTATGCATTCTTTGAGAATTATGGCTTCTATACCAAATACATATGACATCAATATAAATATTTTTTTGGCTCTGTGATGGAAGTTTGCATACAGTCTTGGCATTGATTATTTATACAGTTCGTACAGTATGTCTTCTATACCAAATTCATATGACCTCAATATATTTTTTTTTTGGCTCTATGATGGAAGTTTTCACACAGTCTTGTCATCAATTATTTATACAGTTCGTATGGTATGCCTTCTTTGAGAATTATGGCTTCTATAACAAATACATATGACCTCAGTATAATTTTTTTTTTGGCTTTGTGATGGAAGTTTGCATACAACCTTGGTATTGATTATTTATGCAATTCATATGGTATGTCTACTCTGAGAATTATGGCTTCTATACCAAATACATATGACCTTAATATAAAGTTTGTTTGGCATGGCTTCAACTTACAATATGGGAGTCTTTAATTTATGATTTGGTTGATGGTATTGAAACCTTGTATTTTCTCAATATCACATTCTTTCTAACACACACACACACACATATATATATATGTTGAGACCTTGTTATCATCAACCCTAAAGTGAAACCCATAGGAGGCTTGGAATCTTAATTTAGACATTCAAATGACATAGATCTCCTTCGAAAGTCTCTTCTATGAAATATGAAATGATGGAATCTCTAAAGGACATATGAACAATGACTGTAAGAACCCCTGTACCCCTAATCTTAAGTTGGCAGGTGACAATATTCTTGACATATGATAGTGATAATCAAGAGAGTGATAAAGTAGTCTATGTCAATTTAACCATGACAGTGCCATAGACAATCGATCCTATGCATGCAATATGATGTTTAATGAAGTAATCCATATGTACATTAGTGACAGGGCACACCTATGTCTCTACATTATGATAATAGCAATGCATTTATCCTTATGAAATCGACCTCGTTGCAATAGGGATCTTGATGTATCAATTTGACACCAATTCCTATATAATGCATAAAAATCAAGATTAATAATTTATTTATTGATGGAAATATGTGCAATACAATATTATTGTGCAACAATGTCTATTAATGTAAACAAAAACTATAAATCATAAATTTTATTCCTTATATATTTCTTCATTTATGGCATAATTTACTCCTTCCCGGTGCTCAAATAATCAATCAACCTCTATTCACTCACAAGCCCTAGTTTTCCCCTTCATGGTGTGTGAGTGGCCTCACTCACCATCACAAAAGTCTCTAAATTGATACTAATGTTGAAGCTTCATTGGATCATGTATCAACTCGTCTCATGATTTATCCCAATAATCATTGAATGTCGTAATATTGCTACGAGGTTTTATTCAAATTCTGGCAATTTATAAGATTGATATTCTTCTACTATTTGCAAGACTCTCTAATTTTAAGTGCTACACTAAGTCTAGGTTAATTAGCATAGGTTTATGAACGTAGTTTATTGTCCTCAATCAAAAGATCTTGCAAACATTCCGTCATAGGTATGGGCTCCCATAGGTTATTCATATTCTATATTTTCTTAGTTTTATCGAGATTAGAAGTCTCATGCTTATAACACACACATGCACAAATACGCAAACATTTATCCAATATTAATCATTAATATCTATGCATCTAACATAATTCTCATTCAAATATCATTTTAATGATTACGTGTTTTATTCAGGTCAGAATATCACATTTCACTTTTAAGTGATGTTTTCATTCATGACTCATTGATATGCATACTAATTTATTCCACATTTTATGATCAATTCCATATTAATAATGAATATGTAAACAATATCCATTATATATGATAGGTAAACAATATCAAAATAAACTACAATTACTTTCACATAATTAACATGAAACATTAACTTTTATTATAAAAGTAGAGGCGTGACATACATCCTTATTTATTCCCCATTCTAGAAACCAACTATTTTTAAAAAATATATAAACAATATCCATTATAAATTACAAGTCAACAATATCATAATAAATAATGGTCACTTTCACACATAATGTCTAAACAAAATCATTGATCAATAATTAATAATAGCTTAGAGTAAAGTGATTATTATGCCTTTAAATACCTCCAAACCAATGAAGACCTTGACTCCTTTGGGAATTAATCGACCATTTAATAAGATAGAATTTCCAATCATCGGTCCTTACCAATTCTTGTTCTTCTTTTAAAAGAAATAGTCTTGCTCAAGGCCACCTCTTTGTCCCTAAGAAATTAGGACTTTTTTCGTAATATATATGTGGCACACTTCTTATGTGGGTCATGTGTCATGTAATTAAGTTGTAAGCACATGAGTCAAAATGTAGTGAACAAAGATGTGTGATGGACTATGCAGTGATGAAGAGAGCAAGAACACATTAATCATTATTATTAATGTAAGACTTTTCTAAACATATATATATATATATATATATATATATATATATATATATATATATATATATATTTACAAGAGCCCAATCGGGTCTATTACATCATGACATAAACTTTGACTCAAGACAAAAACCCTAGAGCACTCAATGGGTGCTTAGACCTAGGAACCAAAAACTTTGAGCATGAAACCCATGCTTTAATAAATAAATTTTCTTTTACAATAATTTTATTTTTCTTTTGATAAGTACATAAGAGATACATCATGTCATGAGCCAAATACAATTATGAAGACCAATACTAGTTACAACTTTCAATAGGAACTTCACATGTTGCAGACCTTCAATGTCTTCTAGGGAAAATTCCTCCTCAACTAAAGTTGTCACTCCATCTTTTGTACTTCACATGTTTTCTTATCGACATAATTGCTTTGAAATTAAGTACATGTGTGATGTATCTCAAAGGAGATCGAATTTCTAAAAGGAGGTCGAATGTCTACTTTTGATGGAGTGTTATAAGAAATTCAACCAAACATGTATTTCTTAGATATATCTTCTTTGAGTGACGAAAGTTTAGGTGGGATAGAAGAAATTGACCAAACATTTGCTACGTCATCTAGCAGGCAAAGATCAACTAGAGGTGAAAATATTAGAAGAACATTCCATTGATGCATGAAAATTTTTCTCACTAAAGTGGGGTCATGTTCTTATGATAATGAGAGCATAGATAACATTGAGGTGCCCTTGAGGTACAAACATCTAGTGAAACAATGGGAACCCAAGGATCTTCTTGAAATAAACGCTGATTTTTCTGTCAATGAAATGATATACCACATTGCCCCATACTCATTACATGGTTTGGGGCTATTTTCCATGGATAACATAAAGGTATGTTACATAGGATTAATTGAATTGATGGAGTATGTTAGACCCTATTACAACTATAATGATTGTGTACGACTAGTCCAATATACCAAAAGTATGCAAAGATATGGAGTGGACACAGATTATATAAAACTAAAAGGAAATGATGAAAATAAAGGCGCAACTATGTATATTGATGGAAGGAAAAAAACAATAGGGAATATTGTAGGGTTTATAAATAGTACACGGTCTATCACCACAAACAAGCAACCCAATTGCATATTCGAGGATGTGAAGGAAACCATGTATTCATATGTGCCATTAAATCTATAAATGTAGGGGAAGAGTTTCACATTGATTATAATTTGAATAGAATAAATACAAATATTTTTATTATGGGGGCGGTATGTATTCAATTTTACCCAACTTGTAAGCAATGTCTATTGTATGTTATGATTGTCATTTACTATGTGAAGTTTTTATATAAATTTAGACATATTTCAATAATGGTTTCATTAATAATATAATGATGATTAATTGTGGATGAATTGAAAATTACGCTTACTTGATAAACAAGGTGATAAGGGGAAGGCACCAACCTTAGAGAAATCCATAGATGCTTGTGAGGAAGTGGTTATTGATGATGCAATTTTTATGTCCTCCAATCCAATCCAAGAAATAAAGAAGCTTAAAATCAAAGCACACAAGAAACCTAATTATTTACTTATGATTGAGCCCCGGACAAATGATATAAAAGGATAAATCAAAACCTTGCGGCAACAAGTTTGTCAGTTTGGGGTGATTAACTCATTTAATTATCCCATTTATTTGTTTATGATTTAGTTATTTCATCCTTTATAAAAAAATATTTATTTTGCAGGAGTTTTTGGTGCAGTATGATACTCATGCTATGAATATGGGTTGGGTTGGCATTGGTAGCAGCGTCGATGCTCCACCCATGAGTGAGTCACCAGACATTGAGACCGGTACAACCACTCAACCACCCATAACAAGATCTTCACCCCATGAAAAAGATACGTTAGGATCTACACATGATGTCGTGGATGAAGAAGATGATATGATTGCATAATTTGAAATGATATTTCTTGGATCTTCCCTTGTTACTAGCACGAGATCACTACTGATCACACTTTTTGTAGATGATGACAATGTCCCCATGAAAATAGGGAAACTTCGAGGTATTTAAGAAGTGTTTTAAATATTAAGTACAACCTAAATGAAACTAACTTATAGTTTGTGATTATTTTAAACTAATGATAATATCGTTTTGTTGGAAATGATGTATTTTATATGAATTTGTATACATAATCTTGGAAATATTTTGGTTGACCATTCGTACAAACTGGAAATCCCAAAGTTCCAAGTTAAAAGATGGTTCGCCTATTTGGTGAGTATACCTTCAAAAAATTTGGAGTTACCACAAAGGCAGGCCTACATTTAAAATATTTGTAGTACCAGTATAGGTCTCAATTGCAAAGGGCCAGGTTGAATGAGAATCCTCCATCGATCCTAGAGATGGAGTGGAGAGCACTCATGGAAGATGCACATGAGAAGGCACTTCGAAAAAAGGGAAGACAACACCTGGACTAGAAAGGTATTAGGCACTTTTAAAAATGTACTTATGATGCTTTATCATCATTGTGACATCTAATTGTTTTCTAAATGTTTTAAATATAGGATCCTAGATACTTCCAAAGCCACACAGAATAAAATAACCAAACATAGGCAGCATCATCTTAGCCCAAGTGGTTACTCAAAAATGATCACAAAAATTGTAAGTATATAAAAAATAATTTTTATACAAATCATAACTTGTTAAAATTTTTAATTTAATATCACATAAGAAGAAAAATTCATGTTCTAATGCAAAATTGTAGGGGACATAATTCAAAGAGGCTCCCATGGAGGAAGACCTAAAGCTTGCTTTCAAGTACGACTATAAAGCCATTGTTTAATAGAGGAAAAGCTTGTTACCTTCACAGCCTTCCACCTCCCAACTATTGTGGTGAAATTAAAATCCCCCCATTCCTAACTTTTTATCTTCATAATAATAATAATGGATAACCTTTTTATAAATTTTGGATAAATCACTTTTTAATAATTTTCTTTTGGTTAAGTGTGCGACAATTTTTCGAGATTTTTGTTTTATTCGGATTTCCATTCTGACTGCATCACTACATTCCATTTTTTGCTAGATTTATATAGGTTCTCGTTTCATCTCATTTGGATGCACGATATGCAAATGGTGCTTATCCGAAGTTTGATGATTTTTACCGCTTGGGCTAAAAGAATGTACAAAATGTATGTTATTTTAATCTTTGTAAATTAATTACCTTCAAAATGTAAATATAGATTTTTATTAATTTTTAATTCATTTTTGTTTTACTAACGATCCTATAGAACCACCGCAACCGATATTGTAGAATAATTAAAACTATATTTTTCGGATCTTGGAAATATATTTCAAGTTCTAATTTTAAAAACTTCTGAAATCCCAAAACCTCAAGTGGTTGTAGTTTTTTTATGGATAGCGACTTATTTAATAATGGTTGTAGTTTATATGGGGGAGGGATGTTATGCTCCATGTGGCCCTCCTCTCCTCCATCACCTCGGGCCTTCTCTTGATTTTGGGACTTCCAAATATCATAAAACTTATTTTAAATCATCGTGAAATCCAACCCCCGAGACTTCCTTATCACTCTGAAATCCTCCCTTATCTCCCCCCCCTCTTCCTCAGAATTTCAGGCTCTCAAATTTCAGAACTTAATTTTAATTCTCCTCTGAAATATTATATCTCCTGAGCACCGAGACTTCGTATCTCTCCTCTCCTCCCTCCTTCCTCACCTCGGCACCTCAACACTTTATCTTTTCATATCTTGTATTTTAAAGACCCTTCGAAATCTTCCTCCTCCGAAACCCTGACACCTTTGTTATGTCTCCCACTTTGATTCACTAAGGACCATTTTAATGGAGCCAACAACCACTAATCCATTGGCACATACTTTCATGAGATTTTTATTAATTAATTAATTTAAAATTAAACTAATTTGGATTTTTATTAAATTTAAGTAACTAATTTAATAATATGTAATTATAATTTAATTTTATAATTTTAATTAATATGTATATAATCAATTAATATAATAATTATAATTAATTAATTTATTTTTAATTATAATTATACGGTTAATTTAAAATTTTAATTAAAATTGCGTAATTTTGGCCGAGACGTCATTTTTTTTTTAGAATTCTGGCCATTTTGACACTCTTGCTTTGGAAAGGCATATCTCAAGATTTACTTGGTCAAATGAAGCTCACAATAGCTTGTTGGAAAGTTAAGACTGAGGAGAATAATATGGGAATGATAAGTTTAGCATATTTAATCATTTAATGACCCAAAAATTTAGCAGAAAACAAAGTGACGAATTTGCAACAACAATTGGTTTTTCCTAATTTGATTTGGGAAAATTTCATTGGCTTAGGAAAACTGCTACAACTAATTCATTCCCAAACAATACTCAAAGGCTAATTAGATCCATTTGAAGAAATCGTAACATGGAATTTCTTTGGATTTTATTTATTTTAATTTAGCAATTTCATGAGAGTTTATTTTTCTGATTTCTAATTTGCAATTTAATTTATTTTGGTTTTGGTTTTGATTGGTTTGTAATAGGAGATTAGTTGGATAAGTTTAGATCTGAGACATTTTGGAGCAATGGAAATAGACCAACAAAGAGAAAAATGGGGAATTTGCAGCTCTAATTCAAGATCTGGAAAACTACTCTCAACAATTCTCCATTGTTGGAGATTTTTGTAATTATTAAATATCAGTTTTGAGAATGAGGAAACGGTTCTTCTTCTCTACAACTAGAAGCTTTGAAAGCACTATTGTATAGGAGATTATAACTACAGGTAAGGGGAAAACGTCAGATCTGAGGTGTTAGGGGAAAATTTTGTGATTTTTCTTGTTGTGCATTTACACTTCTATAGTGTACTATGAGTTGAATTATGGAGAGATAGAGCATTTTGAGTTCTGAAAGAGAAGATTGTTTTGCACTATTGTAAGAAATTTCTTCGAGTAGTTGAAGCTTCTTTGGATTGCAAAATTTGCAATGAATTTTTTGTATGATTTTAATAATTTTTCATTCCCATGCATTATTGTTTGGGTTGTAAGTTAGTTTACTATTGCCAAATTTTCACAAATTTATTTTAATTTTTGTTCTAAATAGTGTATTACATTCTAATTGAACACTATTGTCAAATTGATTTGTTTTATGCTATTGAAGTTCTGTAAGAGTTATCTCTAAGAGAAGAACATAAATAGAATTAATATGAATTCATTGAAATATGAATGTACTGAGCAATAACTATTTATTGTTTAAATAGATTCCCTTTTTGTTTTCCTTTCCATTAATTAAATGAACTACTTCTTTAATTAATGAAAATCATATAATGAATTCAATCATACAAACACTCCTCTTCCTCTGGTTAACTAGTTCATCTATTCTCGAATTTAGAGATGGGTATCCTTTTCCAATTCGAGATAGGATTATATTTTTTCTTGCATATTAGAGTAGATATGCATTTATATTATGTCTTCATCCTAGAAGTCCCCTTACACAGGGGCATAATTTAGGTGAGGCTTAGTTGAGCCCTCAAGTCAGCTTAAGGATTTACTTGCTTACATGTGCACAACAAGAGGGAAGATATGAGTGCTCTCTTTCTATTGGTAAATAATACATATACTATAAGCCAACAGGGGGGGAGAGAGAGAGAGGGTACACTAGTATAAAATGATGTAATTAGTTACGAGGTGACTAAAAAAGTTAGTGACCGCAACTTTTCCAAGTGAAATACTACCACAAATGAGAAATCTTAAGTGACACAACTAAAAACGACTAATATAAACGACTAATTTAGTCTCGGGTTAAAATATATGACTATATAATAAGTAATGCAACTAAAAATGACTAACTTGAATGACTAATATAGTTTAGGAACAAAAATATGACTACTTAAAAAGTATTACAATAATACAAATTAGCCATTTATGTTAGTGATTTTAATTGTGTCACTTCAACAATATGAACTTACAAGTGATAGGGGATTCAAAGGCTATTATAAATTGGCTTAAAGGTTATACTTCCTTGAACATTTATTTATTGGATCAATAGATGATTAGAGTTATGGAGTTGATTAGAACCTTCAAGTTTATATCCTTTGATCACATTCACAAGGAATTAAATTCAAAGGCTTACAACTAAGTCAAATACATTATGAAGAATACCTGCAAAGAGAAGAATACATTATGGAGAATAGTAAAACAAACCATCTTCCTCAATGTTAGATTAACACCTAATTTAACATTGCAAAAAAAAAAAGCAACACCACCTATAAATATATTTATACCTTCTTTACTCTTTAATAATTATGAAAAATTTAAAATAAATATATAAATTTATCTATAATTTCTTCCCTACATTAATTGTGATGACCATTGTTGACTCCTAAAAGCCCAAAAAAATGTCTTCTAAAAGGCCTTTACCCCAACTAACCATAAAAGTGAACCGGTAAAGTTGCTAATCAACTATCAATTCAAGAGTAATACCTTAGTTTTCAAGAGTAATACCTTAGTTGTGTGGAAAAATTAAAAAATACTCTTTATCTTCTTCAAGCACCAAACCAAAGAGCCCTTTACCTCAACTACCCATAAAAGTGAACTGATAAAGTTTCTAATCAACTATCAATTCAAGAGTACAACGTCCTTAATTGTGTGGAAATTTTGAAAATAACTCTTTATCTTCTTCAAGCACAAAACCAAAGAGAAATTCCCTACTTTGAAGATAAAGTAATTTTCTTTTCCACCAAGCAAAGTATATGCGTAAACTACATTCAAGATGGTGTCATGTGTCTATTCATATTTTGTCACACCGATTCTTATCACTAGTTCGCCAACATGGCATGCAAACAGGTTTCATTTACAAAGGAATTGATATTATACACCAACAACGTTGTTGTAACTTTTCTGTTTCTAGTTGCAGGGCTCAAGCATCTCGATCCTAACAAGAATTCCTCAAAAAAGGCGACAACATGAAAGAAGGACACCATCATAGGCAGACACTCTATGATGGTTTTCATAGATGCCCAACCTATAACAATGAGCTTCATTCTATTTCCAAAGCCTGTAAGCAATGAAAGGATTATATTCAAGCCTACTGTGACATGTTGCACTCACATGCTTATCTGAGTGTTGAGAATCATACTTTCTTCACACTTTGTTTGATCCTCTCCTTAAATTATCACCTCAAAGGAAGGCTTCAATTATGTCTGTGAGGTGTGAGATTGATATCCTTCTACCAAATACCAAAGACATCTTTTATATCCTAGTTAGATTTATATTTTCCCTCATTTTTCTCATTTCCTTTTGTTATATGTATGTGTGGAGATGTGAATACGTTTATTATATTTTATATGAGGATTGTGACATTATAGGTGAGTAAGGAGGCCTAAAATTTTGATTTGTTTTCATATTATTTGATCTCTTTTGGCATATTCTAATAACATTGCTCATCATTGATGTCACATAATCATGGCCTCTTGTGCTCCTAGGAGGTCAACTTGTCTTCATTCTATCACATTAACTTGAACACTCAAAACAATTGGAAATATCGTTCAAATGCCTGAACATTAAACAATATTGGCAATATACCCCATCTAAGGGCCACTTTGATTTTCTTGATAACTATTAAAAATACTTTAATTTTAAAACATAATCTAAAATGATTTTTAATTGATTAAATATTTTTATTTTTTAATATAAAAAATGGATTAACTATTGAAAATCCAAAGATTCTAAAAAAATTTGAAATTGAAATTCCTTATAAGCCCCAAGCAACTTTTAACCAAAACCAAACTAAAAGTAAAAATAAAAATTATTGTTTGCGCTAAAACGTTAACGAGATTTTGGAGAAACCCCTTTTTTGATGTTTGGCTCTTTTGATGTTCATCTCTGATAATGGACCTCATGAGTGTCGACAATGAGTAGAGAGGCCAAGCAAAGGTGTTGTTGCAAGGAGAAGCACCTAGATGCTCTGGCCCTAAAGCTCGTTCACGTACTACAGTCACGTGTGCAGGTGGAAATCTGAGCCATGGTTGCGATTCTCCTGAGGAAGTAGATCACATATGATGAGACATTTTTATGGCCATGATTGACAATTCCTACACATATCACCATCAAGGCCTACTTACTCATTTGTGTTTAGAGGTAGGAGGCCAAGATAGTTAACATATGTTTATTGCAAATGATTTCAAGGAAGTTGTATGTCGTGTACTAGACACAACCTTTGATGGTACCACTCTCCACTTCTACATATTCTCCTCTAATTTGAAATGTTCTTCTTTATGCCAACTTCCAAAGTGTTTTTAAAAATTGCATGGTTGGGATTTAATTTCTAGTAAGTATAATGTTGAATAGGTGAATGTTGATTTTATTTTTATTTTGTATTTATTTATTTTATTTTTATTTTCTCAAATTGGTCATTAAATTTGGAGGCTATTGAATACATTAATTTTGTAATGGTATACCATATTAGATACGTTGAAACACCCATTTTTTGTTTTCCCATTTTTAAAACCTTTTCTCTTGTAAGTTTGACATTACAATACTGCCAAGCCATGAGGTGAAAAAATATAATGTATTTATACAAAAACCACTGAAATTTATTTATAAAATCCGAGTTATAAAATTATTAGTTGTAAAATACAAACAAATCTAGTTTCAACAATATTCTTTGTCGATAACCTTTGCAGAACAGTAGTAGAGACATAGTAGATATTTGATATATACTCAAAACACCATTGTACTCAATATTTTAAAAATGTTATGCCTCACAAGAGAGACATAAGCTACCGAACCACCTTTATGTAACCATAAAAAGACATGACTTAATTAAACACTTCTGCCACTTCACTTTATTAATCACTCCCAACTTGAAATCTTGAAACAAAAAATTTGTTTACCTTTTTAATGGGGCTTATGGAAAAACACTTGTTCATTCAATTTCTATTATCTCTGAATCCATTACAATAGCTAAAAAGGTCACCATGATATTGAATCTAGTGGAATATAGTGGCCATGGAATCTAGTGGTAGCGAGGACATGAAAACAAAAGAAAACATCTCCATAAATGATATCTTCCCCTGTAACATAGTTTACTAGATATTGTTTTATGATGGTTCTATGTTATAGGAGGGTGCAGGGGAAGACTATACATTGATTGATCCCTAGAAAAAACATACCCTTATTTCCTATAGGCCTTAAAAAAGTTATTGATTTGAAGGTGAAACATTTAAAAGTTTTGGTTTGAAAATAATATTATGGAAGGTAAAGAATTCCATCCATTTTCTTTTGCTTCATTTGGAGAATTGTCAATCTGAGGTGCGAAGCTTGATTACTGAATTTTATGCTTTTATTATTGTGTCCATTCCTCAATGTAATATTGTAATTTTGAACACTCTAGATAAAGTTGCTTCTAGGCTAGCTCCATTAAACGATATTCTACCAACAAATTTTTATTGAAATCCTTTTAAAGACTTTAATCCCAAAAATGTCACTAATTTGTGGGTGTTCAATTATGATCAATAGATTATGAAATTATTAGTGAGGGCATATTTAAGCATGTAGTAATAGATATAAAGAACATTCAAAAGATATGGAGATTTGTCACGATGGTATGGGAAATTTAAGGCATAATTCAATTCCCAAAGGAGTAGATCTAGAAAATTTGTAAATGTCAAAACAAATAATTCTAATATGAATTATGAGTTGATTAATTTGGGCACAGAAAAAATATATTTAGAATATCGACTTTGGATCTTGTTGTTAAGAAGCAAAATAATAAGCTTAGATGCAATTTTTCAAACAATATAGGGATGTCTTCACTTGGATCTATGAAGCTGTAAGAGCATATGATACAAGGATAATATGGCAGGTCATTCCCCTCCAAGAAGATGTCAAAATTATCTAACAAAATTTAAGAAAGGTACATCCCACATTTGATGGGTCTAGCCCACCCTTGTCACACTTACCAACGTTAATAATGTGATTAGGAATGAATTTAATGATTAGTAGTTGGGTTACATATGATATTGTTTTATTTGGCGGTTGATTGCAATGATATTATAATTGATTTGGGGTCCACACTTATGATTTGTACCCACACCTAACGAATATTGGACAAGTGTCCACTCCTCGGAATTGTCACTCCCACTTTGGTATGAGGGTCTCAAACCCTATCTCCTGGTCATTTCGCTTGTGAACTGTTGAGGTTTGAGGGCTCTGCAATGTGGTTATGCTGCACAATTTTCTCTGTGTAATATTATGCTGCCTCTGGTACTCTAGCTCGGCTCTTGACCTGGAAACTTGTTGGCTTCTCCGTCTGGTAATGAGCTCTTGTTTGAACCTGGTTATTCCGTTATTTGTTTCTCTGTCTGCACTTAATCTTTCTGTCGAATTATGGATTATAGTCTGCTTGTGGAAACTGAGATTTCTCTGTGTACAAGTCAATGTTGGTTATTTAGCTGGATTGTGCGACTCCTTTTGGTCTTGAATCCTTCTATGCGACTGTTCTTGAGTGCTCTGGTTGTATTCCTCTGTTTCATGGACAGGTTGTGGTCGCAGGGTCTCGGCTTCGGTTTCCTTCGCAATGTTAAGGTAAAATTTTTGTTCTATGCTATCAGTCTTTTCTTCTTTTCACACTGTTAAACTGACACACTTGCTCCTTCATGAGCAGAGTGACCCTAGGTGACTGCAATGTCAGCGTCCTGTCTCTGCAAGGTAATTTCGAACCCTGGTTTCATTGTTTTCTCTCGGTCTTTACTTTCTCTGCCACATATCGCTCACAAACTTTGGTTAATGTCTGGTCATTGTAGGTATGTTCGTCCTGGAGGGTTTTGGACTTCGGCTCCTCGATGCTCTAGCTAGACCCGGGTAGGGTCGTTCCCTGTCATCTTGTAACTTGTTTCTTTCTCATCGTAGGCTAGGGTTACAACAATTTATTGTAATGATTTGAGGCCACCGTCAGTATGTATGCGTAGGCTGTTAGACTTGCTCTGTTCCTCTTGTGGGTAGTTGCTATATGATTTGTTTGATTTTTCTGTTCAGAAATGCTTGCGTCTTGTCTCTACCTTTGATGCTTGAATTATGTATACTCATCCAGGATTCCTCTGCACTTGCTTGATTGATGAATTCAGGGACAATATGCCCTCATTTTTGCAACGTATTCTTTAATTATGTCTGCAAACTTGTTTTGATTTGTAGGCTTTCTTGAATCAATGCAAATAGAAACACATATGTGTGTACATGCTTGTGGAACAAAACAAAGAATGGACTTTCACTATTTCTGGAAATTTAACAAAATGACAGATAGATAGACAGTTACAGGATATTGGAAAATAGTCTGTGTGCTCAGAGATATTTTATTAGATTTTACTCTCTCTCCAAAAAGTCGAACCTCTTACAATTGCATTCTGTTCTTTTTCAATAATTGTCTGGAACTGTTTTCTCCTAACTGTTGTTGGTTACACATTTTTTTTAGTTCCAAAAACTGTTTATTGTCCTACGTTACAATCTTGTAAAAATTGACATGAAAATAAAATTAATTACTTGTAACAGTTTACCTAATTAATCCTCTACCTTCCTACATATTGTTCTTTACGAAATTAAAACAACATAAACAAAAACAACTACAGTGTTCACTTAGCAATTTCCTTTTCAGTCCTCTCAGAGACCAAACAACCTTTCGTCATGATGACCCGTCAGCTAGATGCTCCTGCATCACATCGAAGCCATTGATTTACAAAGAATTGAAAAAGCTTTGGATGTGAATATCATCTTAAAGTTTGTCATTCTTCCCAAATTTCCAATTTAGTGCCAGTTAAGAAGAAACCAAGGGAAATCAAACTATGTTGATTTCCATAATTTAAACAAAGCTTTGCAACACTGTTTCCGAGCTTTCAACCTCCATCGTGGAAGAGGGCTAGTGGCTAGAGCTCTTTCCCTTCATGTTCTAGTGTGTGAACTATAAGTCATTAAAGGTCTTATGCATGAATTAAAGTTAATCACCTACTCTGTCTCATTTCCTCCAACTCTCCATCTATAACATCCAATAGTATCCTAATGCACATAAAAGGAGATAAATAACCATTCAAGTCTATCCTTACCCCACTAAATCATGTAAACTGTAGAATAAAATTTTAAAATGTTTGGCCTTTTTAGCATGTGAGTCTGCATGTGATGCCTCTGTTAGTGAAAATGGTTGTCTTCACAATATACCAAATGTTCTATCTCCCACTTTAAGAATTATAGTATTCTACCCTCCCCTTCATCTCCCATTCTTCAACCTCCACTGCTTAGTGTCTCCCCTTAGATTCACTTCACTTCTGTGACCAAATCTTGAAACAAAGATTTTGTTTACCTTTTTAATGGGGTTTATAGAAAAACACCTATTCATTCAATTTCTATTATCTTTGAATCCATTACAAAGCTAAAAATGTCATCGTGATATTGAATCTACTGGAATAGAGTGGCCATGGAATTTAGTGGTATTGAGGACAACATCTCCATGAATAATATCTGTAGCATTCGTTTTCAGAGAGAAGACCTTCAAAACATTACCTTTCTCACTTAGGCAAACAATAAATAATTTGAAGTAAAATAGAAACATGTAAAAACCTAGGACAAATCTAATAGAAAACAAGTATCTGAAACAAAGTAGAAAGCTACTGTGAATGTTGTTGTTGTAAGCAAACAATCAAAGTCACAAACACCTACTTTTTCTAACATTGAAAATATTTAATTATATTGTGTGGAACTATTTAGTGGATCGAGGAGAATCTTCTAATGTAATTCCCAATACTGTTTGAAAAAAGATTAATGCTACTCCTACCAAAAACTATACCCACATTATTCAATTAGACAAGTCAGATGTAAAATTCATGGGTGGATTTAAGGATGTTTTGATGAGAATGATTTCTAATATGAAAGTTTGTCAAATTATAGATATTGTTGTTGACATTCATGGGACTTATGATTTATTGCTCAGAAGGGATTTCTCTCAAAAGCTACAGGGATACTTCCCCACCAATCACTCTCATTTGCAGTTACCATGGAAGGAATAGTCAAATAAAATAAGAATTGATTAGGAAGCCTACATGAAAGACATGTTTATTGAACTTGAGGGATAAAATGAACCCATAGAGTTCACATAGGCAATTCTAGAGAATTACTCTCTTGAGATTGGTTTCAAGAATTATACATCAGAAGAATCAGATACAAAGTTTGAACTCCATTGCATTTGGACTGAAGATGAAAATTGTATGATAGTGGATATAGATAGTGCTAGATATTCTAACCTATATTTAGAAATTGAAGATGAAAATTATATGATAGTGGATATAGATAGTGCTAGATCTTCTAACCTAATTAGAAACTAACTTCTAGACATTATTTTATGATGGTTCTATGTTACACGAGGGGGCAGTGGACGACTATACATTGATTGATCCCTAGAAAATGCATACCCTTATTTCCTATAGGCCTTGAAAACGTTCTTGTTTTGAAGGTAAACATTCAAAAGTTTTGGTTTGAAAATAATATTATGGAAGGTAAATAATTCTATCCATTTTCTTTTGCTTCATTTGGAGAATTTCCAATCTGAGGTATGAAGCTTGATTACTGAAATTTTATGCTTTTAGTATTGTGTCCATTCCTCAATGTAAGATTGTAGTTGTGAACACTCTAGCTAAAGTTGCTTCTAGGCTAGCTCCATTAGATGATATTCTACCAACATATTTCTATTGAAATCCTTTTTAAGCCTTTAATCCCAAACAATGTCACTAACTTGTGGGTGTTCAATGATGATCAATAGATTATCCAATTCTTTGATTAGTGAGGGCATGTTTAAGCATGTAGTAATAGATGATGAAGAGAATTCAAAAGCTATGGAGATTTGTCAAGATGGTATGGGAAATTTAAGGCAGAATTCAATTCCCAAAGGAGTAGATCTAGAAAATCTATAAATGTCAAAACAAATAATTCTACTATGAATTATGAGCCGATTAATTTGGGCACAAAAAAAATATATTTAGAACATCAACCTTGGAACTTGTTGTTAAGAAGCAGAAAAACAAGCTTAGATGCAATTGTTCAGACAATATAGGGATGTCTTCACTTGGATATATGAAGCTCTAAGAGCATATGATACAAGGATAATATGGCATGTCATTCCCCTCCAAGAATATGTCAAACTTATCTAACATAAATTAAGAAAGGTACATCCAACATTGGAGCCATTGATTTAGAAAGAATTGAAAAAACTTTGGATGTGAATATCATCTTAAAGTTTGTCATTCTTCCCATATTTCCAATTTAGTGCTAGTCAAGAAGAAACCAAGGGAAATCAAACTATGTTGATTTCCATAATTTAAACAAAGGTTCGCAACACCATTGTTGGGCTTGCAGTCTCCATTACGGAAGAGGGCTAGTGGCCATAGCTCTTTCTCTTCATGTTCCAGTGCGTGAACTATAAGTCATTAAATGTCTTATACATGAATTAAAGTTAATCACCTACTTTGTCTCATTTCCTCCAACTTTCCATCTATAGCATCCAATAGTATCCTAATGCACATAAAAGGAGATAAATAAGCATTCAGGTCTAACATTACCCCATTGAATCATCTAAAATGTAGCAAAAAATTGTAAAATGTTTGGCCTTTTTAGCATGTGATTCCTTTGTTAGTGAAAATGGTTGTATTCACAATATACAAAATGATTTGGCTCCAAATTTAATAATTCTAGTATTCTACCCTCCCCTTCGTCTCTCATTATTCAACCTCCACTGCATAGTGTCTCCCCTTAGATTCACTTCACTTCTGTGACAAAATCTTGAAACAATGATTTTGTTTACCTTTTTAATGGGGCTTATGGAAAAATACATGTTCATTCAATTTATATTATCTCTGAATCCATTACAATAGCTAAAAAGGTCACTTTGATATTGAATCTAGTGGAATAGAGTGGCCATGGAATTTAGTGGTATTGAGGACTTGAAAACATGATAGTTCAGAAAACTAGTTTCCTTTCCTTGCATTCCAAATCCATATGAAAAAAAATTCAAGTTTTGATGAATCTTCTTTAGCTTCTATTAACATGATTTAAAATTCTGATACAGAGGTGCATGTCAATCATGATGAAGTTTCCTAGACCATGTATGATAATTCCTTAATTTAGTGCACACTTGTTCCAACATTAATGATGATCATGATACTCTCCTACATGTTAATGAATCAAAAGCACAAATATTGGAAGAATATGGTAATCAAATTCAAGAAGATACCAAAAACATATTTTAAGAATCAACTTCCTCAGAATATGAAAATTAGCATGAAATGAAATCAGAAAATCTAATAATAAATTAGCAACCACAAACGCAAATTGAAATTTACAACAATGTACAATACAATACAGAAATTTCATAATTTTATCATGTTGGTCAAATGCAAAATTGAAGGAAGCCAAACAACAGGCTTCTTGAAAGCGTATATAGCCAAGTGAATGATCAAGAATCTGAAATTTGCAATGGACAAAATGCACAAGGGTCTGGAAATAAACATATTTTGGGCTCATTGCTTCTAATTCTCATTTCTCCCTTTATCCTGATACTTTTGTTGATACCAATTCATATTCTATTTGCATTAATTTATTCTAGAAAATAGAAAGCCTGATATAAATGAATTTCCTATTAGTTTTTATTAAGGTAGAGAGAGAGTTATTGATCATTCTTTTGAGATTGATGAAATTGTTCTCAATACTACTTATTTTTATGCATCGTATGTGAATGAAGAGAATTCTAGTGAATTTCGCGAAGTCATTTTTTATGATTACTTTGACATTGAGGATGTTTCATTATTTTACTCCCCATTAAATCCTCATCATCAAAGTCAAATCATATTTAAAAAAGAAGAAAACTCCAATTTAGAAATTGTTTCAATAAATTCTCATTTTCAAACATTTAATCATTGTCATGATTTCAACATTCAAGAATCAATCCCAATTTTTTATTCTTGTGATGATCAAGTTCTCGATCCTATTCATGGTATTGAACCTTTCCCTCTTTCACAAGTTTATGTTGATAACCATTCTAATTGTACTATCTTGGTAATTTCTTGTGAGAAAAAAGTTGTTTCAAATTAGTTCCAATTGTGTTGTAACTCAAATTGTAATAGTAGTGTGAATAATAATTTGATTTGTTTTTTTCTCCATTTATTTTTTTGTTTTCAGATTTATTTTCTTCTTGCTTTTTTCAATATTTAGATTTCATTCTCTGACATATTGACTAATTAAATATCCAAAATTTACAATGTCCATTACTCGAATGTAAAAATGAATCACAATATTTAGGCCACGACCATCAAGAGTTGTTAATATTCTCATTCCATATGATGGTCATATCTTACCAGCTTATATTTCCTTCTAGAGTGCATTTTCAACATGAATAATCTCTTTCGAGTACACTGATTCAATATGCCCAACCTCTTAATTTAACCAATGATCTATGGTAAATTCATCAAGCTCCCATCTGAATTTTATTGATACATTCAAAAGATGTTAGGAAGATTTAGTTCTACCGAAGATTGCTAATGACTTGTTTTATGTACATAACACTAATGGTTTTTCAAATTATCTTTCATTTAACCTCTTCAATTCTCTACGAGTTATTCATCCATTTTTTTATGATCCCATAGAGATTTGGTTGGAGGAAACTTTTTGAGAGAGAATGTTGTAAATACGTTGTTTCTTTTAAATATCTTAGCAATAACTGTAGATACTTCATTCATATTTATTTTTTTTGATTTAATTATATTTTTGTTATTGATATTTGACCTATACATACATGCAAGGAATAAAATGTTGGAATGGTTACATTGGAAATATGACTATACCTAGTTATGTTTCATTTCATCGAGTTAGAATAGGAGTAGTATTAGTTTAGTTAGTTTGTTGTTTTTTGTTTATTTTTTATTTAATAATACAGGTAGAAGAATAAAGCAGGCAACAACTAACTTTTTGATGTGTCATAAAAATGTTCATGGAAGTATCTTCTTTCTCATCTGAATTTTTGTGCTTTGTATTGATGCTTTTCTTTATAAATTCACGAGATGAGTCAATAATCATTTTTTCATTTCTCCTTTATGCAACTAAAAGAGAATGTTGGACTCTTTCTTGTTCATATTTTCCATGGTCCTACAACTCCTTGTTTTCTAAGTGTTAAATTAAACAAGGTTCACGAGCAAAGGAAGATCACAAAATCTTGCAACAAGTGCTCTTGTCCATGACTTTGCCTCTGCCCATTCCGAATCTTACATCAACCGAGTTGATTTAAGCTTCTGCATTGAACTTGTTCATATTTCATCCACTTTAGTCATGTTTCTTCCTCCTGATATTATTCAGAGCCTCTACATTATAAATTTGAGGAATCCCGATCCTTTGCTTTTCGTTTCATTTTTAAGATAATAACCTTTCCGAGATATTTTCTTCGTGACTTCGAACTTGCAGGTTTCTTAGACTCTTGGGTTCGTATTATATCAGAGGTATTTTTAAAATATATTCAGAGATTTATCATTCGAGAACTCAAAACTTTGGAAACACATTTTATCGAAAGTATTTAAAATATGCTCCTAGATTTCTAGCCCAAGATCCACATGGCCATTTTATTGTTCATCACACCCAACTTATTTATTTACTCAATAAAACATTTAGTAAAGGAAATGGTCCCACTTCATTGTTTTTCTTGGATTTTTTTTTTTCGAGACTTACAATACCCAATTTATTCTCCCTCACTCATATTCATTAAATATCAGACTCCTTTTCTCAGAAGCTTATTTTACACACAGATGTAAGTGCTCTTGAAATCATTTTCACAAAACTTTAAGTTATCTCCTTATCAGAACGAACATTATCGGAGCTATTTTATAAAATATTACAAAATTTTTTATCTCCAATATTTGAATGCCCGATGTACTATCATATATTTTTGATATCGTAAGTTTTGTTTATGAAGTTACAAAATGTTTTTATCATGAGGTCCTACTTCCTAAAGCTTTCCCTATATATCGAGACTTTAGATATCATAAGTGAGATTGAATTAAACCTTTGAAAAATGATTCCATCGAAAATGTTTTAATAACAAATGATTTTTTTATCAGAGTTTTTTCCATCAGGGAATTTTTATTTCGGAAGCCTTGTTTATTATAGCTCTTACCTTTGGCACATCATACTTCAGATCTTTGCATATAAGAGAATTGCAATATTGAAAACTCTGATTCTTGGCATTACGAAGAAATGAAGAAAGGTGGTAAGGAAAAGTAAAAGACTCCACAACAACAGCCTGTAGGTCCATATGTGGAAGACATGGACAAGAAAAACTCAGGAGCCACACAGTTTTCTTTAAAAAACACAGGAATCAGAAGAGTGCTTACAAGATTTCTTCCTTGATTTCTATTTCCCTCTATAATGAGCTCCTCGATATCTCAGGACCTTGGAATATCAGGCTAATGTATCCTCGTAGGCCTCTGGTCAATTAAGTCAATACTAGATGGTCTGATCTATCACTATACTTACATGGAATCCTTTTTGATTATATTAGTATCTTAATCCTCACTTCCATGTTTCCTTGGTATTTGAGAAATTGGATGTGTTTTTAATTATAATTTAGTCCAACACCCAAACATTCATTTATATGGATGACTTAGTGACTTGAGGGAAATCCATTCATCACGGTGTGTGTACATGGATCGTATCGTTGTGCCTTCATTGGACATACATCCTCACATTCATTGTTGGACCTCTTTTTACTCTTCACAACAATCTCCCTGGCTAATGAAAAGTTCATCACCTTATGTTTTTGGTCTTTGTTTCACTATTGGATACTCATCTCATCATCCCGATCATATTTGAGTGTGCATCTCATTTTATTTTCAAGGAACTCTTGAGCAACCACTATGGTAATGCCGCTAACTGGTAAGGAAATGGAACATGCAAAGGTAATGTATCATGCTCAATTTATGCTTGAATTCTCTTGTGGTTTTCTTATTTTTGATATATTGCTCCATACTTATTTTGTAAAATATTTAAGTCCTATCCATATACACATAAGTGTTACATAGGTTGGGCTTGGTCTTGATTTTGGAAATTTTATGTAAACCTTAGAGTAGATATGAAATCTGAAGAAACAAAGAGAACAATTGCTACTACAATTCATATAGGAAACACATTTTCATTTTCATTTATGATGGATTTTGTTTGCTTTTGATTCCATGAACATGAAACATAATTTTCTTAACTTTACTACTCCTTTAGTTTAGATTTAACAAGAAATGATTTAGGGCCAATGTATACTTCAAAGAGTATAACTTCTTCATTATTTTAATTCCAATCAAAATAAGAGGTTATCTTTTGTTGGAGAAAATTGATATTGCTAAGGTAAAATTTAATGAAATTCTTTAATGGTAAGTTTCATTTGTCCATTTTCATTTTTTTTCAATTTCTTTTCATTTTTGTTTCAGTTTTTTTTTTTTTAGCTAATCTGAAAGTATGTTTTGCAAGTCTTCAAGAATTTTTCATACCCCTACCAACTCAGATTTGACACTCATTTTTCTCGTTTTGTGCTTTTTGAGTTTTGGAAGAGAAGTAATGGTGTTTATCATGTCAGCTAAATTGGGGAGTCCCTGAACCTTGAATTTGTTTTGTAAGCATTACTTTTATTACAAAATTGTTAAAATTTTCTTATGAAACTAGATAATTTGCAAAGGGTAGAAACTTCTCTTTTGGCTTCATTTTACCTCATGACTGCTATTCACATTACGATTTGAGAGATTAATTTCTTATAACTATGCAAGATAAAATTTATTAAAATCTCAACTTAAGACGAACACACACATGGTTATCTTATTTTACTCTTCCGTTGAGTTATTTTTCTTATTGGGGTTGTCTTTTAATTTGGGCTTTTCTTTCATTTTTATTCTCCTTATTCAACATTTTTTAAGTATGTTGATTTCTTCTTTTGATTTAGTTTGGATTTATTTTTCCTTTTTCTATTGGTTATGGATTAATTTCACTAATAGTACCAAGATTTATTTGGAAGGGCTTTTCCATACCTAACATTGGTTTCCATACATGGGAAATTTTTACTCTTCCTATTGCAATGAGTTTCATTTACCTTAAAGGGATATTTTTATGGAATTCTAAAGCCTCTTACCTTAAATATTTACCATGGAGGAACATGTATTCTTTTTAAGTGATATAGTTCATTTTTTCAAGGAAATAATGACCTAAGTTTAACTGAATGGATCCTTCCCATCCCTCCACTCTATAAAAGCCTCTGAATGAATAGTCGCAGGGAAGGATACAAAGTCAACATTATGGAAGTATTATATCCATTAGCATAAGTCTCTTTTACCATCCTACTTCTTTCACTCAACTACATTATAATTTATCCCGCAAATGTGCTTATCAAAAGGGTGATTAAAAGGGGAAGCATGGGAAATACAAGTAAACCTGTTGGGGCTATGGACACTTGCTAGGAGCGGGGCCATGATTTTATGGCATAAAAAAAAACTTCGCCAGGGTATTGACCAGACTAATTGGCAGTGAAGCAATTTCAGAGACCATTCATATCGATGGATATATGCTTTATCAAAAAACTCCCTATCTGTACCTTCTTCTATTACTCATACGAGGTAATCTTAAATATTAAATATTCCCCAAAATTTGGATTCATGACTTTAGACTTATTTTTCTTAGAGTACTTACCTTTTTGAACTTATATTGCTTGAATCGCTAATGTGGGACCCATGGGAAATGGTTTACTTTTTGACGACTTAATAGAATTTCTCATTTTTACCTTTGAATAACATTAATATCATTACCTTTTTAACAAGTGATAACTGGTTCTTCCTCATGTGTTGCCATTGTTGTGGTGAAATCACAACCCCCTCATTTTTAAATTATTATATTCATAATAATAATGGGGACCTTTTCGTAAATTTTGGCTAAATGTTTTTTAATACTTTTCTTTTGATTAAGTGTGCGATAATTTTGCGAGATTTTTGTTTTCTTCAGATTTCCATTCTGATTACATCATTGAGTTCCATTTTTCTCTATATTTTTATCAGTTCTCATTTCATCTCATTTGGATGCACCATTTGCAAATGACGCTTATCTAAAGTTCAATGACTTTTACCGCCTAAGCTTTTTTTTTTTTTTTACAAAATGTATATTATTTTAATCTTTGTAAATTAATTACTTTCAAAATGTAAATATTGATTTTTATTAATTTTTATAGTTTTTTAATTCATTTTTTTTTACTAACGGTCCTACAGAACCAATGCAGCCGGGATTGTACAATAATTAAAAATATAAAATTTTAGATCTCATAAGTCTATTTCAAATTCTAATTTTAAAAATTCTGAAATCCCGAAAACTCAAATGGTTGTAGTTCTTTTTATGTGATCGTGACTTATCTAATAGTGGTTGTAGTTTATTTGAGGGAGGGAGGTCCCTCTCCACATGGCCCTCCTCTCCTCCCTCACCTCAAACCTTCTCCTCATTTCGGGACTTCCAAATATTATAACACTTATTTTAAACCATATTGAAATCCTACTCCCAAAATCCAACCCCCGAGACTTCCTTATCACTTCGAAATCCTCCGTTATCTCTCCTTTGTCTTCCTCGGGATTTCAGGCTCTCAAATTTAAGAACTTAATTTTAATTCTCCTATGAAATCTTATATCTCTCAAACCCCGAGATTCCTTATTTCTCCTCTACTCCCTCCTTCCTCACCTCGGCGCCTTGACACTTTATCTTTTCATAATGCCTATTTTAAATACCCTCCAAAATCTTCCTCCTCCAAAACTCTGACACCTCCCTTATGTCTCCCACTTTGATTCACCAAGGCCTATTTTAATGGAGCCAACAACCATTAAGCCATTGACACACACTTTCATGATATTATTATTAATAAATTTATTTAAAATTAAACTAATTTAATTTAATAATATGTAATTATAATTTAATTTTATAATTATAATTAATTTGTATATAATTAATTATTCTAATAATTGTATTTTTTTAACTATGATTATACAGTCAATTTAAAATTATGATTTTTATTTTAAATTGCATACTTCGGCCTAGACATTCATTTTTATTTTATTTTTTCATAATTTTGGCAGTTTTGACACTCTTGCTTTGGAAAGGCATATCTCAAGATTTACTTGGCCAAATGAAGCTCACAATAGCTCGTTGGAAAGCTAATACTAGGGAGAATAATCTGAGAACGATAGGTTTAGAATATTTAATCATTTAATGACCAAAAAATTTAGTAAAATACAAAGTGACGAATTTGCAACAACAATTTGTTTTTCCTAATTTGATTTGGAAAAATTTCATTGGCTTGGGAAACTACTAAAACTAATTCATTCCCTAGAAATACTCAAAAACTAATCAAATCCATTTGAGGCAATCATAACATGAAATTTCTTTGTATTTTATGTATTTTAATTTAGCAGTTTCATGAGAGTTTATTTTTCTGATTTCTAATTTGAAATCTAATTTATTTTTAATTTTGTTTTGATTGGTTTGTAGTAGGAGATTTGTTGGATAAGTTCAGATCTCAGACATTTTTGAGAAATGGAAAGACACTTAAAAGATAAAAATGGGGATTTTGCAGCTCTAATTCAAGATCTAGAAAACTACTCTCAACAATTCTCCATTGTTGGAGATTCCTGCAATTATTAAATATCAGTTTTGAGAATGAGGAAGGGGTTCCTCTTCTATAAAACTAGAAGCTATGAAAGCACTATTGTATAGGATATTGTAGCTGTAGGTGAGAGGAAAACTTTAGATATGAGGTGTTAAGGGAAAATTCTATGATTTTTATTGTTGTGCATTTGCACTTCTGTAGTGTACTTTGAGTTGAATTGTGCATAGAAAAAACATTTTGAGTTCTGAAAGAGAAGATTGTTTTGGACTACTGTAAGCAATTTATTCAAGGAGTTCAACCTGGTCATGGACTGCAAAATTTGTAATGAAGTTCTTGTATGATTTTAATAAATTTTCATTCATATGCACTATTATTTGGGTTGTATGTTAATTTGCTATTGCCAAAGTTTCTCTAATTGATTATAATTTATGTTCTAAATATTGTATTACATTGCAATTGAACACTATTTTCATATTGATTTGTTTTATGCTTTTTAAGTTCTGTAAGAGCTATGTATGAGGAGAAAAACATAATTAGAATTAATATGAATTCATTGAAATAGGAATGTATTGAGAAATAACTATTTATTGTTTAGATACATTCCCATTTTGTTTTCCTTTTCATTAATTAAATGAACTACTTATTTAATTAATGAAAATCATATAAAAAATTAAATCATACAAACAATTCTCTTCCCCTAGTTAACTAGTTCATCTACTCTCGAATTGAGAGAGGGCAATCCTTTTCCAATTCGAGATAGGATTATATTTTTTCTTGCATATTAGAGTAGATGTGCATTTAGATTTAATTCTGCATCTTAGAAGTCCCCTTACATAGGGGAATAATTTAGGTATGGCTTAGCTGAGCCCTCAAGTCAGCTTAAGGATTTGCTTGCTTTCATGTGCACAATAAGAGGACAGGTGTGATCACTCTCTTTCTATTGGTAAATAATACATATACTATAAGACAACAAAGAGAGAGAGAGGGTAACTAGACCCAATTGAACCAATCAAAACCACTACATCAAATCGATAAGGATTAGTTGGGGCTCTGACCGGGTTGTCTCTCTCACATGTTGATGAGGTCATTTTTTACCATCAACACCAACATAACACTCAAGAAAATAAAAACAATGAATAACATTTATAAATCATTACGTGTACAATCTCTTGGTTATTATTTTTGGCCATAAAGTAATGTGCATGATTGTAAAAAAAGGCAAGCAATGTAGATACAACACATGAGCTCACTGGCGTGCCTAATCTTGAGATAGATGTTCAACTCAGTAATCGAGGTAGTTCATGTGTTATAAAAAATTGTAGTATGGAATAAAATTAAAAATATTCAAATGAAAATGGTGTATTAATTATAATCTTTATTGTTTCTACACCAGAGCATGTACAAGATGTGGTGAGAGAAGAGAGGAACATATGGCCCCATCCGATAGTATTTCGCTTCCCTCCACTACTAAAGCAGGTAAAAAACACTCTACTACTCTTTTTATCAATAAAACATTTGTAATAATAATAACTATAAATATGAATTTAGCTTTTATTTCTTATTGCAGCTGATTCTTGGCCCCACGTGTAGCAACATAGTCATAGGGCTAGGCCAACAACAAGAAATATTACACTAGAGACCACAACAAATGAAGGGGGCCAAAATCAAGACATCTTCAATAACTTCATATTAAAAATGAGAAAGAAACGTGATAAGAATGACCACACTTGTTTATTTAGAGCCTGTTTTTTGAGTACCACATTTTTGACTGAGAGGTTGAATGCCTCATGGCATGTGCACATGCAAATTTAAACTATATTAATAAAAAGTTGAGATTTTTCCATTGCAAAAAATTAGAACTATTCTATTTTAGATTATGTAAACATATTTTTTATGATACGAGGAGGATGTAGAATACCATATATTTGATAAATTCATGGTATAAGTCAATTAACTCCATTATGAACACCAATAGCCTATAATCATATTCAAGTCTTAAACTAAGCCTTTACATAATCCGTTCCCATGATAATTTAACCATTTGCTAATTTGTATACCTATCCCACTCCACCATACACTACCACACTCCTAATTTAGGTGCTAGTTACTCCTGCTTCAATGCCTAATCACACCAATTTGTGATTATGATGATAATTTAAGTACATATGTGTGTAATGTCCATGACAAGATGTATGAATTATCCTTTCCAAATTGCGCATCAATGATTATAACCGAAAATGGGATAGCACTGGTCTATCTCATCATCCCAAAATGATCCAACAAATGAAAATTTACAATTTCTATCATCATCACTTCACACTATATCATGAATGATCCTTTCTATAGATTATATGCATGAATTTATTGAAGGACATCCCCTCTACCTATCCTATGATTGATTGTCACAACAAGTGAATAGAGGTCAATTGACGGATATTTATTGACAAGATCCCCTACTTATAAATTGCAATTTGTTCACATGTTCTCACAATCAATCATAGGCTAGGTAGAGGGGATGGTTTGCCATAAATTCATGCATATAATCTATAGAAGGGGTCATCTATGAGACAGTGTCAAGTGATGATGACAAATATGGGAAATGTTCATCTGCTGGTTCATTTTGAGATGGTGATGATAGAACAATGCTAGCCCATTCAAGGTTATAATCATTGATGGGCAATGTACGGAGGACAGTTCATACATCACATCATGGACATACACTCATATGTACTTAAATTGTCATCATAGTCACAAACTCTTGTGAATTGAAAACTAACATATCTTAGAATTTTGTTAGACTAATATAGATTAAAAAACATAACCAATATATAGATTAGTTACAATAAATATAGTAGAAAATATAGCAATCATTCCAACAGTGTCGACTAGTGCACGAGGTAAAGAAAGCTCTAATTCTATTTTTGTTAATGAATAATAAAAAAAATATCATTTATCATTCCTTTCTTGTTATAGCTAATGATCCACTCCTCTTGCGATAGCCTCGACAACATCATGAACACACAACCATTCCATCAAAAAAAAAGAAAAACAAAAAGAAATGATTGTAATAGTTATATCATTAGAAACATCACGTACCATATTATGAAAACATATTTTTTTATGACAAATTGTTTCGAGATGAAATATTTTGTGTCAATGATTAATGAATGAATGTTATATGTTAATGAATAATTTATATATGTCTCTTTATGTATATAACCTTATTTCATATTATGTAAACATATTTTTTATGATAAAATTTATTGAGATGAAATATTTTGTGGATTTATGATTGAATGAATGTTTCCTATTTGTTATTTTATGTATCTTAATGCCTTGGTTTCAACTATTTCCTATATAGTAGATAGATTGGGTAATGGGTAATTGAGAGTGATGTGAGGGGGGGGGAGGGGCCATGAGACCTTCCACCTTCAGGTGGTTGGCCCTGTTCAGTAGAGAATAAATTAGGATTTGGATAATCTTGGTGCAAAACACCCTTAATCCAACAAAGCAACAAGAAAGTCAATGTTGGCTTCACTGCTGCTTCGTTGAGTGGAGGGAGGTTTGATCCAAGATTAAACTAGTACAATAATTTATTCTCGAAACCAAGAGGAACTCATTCGGGTATTCATGCATGCAAGTCTTTTTAATTATTATTTATTCATTCAACTAAATTTAATATTTGGTCAAATTTAATCTAATTTTACCTCATTGGTCTCATGAATATGTGTAGGACAACTAGTTTCAATTTGATTGTTGAAGTGGAACAACTATTTGAAGTAAATAACTCAAAATGGTAAGGGTTTAGGTGAGACAACAATTTGTTTTTCATATTTGTGTTGTATGTCTTGGCCAAGTGGGAGTTACCTAAAGTTTTATAATAAATAAGAAACTTTTCCATGAAAAACATTCATGTAGTATTTTTCTTTCTTTGACAATTGTGTTTGTATTTGAGTGAAAGGCCATAAACTATCATTTTTCATGCAGGGTAGTAGGAGAAAATCTTACTCCGTTAATTGCGCATAAGGAAATTTAATTATTTTCCTTCTATTTTATTAATTATTTATCGCATCTAGATTCTCCTCCTTCCCTTGTTTTATAGGTACTTTCATTTGCATATCTGGATTTTAAAGATTAACTAGCGTTGGAGTCATATATGCGAAAAAAAAAGACTCATTGAAGTAATGTTGAAATTTATCCCACGAAGCACTTGGTTACCAGGTGCGTGATTTAGTTTTGTGTTACATTTGATTTCAAGCAATTTTTTATTTCTACATTGCAAATCTTCCAAGATCATAGGTGTTGATCAAAACTAGGGAAAACATAATTATGGTTTCTTTTATAATGTTTTCTCTTGTTATATTGACAATTATTGTGATATAGTGTTAGATAATCATCATCATTATTATTTTGTGTTCATCATCAAGACAATGCCAATAAAGAATATCACAATACAAACAAGAGCACTAGAAATAGGCTCTAAGCTAGGGAAAAACCCCTCCAGGGGGAAAATCCCCAAAACTTCTTTTCTTATAGAAATTCAAGGAAGACTTCCAATGCCTTTGATCAACACAACTCACTAAGTGATAGGCCAGACACCCAAACACCAATGCTACTCTCTATAACTCAGTCTGTTTCTCTTCTCTATCTCAAAATCTGAACAGAGATAGCTTTCTTCCCATACATGTGAACTTTCCAAACAAAGAATTGATGCAAAATCCAAACAAATATACCTTCTTTATTTCCTCGCTATCCTTCACCTCTTTCTCACTTTGAATTTTCCTCAAACTTCTTGAAGTGACCAAATTACTTGTGTGACTCAAATGAGGTCCAATACCTATCCTTTGTTGAGAAATCTAGGGCATTATGTGAGCTAGATTCTTCAATTTGTTTTCTCTTATACTGAAATTTACTTGTGAAATTATATGTTGATTATGTTAGTGTTCCTTTCATAAAATAAATTCCAACATGAAGATCACAAAGACAAAAACATAAGATGTAGGTATGCAGCCAGGGTAAAACCCCTATGAAGGGGAAAGCCTAGTCAACACTTTCTCTAGTAGATTAAATCACGTTGAGACACACTTTACCCTTTGACTAAATAAATATACTTACTCCACCCACTAGACCAGTTCCTCCTGTAATTGTCTCTACAATAATGGATCTTGGCTCCTATTTCAACTTCAAAATTTTGCCCCTCCTACAATAGTCTCGCCCTTCCTAATTCAAAAATCTCGGCCTTCGTATTTCACAAATATCGACCTTCCTTCTACAATAGTCTCAACCATTTTTGTAATCATCTATGCAATAAGGAACTTCAACCTCCCTGTAATTGTTTCTGAAATCCACATTTTTGGCTTCCTCTCTATAATAGTCTTCTACAATTCTTGGATTCCTCTCCATTTCTTGGTCCTATAATAGTTTCTCTTACTTCTTGAATGAATTATTCACTTATCTCCTTCAAATGGTGAAATAGTAGGTTATTTACACTTATTGGTCACTGTGCATTTGAGCTGTGAACAATTTGACTTGAAGCTGACTTGTAGGCTTGTAATTAAGGTCGACTTGATTATATTTTGTTTAGAGGCCGACTTTGAAATATGAATGGTAATCATTTTGGGAGAAGGAACTGATTTGGTGGAGGAGATATTTAGATACAATTTTTTTTTCCTTTCTTGACCTTAAGAAGCCCAATAAGGGTCTCTTACAAAAATGACTTTGACTTTGACTCAACAAAAATGTTAAAGCATACAATCGAGGCTTGACCTCTTGACCATTGACCCAAGCATGAAACCCATGCTTTAATAAGTCAATAAAAATATTTTTATTTTCTTTCTTATGACTCAAATACAATTATACAAATCAACACCAGCTACATTCTTCAACACTCCCCCTTAACTAGGGAGGTATTCATAATTTTCACATATAGGTATAAGGATGAAATCAAAATGAAATGATCTACAAATATAAAGAGTCATACAATGTTGCAACACTTTCAAATTAGATATTTGACCAGGTTATCTAACTGGGTAGGAATAAGGTGTGATCCAAGCTTCAACCACTATAGGTACCATCAGATTTCCACTCTAACATCACCCCAGGGATCTAGGTGTGTATCCAAGGTTAGAGATTTATGACCAACAACACCCTCCCTACTTCTGGATCTGGACATCAACACATGGGTCGGCTAGATGTCCTCCCAAGCACACTTAGCCCCATATGCTTAAATCTCTCCCTATAAACTAGATATATATCCATTAGTCAATAATGCTTCCAAAAAATATATATTTTATCATGGAGAGATCCTGAAAAAACACATCCCCAATTAGCAATAAACTTTCAATACAAATATATGTTAATACAAGCCTTAGGGTCTTCAATTATCCTAATGGCACTCATATATCTTGTTGCATTTAAAAAAAAATCAAATCTTCTTCAACTTTATTATTAGCATCTTATGAACTCATGGAGGGTATCAAGGGCCCCCCTTAACTTATAAATATACTTTATCAGGTTCTTCTTTTCATCATGCTCATCATTAAGTAATTTTCAAGATAGGCAAACATCTTCAACATTTTCAAGATTGTGTACCTGCAAATCTAGTAACCAAATAAAAATATACAAGAGTATGAGATTAGTACAAGGTTACCATATCAACATTAAGAGAGTACCAATCAGAAGTAGTCAAACTTTCATAGCTTAAACTTGAATAATATTTCATATCCAACTCAAGATCTTCTACTAGGGTTTTTAACATAATCCCTAGATTCCAAATCAAATGTTAGGTATTAATACACAAATCTAGGGATTGCACGACACAATAAAATGTTGGCTTGTACTGTGACACAAGCCTATCCACTCTACTAAAGGAACATATACACAAATCTCAACATTAGGTTCAATACACTCATTAGGATGATGGTTATTGTTACATCTCTAGTTTTTATTGAATTTTACATTTGCAAGAGAGAGATAAACACAAGCATGCACCCATGGCCATATATCAAAGACCCAATCTAAAGTGGAAACCCATAGGGTGAAACCACACAAAGATATATTCATTACCCTTGGCCAATCCAGTGAACACCAGTCACTTGAGGCTCTTTACAATGGAGACAATATTCTAGTTAAATAGGCCTCCTTCACATGAATATCACGTGCCACCATAAACCACTTATAGTAAATTGATCGTTGATTGAAGTAAGGTTAACCTAAGAATCCCACCTTTAAGTTTATTTGAGAATATAGGATTGTTATAATAACCCCCTTACTTGTATCACCTAAAGTCAAGTCTCACAACTTAATTCCATGACACATTACCCATGCCATGCCAAACAAACTTTATTTTTAGGTCATATGTATTTTGTATAGAAGCCATAATTCTCAGAGAAGACATAACATACGAACTATAAAAATAATCCATGCCAAGACTGTATGAAAACTTCCATCACAGAGCCAAAACAAACTTTATATTGATGTCATATGGAACTGTATAAACGATTGATGCCAAGGCTGTGTGCAAACTTCCATTATAGAGCCAAAACAAACTTTATATTGAGGTCATATATATTTGGTATATAAGCCATAATTCTCAGAGAAGACATACCATGCTAAGTGTAAATAATCAATGCCAAGGCTGTATTGTATACACACACACACACACCAAGGCTGTATTGTACGCACACACACACGCCAAGGCTGTATTGTATACACACACACACACCAAGGCTGTATTGTACACACACACACACATATATTTTAAACAAATATCTTCATTGCATATTTGACAACACAGGCTATAGTTTTTAAAAGTGTAGACCTCTGTTGAATATTCGATGACACAGGCCAACCATTGAATATTTGACTCCTACCAGTCGGAGTACTCGTCGGATAATCAACGCCATAATTGATGGACAAAAGCGTTGGTTGTTTAACACTCCCTTTGGAAAGAAATATTGCTTGTCGAATATCTAACGCGTCACTGTCGACCTGTGAGTGTTAAAGTGATAACATTCGTATTGTAAAATTCACATATACCGTTGATTACTTGACGCCTAAATACCATTTTTTCCCATCGGACAAAATAACCTATGTGTCGAATATCTGACAATAAACAAGCGTGAGACCTATCAAATATTGGACGTTTGGTCTATCGAATATTCGACGATTTGTAGTGTCGTAAAAAAGGCTTCAAAATGTCAGTTTTTTAATGAACATTTCAGCCTTTTCTTATGTCAAATAATCAATATCTATACTTTAGAATATCCAACGATTACTAAAATGTCGATTATTCCACAAAATTACAGTGATAATTTGATGAGCACTAATGTGTTAGATAGTCGACTCCAATAAGTCACATATCCAACTAATAACTGTTGAATTTTTCCCCATTTGTACTAGTGCCCATTTCGAGAAGTCTACCTGTCCCAAGGTTTTCCTATATGGAGGCAACTACTCACCTCTCCAGCCCCAAGTAACCCTAATTCTAGGTAGTCTACCTATCCCAAGGTTTTCCTGCATGAGATGATCATTAGAGTCTGAAACCAAGCACTAGTCTTGCATGCTCTAATGACATAGACATGGAGTTTTATGGAAAATTAATCATTTGGCATGCCCCACTGTACTACTCATTGAGACTTATAGTCACGATTTACGGCTATCTCCCATGAGATAAACAAAGTGCCATAGGGACATAATGGCATCATAACAATCTTATTTTTGGCATTATGATACAAGTGTTGTCCTTGATGGCAACTCACACAGATGATAGATCATAGTGCAGCAGGTCAGTAGCAAAGAATTGATGATCAGACTACAAAGAATGAAGAAAGAAAAGTATATACGCGGGTTCACTATATACCAAGTCGTGTACACACGTAGGTTCACTATATACCAAGTCGCGTATATACACAGGTTCGCTATATACCAAGTAGTGTATACACACAGGTTCACTATATACAAAGGCACGTATACACGTGGGATTGCTAATCAAAATTCGCGTATGCGTATGCACGCACTTTCATGCACGGAAAAGCGCATACATGTGGGAAAGCTTATTTTTGGGTCCGTGGTATTTAGACCTATGGTTTTGGACCTTGGTAATGCATCCGAAGTGTTGAACCCAGGTATTGGGTCCCTAGTATTGGTTCTAAATGGTTTTGGACCATGGTAGTAAGTAAGGCCTAAGACTATAAAAGGAGGAGAAGATCATTAGGCAAATGTACTGAGAAAGTCTTGAATATCTGATGAAGTATGAGATCTAGTATGCAGGTTATGGGTTCATGATGCTTTGCTTGATCTAAGGAGGAATCTCAGCGGTTGATGGAGAACAAGATCTAAGGATAAGATCGGGATCTAATGGCTTGGAATGAATCATCTCCATACGGTTTGATCATGTTTATTCTAGATCTATATACTGACGCATGTAATGTTCTGATCTGGGTATAACTTAAGTTTGAAATAGCTGCAACTCATGAATGAATATTTACAGATGTATACACTGGTTGAATGTGATAAAAGCACGTACATACGCAGGTTAGATACATCTAAGTAGCGTATACCATATGAGCTGTGATGTTTGAAGTTACAGGTGTTTCTGGTTGTTGATGAGTTCTGATGACTGTTTACTGGTCTCAGTATTTTGCATATTCAGATTGATTGATTATGTTTAGATTCAGTGTTGATGGATGAGATCTATAATGGACCAGGATCAGAATGACTTATCTTTATGAGATCTGATGAATTAGATCTGGTTGCTAACATACATATTATCCTTGTATATGTAATGATCTGAGTATGTTTGAAGTCAGGAAGTGCAGCGAAGATATAAGTAAGTAATTAATGACATATACGCTGGTTCGCTTTGGTGAAGTTGCATATACACACTGGTTAGGCACTTCCAAGTAGTGTATGCACTTTGATGCATGATTTTTGATGATACAGTTGGTTCTGAATATTGTTGCAGAGTTCAGTGGTCTGCTCTATGTTCTGGTGACTATATTTTGTTGACAGGGTTTCAGTGATTCAGTATTGTGTGATTTAGAGATTGATGATGCTATTGTTGATTGATTGTGCTTTAATGATATTGATGGGTCCAGTATGAAAATTGGATGAAACGTGGCCTTCAGATTATGGTGTTGTGCTTCAGGAGTATCCAGTCTGAAAATGTATGAAACGTGGTACCTGGAGGAAGAAAGAGAAGGTTGTAGCCTTCCGTAGGTCGGCACCTACGTAGTAGTACATCAGCTAGTACAAGAGCTAAGGGGGTGGTAGCTCCCTTCCAGTAGCAGCTGGAAAATGAGTGAATATTGGAGCATTCAGTAGGCTGGCACCTACGTACTAGTAAAAGGATCGACTAGTACAAGAGCTAAGGGGGTTGCAGCTCCCTTCTAGGAGAAGCTGGAGAATGAGAGAAGGTTGTAGCCTTCTGCAGGTAGAAGCCTGTGTACTGGTATAAGACTGCACCAATACAGAAATATTGTAAAAAGAAGTTTCTTATTAAAAGAAGATAGAGACGACTTGCAGCAGGTGGTTTTCACCCACATTGGGTTTCCACCTTATATCATGGTGTTCATGTGTGCTTGTTGTGTGTGATGATCTGTTCTGTTTTATTGCTCCTGTTTACTGTTCATATGGTTAATAATGTTTTGATGCACTCATTAAGGACCAACTAACTGAATCATAAGTTTACTAGATATACGCCTGTTGCATTAAACACGGTTGTGTATACACGTGGTTTTTCTTAACTGAAGTAGCATATATGAATCTCAATATGGAAATGAAAAAGCTATATTGATTTGATAATACTGATTCACACCCCCTCCTCTCAGTATTATTTCCAACACTTATTCTAGAGCTCCATGCTCCATCATTTCACCCATGTGACATTTATTTTCCATGAGATATACTAAAACATTTCACACCATAAATTTTAATTTCCCAGCTTTGCTTCATTCAGAAGTAAGATCTCATAGGCATGAGACTAGTTATGTCGTTGGGATTATTTGTAGGTGGTGTTAATATGTCATGGTGGCTTTGATATCACACCCCATTCCAACACTTTTACTGCAATCTAATCTTTCAATCAGCTAACACTTGCTAATTCTTATATGTATACAATCTTTTCATTGCAAGAATCCATAACATACTGAAGTGATCTCAAAATTATTATACTTGTAATAATTTTATCACTCCACTTAATTCGAATAAAGTGAAATTGCACTATCATCCACTATACAAGTGCATCACATTCATTTGAAGCATTTCATAATGCAGTCAAACTTTTATTCCAGCATACCAATGAGTCTAAAATGAGAAATACACATCTCTAAATTCATAGGCAACTTAGTTCCCCATTTCACTTAGAATGGATTGCAAAAGTTTTTGCAGTATTTTCAAAGTGAAGGCTTCCTATCTTAACCATACCATTTCCTGTTGTCCATGCAAAACATTCATTAAATTGAAACAACATATATCGAATTTAGTTGAAAGGAACTCTCACCTTGTTCCTTTCCCTTACCTTTTTACCGTGACTTGTTTTTCCTTACTTATCGGTCATTACCATCATTTCCAACTGAATCCTTTTTAAGGGGTCCATCTGCAGGGTAAAATTCTTGTTGTTTCAATATTCAATAGTTCTTGAAATGGTCTTGGCATCACACATTAGTCATGAATTCATCTACTTAGCTATTTATAGATTCTAATAAAAAATTCATAAAGGCATTTTTATATGTATCCAATTCTAGCATGTCCTCATCCATGCTATTGAGCTTATGCATATTCATTTAACAAGAACATGGAATTCATGCACATGTTTGATGTTATTCATATGTTTTCAATTTCAAAGTCAATTTCCATGCTTTATCATTTTCATTTATGCACACAACAATAGTCAGAAGCATAAGCACATTAATATTGATAATTATCAATAATAGGTCATTCTTGTACACCTTCCTAATGGAAATTCCATGTGGCATGGAATTCATTAAATAACTTCACTATGTCACCCAAAACATGGTAAGTAAAAAAATTATTTTCATACCATTTACACAACGATCATATTTTTAAAGATTACTCACTTATCTTACTACTATGATGGTCCTCAACAAATGACCTTCCAAAATAAATAACATCATTATGCCTTTATTTCATATTTACATATTTCTCATACTCATAAGATTTAGAATATATGTGTGTGTGTGTGTGTGTGTGTGTGTCATCCATGCATAATCTCAATTAAGGGAACTTCCTTCTTATGCTATTTCCATATCTATCACATCATTATCCATTTTTTTCATGTAGACCCAGCCAGGTCCACCAAGTTGTTATGTTATCTTCTTTCATTTTCTACTATCATTTATCCCATGCACAATGTTTAATTATGGTTTTGACTTCTACTTGGGTTTTATTTATTTCTACACCATGATCTATTTTTCTTTAATTTCCCACACCTAACAAACCAACCAAGACCAAGCTACAAAATGGAAAGAAGAAAGAATGAAAAGAATGAAAATACCACAACAAAAATGCATGACAACAACACAAAGTAGCATGTCCATGCTCAAAGCCACAAACAAAACAACAAAATTATGAAGCCCACAATGACAACAAGGACATGTAAGACATTCCTTCTAAATTTCATTCATTAGTCCATAAAAAACTCAATCCCTTGAGTTCTGGTGTTTATTGTGTTGATCACCAACATATGCACAAATTTTAGTCAGAGCCGTTCCTAAGGTTTATAGCAACTTTAAAATTCCAATATCCCTATAAATAGTTCAAGAAGGGATTTTTCATTATTTTAGAGAGCTTGAGGGGATTCTCCCTCATCTTTTTCTACATTACATGTTGCTGGTTTAGGTGCCTGAAGCTTTCATGATATTTTCTTCCTTTATTGTTGGTTTGGGTATTTTTTTTCAGGTGTTCCTTTCCAGATTTCCAACATGTCAATGATTTTCATTTCTTTCAAATATTATGAGGTTTCTTCCTGGTATTATCATCATGTCATTCTTCTATATCTCAAGAGGTTGATGTATGTTGTTGCAAAAAGTCATGCATGTATGATAGGTTCCATAGCAACATTGTGTTCAACCCAGTCTATTATGCTTGTTTCTTTATGAGCCTTTTATTCTCTACTTTGAAAATCTTGAACTTAACTTTCAAGCTCTTCAAGGTTTATGTTCTATTAGGGGAACTTTTCCCTTATTGGGCATGGTAGACTTTGTCCATGTTGTGTTGTACCATACTATTTTCCATCCATTTATCTCTTATGGAAATTGTGTCTTCTTATGTGTTTCCATACACACATAGTTGTTATATATGTCAAGCATAAACAAATTGACTTATTACCTTGTCATGCCAACATGCATGTTGGTCTGAAGCATGTTTTCTGCTTCTCTGTTCACACATTTAGAGCCCATGTCAACCACATATTCCAAAAATTAAAAAGGACATATCAACATGTTTATAACCATATTATCACTAGGTTTGAAATCAACATTTTACCAAAATTACCATCCATGATATCTGCAAGTTTAAAGGTCAATATATACACATATATATACATACACACATAGTTGTTATTTATGTCAAGCATAAACAAATTGACTTATTACCTTGTCATGCCAAAACACATGTTGGTCCGAAGCATGATTTTTTCTACTCTATCCACACATCTAGAACCCGCGTCAACCACATATTCCAAAAATTAAAAAGGACATATGAAAATGTTTATAACCATGTTATCAATAGGTTTGAAATCAACATTTTACCAAGATTTTCATCCATGACATCTGCAAGTTTAAAGGTCAATATATACATAGAAAACAATTTATTATAATAAAAAAATTTAATCATTTATTCATTTCATCTATTACTGAGCCAATTCAGTCCAAGTGTTGAACCTAGGCACTCTAATACCACTTTGTAACTCCCTTCCACCCCCTTGTACTTTCTCGAGCTATGGAAGGTGTTGCCTTATAATTAATTCAACCTTCAAGATCTATTATGAACATGGTGTTACAAATAATGCTCTTTTTCCAACTTGTCAAAGCCCAAAATAAATACCACCATTGTGATCAATTCTTCGAGAGATTTTTGATGACAAAAAATGACTTCCAATAAAAATTTATGTCCTTTCAAAATCTAGTCAATTATATGTTTCCATGTCATCACTGACCACCACGTGGCATCCATGTGGAGCCATTGTACCTTCATGGCACATGCCACCTCGACCTAAACTATCAGGTCCCACGAGGCTCAATCCCTTTGTGATGTTTTCCTTTGTATTTGGTTTCAAAGGAAAATCCAATGTGCACGATATTTCACATTGTTCATTATTCCTCGACCTTCAAATAATCCAGAGTTCAGATATCCTCCCTTGCAAGACTTACCGTGGATCCCACAATTCTTCCATGTATTCACCATGGACATTATGGCATTCTCCACCTCATCTCTCCTCGTTGTTCCCATAATTCCCACGTCCTTTGTTCTTTAATTCACCATGTAATTCCATAATTCCTTTTTATATCCAGGCCAAGGGAAAATATAGGCACTCACTAAAAATCATAATGGCACAATGCCCGGTCTCTTAGATAACTTCTGTGCATTCAAATGTATCCGGTCCTTGCCCACATCCATGGTTTCACAAGTTCACACAATGCCTTCACCACCATATGTCCTAGATAAAATTCCACTCATAAATAAATTAACCTCACACCTTTACTCATCCAACAAGGCCCACCTAGGATAATATACACATTCTATGTAATATTGCATCATTTAAATTTGACTTTTCACAAATGTTCACCTAAGTGTGGCCCATTCTAGATAATTATATGCCCTTAGAAATATGGATCATTGCATATTCAATCCTAATAATATTTCGGCAGAAATCTGAGCCTCTCCAAAGATTTGGCATCACCAAATTTTTCACTAAGTGCAAAGTCTTCGATCCCCTAGATCCAGGATTCCTCACCAAGTAAAATAACAACTAGACCTCCCCAAGTAGATCCCATCCTGAATACAACCTCTACCCCTAGGTAAATCTAGATAGATTCTAATCTAACCCATTTATAAAATGCACAAGGCACGAATCTTCAAACTTCCATATTCTAGAATACATCTACCAAACCCAAAGAGCATCCGACCTACAAACATGGCGTTGCTAAAATCTATCTAGGCCCATATACAAATATGATTTCCTCAATACTTAGAGTTAAAGATAATAAGAACTTCAAGGGACTTGGCTAAGACTCTCCTTAAAGTAGGGAATTTCTCAGAACACCCATTTGTAGAGATAAAACACTTATCCAAACAATGAACATTACCAATGTTATACATAACCATAATACAATCAATGGGCCTATCAACATGCCTACTATCAGGCATTGAAACAAGCTAAAATGTATCTAATACTACTCAGTGAAATTATAAACATCAACATCATATCAAGCTACAAAATGGATTCAAATAAGACTATCAAATCCACTGATATATCATACATTGCATCATTCTCAGTCCTCTACTAGGAAAGTCAATCGACAATATTAACAATTAGAGATCCATAATATCCATAGCATACTAGATAATGGAAATCACACAGTGCAACAATCTAGTTAAGAACATTAAGCAGTCATACATGAATATGGATATAGCTTAGATTTTGTAAACATATCAACAAGCATAGAGGCCTCCAAGTCCCTCATAACCCTAATTAATTTCTCCCCTTAAGGGGGTGTCTACAACCTTCAACAAGGCAATGAATAATAATATTCACAACATGTTAGATTATAGAAATCACATACCATAATATATTAGATGAAGCTTATCAAGAAACCATTCATATTCATGTAAATAAGTTTGTAAACCATTAGGATAATAGTGGGACATAGATCCATAACTTTATCATGGCCATGACGACATATAGAACAAATCACTCACTCTGTATACAAATCCACAAAATTCTGATATGCTAATATGACCAATCTAAAATAAAATATCTTCTCACATAAATACAAAATTTATCTACTAGATGCAACTGAATAATAACAAAAATAAAATCACAATTACACAATTCAAAAACACATAATTTTCTAGGGAACCCAACTAGGAAAACCCTCTTCTTGTTTGAGAATTTTATTAATAGAAAAAAACTAAGAAATTGATCTATTATAAAATACAATTGTTGCAAACTAAAAGACACACTTGTCTTTCCTGCTTGATCTAAGATTGAAACCTTTGCAAGATTGTTGATCTTTGTTGCCCTCTACAACATATGCACAAGCTTCTATTACACACTCTTTCTCTCACAAGCTCACACACACAAACCTTTGCAACTTTCTCACAAAAAAACGAGCTCTATTATCTTATCTCACCAACTCATGCTCACAAAATAATGAATAAATTGTGCCTTTCTTCCTTCTTTATAGAAATTCAGATGGCTAAAATTAGTTAATCTAATTAAGGAATTATTTTGTGATTGATTGAGTTAACATGAGTTAACTTCTCATGCAACTCATCCTATTTCAAGTCAACCACATGAAACTCAATCACTTGTTTTTTCCTCAATCAAATCACACTAGAAAATCAAGAACTCAACTTTCAATTTCAACACATGAGTTAATTTCATCCTAACTCATCCTTATTTTTAGGGGTTGATTCCTAAATTAAAAGAAATCATCTTAATTTATAGGGAATCTCCTAATTTTTAGGAACTCGATTCAAGCACAAGAAGGAACTAATTCTGGATCCTATGATTAAGGAACAAATCGAGGAAATCTTTTCTTGCTAATATTGTCCACCTGGATTTGTCCCCAACACTACCAAGTTCTCTGCTGCTACAACTACTCCCTTAGAACTATAAGACTTCCCTTTTTTCTTTCACGAAACCTATTTTGTAGACTTCTTCTTTCCCACCATGTTTTTCAGTCCATAATCTGCGACTATCACTGATAAAAAATCTTGTGTCATTGAAATTTGGCTCATTGATCTGCCCACTAGCAAGCCTCTAGCTCCACTAAGAATTTTTCTCACTCGGTCTTCTGTGTCTACCCTCTTATCAATGGTTTGACCATCTGTAACTCACTGAACTAGAGCTCTGCAAATCTACCTCCCAATAGCTCATTAGTCCTTCAATGATCAATGTACATGAGGACTTCAAGGACTGCCCACTTGTCAAGATTCTGGATGCTCCAAAAAGCTGCTCCTAGGGCACATATATCTGCAATCTGTATGCTAGTCTTTATTCCGATTTGGCTCTAATACCATGTAAAAATCCATGAAATTCTAATTTGCTAATATAAGAAATATTAGCAAATATTTTCTTGCTAATATTGTCCACCTGGATTTGTCCCCAACACTACCAAGTTCTCTGCTGTTACAACTGCTCCCTTTGAACTAGAAGACTTCCCTTTTTTCTTTCGTGGAACCTATTTTGAAGACTACTTCTTTCCCACCATGTTTTTCGTTCCATAGTTTGCGACTATCACTGATAAAAAATCCTTATGTCATTGAAATTTGGCTCATTGATCTACCCACTAGCAAGCCTCTAGCTCCACTAAGAAGTTTTCTCATTGGGTCTTCTATGTCTACCCTCTTATCAATGGTTTGACCATCTGTAACTCACTGAACTAGAGCTCCGCAAATCTACCTCCTAATAGCTCATTAGTCCTTCAATGATCAATGTACATGAGGACTTTAAGGACTGCCCATTTGTCAAGATTCTGGCTGCTCCAAAAAGCTGCTCCTTGGGCACATAAATCTGCAATCTGTGTGCTAGTCTTATTCCGATCTCGCTCTAATACCATGTAAAAATTGATGAAATTCTAATTTGCTAATATAAGAAATATTAGCAAATATTTTCTTCCTAATATTGTCCACCTGGATTTGTCCCCAACACTACCAAGTTCTCTGCTGCTACAACTGCTCCCTTTGAACTAGAAGACTTCCCTTTTTTCTTTCGCGGAACCTATTTTGAAGACTTCTTCTTTCCCACCATGTTTTTCGTTCCATAATCTACGACTATCACTAATAAAAAATCCTTGTGTCATTGAAATTTGGCTCATTAATCTACCCACTAACAAGCCTCTAGCTCCACTAAGAAGTTTTCTCATCGGGACTTCTTTGTCTACCCTCTTATCAATGGTTTGACCATCTGTAACTCACTGAACTATAGCTCCGCAAATCTACCTCCTAATAAATCATTAATCCTTCAATGATCAATGTACATGAGGACTTCAAGGACTGCCCATTTGTCAAGATTCTGGCTGCTCCAAAAATCTGCTCCTAGGGCACATAAATCTGCAATCTGTGTGCTAGTCTTTATTCCGATCTGGCTCTAATACCATGTAAAAATCCACGAAATTCTAATTTGCTACTATAATAAATATTATCAAATATTTTCTTACTAATATTGTCCACCTGGATTTGTCCCCAACATTACCAAGTTCTCTGCTGCTACAATTGCTCCCTTTGAACTAGAAGACTTCCCTTTTTTCTTTTGCGGAACTTGTTTTGAAGACTTCTTCTTTCCCACCATGTTTTTTGGTCCATAATTTGAGACTATCACTGATAAAAAATCCTTGTGTCATTGAAATTTGGCTCATTGATCTGCCCACTAGCAAGCCTCTAGCTCCACTAAGAAGTTTTCTCCTCCGGTCTTCTGTGTCTACCCTCTTATCAATGGTTTGACCATCTGTAACTCACTGAACTATAGCTCTACAAATCTACCTCCTAATAGCTCATTGATCCTTCAATGATCAATGTACATGAGGACTTCAAGGATTGCCCACTTGTCAAGATTCTGGCTGCTCCAAAAAGTTTCTCCTAGGGCACATAAATCTGCAATCTGTGTGCTAGTATTTATTCCGATTTGGCTCTAATACCATGTGAAAATCCATGAAATTCTAATTTGATATTATAAGAAATATTAGCAAATCGTTTCTTGATAATATTGTCCACCTGGATTTGTCCCCAACACTACCAAGTGCTCTGCTGCTACAACTGCATCCTTTGAACTAGAAGACTTCTCTTTTTTCTTTCGCAGAACCTATTTTGAATACTTCTTCTTTCCCACCATGTTTTCGGTCCATAATCTGTGACTATCACTAATAAAAAAATCCTTGTGTCATTGAAATTTGGCTCATTGATCTGCCCACTAGCAAGCCTCTAGATCCATTAAGAAGTTTTCTCATTGGGTCTTCTGTGTCTACCCTCTTATCAATGGTTTGACCATCTGTAACTCATTGAACTAGAGCTCTACAAATCTACCTCCTAATAGCTCATTAGTCCTTCAATGATCAATGTACATGAGAACTTCAAGGACTGCCCACTTGTCAAGATTCTGGCTTCTTCAAAAAGCTACTTCTAGGGCACATAAATCTGCAATCTGTGTGCTAGTCTCTATTCCGATCTAGCTCTAATACCATGTAAAAATCCACGAAATTCTAATTTTCTAATATAAGAAATATTGTTATGAAACTAGCTCACAAAAAGATAGAAAAGATAGATCAATGCCTTAGAATTCAGCCTCTTTGAGGGGGCAACTTCCTTTACATTACACAAATGAATGATTCTTTGATGATTCAAATGACAAAACCTCCTTTCTATATATAGGAGTCTAAGGAGTCACAATGTAACCCAGCCAACCTAACAATAATAATATAAAGGCACAAAAATAACAATAGAGGGATTCTATGGGGCACAGTAATAAGAATATGGGGACAATAGGGGCACAACAATATTAATAAGGGATATAACTACAATAGTAATGGGGTAATCACTAGTATTATAGGGACCTAACATGCCCCTCTCCTTCAGAAAAGTGTTGTCCTCAACGCTTGAGTAGTTTCGGATGCTTCTGTATAAAATTATCATCCTCCCATGTGGAATCTTCAGCGGATAAGTTCTTCCACTTGATGAGATACTTCGAAATTGATCGATTTCGTAGCAGTCGAGTTCTTGTTTGTGTGACTGCTTCTGGTTCCAACATAATTTTTCCTTCCTCGTCAAGTTCTGGCAATATTGTTTGAACTGGGAGCTTGTCGCCTATAACCTTCTTTAAACATGAAACATGGAAAACTGGGTGCACTCGAGAAGCTGCAGGAAGATCCAATTTGTATTCCATAGTACCAATCTTTTGCAACACCTTGTACAGACCATAATACTTTGGTGATAATTTATTATCCTTCTTAGCTTGCTTGCGGGACATTTGTTTATATGGTTGTAGCCATAGGAATACCCAATCACCTACATCAAAACTTCTTTCGCTGCGATGTTGATCTGCTTGTTGTTTCATTCTATTCTGTGCCAACACGAGGTTATCCTTTAAGAGTTGGAGGACTTGTTGATGATGCTCGATGTGATGTTCCACTGCTTGAACCTTAGAATTTTCTACTAAATATGATGTGATGGATGGTGGCTTATATCCATAAAGTGCCATAAATAGGGTCATTTTTGTTGTTGTATGGAAGGAAGTGTTATACCACCATTCAGCCAGAGGCAATCATTTGACCCATTATGTCTGTTTATCAGATACAAAGCAACGAAGATATCCTTCCAAACATTTGTTTACTATCTTAGTTTGCCCATCAGATTGAGGATGATAAGATGAGTTATGAGCTAACTGAGTGCTGAGACAAGAAAATAATTATGTCCAAAAATTTCCAATGAAAATGGGATCTCTGTCACTTATAATAATCTTTGGGTTTCCATGTAGTTTTTGAATTGTTTCCATAAATGCAGTAGAAACTGTACTGGCTTTAAATGGATGTGATAATGCACAAAAGTGTGCATACTTGGTAAGTCTGTCAACTATCACCATGATGATACTCTTTCCCTCAGACTTGGGTAAACCTGTGATAAAATCCATTGAAACCTCCTCCCAACGTTGGCTTGGAATGGATAAAGGTTGTAATAGACCCGGAGTCTTAATTGTTTCAACTTTATTTTGTTGGCAAACCAAAAATTTTGCCACAAACTTTTGAATATCCAATTTAAGGCCATCCCAAAAAATTCCTTCTTAACCCTATGGTAAGTTTTTAAAAATCCTGAGTGCCCTCCTAAGGGAGAAGTGTGCAATTCCATAAGAATCTTTTGTTTGAGTTGGGAATTCTTACAGAGGTATAAGCGATCTTTGTACCATAACGAATCATTTTGTCAACTAAATGTATCAGATTTACTGGAATCTTCTTGTAACTTTTGAATAAGTGCCCACACTTCTTCATCATTCTTCCATTCCTCCCTTGCTTCGTTTATCCAATCTGGTTGGATAATATAAATGGCGCACAACAATGCTTCCACATCCTCATCCTTTCTTGAGAGTGCATCTGCCACCACATTTTGCTTCCCTTTTTTGTAGATGATTTCAAAGTCATAACCCAACATCTTTGTGACCCACTTTTGTTGCTCTTCAGAGGATAATCTTTGTTCTAAAAAGTATTTAAGGCTATCATGATCCGTTTTTACCTTGAAGTGTCTTCCCATTAGGTAGGGTCGCCATTTCTTAAGTGCATGGAGTATTGCCAACATTTCCTTCTCATAAATGGCTTTGTGTAAAAACTTTCCCTTGATTGGACGACTTTCAAAAGAAATGGGTCTTTCATCTTGCATTAGAACAACACCAATTCCATTTCCTGAAGCATCACATTCCACAATAAAGGTTTTTGTAAAGTCCGGTGTAGCTAAGACCGATGCTTGGCACATTGCCTCTTTAAGATGTTCGAAGGCCTTTGTTGCTTCTGGAGTCCATGAAAATGCATCTTTCTTTAATAATGTTGTTAGAGGTGCTGCTCTTCTCCCATAATTTTTAACAAACTTGCGATAATACCCTGTCAACCCGAGAAATCCTCGCAGATGCTTTATGGATGTGGGGATTTTCCATTCCTTAATGGCTTTAATTTTGCTAGGGTCTACCTTAACTCCTTCGTGAGATACAATATGACCCAGATATTCCACCTCTTGTACTCCAAAGAAACATTTGGATCTTTCTTCATATAATTGTTTCTCCTCCAATAGTTGTAGCACCCTGTCAACATGTTCAACATGATCCTTCCAAGACTTGCTGTAGATTAGTATATCATCAAAAAATACTAACACAAATTTTCTAAGGAAGGGTTTGAACATGGAATTCGTCAAACCTTGAAATGTAGAAGGTGCAATGGTAAGGCCAAAAGGCATGACGAAAAATTCATAATGACCCTCATGAGTTCTAAATGTTGTTTTCGGAATGTCTTCAGTCTTCATTCTGATTTGATGATATCCTGAACGAAGATCCAACTTGGGTAAGCAAATTGATCCATGCAATTCATCCAATAATTCATCAATGACAAGAATGGGAAACTTATTTTTAATAGTGAGCTTGTTGAGCTCCCTATAATCTGGACACATGCGCGATGATCCATCCTTCTTGTGCACCAATACTACTAGAGTAGAGAAAGAACTTTGACTAGGTTGAATTATACCAGCCTCTAGCATTTCTGCAACCATACGTTCAATTTTACTCTTTTGGGTATAGGGATATCTATACGGCCTGATGCTTTGAGGAACACTTCCTGGAATCAGATGAATAGAATGATCATGATCATGAATAGGTGGGAGACCTTTGGGAGTCTCAAATACCTTGGAATGATTGTCCAAGACTTTTTGTAGATCTGGAGAAATAGACGATTTTGATGTGGAAACATCTAGCGAACATAATTGTGTAATTACACCTCTTTGTTCCTTTTTTAGAAGCTTTGTCATACCGTTAGAGCTGATTATCTTTCCCAGTTTCCCTACAATACCCCTTAATTCAACTTCATTTCCTTCCGCAAAAAATTTCATGAATTTTTTTTGAAAATTAAAAGCTATTGTACCCAAGGATTGTATCCATTGGACCCATAGTACAACATCAACACCTCCCATTGGAATGGAAAGCATTGGGCTAGTCAATACATATTCTCCCATGGATAGCTTGATATTATGGCACTTTCCAAAGCAACTTATTGTTCCTCCATTTACAACCATCACTTGACACTCTGGTGCTGGATATAGGAAACAATTCAATTATTTTGCTACCTTACAATGAATAAAATTGTGGGTACTTCCTGAATCAATCAACACTATTACCTTTTTCTTCTTGATTTGTCCTTCTATCTTGATGGTTTGAGGAGTGGTAATTCCCACCAATGCATTACAAGATATGGTCGGATTCATTTCTTCTTTATCTAGGCTTTGTTCCTGGAGTATATCCTCTTCTTTTGACCTTTCTTGCTCCCTTTCTTCTTCCTCTTCACAATCTATGTAGAATAATTTCTTCTGAGCACACTTATGACCTTTAGTGTATTTGCTATCACAACTGTAACAAAGCCCTTTTGCTCTTTTTTCTTCCAATTGTTGTGGTATCAACTTTATAGGTTGTGGAAGACTAGGAGTAACAACACTTACATCTTTATAGTTGTGAGTGGTATGCTTCCTGGTTGCCATAATTTTGCTTTCCATTTTTCTTGCTAACCTGAATGCCTTCTCTAATGAATCAGGTTCCCAAAGGTGAACATCATGTTGGATATTATCCTTTAGAGTCCCTATCAACACATCAATCCTATGCTCCTCTGGAATATTTTTTACCCTTATGTTCAATTTTTGGAACTCTTCAATGTGCTCCATTATTGAACCCTTTTGTTTGAGGCTTATCGATTGGTTAAAAAAAGTGTTGCTTTTTGTATCCTCATAATGTGTTTCAATTCTTTCATATAAATTGCCCAAATGATAATTTGTTTATGAGAGCAAAGCCATTGATACCATACAAACTGATTTGGTTCCAAATATAAAGTTGCAATACGTACCTTTTGTTTGTTTTGCACATTATTGAGATCGAAAAATTGCTCCATCTGTAATATCCATGTTGGGGGATCCTTGCCATCAAACTTCCTCATATCGATTTTTGGAATATGGTGGGTCTTCGATCCAACATTAGAGTCTATGAAATCATGATTAACATTTCTTTTGTTCGCATCATGAGTTTCCTTTACTACCCTTTCACCATTTGTAGTATTTGTTGTAGAAAATTTGTCAAATCTGTCTTCAAATTTGCCATGTCTCTCTTCAAATCTGTCTTCAAATCTATCTTCAAATCGTCCATCTTAGCTTCCATGCCATTCATCTTAGCTTCCATGCCCTTTATCTTAGATTCCACGCCATCTATCTTAGCTTCTGTTAGCTATTGTGAGAGTGACATTTGTTGCACTTGGTCTTGTAATTTTGATATATCATGTAGCATTTCTTCCTCTTCTTCATGATTCATGCTAGAGCTTTCAAGTTGCTTACTAGGTGTTTGAATTTTCTTTCCTCGAGGCATCAGTTACCAATAATAATTCTCTACTATGCCCTTTGAATTCCTTCAAAATAATTTTTCAAACCAAGCTTAAGCAAAAATTTAAAAAAATCTACACACCTTTTTTCACTTTGTGGGAGCTCGATATTGCCTCTGATGTATCCCTATAATTTCAGATCATCCAGTTCTGAAATTTCGACCTGCATTAGCCCTCTATTTCCTCTCCAATGCCACCAGTCTGATCCAAATTGGATTCTCCAAGGAAGAGTTATGCCAAATCTCCCACAGTGACCTGATTATAAACTAATTCAGTAGAGCGAACTTGTACTACATGCCACGTGTCCCTGTTTCGACCTTTGGCTCTGAAAAATATATACAAAAAACTACAGTCCGTCCTCTTTCTGTACCTTCTTACGAAACTTCAATCTGATGCTCAGAGAGAAAGTTATGATGATTTTCCCCAAGTCACCTATTTGGAATGTAATTCGGGAGTTTGCAAAAAGACCAACTTCCTTAGATCATATCTCCGCAAATATAGCGTGAAAAGCTCTGAAATTTGGACCCAAGGTTCAACACGATTTCGTCTCAAATGAGTTTTTTTTTTCACTTCTGAAACGTTGCAGAAAAAAAGTTATAGCGAAAATGCCATGATGACCTATTTGGAGTAGCGAAACCTTAGAATCCAAAGCTCTGATACCAAATGTTACGAAACCAGCTCACAAAAAGATAGAAAAGATAGATCAACGCCTTAGAATTCAGCCTCTTTGAGGGGGAAACCTCCTTTACATTACACAAATGAATGATTCAAATGACAAAACCTCCTTTTTATATATAGGAGTCTAAGGAGTCACAATATAACCTAGCCAACCTAACAATAATAATATAAAGGCACAAAAATAACAATAGAGGGATTCTATGGGGCACAGTAATAACAATATGGGGACAATAGGGGCACAAAAATATTAATAATGGATTTAACTACAATAGTAATGGGGTAATCACTAGTATTATAGGGACCTAACAAATATTAGCAAATCTTTTCTTGCTAATATTATCCACCTGGATTTGTCCCCAACACTACCAAGTTCTCTGCTACTACAACTGTGCCGTTTGAACTAGAAGACTTCCCATTTTTCTTTCATAGAACATGTTTTGAAGACTTCTTCTTTCCCACCATGTTTTTCGGTCCATAATCTGCGACTATCACTGATAAAAAATCCTTGTGTCTTTGAAATTTGTCTCATTGATCTGCCCACTAGCAAGCCTCTAGCTCCACTAAGAAGTTTTCTCATTGGGTCTTTTGTGTCTACCCTCTTATCAATGGTTTGACCATATATAACTCACTGAACTAGAGCTCCACAAATCTACCTCCTAATAGCTCATTATTCCTTCAATGATCAATTTACATGAGGACTTCAAGGACTGCCCACTTGTCAAGATTCTGGCTGCTCCAAAAAGTTGCTCCTAGTGCACATAAATATGCAATCTGTGTGCTAGTCTTTATTCCGATCTAGCTCTAATACGATGTAAAAATCAAAGAAATTCTAATTTGCTAATATAAGAAATATGAAATAAAATTTCTTCTCACATAAACACAAAATTTCTCTAATAGATGTAGCAGAATAGGAACAAAAATAAAAGCACAATTACACAATTCAAAAACACAAAATTGTCTAGTGAACCAAATTGGGAAAACCCTTTGCTTGTTTCAAAGTTTTATTGATAGAAAAAAATAAGTGATTGATCTCTTATAAAATACAGTTGTTTCAATCTAAAAGAAACATTTGTCTTTCCTGCTTGACCTAAGCTTTAAACCTTTGCAAGACTATTGATCTCTGCTACCCTTTACCAACTTGCGTACAAGTTTCTCTTGCACACTCTTTCTCTCAAAAGTTCACACACACAAACCTGTGCAACCTTCTCACAAACTCATGAGATCTATTATCTTGCCTCATCAACTCATGCTCACAAGATAATGAATAAATGGTGCCTTTGTTCCTTCTTTATAGCAAGTTGGATGGCTAAAATTAGTGACTTTTCTAATTAATGAATGATTTTGTGATTGATTGAGTTAGAATGAGTTAACTGCTAATGCAACTTGTCCTATTTCAATTCAATCACTTGAAACTCAATCACTTGTGTTTTTCCTCAATCAACTCACACTAGAAAACCAAGAACTCGACTTTCAGTTTCAACACATCAGTTAACTACATCCTAACTCAACTTAATTTTTAGGACTAATTGCTAAATTATAGGAACTCATCCTAATTAATAGGGAATCTCCTAATTTTTAGGAACTCGAGTCATCCAAAAGAAGGAACTCATTCTGGCTCCTATGATTAAGCCACAAATCAAGGAACCCTTTTTCGCTAATATTTTCAATACTATGCTCACACACAAATCTCAACAACCTTCTAGGAGTATAACTAATCCATACATACAACACATAGATTGATCCCACAAACATGGTCATAGTAGTGAGATTCCTATATTATAACTATATAAATATAACCAAAACTTGTCAAATTAGAGTTAATCTTGAATGATTTTAGATCACCATTTAGGGACATATCAGACAACTTGCAAATGATTAAGAAGGTTGCATCCACATAGATTAAGCAACTGATAATCACCATAGATATACAAGTTAATTGGAACAATGTAAACTTTGAAACGGGAACTGATAATGTTACCCGTTTCGTAGAGGTGGCAAAAAAATGACCCGATTTTCAAAAGTGGTGATGCAGAATACACATGTTTTTTTTAGAACATGGTTTTTGGAACTTTACTTTGAAACGGGAACTGATACTGTTACCCGTTTCGTAGAGGTGGCAAAAAAATGACCCGATTTTCAAAAGTGGTGATGCAGAATACACATGTTTTTTTTAGAACATGGTTTTTGGAACTTTAATTTTTTTAAATTCTTGTTATGTACATTGCGTTTTAGAATGGTAGTGATTTTCATGCCGATTTAAAAAAATGGTTATTCTGCATCAGACCCTTTTTTTAAAAAGCCTGTTTTCTTGACTTTAACTTTTCTAATGTATGAAATGTAAACAATTATTTTGTAAATTTAATAATTTTGGAAGTGGTCTTCCTCTTCATAGTTTTTTTTTTTTTTTTTGTTTTTTTGTTTTTTTTTTTTTTGTAGTGAGGTTTTTATTGATTTGTATATTTAAAGAAGCAGGTCGATATTTTTTATTTTCGATATTTTACATATTTATACATCGTTAATTAAATTTTCAATCCAAATGAAATAATTCTCTCTAAAAAACAAATAAAAAATTATATATAAAAAAAGGCAAAAAAAAAAATGTTAAAAAAAATATCTTATAAACCATGAAACAATTTGGAAAAAAAAACAAAATTAATATAGATATATGTAAGTCAGTAAAAATTGAGGGAAAAAAAAACATGAGCAAAAACTAGGGAAAAAAATTAAAAACAAAATAATAAAATAATAATAATAATAATAATAACGAAAAAAATTTAAAAATAGTAAAATTAATATTTAAAAAAAAATGTTAAAAAAATTATCTCACAAACCATAAAAGGATTTGGAAAACAAAAAAAAAACACAAAATTAAATATATATATATATATATATATATATATATATATATATATATATATATATATATTAAGTAAGTAAAAATAGAGAAATAAAAAAAAAAAAATAGAAAAAACCAGGGAAAAAAAAAAATTAAAAACAAACTAGTTAAAAAAAAAATAGAAATTAATGAAAAAAATTTAAAAACTAATAAAATTAATATTAAAAAAGAACAAAAAAAATTTCAAATTATAAAAAAAAAAAACCAAAACAAAGTGTATTTTTTATTTAAAAAAAAAATGTAATTAATTTTTATTAAACATCGCTATTTTGTTTCAAAATTTAAATTAAAAAAAAAAAAAAAAAAAAAAAAAAAAAAAAAAAAAACGTTTTTTATTATTAAAAACAATTTAACTTTTATTTCTATTTTTTATTTAAAAATAAAACTAAAAAAAATTACATTAATTGAAAAAAAAAATTTAAACCTATATTTTTGGTTATAAAAAAGAATAGTTTTTTTTTTTTTTAAACCATGTTTAAAAAAATTTTTTTTTAAATTGAAATTTTTTTTATTAAAAATAAATTTTGCTTATAAATGAAATAGTTTTTTTTTTTTTTTTTTTTTTTTTTTTTTTTTTTTTTTTTTTTTAAATTAAAAATTTTAAAAATTAAATAAAATTTTAAAAATTAAATAAAATTTTAAAAATTAAAAAAATTTACAAAATTAATATGGGTTTCCTTTTTTTTTTTTAATTAAAAATTTTAAAATTTTTTTTTTTTATTTTTTTTATTATTTATAATTATTATTTTTTTTAAATAAAAAAAAAAAATTGGCGCCCGGGGGCGGAGCGTCGATTAAAAAAAAAAAAAAAACCATATTAATTTTTAAAATTTTTTTATTTCTAAAATTTTATTTAATTTTTAAAATTTTTAATTTTTAAAAAAAAAAAAAAAAAAAAAAAAAAAAAAAAAAAAAAAAAAAAAAAAAAAACCATTTCATTTTTAAAGTTTTTAATTTTTTTTTAATAATTTTTAAAATTTTAAATAAAAAAAAAATTAAAATGGTTTAAAAAAAAATATTCTTAATTATAACCAAAAATAATGGTTTAAAAAAAAAAAAAAAATCGTTTTTTTTTTTTTTAAAATTCTTTAAAAAATTCAATGTAATTTTTTTTTTTTTAAATATAAAATATTTATTTTTTTTTTTAAATATAAAAGATCTGTTGAATAGTTTTATTTTTAAATAAAAAATATAAATAAAAGTTAAATTTGTTTTTAATAGTAAAAAACGTTTTTTTTTTTTTTTTTTTTTTTTTAAATTTTGATATTTTTTTTAAAACAAAATATCTATGTTTAATAAAAAATAATTACTTTTTTTTTTTTTTTTATAATAAAAAATACTTTTTTTTTTGGTTTTTTTTTATAATTTGAAATTTTTTTTTGTTCTTTTTTAATATTAATTTTATTAGTTTTTAAATTTTTTTCATTAATTTCTATTTTTTTTTTAACTAGTTTGTTTTTTTTTTTTTTTTATTTATTTATTTATTTTATATATATATATATTATTTTTTTTTTCCAGCTTTTTTCTAATGTTTTTTTTTTTTATTTCTCTATTTTATATATACTTAATATATATATATATTTTAATTTTGTGTTTTTTTTTTTTATTTTCCAAATCCTTTTATGGTTTGTGAGATAATTTTTTTAACATTTTTTGTTTTTTATATATATATTTTTATATTTGTTTTTTAAGTAATTAACATTTTAATCTTAATTTTAGTAGCTTATAATTTTTTTTTTTAATTTTCTATTTTTTTTTTAAATTTAGTTTGTTTTTAATTTTAATAATTTTTTTGTTTTTTTTTTTTTTTTTTTTTTTTGTTTTTTTTTTTTTTTATTTTCTATTTTCACCCACTAAATTTTTTGTTTCTTTTAAATGTTTTTTTTTTTTTTTTTTTTTTTTTTTTTTTTCCATATATATTTTATTTTGCCAATTTTTTTTGGTTTACAAGATTACTCATTTTTTCCCTTTTTTTTTAAATATTTTTTTTACTATTTAATTGTTTATAATTTTTTTTTTTTTTTTTTTAGTTCTTATCATTAATTTCGTTCTTTTTACATTTTATGATTGATTTTTTTTTTTCATTTTTTATTTTTCTTTTAATAGATATTTTAATCTATGTTTTTTTTTTTTTTTTTTTTTTTTTTTTTTTTTTTAAATTTAATGTTTTTTCGGGGTCATGATAATTTTTTTTTTTTTTTTTATTCATGCCATTATTTCGAGATGTTGAAATTTAGCTTTTGAAAAAAAAAAAGTCTTCTTCCAGAATCAACCCTTTTCATTTTGAGGGTGTTTTTTGGATAATTTTTGCGCAAAAAATTGGTTTTCACCGCCATTTTTAAAACAGCCGCAAAATTGACACCTAAAAAAAAAAACATCGTTCCAGTATACACACTTTTCGTTTTGAGCACTGTTTTTGTGGTTTTTTTGGGGTTTTTGGGCCAAAGTTCCCGTTTTGAGTTTATAGTTCCCGTTTCAAAGTTTACATTGTTTTGGTCAACCATGATTAGATAGTGGATTAGGCATTCTTACATAAATAACATGGGATTAATCATTAGTTGTAAGCACAATAAAGCATATAATAACTTGTACTCTAACATATGTAACCAACACTACTTATCTAAATAGCTTGAAATGGATGAAAATTGAAGGAGGACTTCCACTCTCCACCTAACCATAGGCCATGTACATTGCAATATTTCTTGCAACTTACCACCCCGGAGTGGATTTAGATTATGAGGAGTTAAGTGTTCAAGGGAATTCACATCAATATTGATTTAGACAAATAATCAAGGGTATGAGTCCACTATCCGAGTGTTTTATCAATTGCTTCCAAGTAGTAAGTGGCACAATGACTCTCTCTATCTCTCAAAAATACATGGATCACTCAAGGTTCATTGAAGGTTTGCTCAGTTCAGGAGTATAATCTCACTCTAAGGCTAGTTTTCTAGCCCCAAGGAAAGCTCCAAGCAAACCACTAAGCCTTCTCGGCATAATTCAACACCAATACATGCATTGGGTCACACCAGAATGTAGGGAATAAATTCTCAATCACACCACAAAGGCTTTTTGAAATGTTGTTGCTTCTTAGCACTCCTTCTCTTGTGCATACATTTAACTTCGCTTCAAGCTCACTGCCTTGCTTGCCTCCATTTGCATGTCTATACATACTTTCATTGCTAGTCTCTTCTCTTCATGTCCCTTTTCTTTCATGTTAAATTCCTCAACATGTCCCATGAGAATAGGGATAGTAATACCTCATACTTCACTCAGGAAACCCATGCGTAACTTCAATGTTTTCACTGGCAAATATTTTAATCTATCAAGGAGACAGGTAGGGGAATAAATGAAGTGGCTTGGAATTACACTTAGCACAAGAAACTCCTCCTCTTAAGGCCACGAATCCATGTACACTCTTCCAGCTGAGCCATATTTTACATTTTCACATAATTTCATATTAAAAAATATACATAGTGACATTTACATGGGGGGTAACAAAGAGGGTTGTTACACAACATTGCTAAAATATTCCATACAAAATAGCTTGATTATTTCGTACCTAATCATTGAATTATTCCCTACAAAATTGCGAAAATATTACTAGAGAAACAACAAAAATATTCTTCACACAATTGCTAAATTACTCTATCACAATTGCTGAAATTATTTTTCACATATTACTGAAATATTCCCTCCACAATTGCTAAAATATTCCCTACAATATTGCTGAAATATTTTCTATACAATTGCTGAAATATTTCTTACACCATTACTGAAATATTCTGTTAAAATATTATTTGCACAGCTATTCAAATATTCCCTTCACAACTGCTAAAATATTTTTGGCATAGTTGAAATATTCCCTATAACATCCTTGAAATATTCCTAGAGAAACAACTAAAATATTCTTTGCATAGTTGCTAAATTATCCTATCACAATTTCTGAAATTATTTTTCACATATTGTTGAAAAATACCTACACAATTGCTAAACTAATCCCTACAACATCACATAAATATTCTCTACACAATAATTGAAATATTTTTCACGAAGTTACCGAAATATTTTGCTAAAATATTCTTTGCGCAACTATTGAAATATTCCCCTCACAACTGCTAAAATATTTTAATTAAATATTTTTTGCATAGTTGTTGAAATATTCCCTTCACAAATGCTAAATTATTCTACTGAAATACCATCTTTACAACTGAAACATTCTTTCCCCCCAAGGAAAAATCATAGTTTTATTCAAATAACAAAATTACATTTTTTTGATGCTAAAAATAATTCGTTCATACCAGTCCACGACCGATGCCTAAGATAAAAAAGCTAAAAGAGAGAAACACAAGAAAGAAATATGAAATACATTTGGGAGCTAAGTTGGAAAGCACTTAGCTACCTTTTTCTGCCCTTCTTTTTCTCCACTTTTCACCAAACACCAAAGTTTGGAGAGGGAGTTACAATAGTCATATGACTCACTTTCATGTTCACAAAGACCTCTTTATATGAATTCAAACTCCCTAGAGCATGAATTTTTTTTGTTCCACTCGCCTCTTTTTCAAGGGAAATCTTTTGATCATTCTGCTGCATTTGAACTGTAGTTTTTATTGCTTTACTAATGTTTGGATTTTGAACCATAATTCCTGCTTGCTTAACTCCCCCTTCCACTATTTCTTTTGGATTCTTCTCAACAATATTTGTAGGATTATCTATATTGTATTCCTTTGCTTCAAAGACATAGTGCTCTGAAAATTTCTATGCCTTTGGAATTTTTTTCTTTTTTCTTTTTGTGTCTTTCTTTGCTCGAGGACACGTATTTTGTAAATGTCATGTTTGTAGACAAATATGACCAGGCCCATTGTAAGCTATTATGAAGCAGAAGTATGTGGTCCAGTAAACCTCTACTAAGCTCTACCTCTACATAGATCTTGGAGAAATTAAAAAAAATCATTTTATGACTATATCGAGATCAAACTTTATAAACTTCCCCAAAGCATTTCCAGTTCCTTCTAATATTTTGTGATGTTAGGAATATAGGGAGAGAGTGATCCAGTGGATATTCATGGCCACCCTCCTATTCAATTTAGACACCCAACGTTGTCTCTTTTAGTTTTTCAATTTCCTTAATCATAGCACAGTTTACTATTTTTGGCAGTCTTTCGGGTCGTGAACTTCCAGAGCCGTTTTGAGGCCCTAAACAACATTTTTAGGGAAAATAGAGAGACCAAAAACTTCCTAAATGAGGTAGCGGTTTTTTTTCTAGCCTACTCTTCAAGATTTTCAAAATGAGGTATTATGATATCCAAACAGAGATCATATGGAAAAGTTATGACCTCGGGAAATTGATGTACCAATTTACCCAAACGGGGCCCACAATTTTGGTGCTTCATTTCCTAGGATTAGGTTTCTGGATGTTTAGGGTTTTCCATTATTTCTCAATAATAATAAGGCCTTGGATCCTCATTGTAATACAATTTAGAGGCATGTAGCCACCACATCTCTTCTCAGAGATAAGCTACCATCGCCCGAGCTAGTCTTATTTCCATTCTGTTTGTAAGCATATTTCAATATTTGATATTAATGAAATTAAGTGTTATTCTACTACATCTTTGTATTTACTTATTACCTTGTCATACCAACACGCATGTTGGTCTAAAGCATGTTTTCTGCTACTTTCTTCACGCATCTAGAACCCATGTCAACCACATATTCAAAAAATTAAAAAGCACATATAAACGTGTTTATAACCATATTATCACTAGGTTTGGAATCAACATTTTACCAAAATTAGCATCCATTACATCTGCAAGTTTAAAGGTCAATATATACACACATAGTTGTTATTTATGTCAAGCATAAACAAATTGACTTATTACCTTGTCATGCCAACACGCATGTTGGTCCAAAACATGTTCTTTGTTGCTCTATCGACACATCTAGAACCTGTGTCAACCACATACTCCAAAAATTAAAAAGGACATATCAACATGTTTATAACCATATTATCACTAGGTTTGAAATCAACATTTTACCAAGATTTGCATCCATGACATCTACAAGTTTAAAGGTCAATATATACACATATATATACATAGAAAAGAATTTATCATAATAAAATTTTTAATCATTTATGTGTGACCCCCTTCAGGTCTAGTTTTGAACCTTCACTTTTCATTTCATCTATTACTGAGCCAATTCAGTCCAAGTGCTAAACCTAGGTGCTCTGATACCACTCTGTAACTCCCTTCCACCCCTGTGTACTTTCTTGATCGATGGAAGGTGTTACCTCATAATTAACTCAACCTTCAAGATCTATTATGAAGATGGGGTTACAAATAATCCTATTTTTCCAACTTGCCAAAGCTCAAAATAAATACCACCATTGTGATCACCTCTTCGAGAGATTTTGGATGACATAAACTGACTTCCAATAAAAAATTATGTCCTTTTAAAATCTAATCAATTATATGTTTCCATGTCAGCAATGACCACCACGTGGCATCCATGTGGACCCACTGTACCTTTGTGGCACATGCCACCTCGACCTAAAAAATCGGGTCCCACAAGGTTCAATCCCTTTGCGATGTTTTCATTTGTATTTAGTTTTGAAGGAAAATCAAATGTGCATGATATTTCCCATTGTGCATTTTTCCTTGACCCTCGAATCATCCAAAGTTCATATACCCTCCCTTTCAAGACTTACCATGAATCCCATAATGCTTCCATGTAGTGACTGTGGCTACTGTGGCATTCTCCACCTCATCTCTCTTCGTTGTTCCCATAATTCCCATGTACTTTGTCCTTTACTTCACCATGTAGTTCCACAATTCCTCTTTATATCCAGGCCAAGTGAAAATATAGGCACTCACTAAAAATCATAATGGCACAATGCCCAGTCCCCCAGATATCTTTTGTGCATTCAAAGGTATCCATTCCTTGCCCACATCCTTTTTTTCACAAGTTCACACAATGCCTTCACCCCCATATGTCCTAGATAAAATTCCATTCATAAAGAAATTAACATAACACATTTACTCATCCAACAAGTCCCACCTCAGATAATATACACATTCTATGAAATACTACACCATTTAAATTTGACTTTGTGCAATTATTCACGTAAGTGTGGCCCATTTTAGATAATTATATTCCCTTCAAAATCTGGATCATCATATATTCAATCCTAACAAAATTTTCACAGAAATCTGAGCCTTTCCAAAAATCTGGCATCACCAAATTTTTTAGTAAGCGCAAATTCTTTGATCCCCCAGATCCTGGATTCCCCCCAAGTAAAATGACACCTGGCCCTCCCCAAGTAGGGCCCATCGCGGATACAACCTCTACCCCTAGGAAAATATAGATAGATGTTAATCTATCCCATTTCTAAAATGCACAAGGCACGAATCTCTAGACTTGCATATTCTTGAATACCTATGCCAAACCCAAAGTGAATTTGACCTAGATACATGGTGCTGCTAAAATATATCTAGACCCAGATACAAATCTGATTTCCTCAATACTTAGACTTAAAGATTCTAAGAACTTCAAGGGACTTGGCCAAGACTCTCCTTAAAGTAGGGAATTTCTGAGAACAACCATTTGTGGAGATAAAACACTTACCCAAACAATGAACATTAAAAATATTAAACATAGCCATAATACAATCAATGGACCTATCAACATGCCTACTATTAGGCACTGAAACAAGCTAAGTTGTAGCTAATACTACTTAGTAAAATTAGAAACATCAACATCATATCAAACTACAAAATTGTTTCCAAATAAGACTATTAAATCCACTGATATGTCACACATTGTATCATTCTCAGCCTTGTACTAGAAAAGAAAATCAACAATATTAAACAATTAGAGATCCATAATATCCATAGCATACTAGACAATGGAAATCACACACTACAACAGTCTAGTTAAGAACATTAAGCAGTCATACATTACTATGAATATAGATTTGATTTTATAAACATATCAACAAACATAGAGGCCTCCAAGCCCCTCATAGACCTAATTACTTTCTCCCCTTAAGGGGGCGTCTACAACCTTCAACAAGGCAACGAATCATAATATTCACAACGTGTTAGATTATAGAAATCACATACCATAATAGAAATTATCAAGCAACCATTCATATTCATGTAAATAACTTTGTGAATCATTAGGATAATAGTTGCACATAGATCCATAACTTTATCATGACCATGAAGGCATATAGAACAAATCACTCACTCTGTGTACAAATCCACGAAATTCTGATATGCTAATATGAGAAATCTAAAATAAAATTTCTTCTCACATAAATACAAAGTTTATCTACTGGATGAAGCAGAATAAGAACAAACATAAAAGCACACTTACACAATTTAAAAACAAATAATTTTATAGGAAGCCCAATTGGGAAAACCCTCTTCTTGTTTGAGAATTTTATTAAGAGAAAAAAAATGAGCAATTGATCTATTATAAAATACAGTTATTTCAATTTGAAAGACACACTTGTCTTTCCTGCTTGATCTAAGCTTGAAACCTTTGCAAGACTGTTGATCTCTGTTGCCCTCAACCAACCTGTGCACAAGCCTCTCTTACACACTCTTTCTTTCACAAGATCACACACACAAACCTGTGCAACTTTCTCACAAGCTCATGAGCTCTATTATCTTGTCTCACCAACTCATGCTCAAAAAATAATAAATATTTTTTTCCTTTCTTCCTTCTTTATAGAAATTTAGATGGCTAAAATTAGTTAATTTTCTAATTATGTAATGATTTTGTGATTGATTGAGTTAGCATGAGTTAACTTCTCATGCAACTCGTCCTATTTCAAGTGAACCACTTGAAACTCAATCACTTATTTTTTTCCTCAATTAACTCACATTAGAAAATCAAGAACTCAACTTTCGAAATCAACACATCAATTAATTGCATCCTAACTCATGCTGATTTTTAGGGGTTTATTTCTAAGTTACAAGAACTTGTCTTAATTTATAAGGAATCTCCTAATTTTTAGGAACTTGAGTGATGCACAAGAACAAACTCATTCTGGATCTTATGATTACGGCACAAATCAAGGAAATATTTTCTCGCTAATATTTTCAACCTCCCTCATAGCAAGGAAGGTGTTCTTGGAAGAACCTTGTCCACTTGGATTTGCCCCCAACACTACCAAGTTCTCCACTGCTACAACTTATCCCTTTGAACTAGAAGACTTCCCTTATTTCTTTCGCAAAACCTATTTTGAAGACATGTTCTTTCCCACCATGTTTAACGGCCCATAATATGCCACTATCAATGATCATAACTCCTTGTGTCATTGAAATTTGGCTCATTGATCTGCCCACTAGCAAGCCTCTAGCTACACTAAGAAGTTTGCTCATTGGGTCTTCTGGTTCCTTTCTCTTATCAATGGTTTGACCATATGTAACCCACTGAACTAGAGCTCTGCAACTCTACCTCCTAATAGCTTGTTAGTCCTTCAATGATCATTGTACATGAGGACTTCAAGGACTGCGCACTTCTCAAGATTTTTGCTGCTCCAAAAAGATGCTCCTAGGGCACACAAATATGAAATATGTGTGCTAGTCTTTATTCTGATCTAGCTCTAATACCATGTAAAAATCCATGAAATTCCTATTTACTAATATGAGAAATATGAAATAAAATTTCTTCTCACATAAACATAAAATTTCTCTACTAGATGCAACAAAATAGGAACAAAAATAAAAGCACAATTACACAATTCAAAAATGAAAAATTGTCAAGGAAACCCAATTGGGACAATCCTCTACTTGTTTCATAATTTTCTTGATAGAAAAAACTAAGCAATTGATCTCTTGTAAAATACAATTGTTTCAATCTGAAAGACACACTTGTCTTTCCTTATTGACCTAAGCTTGAAACCTTTGGAAGGCTATTGATCTCTGCTGCCCTTTACCAACCTGCACACAAGCTTCTCTTGAACACTCTTTCTCTCACAAGTTCACACACACAAACCTGTGCAACATGCTCACAAAATCATGAGCTCTATTATCTTGTCTCACCAACTCGTGCTCACAAGATAATGAATAAATTTTGCCTTTGTTCCTTTTTTATAGCAATTTGGATGGCTAAAATTAGTGAATTTTCTACTTAAGGAATGATTTTGTGATTGATTGAGTTAGCATGAGTTAACTACTCATGCAACTCATCCTATTTCAATTCAACCACTTGAAATTCAATCACTTGTGTTTTTCCTCAATCAACTCACACTAGAAAATCAAGAACTCGACTTTCAATTTCAGCATATCAGTTAACTACATCCTAACTCATCTTAATTTTTAGGGACTAATTGCTAAATTATAGTAACTCATTCTAATTTTTAGGAACTCGAGTCATGCAAAAGAGGGAACTCGTTCTATCTAGTATGATTAAGGCACAAATCAAGGAACCCTTTTCTCGCTAATATTTTCAACACTATGCTCACACACAAATCTCAACAACCTTCGAGAAGTAGAATTAATCCATACACACAACACATAGACTGAACCCACAAGCATGGTCATAGTAGTGAGATTCCTATATTATGACTAAAGCTAACAAAAACTTGTGAAATTAGAGTTAATCCTGAATCATTTTAGTTCACCGGTTAGGGACATATCAAAAAACTTGCAGATGATTAAGAAGGTTGCATCCACATAAATTAAGCAACTGATAATCACCACAGATATACAAGTTAACTGGTCAACCATGATTAGGTAGTTGATTATGCATTCTTACATAAATAACATGGGATTAATCATTATTCATAAGCACAATAAAGCATATCATAACTTGTAATCTAACATATGCAACCATGACTACTTATCTGAATAGCTTGAAATGGATGGAAATTGGAGGACTTCCACTCTCCACCTAACCAGAGGCTAGTTACATTGCAATCTTTCTTGCAACTTACCACCCTCGAGATGGATTTAGATTATGAGTTAAGTTCTCAAGGGAATTCACATCAATAGTTATTTAGATAAATAATCAAGAGGATGAGTCCGCTATCCAAGTGTTTTATCAATTGCTTCCAAGTAGTAAGTGGAACAATGACTCTCTCTATCTCACATAAATCCATCACATGGATTCCCCCAAGGTTCATTGAAGGTTTTCTCAGTTCAGTAGTATAATCTCACTCTAAGGCTAGCTTTCTAGCCCCATGGAAAGCACCAAGTGAACCACTAAGCCTTCTCAGCCTAATTCAACACCAATACATGCATTGAGTCACACAAGAATGTAGGGAATAAATTCCCAATCACATCACAAAGGCTTTTTGCAATGTTGTTGCTTCTTAGCACTCCCGCTCATGTGTATACTTCTTCCATTTGCATGTCTATACATACTTTCGTTATTGGTCTCTTCTCTTCACATCTCTTTTTCTTGCATGTTAAATTCCTCAACATGTCCCATGAGAACAGGGATAGTATGGCCTCATCCTTCACTCAAGAAACCCATGCATAACTTCAATGTTTGCACCAACAAACCTTTTAATCTCTTAGGGAGACAGGTAGGGGAATAAATGAAGTGGCTTGGAATTACACTTAGCTTAAGAAACTCCTCTTAAGGCCATGAATCCATGTACACTTTTCCAATTGAACCATATTTTACATTTTCACATAATTTCATATTAAAAAATATACATAGTGACATTTTTATGGGGGGTAACAAAGAGGGTTGTTACACAACATTGCTAAAATATTCCATACAAAATCGCTTGATTATTTCGTACCTAATCATTGAATTATTCCCTACAACATTGCGAAAATATTACTAGAGAAACAACAAATATTCTTTGCACAATTGCTAAATTACTCTATCACAATTGCTGAAATTATTTTTCACATATTATTGAAATATTCCCTCCACAATTGCTAAAATATTCCTGTTATCGGGAAAACTAGTGTCTATACAGAGCTGCTAGTCCCACTAAGGCTGGTAGCTACCTTAGAAACAAACACACTAAAAACTACTTTCGTTTTCCTTTATGAAAAATAGATAAGAGAAGAATAAGGAGACCAACCTCTGTCTTGTGCTTGGTTCCTTGCTCGATTCCTCTCTTTTCTGGTAGGTCTTTGCCACTCGCTTCCTTGTCTACCCGGCTTCAAAGAGTACCTGTAGAATCAAAGCAGCCTAACACTATCCAAGAACATAGATCTATTATCATAAACAATATAAGATCAGATGTACATTGACCACACAAATGCATAAATCATCAATCATACAAGAATGTGGAGGAAAACTTGAATAGCTTTATTGATAATCAATAAAGAGCAAAGAGGATTACAACCAATTGTTTTGACCCAGCATCATCCTCTCAGCAAGAAAGCCCTTCTTCACCTCATGAAAAGCTTAGATCACCCAACACTATGATATTGCACCAAGAAACCAACAACACTTCCTTACAAGATACAAAATTCCAGCCTCTGGATCTCTGGGATGAGGGATCCATATATAGATGTCTGCAAGGGAGGTGAGTCAGCTTTTGAGATTTGATTAGTGTCTTCTCTTTGATAGTTCTTGATTCCACTTGGAGATTGATGATCTCTTACTCATCCCTGGTCGAATTCAGAGAGGCAAGTGTCACAGGAGAGGTTTCTGGAAGATTCCATGCTCCTCCACCTTGCGGATTGACCCTGCCATTTGTCCCTTCTCGCCCATCGCACCCCATAGAAGGGTTTTTTGACATGCATCGCACCTACTATGTGTATTCAGGTGGGATGCAACGCACTTTGCCTATGGAGCAGGTGAAATGGTCCAGTTTTGACCAGTTCTGAGTAGTTTTTCATGGAGAACTTCTGGGAGATGCTGTAATCAGTTGACCTTGTTCTTTTAGGGGTTGGAACAACACCTTTAGGGACTTAGGAGCCCTTGGTTTATGGACATTTATGCTTGGGGTTGCAGTGCCCAAAAATGTCTATAACAATTCCCTACAATATTGCTAAAATATTCTCTATACAATTGCTGAAATATTTCTTACACCATTACTGAAATATTCTGTTAAAATATTATTTGCACAACTATTAAAATATTCCCTTCACAACTGCTAAAATATTTTTTGCATAGTTGAAATATTCCCTACAACATCCTTGAAATATTCCTAGAGCAACAACTAAAATATTCTTTGCATAGTTGCTGAATTATTGTATCACAATTGCTGAAATTATTTTTCACATATTGTTGAAAAATACCTACACAATTGCTAAAATAATCCCTACAATAGCACATAAATATTCTCTACACAATAATTGAAATATTTGTCACGACATTATTGAAATATTTTGTTAAAATATTCTTTGCACAACTATTGAAATATTCCCTTCACAACTGCTAAAATATTTTAATTAAATATTTTTTGCATAGTTGTTGAAATATTCCCTTCACAAACGCTAAATTATTCTACTGAAATACTATCTTTACAACTAAAACATTCTTTTCTCCCCAAGGAAAAATCATAGTTTTATTCAAATAACAAAATTACATTTTTTTTAATGCTAAAAATAATTTGATCATACCAGTCCACGTCCAATGCCTATGAAAAAAAGCTAAAAGAGAGAAACACAACAAAGAAATATGAAATACATTTGTGAGCTAAGTTGGAAAGCACTTAGCTACCCTTTTCCACCCTTCTTTTTCTCCACTTTTCACCAAACACCAAGGTTTGGAGAGGGAGTTACAATAGTCTTATGACTCACTTTCAAGTTCACAAAGACCTCTTTATATGAATTCAAACTCTCTGGAGCATGAATTCTTTTTGTTCCACTCGCCTCTTTTTCAAGGGAAATCTTTTGATCATTCTGCTGCATTTGAACTGTAGTTTTTATTGCTTTACTAATGTTTGGATTTTAAACCATAATTCCTGCCTGCTCAACTCCCCCTTCCACTAATATTTATTTTGGATTATTCTCAACAATATTTGTAACATTATCTATATTGTATTCCTCTACTTCAGAGACATAGTGCTCTGAAAATTGCCATGCCTTTGGACTTGTTTTTATTTCTTTTTGTGTCTTTCTTTTCTCAAGGACACGTATTTTGTAATGTCATGTTTGTAGACAAATATGACTAGGTCCATTGTAAGCTATTATGAATCAGAAGTATGAGGTCAGTAAACCTCTACTAAGCTCTACCTCTACATAGATCCTCGAGAAAGTAAAAACATCCTTTTATGACTATATTGAGATCAAAATTTATAAACTTCCCAAAGCATTTCCAATTCCTTCTAATATTTTGTGATGTTAGGAATATAGGGAGAGATTGATCCAGGTGGATATTCGTGGCCACCTTCCTATTCAACTTAGACACCCAACGCTGTCTCTTTTAGTTTTTCAATTTCCTTAATCATAGCACACTTTACTATTTTGGGCAGTTTTTGGGGTCCTAAACTTCCGGAGCCGTTTTGAGGCCCTAAACGACATATTTAGGGAAAATAGAAAGACCAAAAAAGGCCTAAACTAGGTAATAGTTTTTTTTTTTGGACTACACTTTAAGATCTTCAAAAGGAGGTATTATGATAGCCAAACGGAGATCATATGCCAAAATTATGACCCCGGGAAATTGACGTACCAATTTACCCAAATGGGGCCCACAGTTTTGGCACTTCATCTCCTAGGATTAGGTTTCTAGATGTTTAGAGTTTTCCATTATTTCTCAATAATAATAAGGCCTTGGATCCTCATTGTAATATAGTTTAGAGGCATGTAGCCACCACATCTCTTCTCATAGATAAACTACCATTGCCCAAGCTAGTCTTATTTCCATTTTGTTTGTAAGCATATTTTAATATTTGATATTAATGAAATTAAGTGTTATTCTACTACATCTTTGTATTTATGGTTATATTCGTAATTTTTTATGTTCCTGTTTAAATTCGGATAAGAGATTATGTAACTAGACTCAAACCACCATTTTGGAAACCACCTTGGTATTAGCATCAAAACCTAGGAACCATGGGGTCATAAAAATACCTGCACTTTTCGAGAACCATGGTCCCTCTTTTAAGGAAAAATCCATATCCTTCAATGTATCACTTTTTACAACAAAAAACCCCTGGAACATAAATGAATATCACAATTGACGGTCCAAGTAGAGAATTCCTACTAATGTAGATCTTCTTACTTGGGTCAAAATCCGTTGAATCTACATATAACTGCTCAAGAATGAAAATTAGTGTAAAGTGCATTAACCTCGAGAAAGTTAATTGTCATAGTTAAAACCTGATTCATCTGTTCGATGATGTAGGGACTAGGAATTTTGGGTATTTGGTTAGAGTTGTTTTGTGTCTCTACCTTTCTTTTAACTGCATCCTTAAAAGAAACATGACCCTTAGAATTACTAGATCTTGGACAAACACCTCACAACCTTAGGTTTATGGAAATGGATAAATCTCATTTGATGTCGTAAACTTGTAGCTTATTGTCATCTTGTAGTTCTCTCCCCAAATAAATAAAAAATTGTAACTACAACGAGATTCCCAGACTGTTATGAATAATCTGCTTCATATCTTGAACCAGATCCCCCATTTGAACCTTGATAATATCTGATTTTCCTTCTAGGGTTTTCACAAAAATTTGAAACATCTCCCTTATGCCCATATTTGAATGAGAATCCTCTAGATCTGTATCTAGTTGACAATCTAGGGTTTTCATGAATGTTTGAAAGGGGACCTCCTTTACTTGATCTAGCTTACGACACTTGCAAACGCTCAGATCTAACGATGGATTCACCGTTTTTTATTCCTCCAACCCTAGATCAATGCCTTTGTCATTCAACGCAAGGTTGGAGTGTTCCATTGATCTGCAAAAGCAACTATTGAAATTTCATAGCTGTAGTTTCCTCTTTACCGCCAACTACTAAGCATTTATGGGGTTGTTCTTCCATAGATCTTTGTTTTCCATACAACTTCAAAGAGAGATAGATGCCCTAACATTTGCATACTTGACTATCTACTTTGGGCAAGGCATGAAAACCTGGATCCAACACAAAAACCTTCGAAGAAATTTTGGCACTCCACTCGTATACCATAATAGCCCACGGGGGTTTCACCGGGGGAGCAATATTATACCACGTGGGTTCATATTGGGGGATATTTATTGAGGAAAAAATGACACAATATAATGGGGGATATATAGGGGTTAGAGGGTTTTTATATTGGCAGGTATAAAAAATGGAGCCTAAAGTTAAGGAAAAAATATAAAGGGGCATAAAAAATGTTAATGACAAAATGGGTACCTACAATATCTAGTGAAAATAGGGGTTTTTAAATTGGGAAGGTATATTGGGTTCATATTGGTAGGGGGTTAAATAATATGATTTTTAGAGGTATTTTCCAATATGTAGTCAAATTAAGGGTATTGTTTAATATGCCACGAACACACGTGATATGTCAGAGGTTCATTAAGTGAAGCCCTCGTGTAATAGCCTAGATCAAGGTGTCATCAATCTTGCATTGGTGGACAACATATCTAGACACCCCCTTTTTGTTTGCATGTCTCTTCTTGATCCTTGTCCACGATGACAAACATAAAAGACTTCGAAACCCCAGCATTGCAGATGATCGCCATCGCTCATCTTAGTATGACAATTAGCCACGACAAATGAAATATTCCTACCACAATGTTACTAAAGTATTCTTTTTACAATTGAAATATTTTCAACACAAGATTGCTGAAATATTCTCTTCACAATAGTTGAAATATTCTTGGCATAACATTTTTGAAATATTCTCCACATTGTTACTGAAATATTATCTAGACAACTATTAAATTTGTTTGTGGCATTGTAAAAGTTCTTCCCAATGATGTAGAAAGTCTCCATAGCACTACAAAGTCGTTCACAACATTGTGTAAATTATCCATAGTGTAGTAGAAATTCTCTACAACATTGTTATATTCTTTGTGATGTAGCAATTTTTTTCGTACGACTACAAGGTTCTTAGGGGTGTACATAAGTTTTCCACAGAAGTGTATACTATATGACACCTCTCTTAATATTCCCTCGTTTGTCATATACCTTGCAAGGGTAAAAGGGAGAACACATTAAATTGCGAGCTAATCGTTAAGGTCTAAAAAGCCTAAGGACTCAGAACACCACTTGAGCTTATTTGTACTCATTAGTTTTGTGAATGCATCTGCAACATTCTGTAAAGTGTTAACTTTTTGAAGTATCACCTTTCCATTTTGTATCACGTCATCGACGAAAAAGTATTACATATCTATATGCATTGTGTTTGCATGAAAGATAGGAATTTTAGCTAAAAAAATGACATCATTACTATCATATGGAATTTGAATTAATCTTACCTGTGAGGAAAGTTCATAAACCAAATAACCTTTTTAGTGATACCAGCTAATAAAAACTCTTTTTTTTTTCAACCAAAGAAATCATTATTTTTTTTTCAACTAGAGAAATCGTGTTTGGGATAGCTCTTAGGGATACATAGTCTTGCCCGGGATTGGACCACGAAACCTGTGGGGGCCAAATCTATGCACTTAACCATTAGACCACATCCTTTGGACTAAGTAGCTAATCACAATTTGCGACTTGTTCATCAAGCGACAACCAAAACACAAACACTAATAAATTTCCTTTTATCTATATTATGTGCCCAATCCTAATATCCCCTAATATCCCTATATATTCACTGAGCTACATAAATGTTACAAGAGAATTTTTATAAAATGGATGATTATTGCGTCGAGAGATGCTCTATGACCGAGTATAGAGTAGATTTGTAGATGGAATGTAAGTATGTAAACAACTTTAAATGTCAGCTTAATTAAAAAATAGAAAAAAATTAAAAGTGATAAACATTTAAATGTTGGTGCAATTAATAATAAAAATTTATAGTAACAAAAATAATAAAAGTCAAAATATATATATATATATATAGGCTTGGTTTGGGCCAAATACCATGTTGGTTCAATTAATAATAAAAATTTAAAGTAATAAAAATAATAAAAATCAATTTGTTATATTTTTATTTTGTGAATAGTCTTTGTTATAATACCATGGCTTATCAATATCTGAAAAATCATAACTTATTTCACAACCAAAATGTTTTATAACAATATGAAAAGATTCTTAGCCATGATATTTACCCCCATTTTAGGGTAGGTATTATTAGCTTGTAATTTAATTGGGCTTTGTTACAATAGCATGGGCCAATACCATGGCTTACCAGTACCACATGCCAAAAAAAACATAACTTATTTCACAATCAAAATATTTTAGAACAATATGAAAATATTCTTAACCATGGATATTATTAACTTGTAAATAAGATTTATTACAATAACGTCCACGTCTTATCAATACCACATGCCCAAGAAACATAACTTATTTCACAATAAATACCACATGCCCCCTACGGATAGGAATTCAATACATCTTCACAATTTAAAAAACCACTTCCCAATTTAGAAACCTCTCCTTTCACTAGATATTTTAGGTGTCCATTTTTTATACCCTTTTATATTTTTTCATTAACTTTGAACTCCATTTTATATCTAAACTTTGAGCTCCATTTTATGTCTAAATACAAGTGGTACGATATTGCTCTCTCAATGAAAAACCCCTTATAATTTTATGGTATTGCTCTCTTAATAAACCCGTTTATGATATTTGGTGTTCCCATAAAATAACTCTCTCAAAATATTGCTCTTGCTCTCTCAATGAAGCCCCGTTTATGATTTAGACTCTTATTTGTTTGTATTTTGTGTTCCCACAAAAATACTCTCTCAAATAAACAAGTCCACTCATGGGAATGGGAATGATGGTTACCCTTGAGCCATGTAATGATCCCAATCAAACCTGCGCTACAACGGTTCGTAGCCCAATTTGTGGGCCACCCCATAACCCGCTCCTCCCATCAGGTTGGCTCACCCTCTCCCCTTCCCGCCCAAAGTAACCTTCCATCGTCGGCTGCCTAATTCTCCATAGTTGGGTGCTATATATTTCCTTAACTGGAAACAATAGAAAAACACACTTTCTAAACAGGCCACGTTTTCGCTAGAAAATAATAGAAATTTCAGGTTGATTTTGATAAAGTGTGGCGGATATTTTTGAAAACTCTGGTTACAGGGTCAAGCTTTTACCAGGGAATGGCGCTGAATCCATTTTAAACACAACACTCCAACATTCTCGATTGCTGTTGGCGGGAATCCATTTCCATTTTGAACACTCCAACGTTCTCGACTGCTGTTGGTGGGAATCCATTTTAAACACTCCCAACATTCTCGACTGGTGTTGGCGGGAGGGTACGTGCATCTTCCCAGGGACGCAAAGAAATAGAACCTTTGGAGGCAGGCGCAAGTGCAGGATCCCGCAGCGTTGGAATTATGAGAAATAGATAATTTGGACACGGCTGTTTTGAAAGCAACGTTGAAATTATTAGAAATAGATACTTTGGACACGGCTGTTTTGAAAGCAGGATCCAATAATACATTCTCTATTTTCTTGGTGGAAAGATAATCCAATAATACATTCTCTATGGAAAGATAGAAAAGCAAGAAAAAAAAATATATCTGTATTTGTATGTGCAAAATTATTATTTAAAATCAGTGCAGCGAAAAGATTCATTTGATACACATCAATTTGCTTGGTTTAAGCTCTATCTATCCATCCATCATGGTTGTTTATTACAAATTCAAGAGTGCAAAGAATTATGAGTTATTGCGTTTTGAAGGTCATTTCATTTCAATTCAAGATTTGAAAACCAAAATTTTTGAATCCAAGTATACGAGGAACCTCGGTACAGATATTGATATTGCTATTTCAAATGCTCAAACTGGCCAAGGTAATAATTAATTAATTAATTATCTATCTTTGTTAACTGTATCTCTTCTTCTTCTGTACATTTTGACCATTAATTAACTAAACTACAAAGTGAGATATTGATTAAAAGAAAAATAACAGTAATATTGATTAAATTGTAAAGCCTTAATAATTGTTTTCATTTTAAATTTAATTTATATCTTATAAATTTATTGTAAACAGTATTTAATTTATATCTTATAAATTTATTGTAAACAGTATCCTATTGTGGTAGTGATTGATTGTGCGTTAATTTTCATGTACTTCTTAATAGTAGTGATTGATTGTGCGTTAATTTTCATGTACTTAACAGAATATGTAAATAGTACAGATTTGGTGCCTAGAAACACTTCTCTTGTACTGCGCAGAGTTGCAGGAAACCCGCGGATGAGAAAATCAGCAAGAACCCAATTGAGGTCCAGTTAAAACTATTATACTTACATGCATAAAACCATTATTTGTTGGATTCAATTAGTAATATCTGTGTTGTAAAATTTAGATTTTGTAAGCATTCTTGTTGGTGTAACAATATTTGTAAGAGTAGATGAGGGCAACAGAGAAGAGAATAGAATAGAATTGTTAGGTAGTTGCATGTCTTTTTTTGTTGGTTAGTATGTGAGTTTTGATATGACTGTAAGAGTAACATGTGTATTGAGTATCAGTTATTTAGTGTATTTAAGTTGTCATAGCTGGATTTTTGTTTGGAACTTTTACAATATGGAATGCTTTACAAAACACCTATCACTATTTATTTTACCCAATAGACATGATAATTACAACTGCTCACTAGGTAACACTAATTTAATTTAAGATATGTTTGCATGAGATACTCAACATATTATTTTACCCAATAGACATGATAATTACAACTCCTCACTAGGTAACACTAATTTAATTTAAGATATGTTTGCATGAGATACTCAACATATTATTTTACCCAATAGACATGATAATTACAACTGCTCACTAGGTAACACTAATTTAATTTAAGATATGTTTGCATGAGATACTCAACATATTATTTTACCCAATAGACATGATAATTACAACTCCTCACTAGGTAACACTAATTTAATTTAAGATATGTTTGCATGAGATACTCAACATATTATTTTACCCAATAGACATGATAATTACAACTGCTCACTAGGTAACACTAATTTAATTTAAGATATGTTTGCATGAGATACTCAACATATTGCTTGTTTGTGTCAATTAATACAGAGAAAATGACATGATAACGATCAATCGAGAAAAGGCAACAGATGGAAAATGCATCATTCCTGCACAAACCTCTGCGTGTCAGATGCAGCAGGTAAGTTGGTTTGCGCGTTTTTAGCTGTGTATATATTTTGTTGGGTGACAAATGTATAAACAGATCACGAACCTTGCATGGTTGCATACAGTGCGATGAGGAGGTGAGCAGGGAAGAAGAGGATTTTGGAGGAGATGTGTATGCAGTACACGCACCTCTGCCTCTACCTCTACCTCTAGATCCATCTCAACGACCGAATACAAGAAATTCAATTCAAAAAACTACAAACAATGATGGGTACAAAATGACTACAAATACAAATAAAACAACAGCTGATACAATATTGCTTCAACCTCACCATTCCTCAGAATTTCTTCATCCTTATGGGTGAGTTGTGACCCTCAATTTCGGACATCCTTAACTATTAATTTATGGACATGGAAATATAATTTATGTGATTGCATTGCTTGCAGGATGCCAGGCATCAAAGATGATAGGTCAATAATAGTGCCTACTATTCACAGTAGGGTTTCTAGAGGCCTGAAAATTCCACCAGAACTGAACTGCCCTATATGCAAGAAAATGATGAAGGATGCCGTGCTTATGGCCAAATGTTGCTTCAACAGCTATTGCCGTGAATGTATGTATTTCAACAACCCCATTGTTAGCGTCATTATTGTTATTGCATTGGTGGAGATGAGATGAGGATTGGGAGGAAGTTTTCACCTCAATTCTGAATTGGCCGTTTGTTGTTATTTTTTTTTACTAGATTTCCATAGAGTCTAGGTAAGGAGGATAACAACAATCAGGAATCAGTTCCGCTACTCCACTACCTGTCACAGACCCATTATTGGACCTCCTACAAAGGCTTGATAAATTGGTTTGTTAATGTTATATGTATACAGGTATAACAAAGCATCTAATTAATTCCAATAAGTGGACGTGTTTATGCGGAGAAGTCAATATTTCAGTTGAAAGAGACCTGGTACTCAATATAACTCTGCAACAGACCATTCATCGTTATACTCAAATAACCAACTCGCCACAACCTTGTCATAACTCTATTTCCAACGTTACGTCTATCAACACCGAGTGTTCTTCTGGTGAACGAGGAGGTAATTAAATATGTAGCAGCATGAAAATAGATTCATTTAGGGTGAGTGAGGTATCATTTTTTTCGACTTAATAGATGTGCTGCCTCACATTTATTACTTTACATGCAAATGCAGATTCTCAAATAATAAAGAGGAAGATGTTATGCCCACGTCCTGGGTACGTGTGTTACAGATGCCACATTCCAGGTATTCTATCTTGTTGTTCAGGCACGGTTTGTTGAAAGCGTATTTAGAAATTCCTTCGATTCAACGCTGATTGTTTCAATTTCTTGATTGTATTTGCAGGGCACTTCATTCATAATTGTCCAACCTTATTAAATGACGGCCCTCGCTTTGCTGTAAAGAATTTCAAACGGCGAGTTGCAGAGCTGTATTAGACAAGCTTATACGTTATTAAATGACGGCCCTCGCTTTGCTGTAAAGAATTTCAAACGGCGAGTTGCAGAGCTGTATTAGACAAGCTTATACGCGCATAACGGCGAGTTGCACAGCTGTAATAGGGAGGCATAAACATGATTTACTACATTCCATCTTTTATTGGAGTTGGGTATTTGATTATGGATGAATTTTCTTCCAACAATTTCAAACCAGTCTTTTTGGGTTGGAAAGTGTAGAATTATTGGAGTATGTATGAATTTTCTTTCAACAATTTCAAACCAGTTTCTTTGGGTTGGAAGGTGTAGAATTATTGGATTATGGATGAATTTTCTTCCAACAATTTCAAACCAGTCTCGGGTTGGACTATGTAGAATTATTGGATTATGGATGAATTTTATTCCAACAATTTCAAACCAGTCCCTTTGGGTTGGACGTTGTAGAATTATTGGAATATGGATGAATTTTCTTCCAACAATTTCAAACCAGTCTTTTTGGGTTGGACTGTGTAAAATTACTGGATTATGGATGAATTTTCTTCCAACAATTTCAAACCAGTCTCTTTGGGTTGAAAGGTGTAGAATTATTGGATTATGCATGAATTTTCTTCCAACAATTTCAAACCAGTCTCTTTGGGTGGAAAGGTGTAGATTTATTGGATTATGGATGAATTTTCTTCCAACAATTTCAAACCAGTCTCTTTGAGTTGGACCGTGAAGAATTATACCAAATTTAAGAATTACCAAGCCTGTACCATCCCAATGATACTATACTGAATAAATAGCATTGTAAAATTGGTTGGGATATGTACCATCTAAATGATACTATACTAAATAAATCTTATTGTAAAATTGATTGAGATTTTAATGCATTAAATATTTTTCCAGAAAAAGTCATATTAAAGACTTTGGAACTAACAAGTGTGCTTCATCTTCATAACACTAGAGATTTATTATGAAGGATTTAAATTTTTATTTTAATTGGAACCAACAAGTGTGCTTCATCTTCATAACACTATTAAGATCTATTATGAAAGATTTAAATTTTATTTTAATTATTGTAAATATATAATTACTAATTTTCAAATATAAAATTATTGATAAATTTTTATGAATGTGCAAATAGTTACATTTCACTGATAAAATTAATTTAATAAGAAAAAAATGTGTATTTTTTTTATATATTTAAATAATCTTATTTTTTTAAATAAAAATATTTTTTTTCCTTAAAACAAACACAATATTCACTTATTGATTATTATTATTATTCTTATGTTATGACTTAGTTACTTTATTTTATAATAAAATATTTATTTATATTATTTTTTAATTTAATTAAGCTATATTTAAATTAAATTATATGTACTAGCTATAATCTTTCTTTCATATTACAACATAGAAGACATTTATTAATGTCTCCTATTACAACATAGAAGACATTTATTAACGTAAACAGCTCTGCTGCTCAAATTTTGTTTTGCCGCTGGGGCTCAATGACCTCGGGAACACGTGCTCTATTTGGTTATTTTCCATGGATTTGGTCGTTTTCAGCTTCTTTTGGACGCATCTCGACATAGCTGTGTGGATGATTTCTTTGCCACGACTCTCTCTCAGAATAATATTGGTGAGCAAAGGATGGACAAATGACCAATCCATTTTTATGAAGTCTCTTTCACTCATTTCATGGGATCGTGGAGGGAGCTAATGACAGGTTCCTGGACTGTCTGTCTGCCTCTTTTTTTTATTTCAGTATGTGTGTCTATATTTTTATGTCAAGCAACCCGCGGTGGGATGAGTCTGATGTTTAGGGATGGCTCTTCTACTCTTTTTCCTGGCTCTGTCTCGACTGCTGAATAGACTTTAAAAAAAAAGTCTTTCAAATATTTATAAAACAATTTTAGTGGAAAGTTCATATTCTTCTGGATTCAGGAAATGGACCTTGTTTAAAATCTAAAATAGATTATTCAAAATATTTTGGGCATTCCTACATATTCTCATTGCCTGGATTTTGAAGGGAAAATATTTCATAACCCAATCTATATGAAGGACTATGGTATCTAGAGGAATGCTACTATCATAATGAATCTAGGGCTGCCAAGTGGAGCTTTGGGTTTTAGTCATCTCAAAGGTCTGGTCTCTTTTAAAGATGTAGTAAAGGGGAAGGCCTCCAACCCTCTGGAACAACTCCAAAATACTCTAGGTCCCTACATTGTAGAGCAAAGTGAACACACTCCAAATACTCTAGTCCCTACATTGTAGAGAAAAGTGAACACACTCCAATAGTCTAAGAGAAAAGTGAACATGCTCCAATGATGAAAGTAAACATCCCAAAGGTAAACTATCTCATCACTGCTATTCAATTAAAGGCTCTTATTTGCAGGTTTAATGGCCTTTGGCCAAAATATGATGCATTACATCAATTGATTTTTTCCATTTGGACATCTAACTGTAACTTCTAAATGTGTTCAGAATATTTTTTCATTGTTCAATTTGGTACAAAGAAAGACCTAAATTTTTTCTTCAATGAAGGGCCATGGTTCTCACGGAGAGGGCTTTTCATCACTGGACTCTTCATCACTCCATGGTTCCCTCAATTTGATGCAACAAACATGGTGGTTACAACAATCCTAGTTTGGGTGAGACTCCCAAACCTCCCTTTTCTTTTATGGCATCATAAAATCTTAGAAGACATTGGCAATACTCTTAGAAAGTTTAAAAATATGGATCTAGAAAGTTAAGAGCATGTGTTTCCTAGTAAGAGGTCGCAAGTTCAAAACATGGGGGGTAAAGTATGTATGCTTTTTTAGACAGTAGATGCGCGTCTCATACACCAATACACCAATTTGGTGTCTTGCTTCACTGTGACCTTAAAATTAGATAATAATGATAATAACATTCCATCCATTCAATTTATATTAGATTGTTTTGGAATTTTCTTCCAACAATTTCAAACCACTCTCTTTGGGTTAGACTGTGAAGAATTACCCGAAGCCTCTAGCATCCAAATGGTACTATAAAGAATAAATAGCATTGTAAAATTGATATAGATCTCTCAAAGAACATAAAAAGTTTTCCTCTTTTGCTAGAATCTTTATCTTGAATTTTTTAAGCAAATGTATACCTAATCAAATCCATCAAAACCATAAAAAAAATCAAGTGGACCCAAGTACTAGATTAGGAGAATAGGGACCTTCACATGTTGAGCATGTTTTCAAATAGGTCATTTGTAGAACACATGCCCTTTAGCTAAAAATGACCCAAAAAGGAAAAAGGGGCCGGTCCAAAAGCCAAAAGGTTGGAAGGTATCAAATCCTTACCTCTCTAAAGAAGAATAAGAAGTAAATATGGAAAGTCAACCAAGAAATACAAAAGTGGTTGCATAGGTACAACAAGGAAATCATGAAGAGGTAATGAAAAAAGTTCTAAAGCCCATAGGCTAAAAGAAATTGTCTCTTTAGAGATTTAGGAATTTGATGGGTTGAGAGGCACAAATATTGCACATGTATCCAAGAGTTTGGACTAATAAATAACCCACATCTTCGTCATCCTGAAGAGATTTAGTATTTTTTGTTGTTGAACCAAATTCAGAGGTTGACAGAAAGTTCACAAAAAGAAATGGAAAAAAGAAAAGTTAAATGATCATTCACACCGAGATTTTGTATGCTCTTTGTCTAGATTGTTTTCATGTATGATGTATTTTCTTTTTAACACTAAGCCATGAAGCAATATTCAACGTATAAAAAGTATAATTTTTCTCTCCTTTTCGTTGAATAAAATTATGAGTGTCTCTTTTGTTCCAAAAAATAAATACTTTTGAAAGAAATGAATGAAGGAGATGTGTAATTCTTTCCAAGTCCACATATAATATGTAATGTTCTCTCCAAATTCATGGGCTAATGGAGGATGAAATAACCTATCCAACCCGGTAGGATTTAGTCTTGATAAAGATATAGAAACCCATTTTCCCCATGTTGGGAAATAATAGGAAAAAATTGGATAGTCTATGGCTAAAAAACCCAAAATTATGGGTTTCACCCACAACCCCTCACATTTTGGAGCCAATGAGAAATATATAAATAGAGGAGAATTGAGATAAAATGAATCAACATCAAATTGTGAATCAAATCATCTGATTTCTTGAGCAGAAACTCTAAGGGTTTTAAAATCCCCTTCTCTTCTACTAATTTATGTGGTGATAGATTCCACATTGGTTAGTTTTTTTTCCTTTTTATACTGCTCTAGAAATAGGAAAATTCATCATCAAAGGAAAAAAAAAGGTATCTTAAGGAAAATCTACCAGGCTAGATGAATTCTTCAAAGGATAATTGTCTAGATAAATCATTGTATTGGTTGCCAAATCATTGTGGAAACTAGTATGGAGCAAGCCTTTCCACAATCCCTGAGGCTTGCATTCCTTAGCTAGACGAAATTACCTAGGTCAGATTATGACACTCGGAAGTGAAGCATTATAATAATTCTAATGCTCGAATCCTTTCCATTATATAGTAGGCCATGATCCTCTTGAATCAATCCAGGCCTCTCGGAGTCTGAAGCATCGAAGTTTCCATCTGAGGTAGATTTCAAGGCAACCTAGAGTTGGTGATTCATGTTTCCTGAGGCTTGGTGATGCCCTCTGGGATCAATTTTGTGGGTCCCTGTAGCAAACCAGGCATAAATGTTTTCATTTGTTATCTCTATGGTAAACATGGAGGGTTTCTGAAGTAACATTCCAAAGGTTCAAAGTCCTAAAGTAGAGTGCAGATTCAGAGTAAAAATATTCTTGTGGAAGCACCAAGGTTATAATTGCACGAAATGCGAGATTAATGAGGTGGTCAAAGGGAAAAAATGAGTATGGACCTCAAGGCAACTAGGGTATTTGATTAAAATAGAAATCGTATAGTGTTTTATCAATTTTCACATAAATTTGAATCTATATTTTATTGTTGGATTTATTAGGCTTTGTTTGGACTATATCTATTGCACTTGTTAATGAAAATCTAGCTACTGAAGGAAAATTTTCCCTTACTAAATTACATTAGTGTCAGAGATGGAATCCTTCCACCTTATGAGTGTATAAACCTTGTATGCTTCAAGGGGATACACATAATGTTACGGTCATAAAGAATAAGATTAACAGCAAGGAAGTTAAGGGGGATGGGAAGAACGAGGAGATCCAAATACCAAGGCGATCTTACATGTACTCATTCATGGATAAATGTAAATCACAAATTTGATACTGCAATGAAAATGACAAGGTTAATAGTTAATTCAAGAGCAATAAGAAATAGCCTATGTATTAGCTCCACGACAACAACAATTCACTGAGATAATGGCTCAACTCATGGGAAATCGACACATTGCAAGAAACAAGAGAACCACCACTAAAGGTAGTGGTAACCATAACCCTAGTCCTACTATCCACACTAACATTATGAATCTAACAGTTAGAACCTTACTTCTTAGTTTCTTGGACAATGAGCCAGCCAAGACCTAAGGATCACCAAAACTAACATGATTTTTGATGACTACTTTCGGGAGTATGCAAAAATAACAAAAAATCCCTGAGCATCCATGATCTTTCGAGAATAAAACAACATCAGATACTAGAATAAACCTGAGGAACAATGGAATTTTGATTTAATGTACAAGGTAAGAAAACTTTCCCTCCCCTCATTTGATGGATCATCTAATCTTCCACAAGATATCGGGTGCAAAAATTATACACCGACTTCAGGATTAACCCTATTTTAGAATAAAACACTATCCAATTCGCCACATTACACCTAGAAGGAGACACACATGATTGGTGGTATCATGGACTAATTACATTGGGGCATGAAAACATCACTTCTTATGTAGACTTCGTGTAGAGATTGATAGAAATATTTGATAGGAAGTACTCGGATGTATACTTCAGAGAATTGGCACAACTCAAGCAAACAGGGTTGCATGAAGAATATATATCAAAATTTGAATGAATTGCAGTCAAAATAACCAACAAAATTGAAGAAAAACTAATCATACTTTTCATGGAAGGATTAGTTGAACCTTTGTAAGGTTGGGTTAAGAAATTTGATCTTGCAACTCTCCAACACCCCTTCAAGAAGACTCTTGATATGGGGAATGCATCAATTGAATCTAAGGTGATGCTTAAGCCCTTTGTCTCTAAAAATGATAAGGAGAAGAAGCCTTTCCAACATGATTGGACTAAAAGGGACAAGTTAGATGAAGAAACCCGAAGTGAATAAGGCAAAAGAATATTTGTTTCACTTGCAAGGAGTAATTGGAGCGAAGACATTGTTGTTTAGGAAAAGGAAAGATCCACTAGATCGAAGTGGTCTTCGATGATGAGGACGAAGAAAGATAACCCATTCCAAAACAGGAGCCTAGCAACCCAAAGAAATAACAATTCCATCATGAAGATAAAAAAGAGGAAAAACCATGTGAAGGGAATAAAACCCAACCCATAATTGAAGATTGTGTCCCTATCTGGAACCCCGAGGTATTACACCTTCACGATCAAGGGAGTCATCAAGGGACAATGCATCACAACATTGGTTGATGGAGGAGCTACACACAACTTCATTGATGCAACATTATAACAAAGAGAGTACATCCCATGAAAGAGTTTGAAGGCCTTGATGTGATTGTATTTCATGGATACAACTTGGATTGCACGCGGATGATTTCAGGTTTGAGCGTAACACTACCTATCCTTCCTGCATAAAGACTCCAATGAGCCCCTCCTTGTAGGAATATGTAAAAACCACAAAATCTTTGTTTGGATTTGTAATCCTCAACACTCGTTCATTAGTAAGAAACTGCTTCAACTATTCAGAGCTTGTTGCACATTCAATTGCCCACTCAAATTTATTTCCTTTCCTCTACAAGGATGTGATAGGGTGGTAGAGGATTGGAGAATTTTATGATGAACCTCCTATAGTAGTCTGTCATACCCATGAATGATATGATCTCATTCACATTTTTTGGTGTTGGTCACTCCATTATAACCTTGATATTTTCTAGATCAACTAATATCCTCTCCTTAGAGACGACGTGCCCTAAATAGTGTATCTATGACTAGAAAAATTCACACTTACTACGATTTGCATAAAGCTTACATTCCCTTAGTGATTGTTGCACTACTGCTAGATTATTTTCATGTTCTTCTTCTATTCTTGAATATATCAATATGTCGTCAATGAAGACAATCACAAATTTTTCCATGTAAGGACGCAACACACTATTCATTAAACACACGAATGTGGTAGGGGAATTAGTAATCCCAAAGAGCACCACCGCAAAATCGTAATGCCCATATTGGTCCAAAATGTAGTCTTATGGATATATTCTTCCTTCTGCGTACTTGATGATAACAATTGGTTAAAATCATCAATCCATTGAAATAGATACTTGTTCTTTATGGTCACCTTGTGCTAACCACAGAGACATTCTCAACCTTATATATCCCTTATCTAAAATTTATTTAAACAGTAATTTTAATTCAACAAATTTGGAGGTGTTCATCATGTATGGTGCCTTGGATGTTGGTGCTGCTCCAGACATCAATTCAATAGAGAAATCTAACTCTCTATGAGTAGGTAATCCTGGAAATTTTGCTGGAAATACATCTCTATATTGATAATGTTATAAATTAATTAATGAACAATGAAATACATAAAATTAGTAGAAACACAAATACATAAACACATAAAAAAAGAGAGACACATATATACGTGGTTCAGCCAATTTCAGCTACATCCACAAAGAAAAAACCAATCCTTCCTTTTATATTATCTAGTAAAATGAAGATATATAATCTACAATATATCCGATGTAATTTCCTCTTCGCTCTCACACAACCTCTTTTCTCTCTCTTGCTCAGAATAATAATACACAATCGCACTACAATTCTCTCATATAAACTAAGGGTTTCCTTATAGGGGAAAAAACTGTAAATTAGCATAACTTCAACCGTCAGATCATTCGGCTAATGAACGACCTAGATTGACTATGAAATTATAATATTTTACAAGACAATTTTTCATCCATTTTTAGCTTCACGATGTTACCCTCGAACCCCTACCGGGGGGGTCTCATAAAAGTCACCATCCCCCCCTGGACCCCCCTCATGGAAATTAAATGGGTGATATTGCCTTCTCGTTAGGAATAGGGATCGAACATAGCTGAAACAAAAATGTTTGAACAATCAAGAATATAATCATGCTCCTCACCCAACAATCTTCCAATTGGATATTGATTATAACAACTCCACCTCTGCTTCATTTGATGGACAACACTTCCATTTTGGACCTATCTATTTCTCATCTTCATCATCATACTTGAAAAATAATTGAAACTCAGAGGAATCTTAGTTTCCCCCTAGTTACAACTTTTGTTAACTTATCTATAGGATTCTGGCTAGTGTTTATCTTTTCTAGCTTCAACTGTCCATCTTCCAACATTGACTGTATGAAATGGTACTTTAATTGTAAATGTTTGGTCTTGGAATGAAACGATGATTTCTTTGCAAGTTGAATGGCACTCTGGTTGTCACTGTATAATCTACCCATCTCCTGCTTCTTGCCCAATTCATCCATAAACCTTTGTAACCAAATCATTTCTTACTAACCTCTGTAGAAACAACAGACTTTGATTCATTTGTTGAAAGTGAAATAATGTTTTTCAATTTTGAAACCCAACTAACCGTTTTTCCACATACAATAAACACATACCTTTTGATGCTCCTCTTGTTATCTCTATCACCTTCCATATCTGCATCAACATATCCTTGTAGAGAAATTTTTGAACCACCAAAGCATAATTCTTTATTTCTGGTACCACTCAAATACTTGAGAATCCACTTCACTGTCATCCAATGTTCTTTTACTAGATTGTGCAATATCAGGCATTGTGCAAACCATTGCATACATTAACCTTCAAACCGCTGATGCATATGGAACTTTAAACATATAATCCATCTCTTCTTGAGTCTTGGGACACATCTCCTTACTTAGTTTGAAATGGATAGCCAAAGTTGTACTAACTATTTTTTCGTTCTGCATATTAAATCTTTCCAACACCTTTTCTATGTACTCACTCTGAGACAATGTTAATTTGCATTTTTTCTTGTCTCTAGTTATTCTCATACCAAGAATTTGTTTTGCAACACCCAAATCTTTCATTGCAAATGAATTTGCTAATTTTTCTTTGAACACATTTATTTCCTGTATGTTAGACCATGCAACAAGCATGCCATCTACATACAATAACACTATAATATAGCTGTTATCATTTTGCTTTTTACTAATATTTATATTAAATAACACAAAAATAAATTAATTAAAAATAATGAAAAATATTATATTTATACTTTTCACATAACTTTTTTTTTATGTTAATTAATATGTTTTTAGTAAGATGTCCATGGAACTTTAGATTAAAAGGAAGAGATGTTTTAAAAAATATTCTAAATCCTCGATAGATATAAGCTGTTATTTTAAAACAAAACAAAATAGTAAAATATATCTTATATAAAACAATGGAAAAGAAAACATATTATTAGGATTAAAATATTTTTTAAAGTCATTCTATTTTGAAAAAAGAGGAGAAAATGGGGTGTGCTAGGGTTCGTTTACTTTGAAACGTAAACAACGCTATTAGGCTGCTTTTAGGCTCATGATGCTCAATGGCCTCCATAACACATGCTCTATTGGGTTATTTGCCATAGATGTGATCGTTTTTGTTGGAGAATCTAATTCTAACCACCTACTAGGTGGCACATCTTAGTCCAGTTCAAATTCAGTTAATCTTGTCGAGTTCAATTCAGTGTCACTCCAGTGATTTAATGTTGATGTCTTCTATATATTCGTAATATTAAAAAGAGCAATCTCTACTCCACAATTTCTCTTCATTTTTTGTCACGATATAAGAGCTTAAAATGCATAAGACTCTTTGAAAGCAATAAGAGAAAAGAGGCCACATCACATAAAACTCTAAAGTGCAACGTGTTATCAAAGATCGAACAGAACTAGAGAACTAAAAATGCTCCATGCGTTTTTTCCATCCCTTAATTCCGCATGATTGATTGAACTTTCAAGTGGAACGATTTATTCTCCAGAGGCCTGATTGATTTAGCTGTCAAAAATCAGTCTTTTAAAAAAATCCGAATAGTCTAAGTCTTCATCGTATTGAAGCCCTTCCTTGGATATTCCAAAGGCATGTTTTTTAAGAAAAACAATGTTCCTTTGAAAGGACCTATTCATATTTGTTTTAAAAGGAGAATATGAATTGCCTTCATACTAGTTGGTATTTGTTTTAAGATAAGGCTTTTTGAAAGAAGCTCTTTTTTATTCAATATTCTTTTTAAAAAACATAGTCAAATGCTTTATTTTCCAAAGTGGTTATATTAAAAAGGAAAATGCATTATTTTCCAAAGTGGTTATATTAAAAGGAAAATACATTAAAAGAAGGCGCATGAAATTTTTAAAAACATGCTTGATCAATATAGTAGGGTATGGTTTAGGTTTGAAATTAAAAAAAACAAAGAGAGAAAGAAAGTCATGGTCGGAATAAGAGTGAAGTTTTAGTGCCAAATAAAAGCATAACAAGGATTGGGGCACTACACAAAGTCACTATGTTTGCAGTGTGATTAGTTTATTGAGTCGTAGTGAGTCAACATGTAACAAATGGGAAAAGGCCAAGAGGCCGAGAAGGTTAAAGCGACAATTATGTTTGAGATATTTTTAGATTGAAAAGGAAAAAGAATGTCATTCTTCCCTTCATTTCAGATGCCAAGATATCTAATGAAGTTTGGGACACCCTTCAGAGGAATTTTGGTGTAATGGGGAGTATTGAAGTTGAATATGAAGTGGATCTATAACAACATATCTACAAAGAGATCAAAAGTTTGTCGAATCCCACTTTGCTCAACCACAAGTAGTTGATGTGTGTGAATAATTTGTAGAAGAAGCAAAGAAGGAGCGCATATATTCTAGTGAATCCCACTATGTACAGTTGCAAGTGGATGAATATTTGGTGAATCTAACAACAAATATTGTTGATGACAATTTAGTGAATCCAGCGATAGAATGGGGAGTATTGAAGTTGAATATGAAGGTGGATCTATAACAACTTATCTATAACGAGATGAAAAGTTTGTTGAATCCCACTATTCTCAACCACAAGTGGATGATGTCTGTGAATAATTTGTAGAAGAAGTAGAGAAGGAGCGAATAGATGCTTGTGAATCCCACTACACACAATTGCAAGTGGATGAATATCTGGTGAATCTAACAAGAAATATTGTTGATGACAATTTAGTGAATCCAACAACGGAGCTTGTTTATGACAATTTGGTGAATCTAGAAACAGAGCTTGCTGATGAGGATTTGGTGAACCCAACAACAAAACTTGTTGATGACAACTTGGTGATTCCAACAAATTTTTTCCTATTAAGTTAATTTTATATATAGTTATTTTTTTATTTAAAAAAAAATATTTTTATAGAATTTTATTGGATAGGTTAGAGGTAACTTTAGTATAGAAATTTGAGCGTTAGATGAAACTGTGGAATAACATCATTAGGCTTACACAGAGCTGTGGAGTAACATCACTACTGATTAAAGGAGATATAGACATTACTGAACTTAACCTGAGAAATCTTTGAGAGTGTACATCGTCGAGCTGGAAGGTGCAGCTCTAATGCACTGACCCTGCAATAACTAAGACCACGGGAGTCACGACCACCAATAAGTACTAGAACTGCTAAAGTGACACGTCATATTATAACCTTGTTGAAAGTGGAGTAATCTCACAACAGAACATTGCATTATGCCTGCGGTCGTAATTTGGAAAGTAGTAGCCATTTGCTATGCTTTTACCATTAAAAACACAACACTATGAAAATATAATAGTATCTGCAGTTAAAGCCGCAAGCATGCCTCCAATTCTTACTCTTGTAGCAGAATGTAGGAAAGTTAAAACGTTGAAGATCTTCCCCAGCAATATCAAGCAAGGAAACGAGGCCACTTTTAGAGAGTTAGTGATTTCATTAATTAGAGTGAGCAGAGCAGGCATCCATCATAGGTGAAGCATGAAGAAGATAGATATTGTGATTACTTTCAAGGTAAAAGGATCGAATGTTTTGGAGACACCCCAACGCAAATGTTTGTCGAAAACATCACAGAAAACCTATGCTGGGCACCTAAAATTCAATTAATTTTGTCTACTACTCAAAATACAGGTGACGTGGCAAAAGCTATTCTTCAACCAAGTAAACTATTTTTGTTACACGACACGGGAGACCAAAAAGGCATTCGCCTCGGTGGTCAGGCTAGGCACTCTCACTCACACGATCCAATTAGCAATCATTACTTAGAAGACAAAAATCAAACCAAATCAATTACTAAAGACAAAAATCACTTATTAAACAAGAGGGCGATAAAATTGATATATTGACATCACATAAATGATATGAGATTAATATAGTTCATACCTCTATTAATAACCTATGGACTATTTATACAGCTTAGCTTAGTATTACATATGTTATTTATAAACTTTAAGAACATCTTAATTACATATCATATGTTTAATAATAAATTTAATTTCTGCAACACTTCAATATCCGCAAATTGTAATGTTAATTATTTTATAATTTGAGTATAAAAAGTTTATATATATTTTTAACATATCAATTTAATTTAATTTATTTTAAATTTTGAAAATAAAATATAAAATATAGGAGTTCGAGCGTTCCATCAATCTTAATTTTGTGGTTTTGATCGAGCTCGGACAATTGCAACTGCATTCTGAATTTTTCTGTTAGACAAAAAGCCAAATTGATATCCTTCTTCCAGGAATTTTTTCTGTACTATGTTTATCTATTTTTGTTTGTTATGAGTTTGTTTTCCATGTGGCAACTCTTTTATGACATTCTCCTTGTTGGAACTACTACACACCTACATGCAGACTCTTAGTTAGAGCATGTGACTGCATGCAAGATTCCTTTTGCATGTTGGAACTACTACACACTTACATGCGGACTCTTAGTTAGAGCATGGGATTGCATGCAAGATTCCTTTTGCATGATTTACTCCTTGATTTGCTCCTTCTTTAACTCCGAAACTGACTAGTTATCTCCGGAACTTGTTGTAGGTGTTGAGTCTTCTCATTGATCACCACTATAGTGCATTACCTTGGGATTTTCACCCAGTGATGCTATATCATGAGCATTGTAACATATTTTCGAATGAATCATTCTTCTCTTCTTTCGATTTTCTTTTAGTGTTTTTGCTTTGCAAAGCTGTGTGTTCAACCTTTACTAGCTAGATTCATCTGTGCAGGTTTTCTAACACATTTACATGGTATCAGAGCCCACAGGTTGCTAGATAAAAGGCGCACCAGTACTTTATTTTGCAAGTGTTACAGCTTGGAGATCGAAGATTGACAGAAAAATGGAGTTTCCCAAAGCATCGATCCTAACACCGTACAACTATCATGAATGGAAGGACCAAATGGCTCGATACCTTCGTCATAAAGGGTTGTACAGGATTACCATGGCTACAGAAGTGGAACCCACTTCAGCCATAGAGAAATCCAAGTACCTCAACCGTATGGATGAGGCCCACGGATCCATATGCATGTGCATCTCTCCAGAGTTGCAGATTCATCTATCTGCCTGCAATACTCCCAATGAGATTTGGAAAAAGGTTGAAGAGCTCTACGGGAAACAGGATGAGATGAAAGGACATCTGCTCGAAGTGGAGCTGCTATCATTGGATCCATGGAACTATGACAGAATTCAAGACTTCTTTACCAATAATGATCTATTGCTGCAACTCAAGGGTTGTGGAATTGACAAATCCAAGGAGGAGAGTCGCCAAGTTCTCTCTATTGTGTCAAAGCTCGGACCAGAATACTCCGTCTTTGTGTCTACATTTCATTCAGTAAGGCTCGCAACAGGTAAATCCTACACTATGCCTTCTCTCAAAGAATTTATGGAGTCCCTTATTTTTGAGCAAGATAAACTCATTGGCATGGGGAAAATCAAACCTCCAAAAGCACATGCACTTGCTGTGCATGATGGCAACCACAATAAAAATCACAGATCTGATTCAAATCAGAAAAATCAGCAGCAAAAAGACAAAGGAAAAGCACATTCCCATCCAAAGAAGGAAGGGTACACCAAGCCCTTCAATGACTCCTCTGGCTCGAGAAATGAGAAAGGGAAGAAAGGAAACAGATGCACCTACTGTCAAAGAGGATTCCATCCAGAATCCTCTTGCATGAAGAAACAGATTGACCAAATGGCAGAAATTCTTCAGAAGCACAAGCTTGGGGACCACATCCCTCAGGGTGCCAAGAAGAAAACTGAGGATCCGCCACACGGGAAAGGTAACAATTTTCATGCTTTAGTTGCAATTAATTCTTCTCCTGATGCATGGATTATAGATTCTGGTGCATCACATCATATGGCTGCTGCAAAGGAAGTCTATTCCTCTTTGGATGCATGCAAAGGACCTCCCATCCTCATGGGAGATGACTCACCTATTGAGGTCACCGGAAAAGGTAGAGTGGAACTTTTACACGGAAGCTTTGAAGATGTGCTTCATGTTCCAAAACTTTCGGCAAACCTGCTTTCAGTTTATCAGATCACTCATTCTGGCACCGGAAAGAGAGTGGAATTCACTCCAGATGCAGTGAACATATATGATCTACATAGCAATGCCAAAATTGCAACTGGTGAGGTAAACAATGGAGCCAGACTGTATACATTTTCTGAATTTATTGAATCTGAATCCTCCTTATTGCTTACACATGCTGATGATAGTAGTAGGCTTTGGCACGAGAGGTTTGGTCACTTAAATTACAGGTATATGCAATAGCTAAGCAAGAATGAGATGGTGGAAGGCTTGCCAAATATCAGTTTCTCCAAAGGAGTTTGTGAAGGGTGTGTTCTTGGCAAACATCCTAGAGAAAAGTTTGACACCGGCAAGACTCACAGAGCATCCTCTCCTCTAGATCTGATCCATGGTGATCTCATGGGGCCTTTTCCTCATCATTCCATCAACAAATCAAGGTATGTGCTTACATTTATTGATGATTTCTCATAGTATACTTGGGTGTATCTTCTCAGGAACAAATCTGAAGTTTTTGAGCACTTTGAAGATTTCAAAGCACTAGTTGAGACATAGTTAGAGAGAAAGATCAAAGCCCTCCGTACAGACAATGGGGGGGAATATGTTAACACAACACTTCAGAACCTTTGCCTTCAGTTCGGCATACAGTTGCAGTATACAGTTCCATGCACTCCGCAGCAGAACGGAGTTGCTGAGAGAAAGAATCGATCTCTCAAAGAGATGGCTTCCTGCATGTTGCATGCCAAGTCACTGCCTCATAAGCTTTGGGCTGAAGCACTTAATTGTGCTAACTACATCCAGAATAGATCTCCTCATAGGTCTGTCAAGGATCAGACCCCCTTTGAGGCTTGGAGCGGCACTAAACCAGAGGTCACTCACCTCCGTGTTTTCGGCTCTCGAGCATGGGCCCGGATCCCCTCTGAAAAGAGGAAAGCTCTTGATCCACAGAGCATTGAGTGCATATTTGTTGGATACCCTGATGGTGTGAAGGGATATCGACTCCTGATTCCCTCTACGGACAAGCTCATCATTGAGCGAAGTGTCAAATTTGAAGAAAGTCTCTTGCATGCACCTCAAGCGCCGCATGCAGACACTTTTTATCTACCTCATGTCCAAGATGATGACTCAGTGCACTCAGATACAGATACAGATCATGCAGATACCGAGGAAGAGCATGCAGATGCAAAGACAAAGTCTTCATATACAAATATAGTGCATGCAAATGATGATCCACATCCAAGCCCAGATCGGGCTTCCAGCAGTGAATCATATTCCCCTGTCATAAATCAGAGAACAAGGAGCTTACGTGAGATATATGCACAAGACCAACCAGCTGCTAGAAATGGTCTTGTGGGGGATAATTCTGATCTGCAGAGGATTAGCTCAGAGTTTATTGAGCCTCCACTTGTCCTCACTGCCACTGAACCATCGCCCTCCTGGCATTGTCACTTAGTTCAGTCTTCTGATCCATAGTCTTATGCTGAGGCTGCTGGGCATCCATCTTGGGAGTCCGCCATGGAGGAGTATAATTCCCTCCTCGAGAACCAAACTTGGGATCTGGTCCCCCTTCCTTCAGGAAGGAAACTTGTCCGATGCAAGTGGGTCTACAGGACCAAGAGTGCTGCAGATGGGCAAATCACCAGACAGAAAGCAAGGCTAGTAGCCAAAGGCTTCCAACAAGTGCATGGCATTGATTATGACGAGACCTTTGCTCCAGTAGCAAAGATGGATTCCATACGCCTTACACTTGCCGTTGCGGCTGCCCAGCGGTGGGAAGTACATCAGATGGATGTAAAGAATGCCTTTCTTCACGGAGACCTATCTGAGGAGATCTACATGGAGCATCCACATGGTTTCATTCAGGATTCATCTTTGGTCTGCAGACTGAAGAAATCTCTCTACGGCCTTAAGCAGGCCCCGAGAGCTTGGTATGCGAAGATGGATTCTTTTCTCTTATCACAAAACTTTGAAAGATCCATTGCTACAGTCAAGAGGGCCTTGCATGATAGGTTCTTGATGACGGACATGGGTCCATTACACTTCTTTCTTGGTCTTGAGATCAGCCAGAATGCCACAGGCATCAAACTCTCTCAGGCTAAGTATGCACGGGATCTCCTCGAGAGATTTCGCATGACTGACTGCAAGCCAGCATCGACTCCTTTTCTGTCTGGGGTCCGCCTTGAGGATGGAGGTGACACTCCATTAGTTGACAGCACTCTCTATCGACAGCTAGTGGGGAGCTTATTGTACCTCACCCACTCCAGAACAGATCTCTCATATGCAGTAGGGGCAGTTTCCAGATACATGCAGGAGCCGCATGAGCTACACTGGAATGTTGCCAAGCACATCCTCCGATATGTGCAGGGCACCATCACCTTCGGGATTCACTATGCAGCAGGCACTACATTGAATCTCCTTGGCTTCACAGATTCTAATTGGGCGGGAGACAACATTGATCGCAAGTCCACCTCCGGATATTCACTTAGTCTAGGATCTGGCCCTATCTGTTGGTCGAGCAAGAAGCAGGCTGCTATTGCTCTCTCTTCAGCTGAGGCTGAGTACCGAGGAGTAGTCAACATCACCATTCAGGCTCTGTGGCTACAGCACTTCCTCACTGAGTTGGGCGTCTAGTTCCACCAGCCCATTGTCATCTGGTGTGAAAACCAGAGCACTCTCAAATTTTGCAGGGATCCAGTACAGCGGCAGCGGACGAAGCACATAGAGATCCATATTCACTACATCAGAGACTTAGTACATGATCGGGTCATTGATTTGCAGTTCTGTCCTTCAGCAGAACAGACTGCAGACATCTTCACCAAGACATTCACTGAGCAGAAGTTTCGCTCTTTGCGCGATTGTCTTGGAGTGAAAGACACGATTGCTTAGCAACTGTATTTTTCTTCCTCTTTTCTTTTGATTACATTGTATTTTGAGGGGGGGTTTTTTTCCCACGAGGTTTTCCCTCTTTCCTCAATTTTAATACAAGTTGCACTGTATTTTGGGTGACCTTTGGCCTTAGTTGCCAGGGCCCATTTTCTATTTTTCCCCATAATGGTGTTCAGGGGGGGTGTTGGAACTACTACACACCTACATGCAGACTCTTAGTTAGAGCATGTGACTGCATGCAAGATTCCTTTTGCATGTTGGAACTACTACACACTTACATGCGAACTCTTAGTTAGAGCATGGGATTGCATGCAAGATTCCTTTTGCATGATTTACTCCTTGATTTTCTCCTTCTTTAACTCCGCAACTGACTAGTTATCTCCGGAACTTGTTGTAGGTGTTGAGTCTTCTCATTGATCACCACTATAGTGCATTACCTTGGGATTTTCACCCAGTGATGCTATATCATGAGCATTGTAACATATTTTCGAATGAATCATTCTTCTCTTCTTTCGATTTTCTTTTAGTGTTTTTGCTTTGCAAAGCTGTGTGTTCAACCTTTACTAGCTAGATTCATCTGTGCAGGTTTTCTAACACATTTACACTCCTAGTATGTACTGATTGCATTTCAGTGGAATATCTGTTCAATTTTAGTTTATATTCTAGAGCTAAGAGTGCTTAGACATCAAGGTAGATTGGGCAAGACATGCAATAGACTGTGTGTTAATGTAAAACAATCCTCATTACTATTATATTCTAGAGCTAAGAGTGCTTAGACATCAAGGTAGATTGGGCAAGACATGCAATAGACTGTGTGTTAATGTAAAACAATCCTCATTACTAATGAAGACATGTTTCTATTTTATTTTTTCTTCTCGGAGGGTTCCATCAACCTTACATTTATGAAAAAAAAATATAATTCCACCTCTGCATGATCTAGAATCTCTTAGCTTCTCCAGTTATTTGATAAAAAAGATTAATCCTCTCCTCATTGTAATCCATACTTACAAAGAATATATGGATGACGAATCCTAAGGTATTTCGACTCCTAGTTTAGGATCTACAACAACATCTAAGTTTGACTTTACACTTTAAAATGTGGGATGACTAGACTCATCACATTGGCCAGATATTAAGCAACTTCCTCCATTGCAAAGGATGCCATGCCCCAATTGCAACACTTGTAGATTTCAACATTAATAATTGAGTTATTCCTCAATGGTTCCAAATTTAGTTACTGGACGAGGATGTTGATGTCATGGTTCAGGCTTAAACTGATTGAGATATGTACCATCCAAATGATACGATACTGAATAAATCTCATTGTAAAATTGATTGAGATTTGTTAGGAAGGATCTCAATTTTATTTTAATTATTGTAAATATATAATTATTAATTTTGAAATATAAAGTCATTTATAAATTTTTATAAATGTGCAGATAGTTACATGTTATATTTCAGTGAGGAGATTAATGTTAATAAGAGAAAGATGTGTGATTTTTTTCATATATCTAAAATAATCCTATTTTTTTTAAACAAAAATAAAATATTTTTCTTAAAACAAACACAATATTCACTATTTGTTTTTTATTGATTGTTATTGTTATTATACCTGTCTTATGGTATTAGGTATTTAGTTTTTTTTAATGTCTATTAGTTTGTTTTTTGTCAAAATTTTATTAGTTGTTTTATTTTGTGATGAAATATTTATCTTTATTATTTTTTAATTTAATTAAGTTATATTTAAACTAAGCTGCATGTACTAGCCACTATATAGCCCTTGTTTGATATTACTAATTAGAAGACATTTATTAACATAAAGTTGATATATATCTATATATATATAGATAGATATATATAAACTATTTTGGTATAAATAATAAATCAAATATTTTAAAAGTAACACAAAGCTAAGTAATTAAAAATAATGAAAAATATTATATTTATACCTTTTCATATGACTCTTTTTTTTTTAAGGTTAATTAATATGTTTTAGTAAGATGTCCATGGAACTTTAGATCAAGGGGAATATATTCTTTGCAAAATGTTCCAAATCTTAATTAATAGGTTTTAGTAAGATGTCTATGGAACTTTAGATTAAGGGGAATACATGCTTTGCAAAACGTTCCAAATCCTCCATAGATAAAAAGTATTATTTTAAGATAAAATAGTAAAATATATATTATATAAAACAATTAAAAACAAAAAATTTATTAAGATTAAAATATATATATTTTTTAAAGCCGTTGTGTTTTAAAAAAAAGAGAGAGAGAAAATAGGGGCGTGCTAGGGTTCGTTCACTCTGAAACGTAAACAATGTTGTTGCTAAAGTTTTGTTTTGCCGTTGGGGCTCATTGTGCTCAATGACCTCGAGAACACATGCTCTATTGGGTTATTTTGTTAAAAAAATAATTATGCGAAGAGGCAGAGGAGTGACTTTCGCGAAGCTACTTTCGTGCAGCTCTATGACTTTTCACGAAGCTGATTTCGCGCAGCTCTATGACTTTTCGTGAAGCTGGATTTATGCACGACTATACAAAGACTTAAAAAAATAGTATTCACTCACGAATAAAAAAAGAAAAAGAAAAAAAAAAGGGTAGAACAAAGTAAGTTTGGAGCAACACAATAAAAACTTAGGATTGAATTCTAAATCATGAAAATACATTCACATGAGATTGTGGCTCATTCACCAATTAAAACAAAGGTTTTACAGTGATTTACACTTACACGGAATAATACTCAATAAAACACAGTGACTATTGTTTTTCACGTGCAGGTGTTTGTGGAGTGTGGGCGATAGTCGCGGAATGAATTCTTGCCCATATCTAATTACCAAAACACATTAAATGCCTTAAATTCTTTATTGTGTCGAGGAATGGTTTGCGCGATACTCTGTTCTGGCTTCAGTCCTTCCATCTTCAAACAAAGACACAACCTGCAAAAATAATGCTTCTGACAAGTATGGCTGCTGTCAGGGTGTTTAACACGGTGGTTGGGATCCAACACTCCCCCTTAATCACAATTGACGCCATTGACATTTCCCAAACACTTTCTAAGATAAGCAAAACTTTCACATGCCAATGGCTTTGTGAAGATATCAGCAAATTGAACCTATGACCTGCAATGCCACAACACAATTTCATCATTGTTAATCAACTCTCTAATAAAATGATATTTAGTAACAATATGCTTGGTCCTCTTGTGAAAGACAAAATTCTTTGACAATGCAATTGCTAAGGTGTTTTCACAGAAAATGGTTGTCGTTCCCTCTTGGTCGTGACGAAGATCCCTCAACATCCTTCTCATCCAAACTACCTGACACGTTGTTGCTATTGTTGTGACATATTCAGCTTCTGCTATTGACAGTGACACTATTGGTTGCTTCTTGGAGGCCCATGAAATCGCTCCGGAACCCAAATGAAAAACATATCCTAACGTGCTCTTTCTATCATCGACACTTCCTGCCCAATAACTGTCAATGTAACCAACCAGCCTGAAATCACTTATTGTTGTGTACAAAACGCCTTATTGTTTTGTCCCATTGACATACCTTAGGGTCCTTTTTGCTACTTGCCAATGTGTCTCCTTGAGTGTCTCCATGAACCTTAACACCAAAATTACTACATACATTATATCTGGCCTAGTGGCAGTCAAATACATCAAGATGCCTATCATGCTTTTGTATAATGTCGGATTGACATTGCTGTTGCAATCTTCTTTGCTCAACTTCAACCCCATGACAGTTGGAGTTGGTGCGGGCTTGTTGTTCTACATTTTAAACCTCTCCAAAATGTCTACCACATACTTCGCTTGAGAGATAAAAATGCCATTTTCTATTTTCTTCACTTCTATGCCCAAAAAATATCTTAACAATCCCAAGTCAGTCATTTCAAATTCACTCTTCATGACTTGTTTGAAATCGGCGATGAGGAAATCATCACTGCCTGTAAAAATCAAATCATCTACATATAAGACAATAATGAGAATCTTACCTTTGCTCTTTTTGATGTAGAGAGTGGGTTCATCGTCACATTTGTCGAAACCATTGTCCAACAAGTAGGCATCTATCCTGTTGTACCATGTGCACAGTGCTTGCTTCAACCCATAAAGAGCTTTCCTCAACCAATACACTTTGTCTTCTTGGCCTTCTGTTGGATTTGTGGGGCCTGACCCAAGTTCAACGTTAGTTAGCCAAACAAATCCTTACACTACTGGCCCTTTCGGCATTAGCTCACGAAGCGTGGACCGAAGTCTCACTCGAGGTAGTATGGGGGGATGCTGGAACCAAGTTTCTGCACCCTGAGATGTTGTGATGTCGGTTTATACCCTCTGCCCCTACTTTCATGGAGGTCACTGAGCCTTAGGGCTCTATCAGTCTACCCTTGATTCTGTCATTTAGTATCTCCACGAAGGTGTACGATTGACCTTCGCTCAGCCCTAACCCGTGGTCCAGGTACTTTTGCGTAGCTATGACAATGTATTGTATAGATTCCCAAGTTATCTCAAGTGTTTTACTTATCTTACTAATCTATCACAATTAGTGTCATGTAAACTGATATCCTTACTTGCGTTCAATTAACCAATACACTCACATATATTCGCGCATCACATGAACATTATAAATTAAACCTAAAACGCAATATAATCAGATGCATTAACAAGAAATAATTACACAGAATTTGCAGAATACTTCTCTTTATTGATATACTCCAGTTTAATACAAACTCTATATGCTCTGCGCACATAGCTGCAGGGGTCCGCGCACAGATGCGGACTTCCACCCTAGGCCTTTGCGCACTCAGCTGCAGAGCCTCTACCTACACTAAGACCCAAAGAACTTAGACATATCTACCAAAACTCCAATGCTTCCCTTTTCACTACTCACTACTTAGAGCTTACTTACTTAGTTCCTTTGTATACAATCCTATGGTTCGTGGACATGGGTAGATCTTTATAGCCGACTTGACACTTTACAAAATAAGGGTGGACAACCCTTTATGACACTTGATAACTTCGGGCTCTGCGACCACAAAATGCAGAGTCTTTACAAGTTTATTACAAAATTATCCCAAAACATGGGCTTTTAGCCCCAAAACTGCTCTTGGGGGAACCCGTTCCCAACAGGACCCCAACACAAACATGGTGACTCACCCTTGAGTCACTTTGCGGGTGCAGAGATCTTGGCGCGAAGACCTCCCAGCTCGACCTGTATGATGACAACCTCGACGGTGCATTATGCAGCGGTCTGCTTCACTTCTTCAACCAACTACTCTATTGCTAGTCCAGAACTGTCAACCTGAAGCTTCTGCGGAGTCGATTGCAGATTAGCAAGATTGCCTTCAATGGACGTCCTTACTGAATAAGCCTTGTTTAATCAAGGCTTCAAGCACACCTTCAGTACTGCCTCTTTGTGTTGCGCTGCATCTACTTTTTCTTTCAATGTTTTGGCCTCTTGTAGTTTTGTCAGTCTATGTGTGAGAGAGACGATGCGCGTTGTACCTTTTACTTCATCATAGCACTACTGTAGTTCTCACGCCTCTGTATCTAGCCTCTATACATTAGGATCCTTCTACAGGCTCATCAGGACCTCGAACGACTATTCAAAAATCCGTGTGTAGTCTGCCACTGCACTATCTACGGCCGTTATCGCCTCTGTGACAGCGGTTGTGCATTGCTCATTTAATTCTGGGGGAGTTGAAGGCTGGGCCTTCAAATGTAAATTTATAATCTGTAGGTTCATCTCTAGCTAAACCTTAGCCAAATCTGTGCGAGTGTCACTCACCCCTGTAGCAAACTTTCGAACGCGCACCTCAACTAGTTCTCCCTCAGGAATGGCCAACTCCGGGACCATTTGACATGCCTCCTCCATGACCTGAACTATGAGCTTGTTTCGATCGGTTACCTCGATCATAGTGGCGATGGCAGAGTCTCGCTATAGGGCCAACTGCACATTATTGATCTGTTGTTCACTAATCACCTACACAATGTAGTGTTCGTGGGCTCTCATCTTAGCGATCACTCCATCCTATAGTAGGTGGAGCACCTCGCCAGGGAGCGCTGCCAAGCTCAAACCCACTCCCTTGAGGGCACTAATGGCAGGTTTTTCAGCTTAATTTTCTGTAGTCAGTGCTCCATCCGATAGCACTATCGCTTGGGGGTCCTTCGCACATAGCATATCGACAACTTCTAAAGTATCGATAGCAAGGTTGGTGGACACCATGCTAGCCTGCGATGCGTGGATTTGCAGCTCATGCAGACCCGTCTGGATTGCCCCAAATAGTTGTAGTTGCTGCTACTCGAATTGTTGCAATACCTCTGCGGTGACATCTTGCATCGTGTCTCTATTGTCATTCAAATCTCCCTCTGTTAGGGTGATTGGGTCCAGCGACGCCTTACTGGCCTTGGATTTCTTCCGTGGCCCAACTTTTTCTTGTTCTCTTGGACGTTTGATGTGGTACGATGCCATCTGCGGGTTTACTTTGTGCTGCTCTATTTGCTCATCCGTCTCTTCCCCGGTTTGGAGCAAAGGTGACTTCGTACCTTTGTCAGAGCCACACTTTGTTTCACCTATTTGCTTCTCTGCTTGCTCTACAGCATCATGTTCTGCTTGGGCCTTGTCAGTGGCCTACTTCTTCCTCTTCTTGGCCAACTGCGCCATCTTGAGCTTGGCCTCCTCCTTTTTGTGCTACGTGGTGGAGTTGCTCGACCCCGCCGCCAAGTCTGAGGTAGTGCGCCATTCTGCCGACAATGATCAAAACTGCACCAATCGCGTCATCCGTCACCAAGTAAGGCAAGTCATGCCACGTCTGATCAGGGTACTTTCGTACCCTGATCAATACGTGCTGAAAGTCTACCTTGAACTCCGCGTACTCTTGCAGTTTGGCAAACACAGTAGGTGACAATCGTGGTTTGCAATTGATAGCCATGTGTATGTTCATTTCCATCAAGATCCAAAATATCTTGTTATCCTTGATGCACTAAGCATCTTTGGTCACCCACAACAAAGTGTACTTCGCTACTTCTGGCAGGTCTGGTGCGACCGAGGGGAATTGACTATCTTCTGGCAGCTCCCAGGTTACCAGTATAATGGCAGCAAGAGCCACGCATAATGGAAGATCTTGCTGAGCTCTTGTGCCTGACAGTTCACAAGGAACTCACCACATAGATAGCGCACCCAATTAAACTAAACTCCTTCAGCGCATTGGGTTGCAAGAGAAATGACGGGTGCTGGCACTTCATCTACGCGACACTTCCCCATAAATTTTCCTGCCAGGATTTGCATGGCCACCTTGACCAGAGGGTCACAGATACTCGAGATGGCATAGCCATGCAACTTCTTCACGAGCTTGAATTTCTCCTTCATGGCCTCCACGAGGGCCTACTCGCCACCTTTTCCACCAAACATTAGGTTGAATTCTCCCCTATATAGGGAAACCACGTGATCCTATGGATCAACCTGTCAGTGATGGGTATCAGCTCCTCCAGCCACATACACCCATCGTGCACCAAGCATAGCAACTGCTTGATGACCAATACTGTAATGGGTGTATGATTATAGTGCAGCACCCATAGCAGGTTGAGCAGACCTGCCTTGTCTACTCCCCTGAGCCACTTCCGCGGTTCTAATGCAGTCATCGTGGTGGTTGTGTGAACAATGTGGCATTAACTGTTTTTTCGCCAAGTGCAGGAACTTCTCATGGTCAGCTAAGTCCCAATCTTCCAGATTCAACAAAGGAACCCGCCCCAAGTGCAGTCCTTCAAAGACAATCTCATCCAACAACAGAGGTGTGTCCAAGGCAACCTTGCTTTCATCAGTGTCCTTTGGCAATTTAGTCTTGCCTTTGCGCGGAGGGATGTATCTGAGCAACTTAGTGATAGGGTCAAAACCCTTGACTTCAACTTCCTCCACTTCCACCCCCAAATCCTCATCATCCATCGGAATGTCCTCAATTTCTTCCTTTTTTGGCTCCAAGTTAATGTTTTTTCCCTTTTCCTGTGCGGTGGGCTTGTCCTTCTATGGGTTTCGTCTAGGCGATGCGTGCACTGGTATCGCATCCTACTTGCCCTTCTTATCCTTCGCACTCTCCTTGGTTGGGGTAGGCTTTGGTCTAGGTGTCCGTGGTGACTTGGGGACTTCAGTGGGTACCTCTGCAACCTCTGGAGCAGCTCCCTCTGCCTCCATAACAACCTCCAGCACAACCCGCTCAGTTGTCACTGCTTCTATGTCCATAGCTTCGGATCCTAGGATAAAATCACGAATGAAATTGCAATTGGATTCTAGAAATTGATCAAACATTGTGTAGTCGAGCAATGCTTCGAGGAATGTGCGGATCATGCACGTCTGAGAGCTCACCAACTCAATGTTCAAAATGCCAAGTTTTTTTCATTGGGACTCCACCTTTAATTTATAGGCCATTTTGAATTCAAATCCAATTGTTCCCCCACATTTGGTTCATTAATGCCGAATTGGCGACAGATTTCGAAGGATGTTACCCTTAAATTTTGTCTTAAATGTCGACCGCCCGCTCCATTTGGCTGCATTCTTATCATCAAATCATGAATAATGACCTTAACAGTCACTTTCCGGCTGACCTGCGTGATTTATCCCCAGGTACGCAACTCACTTTGTGTTGTCACGAACCCTGTGACATCTCCTTGTTTCGCACAATCCTCCAATCTCGCAGTTCCCCAACCCGAGCAGTGTAGTTTATAGTCACGCGCCTCCTTTGAGCTGCCTAGAGTGCTAAGACTATACTACCTTCATATAGTCATCTGACCGGATCACCAATGTATGGCTTCAATAGACTGCCATTCACCTTTCCTGGGAAGGGATCTCCATTCAATTTAACCAACTGAACTGCTCCACCATCAATAATCTCCTTAATGACATAGGGCCCTAGCCAGTGCATTTTGAATTCCATGGAAATTTATCAAACTTGCTATCATATAACAAAACCAGATCATTTACCTTAAAGATGCACAACTTAATGTGATGATCATGCCATGCTTTTTCGTGCTGCTTTTGGACATGTTGGTGAAATCCAGCCAAATATCTTTCTTCCTCAAGCTTAGCAAACTCTGTGAGCCTCTCTTCCAGGGCTCTGCAATCCGTCATACCCGTGAGTGCCGCTATGCGCAAACTAGGCACAATGTATTCCATGGGCATCATTACTTCAACACCATATACAATCCTAAGGGTGTCTTCCCAGTCAACTTTTTTCATGTTGTTCAATAGGCCCATAGTACGGCGGGTATGCACAGGTCCCAATCACTTCGCTAAGCATTGCAAACCTTGGTTAGCACATTTTCCAACACCTTATTGAATGCTTCCACCATCCCATTTGCTTGTGGGGGATAAGGCATGCTTTTCTGGTGATACAACTGAAATTCCTCTATCAGCACACTGATTGTTTCGTTCAGAAAGTGCGTACCGCGATCACTCATCAAAATCTTTGGACAGCCAAATCGCATCAGTACATACTCGAAGAGAAATTTCGCGGTGGTCGCACCTGTGCAGTCCTTCATAGGTTGTGCCTCTGCCCATCGAGTCAAATACTCAGTCGCGGTGATAATATACCATGCTCCCGTCTTCTTTCCTTGGGGTTGAATTGGTCCCATAAAATCTATTGCCCATTTCTCAAAAGGTTGTAATGTCATCTGTGGGTTCAGAGGCATCTCACCTCTTCGCGAGGGCCTGCTAGTCCTTTGACACACGTCACATGCCTTGTAGTAAGCTTTTGAATCCTGATGGAGGGTTAGCCACCACAACCTAGCACATAGAATCTTCTGTGCGGTCGCCCTTCCTACGTAATGCCCCCCCACGGCACCCCATGAGTGTCCGCGAGGATATTTCTCCTTTCAAACTCTGGTACATATCATCGTAATACTTCATCAGACCCCATTTTGTACAGATGTCCGGCAATGACAGAAAATTCTATCACGCGTACCACTAACTCCTTTTTCTGCTGGACGGTATATCCTTCTAGAGCAGTTCATGTCATTAGGAAGTGTACAATGTCTTCGAAGTGACCATCCATGGCGTGCACTGCAAATAGTTGTGCGTCAGGCAATCCCTCCAAATTAGTGGGCTATTCCCCCATTTCGACGCACAACAAAGGGTCTAGTCCTGCATTCAGTCGTCCAGGCTTCGAAATAACCTCAAAATCATACTCCTGGAACAATAACAACCACCTATAGATTCTTCCCCCCAAAACAGGCTTATTGACCAGCTATTTCAATGCAGAATGATCTGTATACATCTTAAAATGTCCACCTAGAAAATAATGTATAAACTTCTGGAGTGCGTATACCATGGCTAATCCTTCACGCTCGGTGGTGGAATAGTTCTTCTCAGCCTTGGAGAACCTCCTACTTGTGAATGCTATAGGATGGTCCAATTCTACTCCGCCAACTTGTGTCAGCACTTCTCCTACTGCTATACATGACGCGTCTACATGTACAAGAAACTCCTTCTTCCAATCCGGGAAGACTAAAATCAGAGTGGTGACCATTTTTCCTTTCAATACATCCAAGATTTTCTGACAGTCCTCATTCCAACAGAACGTGACATCATTTTTCAACAACTTTTGCATAGGCGCGGTGATCTCGATGTAGCCCTTGATAAACTTCTTGTAGTACCCAGTATGTCCCAAGGTTGCATGCAACTATTTTACAATTATGGATGAATTTTCTTCCAACAATAAATGTTGGATTGTTTTATATTCCTTCCACATAGTTAACAGGGGGTTTGAGGGGCACCCGTAACCCCACTTTATGGGGTCCGGGACCCACCTATGGTTTTGTGCAGATTTTCGCACATGTTTTTTGGACGCGATGGTTTTCGGTCCATGGTATTGGATGCTTCGACATGTATAAATATGTATTATAACATTGAAAGGAACATAATGAAAAAATCAAGCTGGTAGTCTCGGTTTTGGGATCCAGGGGAAAATCTCTGTGTATATGTGTTTTATGTGTTATGCTCTCGCATTGTTTATTTTCTGTGTTTTAGAATTCGTATGCAGGTAATTTCTGTACAAGGTTAAAACCTACATTTGGTATCAGAGTAGATTTGGCTTCAAGGGGACGCCTTTGTTGCTGAGGGGTTTCGCTCAGGCCTATGGTAGACCCTGTTTAATGGGAGATCTACGAGATCGATTTTGGTGGTGAATGTAGATGGTGAGCAGTGGAAAGATAGAGATCGAGAAATTTAATGGTTAGAGTTTTGAGTTGTGGAAACTCAAGATGGAGGATTTGTTGGTGGATAAAGATCAGTGGATCGCGGTAGATCTAGGTACTAAACCAACGAGAGTGTCCGATGAAGAATGGAAGAAGTTGGATCGGAAGGCAAAGAGCACAATACGATTGTGTGTCTCAGATTTAGTATTGATGAATGTATCAGGGGAAGCTACAGCAAAGGCTTTGTGGGACAAGTTAGGGACTTTGTACCAATCCAAGTCTCTAGTGAATAAACTGTTCTTGCGGAAAAAGCTGTATAACTTGAGGATGAAAGATGGACACTCGATGACAGAGCATCTGAACGCATTTAATACTATGGTAAGTTAGTTAGCATTTGTTGATATTAAAATTTCAAATGAAGATAAGTGCATCAGTTTGTTGTGTTCTCTACCAGATTTATAGGATAGTCTGGTTATTGCAATAGATAGTAATGCAACTGCCTTGTAGTTTGATGAAATAGTCTCAGCCTTGATGACGAAGGAGATGAAATGGAAAAATATGGAGAGCCAAGAGGACGGTCCCAGAACAGAAACAAAAATAAGTCATCGAGTGGGAGATCTAAATCTAGAGGGAGATCTAAATCTCCAGGAAAACATGTAAAGGTGGTGTGCTGGAAATGCGGAAAGGAAGGCCACTTCAAAAGGGACTGTAAATCTAAAGCTCCTGACAAAGGAAAGGGATCTGATGAGGCTCCTTCTGCAAAGGTGAAAACCACCTCAGGTGAAGGTGGGGATGTGTACTTGGCTTCTTCAAGTACACATGTATATCATGGGGCATGGTTGATTGACTCAGGTGCATCCTTTCACTTCACTCCCCATAGACAGTGGTTCTACAAGTATGAGAAATATGATGGTGGTGATGTCTTCTTGGGGGATGACAGGAAGGCTAGAATCGTTGGTCGTGGAAAAGTAAAGATGAAGTTGCAAGGTGGAAGGGTTAGAACGCTTCCAAGTGTTCTACATATTCCTGCATTAGCCAGAAATCTGATTTCTGTTAGCAAGTTAGATGATGCATATGTAAAAACAGTGTTCGAGAAGGGTACCTGCAAGATGGTTCGGGGAGCACTGGTATTGATGCGGGGAGTTTGGATTGGAACTCTGTACAAGCTACAAGGTAGCACTGTTATTGACGGGTGCAATAGTTCTGTGGTTCCTGAAAGTGGAGCAGAAAATCTAGTGGTCTCTGGAGAGAAGACCATGCTGTGGCATCAAAGGCTTGGACATATTGGAGAAAAGGGCCTTCAGACACTTCATGGTAAAGCTATGGTAGAAGGTATGAGTAATAGCTCTCTAGATTTTGATTTCTATGAAAATTGTGTATATGGGAAGCAGAATCGGGTGAGTTTCCCCTCTGGTAGTAAGAGGGCGAAACAGATATTAGAACTTGTACACAGTGATGTGTTTGGACCTGTGAAGGTTCCATCACTGGGTAAGTCAATGTACTATGTATCATTTATAAATGAATTTTCAAGGAATACATGGATATATTTCCTTAAGAAGAAATCTGAAGTCTTTGACAGGTTTAAAGAATTTAAGGCTATGGTGGAAAACCAGACAGAGAAGAGGATAAAGGTGCTAAGGACAGATAACGGTGGAGAGTTTTGCAGTAAGGAATTTGAAGAATTCTGTAAGAAGTGTGGTATAGCACGACAGAAGAATACTCCATATACACCATAGCAAAATGGAGTTGCAGAAATAATGAATAAGACGTTGATGGAAAGGGAAAGAAGCATGCTCAGTGGTGCCGGGTTAGGATAGGAATTCTGGGCAGAGGAGGTGGATACTGCATGTTACCTAGTCAACAGGTCACCTTCATTAGCGTTGGAGGATAAGACTCCACAAGAGGTATGGACTGGTAAGAAACCCTCTCTTTCACATCTAAGGGTATTTGGATGTTATGCATATGTACATGTTCCAAAGAAGAAACGAACCAAGTTGGATAGTAAATATAAAAAGTGCATCTTTATTGGGTATAAGGATGGTTTAAAGGGTTATAAGCTTTGGAACCCAGTCACATGGAAGGTTGTGTATAGCCGAGATGTGGTGTTTAGAGAGGTGAAAGATGTTATTAAACATGAAGTCCAATGAAAGGAACCTAAGAAGATAGAGTTTGAGCTAAAGGAGGAAGAATCAGACTCTACAACAGAGGAGGAATCAGAAGGTGAAGAGCCACAAACTCCGATTGTGAGAAGGTCAGTTTGAGAAAGAAGGCAGCCGGAAAGGTATAATCCATATGCTTATTGTTCAAATTTTTCTTTATCTATTATTGACGATGATCCCAGAACTGTGAAGGAAGCAGTAGATTCAAAGGATGGAAAACTATGGAAAAAGGCCATGGTTGATGAAATGGAATCTTTGCACAAAAATGAGGCTTGGGATCTGGTGGAGTTGCTAGCTGGAAGGAAACCCATTGGAAGCAAATGGGTGTTCAAAAAGAAGACAAATGCAGAAGGAAAAGTGGAGAAATACAAAGCTCGGTTGGTAGTAAAAGGTTATTCCCAGGTGCTGGGAATTGATTTTGGTGATAATTTTTCTCTTGTTGCCAAGGTAACGTCTATTAGATTACTTTTATCTGTTGCTGTTGCTTTTAATTTTGAGGTAGAACAGATGGATGTGAAGACAACATTTCTTCACGGGGATCTAGAAGAGGAGATCTACATGAAGCAACCTGAAGGCTTTGCGGTGAAGGGTAAGAAAAAACTAGTATGTAAGTTAAAGAAGTCTCTATATGGGTTAAAACAATCACCAAGGATGTGGTATCAGAAATTTGATACATTTATATATGGACTTGGCTTCACTAGAAGCAAAGCAGATCACTGTGTGTATTTTAAATTAATTGGTGACTGTGTTATTTATCTGGTCTTGTATGTGGATGATATGTTGTTGGTTGGAAATGACAAAGAAGTTATCCAGGATTTGAAGACCCAATTGTCCTCCAAATTCGACATGAAAGATCTTGGTGCTGCAAACTATATTTTGGGCATGGAAATTAAAAGAGATCGGTAAAAGAGGAAGCTCTGGTTAAACCAGAGGAAGTATGTCGAGACAATATTGCAAAGGTTTAATATGCAGGATAGTAAACCAGTGAAGGTTCCTATTCCTGTAGGTGTGAGGTTATCTACTGAACAGTGTCCCAAGACACAAGAAGAGGAAGAGGACATGTCCCATGTTCCATATGCAAGTGCAGTCAGTAGCCTGATGTATGCAATGGTCTGTATTGGACTAGACATTGCACATGCAGTGGGAGTATTGAGCAAGTATACGTCAAAACCAGGGAAGGAGCACTAGAAAACAGTGAAGCGGGTTTTCAGGTATTTGCGTGGCACTAGTGATTATGGTTTGTGCTACCAAGGAAGACCAGGATTGGACAGAGTGTTGGATATTCATGGATTTTTTGATGCAGACTGGGTTGGAGATCTGGATCAGAGAAGATCTACAAGTGGGTATGTGATTAACCTATTTAGAGGTGCAGTCAGTTGGATGAGTAAGAAACAATCTATAGTGGCACTGTCAACTACAGAGGTAGAATACATGGCAGCCACTCATGCAAGTAAGGAAGCAGTTTGGTTGCAGAGATTGTGTTCAAGTATGGGGTTAGTACAGGAAGCTATAAGGATAGACTGTGATAGCCAAAGTGCAATTTTCTTAGCAAAGAACCCCGCATATCATTCAAAGACAAAGCACATTGATGTTCAGTATCACTTTGTGAGGGATATGATAGAAGACAAAAGGGTGTTGCTAGTAAAGGTGGACACTTTGAAGAATACTGCAGATGCATTAACAAAATCTGTGAGCTCTGAGAAGTTCTCTTGGTGTAGAGAGACAATGGGCATTTTAGGGCTGGAAAAATGAATAAGCTCTCTTGTGGCCCCAGTGGAAAGAAAACAACAAGTGGGAGAATGTTGGGTTGTGTTATATTCTTTCCACGTAGTTAACAGGGGGTTTGAGGGGCACCCGTAACCCCACTTTATGAGGTCTGGGGCAGCGCCCTGGAAAATTTGGTTTTGGACCCTATGTTAGGTTGGGCGGACCCACCTATGGTTTTGTGCATGATTTTCGCACATATTTTTTGGATGCGATGATTTTCGGTCCATGGTATTGGATGCTTCGGCATGTATAAATATGTATTATAACATTGAAAGGAACATAATGAAAAAATCAAGCTGGTAGTCCCGGTTTTGGGATCCAGGGGAAAATCTCTATGTATATGTGTTTTATGTGTTATGCTCTCGCATTGTTTATTTTCTGTATTTTAGAATTCGTATGCAGGTAATTTCTGTACAGGGTTAAAGGATGGTCCAATTCTACTTTGGTAGCTTGTGTCAGTACTTCTCCCAGTGCTATACATGACGCATCTACATGTACAAGTAATTCCTTCCAATTCGGGAAGACTAAAATCGGAGCGGTGACCATTTTTCCTTCCAATACATCTAAGATTTTTTGACAGTCCTTGTTCCAACAGAACGTGACATCCTTTTTCAACAACTTCTGCATAGGCGCAGTGATCTCAGTGTAGTGCTTGATAAACTTCTTGTAGTACCCAGTATGTCACAAGGTTGCGCGCAGCTATTTTACAATTATGGATGAATTTTCTTCCAACAATTATGGATGAATTTTCTTTCAATAATTCCAAACCAGTCTTTTTGGGTTGGACGGTGTTGAATGATTATGGATGAATTTTCTTCCAACAATTTCAAACTAGTCCTTTTGGGTTGAAAGGTTAGAATTATTGGATTATGGACGAATTTTCTTCCAACAATTTCAAACCAGTCTCTTTGGGTTGGACCGTGTAGAATTATTGGATTATGGATGAATTTTCTTCCAACAATTTCAAACCAGTCTCTTTGGGTTGGACTGTGTAGAATTATTGGATTATGGATGAATTTTCTTCCAACAATTTCAAACCAGTCTCTTTGGGTTAGACTGTGTAGAATTATTGGATTATGGATGAATTTTCTTCCAACAATTTCAAACCAGTCTCTTTGGGTTAGACTGTGTAGAATTATTGGATTATGGATGAATTTTCTTCCAACAATTTCAAACCAGTCTCTTTGGGTTGAAAGGTGTAGAATTATTGGATTGTGGATGAATTTTCTTCCAACAATTTCAAACCAGTCTCTTTGGGCTGAAAGGTGTAGAATTATTGGATTATGGATGAATTTTCTTCCAACAATTTCAAACTAGTCTCTTTGGGTTGAAAGGTGTAGAATTATTGGATTATGGATGAATTTTCTTCCAACAATTTCAAACCAATTCAAAAAGGCATGTCCTAATTAGTGTTTATTCTTCCTCACCATTTATTTAGAGCGTAGGGGTCATGATTCAACCCTAAGGGACCAAAACCAAGCTTCTTGAGCGAATATAGGCAAGTATATACATGTTGGAAGGCTACTACAGGAGATCCTATAGCTACTACAGGATGTTACAGATTTGCTATAGGAAGTTATAATTCACCGAATGACCAAGAAAATCAAATCCAAATTGGATGGGACAATTTTTTTTATTGACTAGGATGTATTAGGTCTCCATTCCAAGTGGAATCACTCAAAAAGACCTATGTTAACCCATGCTAAAAAATAGGAGAAAATTACTAGTCTAAAATCTAGAAATGCGAGAACTAGTGAGCTATTAAATCTATCAAATGCCTAATATAATCAAGTGAAAATGAAATGGGGTGAATTTTGTTATTAACTAGAATGTTTTTTTGATCTAATGGAAGTGGAATCAACTCAATCGAAGCTCATTGGCATGCTCTAAAAAATAACAGAAATTTACCATTATTTGCCACAAGGGGCTTCTAGAACTTTAGATTTGGGAATACACAAACTAATCCAAGTAGCTCAATAATTACTATGACCTTCCAAATTTTTTCCACTGATGAAATGGTTCTTTTGAACCTGCAAAATAACTTACTTCAACCATTTAACTCAATCCTACAACAAGAAATCACTAATACTAAATGTAGAAATAGAAAAAAAGACAAAAACAAGAGATGCATGTGAATAAGAAGTGAAAGGAAGAAAAGTAAATGATAAAATAGGGCTCTAAGGCTCCTGAGATGGCCAAGCCCAAGGAAAATCATATTCCTATGAAGGAGACAAAGATTTAGAAGATGAAAATGGCACCAATCTTCATTATTTCCAACAATACAATTACATTCGTGCAAGAAATGAAAGTGGAGTTGCAAAAATATGAGTTCTCTCCATAGAAAGACTAATAAAAATCAACCCCTAGAGGAAAATTCGACTTGGTACTTATACAAAATGATTAGGAAGCATTCCTTGTGAAAGGAGGATTATTTCCCCGCAGATTCCCTCAAATAGTGGATCTGGTTCCCAATACTATGAATCTGCATTAAATGACAAGGAACACATTCCTAGATTTTCTCAATCATTGGAGCTCTAGAATCTGTGTAATAATTTCAAAATATATTCTTGATTTATTATTTAATATTGATCCTCCTGTAGTAGGGAGAAAGTCCCTAAATTATCTCTTCCTGCAAATCTTCATAATCTGCCCAACACACAATAATCCACAAAAATAAATAATATTAGGCACAAATATGCAATTATCCATAAACCTTCCTAATTAACATATTAAAGTTAAAAATATATTATCTAATATAAAAGAGAGGTTTAATGTGCTCAAGGATGGTCAAATGGGCCTTAATTTATGTCTAATTTGGAGGCCAATCATACCCCATTGTTGAAAGTATTGCTCATCCTCTGAGAAACTTAGTGACCTCATTGAGCCTCATTCATGGCCTTGGTGGCCTCCCTGATTTTTACATTCCTGCCTTTTTCCTCTTATGAAAGATGTGTTCTTTAAGGTTTTTCAGTTTGGCAAGGTCTTCCACATCCTTTTCCAATATCCTACTATCTTTTTCCGCCATTTGGACACCTCTGGAACCCTCAAAATGCCCTTAGATGAGATCTTGTAGTAAAATAGGACATCCTGTAGTAACTACATGAAACCCTGTAGCAGCCTGTTTAAACCTATTTTGAGCAGAAATGATAGTCTGAGCCTCGATTAGGCCCTCAAATTGACTTCCATGCCCCTGAATTCCATTTTGGACTGGATTTTCCATGCCTTTCTCCACTTTCTAGGACATATTTTAGTCCTTGGACAAAAGCTGGAAAGAGATTAGATACCCCTTGGAAAGCCTCTTTTCATCACTGAAGTTTGAGTTCTATTTTGATGGTGAATGTCTTCTTGCCTTTTGGTGCCTTCTTCTTCTCTTTTGTGGCCTAAATGATTGCCTAATGGGCTTTGAAGTTCTCTATTTTGATTAGGTATCTCTTAGGCACTTCCATTTTGGTTTTTGGCACAATTTGTTCCTTTCTTCCTCCTTGTAGCAGCATTCTGCCTTCCTGTAGCAGACATTCCTTCTCTTTTAGGGTATTCTAACTATATGGGGGTGATGAGAAATGATGTAGAGGGTTTGGAAAATGATTCTAGGGCTAAGAGGGAGTAGTGTAGGTTTGTGCAAATGGAGAGGATGTGCTCTGTTTGTTTTTTTCAAGAAATTTTCAAGGTGAGACAGAGTGTAGGGTTTGTTCTTTAAAAATGCTAATTTTTCTTATGAAATGGGATGGAGGAATGATGCATAGATAGCAAATATGAAGTGGATGGAGGGCTTGGAGTTCTTTGGTGACTTGACCTTTGCACAAATTTCCTCTTTTAATTGTTGTCCCCACTCCTCAAAATCATCACCCTTCCTAATTTGCCTTTTCCACATTGCATGAGTGAGGGAGTTAGCTGCAGTTAACTAGTTGAGTGTGGTTGAGACTGTTGACCCATCCTTAGCTTTATAAAACCTCACCTCTCATGCATTGACCACAAATTTCTAACTATAATATGCTTAAGAGAAGAGGTCAAGAATATTGCATACTTGTACCTACTTGATGGTTGTTGGAGAGGCATGCATGTTGTTTTTGAGTTGATGATAGATCCATGCTTCCATGGAGGTGCTAAATTTTTTTTCTTGCTTCTGCACGGGTCTTCATAGCTTGTTTATTCTTTGACTGATAAGGTTGTTGTGTGAAATTTTATTTCCATTGTTCAATATTTTGCTGGTGGAGTGGATGGAATGCTTCCTAAGGAGGGTGTGCCCCCTTTTCAATCTTCAGAAATGGCTTCATGCAGCTCAAGGTGGCTATATCTTCTATTGTGTGAGTGAAAAAAGAATTGATGTTGATTTCTGTTGTAATTGTTCAGGCTGCTTACAAGAGGCATCCTCTTCTTGTAGTAGTCATTAATTACTCTTCGAGACATCATTGATGCATGTGGGATTGATGGAAAGTCATAGGAGGTATAAGGACACGGTTAAAATCATCAAGAGGTGGTGGAAAAGTTGATGACAAGGTTTTTTTGATTTTTTTCATGTAAGGCAAAGTGGAATTTGAAGATGGCTTTTGGTTAGATGGAGTGGATGAGTGATGAAAGTGGTGTTGGGGGACCTATATCAACCTTCCCTAAAGAATGTATGATCGTTTTACCCCTTTCTCCAATCAGATTGCCTCATGTAACATCTTCTTGGCCATCCTGTAGTACAACAAGATCTTCTTGTAGTAATTCAGGACAACCTCCTATAGCAAACTTGTTTTGTCCATATCTCCCAAATAGTAGAATGGATTGACCTGAATTATTTTGAGATTGTTTCTATCATCCTTATGCACCTCGCAATAAAAAAAATCTTGGCCAATGGATGCATGAATCTCAAGAAAAAATAAAAATGGATGTAGATGATGGAGGTTGATTTCTCAAAAATTGTGCACTTGAATTCACTGACATTTCTTGGGCATGTTACCATCATCCATATGCATCTCCCCATGAAACAACTTTGCAAATGGATGCATGAATATCTAGAAAATTCAAAAATGGTTGTAGGTGATGGAGGTCAATTTCTCTAAAAGTGTGCACTGTTATTTGCTGAAATTGTTTGGACATATTACTATAATCCATATGCATTTCCCCCTGAAACACCTTGGCAAACGAATGCATGGTTTTCAATATATAACAAAAATAATTTTCTACTCTATGTATTTTTGTTTCCTATAGTAACTACATCATCTTCCTGTATAATTTTAGGACAACAAGGAAAATGAGTGGTAAAAGCTTGGGAATGATGATTGGATGGTGGAAATAGATGAGGGTGATGGATTGGCATGGCCTTGGTCCTTCTAGAGCATCTGAGAAAAGGAGGAGAAAGTCCAAGTTTGACTTCCTTTGACTAGGCTTTTGATCAACTTTTATTTTGGTGGCTAACTTGTTTTTATTGCTTGCAAAGGTTGGAGAACACCTACATTCATGAGGGAGAGATACATGGAGCAAATATTTTTATTTTTTCGTCTTTTTTCTTCTAGGCCTACTAGCTACCTCAATGAGGTTTTCAACTAGTAGGTCTGCGTAAGCACCTCAAAGGAGGTTTTCACCTAGGATCTTTTCTTTTTCTCTTTTTTTCTCTTTTTTCCAACCCATTGACTACCTCGTGAAGGTTTTCAATTAATGAACCAATCTCAGGCACCTCAAAGAAGGTTTTCACCCGATATTTTATTTTTCTCTTATTTTTCATTTTTTATTTCTTTTCCTATCCTACTCCGCTTGAAAAAACAGAATCATTTTCAAGTGTAGGAATACTTCCAATGGAGCCACTTGCATAAATAGATGCCAAATAAAATCATGTGTAGGCTCGAAACATATTCTTTGACATGTACCAAAATGTAAGAGACCAAATGCTTTGACTTTGATGATATCAAGCATAGTTGAGGAAGAGAGTATTGTTGCAACTTAGTGACTGTCTGGAACCATATTTCAATATAGTTGTGATGCCCCTTGTCCACTTGTTGATTTGGATCATCTTGTAGGTCTTCTTATTCCATGACATTCAAATCTTCTTCTTCTTCCTGATTATTCTCTTAAACACATAGAGGATCTGATAGTAAACATGAGGGCACTTTCCCAATCTTTGATTCTGATGTCTGCTCTTCGTCAAATGCAACCCATGATTCTTTGGTCTTCTCATATGAATCTTCTTTTTCTGCATGTTGTCCTTCAATGATATCAAGATAAACTCTTTTTTGTGATACTCTTCCTGAGCTATGATCAATACCATTTAGATAAAGAATAGATGTTTGGAAGTGTTGTACCTTAGCATTGTAAGTGGGCTGAGCTACTTCATTGTGAGGGTTCAGAAATGGTAGTACAGGTAGTTGAGTGGGAATGGATCTTTGAGATGGATGTGGTTGGGGTTGTGGTTGTGGTGGAGGTGAATGGTAGGGATAACATGGAGTTAGGTATGGAGGACATTGAGGAAAATATTGAGGATATTATGGATGACTCCCATAAGTTCCTTGCCAACCTTGTTTCCAAGATTGGTTTTGGGGTTGAGATGGCCAGGGTTTCGAAGGAAAGGGTGTGTTCCAATTACTTTGATATACATAAGCTTGAAATTGTGAATTAGGATTTTGCATCATATCAAGTTCAATAGGCTTCCATGTCCTCTTGGAGCTACATAACATAGTTGCATTAGCAATTGACTTGCTCCAATGTCCTCTTGGTAAACTTCCTTCAACTTTGGTAATGAGGGGCAATATTTAATAGCATGTGATTCTGCATGGACAACACAAATATCAGCATCTTCTTTTTCCTCATCTTGCATTCTTAACATTTCTACTTGTTTGGTTAGATTGCTAAGAATTTAAAGTCATCAAACAAATTTCTAAGTTTAGCTTGACTTACCAATCTTGATGTTGATTTACTTACTCTTGCCCTTCCTCTTGATATGTGTTTGCATGTTTCACAAATTTCTTCAAATGATAATTAGTATACATCACCTCTACTCATGAAATCAAGAATATCAATCCAGGCATCCCTAATTCTTCTAAATAAGAGGGTTTTTAGTGTGTTGGATCCTAAATGATGTAGTTTTCCCCTCTTAACATTATACATGAACCTCTCTATTAGATCCTCAAGGATCTCACCTTCTTTTTCGTTCATTCTAGAGATTTCTTCTTTAAGATCATGATCTTTATATTTTTCTAAAAATATCTTTTGCATATCATTCCATGATCTTATTGAATTAGTCCCTAAACTCATGAACCATTTAAAATGTTTGTCCTTCAATGTCACTGAAAACAATCTCAATTTTTGAGTGTTTAATAAGTAACCATAAGATATACAAACAATTTCAAATTCAAAGAGAAAGGTTTCCAAATCCTCTGACCGTAGACCATAAAATTTTGGAAGAAAATATGGAGGGATGTTCTTCATGTGCACACTAACATAAGTATCTTGAATGGGAAATCCAAGAGGATGTTCTTCATTGGCATCATCTCCATCCATTTCTTCTACCTTCTCTTTCACCTCTTTTTCTTATACCTACAATGAATGGTGATGTGGCTCTTACTGCACCATGTGATCCTGCAAAATAACTTACTTCAACCATTTAACCCAATCCTACAACAACAAACCATTAATACTAAATGTAGAAATATAAAAAAGACAAGAAAAAGAGATGCATGTGAATAAGAAGTGAAAGGAAGAAAATTAAATGATACAAAAGGGCTTTGAGGCTCGTAAGATGGCCAAGCCCAAAGGAAACTTAGAGCCCTATGAAGGATACCAAGATTTAGAAGTTGAACATGACATCAATCTTAATTATTTACATTAATACAATTACGTCCCTGTAAGAAATGAAAGTGGAGATGTAAAAATACGAGTTCTCTCCACAAGAAGATTCAGGAAAAAACCCCTAGAGGAAAATTAGACTTGGTACTTATACAAAATGATTAAGAAGCATTCCCCATGAAAGGAGGAAGCTTTCCCCACCAAAATATCTCAAATAGTGGATTTGGTTCCCAATACTAGGAATCTGCGTTTATTGACAGGGAACTTATTCCTAGATTTTCTCAATAATTTGATCTCCATAATATGTGCAATAATTTCATAATATATTCTTGATTTATTATTTAATATTTATCCTCTTGTAGTAGGGAGAAAGTCCCTAAATTATCTCCTCCTCCAAATATTCTTAATCTGCCAAATATTCTCACAGTATTCCACAAAAATAAATCTAATATTATTCACAAATATGAAATTATTCATTAACCTTCCTAATGAACATATTAAAGTTAAAAATACATTATCTAATGCAAAAAGAGAGGTTTAATGTGTTGAAGGATGGTAAGATGGGCCTTAATTTATGTCTAATTTGGAGGCCCATCAGGTTTGACCAAGTTTGGCTATAAATTTGTTGAAGGTTAGTTTGACGTTTTTGATGACTAGAAGTTAGGTGTGTCTCTTGTTGAACAGAAGAATTTTTCTATTGAAAAGGTTGTTGGGGTTTTCCCCTTAGTGGGATTTTCTAGGGTAAATATTGTGCTCTCTTTGTGCATCATGATCTCTATTTTTATAATGTTCTTGTATGGTTGAATTTAAGGGAACTTTTAGGGGCTAATATTCATAGGTGGGCTAATTTTTCATGCTTTTTCAAAAAAAATATTCATTGGCTTCCATTTTTACTAAAAATTATTTGCCCAAAATTTATAGTATAAAATTATTTTACCTTAAAAATCACCAATATTTTATAAAGAATGCATAAAATCATTAGAAATATGAATATTTTTAGAAAAAAATCTCTAAACATTTTACAATTTTCATATTTGGGACTAATAAGATACATCAAGGTTTCTAAACTTTGAGATAAATTTCCATCTTTAAAATTTTCATTGGTTGAATTTCTATAGCATAGTTGCTTAATGATATATTGGAAAAATTAAAAGAAGATTGGCATCATTAAAAGTGATTATCAGTTTTTCATAAATGTTGTGCTAGTATCTATTGCACTTGAAAAATCAACACCATCTAAGTTTGACTAAAAATCCTTAGCTATTGGAGGGGTTGTTCCATATAAATTGTTGGTGAAAATCGATCTCCTTTCTTAGTGATACCATAACCTATATCTTCATAAGTTCCTTGGATGGAAACATAACCAAGGCTTCATAAGAAAAGTGAATCAGAAAGGGTCCAAAGTGATTTGTGTATAGGAGCTATAGGGTATAGGGTTTTTTGTAACCCCAAAGGAAGAGTAGATAACTAAAAGCTTCAAAATTTATTATAGGTTGTGGTAACTACATTTATACAAACTATTCAATAATAATCACACAAGATTATTTATTCATTGGAAATTTGTATCTTAGACAACAACATGTAATCTTCAACATAGTAGAACTTGAACATAACACAATTTAAAAGTTTTCGAGGGGGTGGCCGCTAACTCTTTCACTCATTGATTTAATGAAGAGAAATTTATGGTTATTAGAAAATACACAATGCATAAATATCAAATATATCTTGAAATAATTCAAACATAGCAGAACGTCTCCATTTTATTATCTTCAAGACAATATATATCAAATATCTCATATAAAACTTAAAATAGCACAACAATGTTTTCTCATTACTTCAAGTAAAACTTGGCAATAAACTATGCAATAACTTGGCATATTATGAATGAAAGATACCTATTATGTATACAGAAAATTACTAATATCAATAATTAGAAATAAAAGGAATGTTATATACAATTGTATTTACATCTTCCCTGAAACTAAGCAAATATGTAATCAGAGTCGAACAGTTAATCAATAATGATCCTTTTTCCAAAAGTTGCATACATAAAGCATAAAATTGAAGGTAAAAGGTAAAGCATAAAATTAAAGAAGATAAGTTACTATAGTAAAAAGTTAACCAAAAGTATAACCCTAATACAACAATTTTCACAAGATAGGATCAAGGATTTTCAATATTGTAGCCAATCAAGCAATATAAATTGTATAACATTGGCATAAGCGTAAACAAATAAATGAATGATAATGTATATTAAGATGAATGTACAAATAAATGAATAATAATGTACATTAAGATGAATAATAATGTACATTCAACTATTAAGAAATCAACTTCAAATAGTTTAAAGTCTCCCAACTTTATATAGAAAATAGTTGAATGTATAAGATATAATGAATGGCCAATGATGGCATAAATGATGAAATGCAGTTAATAAAGGTATATTTTAAGCTCATACATCCTCTTGTTAGAGTATGTTAAGTCTCTTTGCTGTTTTTTTATCTATTTTGTTCCTCTTAGCCTTTTTATGGATAGTTTCAAGTCGATGTCTTATGTTTTTGAGAATATGAAGTCCTACAAGTATGTTTTGTTTTGGAGGATGGTAATAAGTAGTTATAGGACAAGTTGAAGTTAGCACAAAAGTATTTACTCAAAATTGATAAGTTGGCCATATGTATTTTGATTTCAACTCTGAAAGGTCAAATATAAATATAAAAAGAATGGATATGTGGAACCTGGATCTAAATCCTTAGAATTAAGTTCTAAGAATAGAGAATCTATCCAAGAGAGATATGTACAAAATAGATGCATCTGAGAACTTCCATAATTTTTTCAGACATCCCATCACCAATATGTTTGTTATTGATATTATTAATTAACAACAAGAATAATCATGACACCATGGATTAATCCCATCAATATATTCATGTATATTACAAACTAGAATAGATGAGTAGATGGGTTGTGGCATATGTGAAGCAAAATATATTATAGAGTTATTGGTTCATGGTAAACGCTTCATAGTTTGAAATTATGTCTGTCAAAATGGTATAGAAGAAGAACTGTTTTGATGGATTTTTCTTTCAGGAAATTTTCATTGTTGCTTTTGTACTATGTTGGATTTTATGGAGAATTTTCTCTTCTAGAAATGACTATATATCCCTCACAATTGAAGCACATGAATATCCTACACAATGGAATTTGAAGATCCATAGGTTTTATGATACCAATGTGACTTTTCCTCTTCAATGAAATAAAAATGTGACTTGTGCTATTCAACAAAATAAAACCAATAAACATGAAATTAATGGAAAAGAAGAGGAATCCTTCTAACGGTCAATGGATGAGTGGGAGGAAAGTTATAATAATTTTTATGTTGATTCAAAATTTAGTTACATTGTGGGGAATATTGTAGAAAATTGGGACACCAAAATACAACGATGGTTGAGATCCCATCCTCATATAAAGAACTATATAGAAGGAGGGAGGCCTCGTACTCTTGGTATTGATACGCTCACACCCTCATCCCTGCAATATCCCAATTGGGGATCATCTCCTTTTACAGTGCTTCAAGAAAAAGTAGCATTGCTACAAGATCCATGGCTTATTCATGTTTTACAATAGAATTCTCCTTCATAAGAGGGTGATTACTTTTGAGCCAAGATTCCTTTGATTATGGTATCCATGGTGCCTCACCCTATATCTGAATGGATATGGTGGATGGAATAATATGTTGTGATCATAGAAATGGAATTTGATCACCTATTGGATAAAGAAAAGTACTTAAATTTCATAGTTCATGGATGGGAGAAAAATGTTTCTAAGAAAATAAGTTGGTTGGGAATCAATGCAACCATTTTTATTATGGGAAACTAGGAATGGTCCATGGATTTCATTGAGGGGTAGTATGTGATGGGGCCTTAGATTCTTTTGTATGATCCCTTTGCTAATATTTTATTTGATGTGTTGCTTGATAGAGCTGTAACTGATTCACATGACCAGTTTTCTCTTATTTATCTTATGATCAAAGAGAAGGAGAAATGGGTAGGTAATATTTATGTATAGAATGAATATTTTTTAAGGGATATTGGTTGGGAATTGTTGTGAGTTATGACAATATAAGTAAGAGATATGAGGCCATGGAAGTCGAACATAAAAATTTGAGGCACATATATCCTTAGAAGAGTGTGAGATTGTATGCAAGAAGTGACAGTGTTATTTGAAGGATATTTGGGCTGGGATTTGAAAGAGGAGGCCATTTATGACTCACTTCACGAGGTGTCAGTCTTGCAGTGGGAATTATAACCCCATATACAAGATAGAATATTGTTTGAAGGGTATGGAGAGATATATTTATTTTGTAGATGATCAGGTGCTCAGAATTTATGGGTTTCAAAGGCATCAACTTTATTATCTCATATTCAAGAGAAGGGAAAACTTTCCTAATCACCTCAAGCGGAAACCTTCTTGTACAATTTTGAAGCACAAATACAAAAAGGAAGATGCTAAATGTTGTTACAACAACAAAGAAAACTATAAAACAAGAGGAATTTACTATCTCACCGCATATAATCAATAACTATTTATTTATTAAATGGTGTTACAACCCAACAACCAATACCAACCCCACTCATGGTTATTTTCTTCTGCAGAATGAGAAATAGATAATACATGAGAGTTTAGAAGGAAATAGGGGTTTACCAAATAGTTTGAGGCCACAATTTATTTTTTAGCTTTTTGAATTCATATGAATGGTTTGTAGAGTTTTTCTTCTTTTTTTTTATGAGAGTTAAACCCATGGCCACAAGTTCCTTTGCAAAATGACTACATCCTTTGAGGGTATCCCTCTAGTTGAGCATTTCCCATGTGGTGCTATGCAATGTGAGAACTCATTCTTCAAAATTTGTTAAAACATGAAAATAGTGGATGAAATATGATGATGCCAAGAAAAGGGATAAGTGTGGAGGTGCACAAAAAGCACTTAAGGAACCCAAAATGGGAACACCTAATTTCTACTCCATTTCTACTCATTCCAGAAAATAATTATGATCTTTCTTTATGTGACATCAGGAGGGAAAATAAATTAGGACTAACTCAATTGAATAGGAAGTGATTATCCTAGGTGATATTAGAGTCATATTAGTTTAGCGGTCGAGCTTCATTTGATACATAACTAAGTCTTATAGAATAGAGGAGCAATGCTCAAAATATTGATAGAGACAGATTCACGATTGAAACAAAAGGGAAGATGTTGGGTTTTACTTATGGATCTGGGGTTGAAATGGCTTTAGTCTATGGATTCTTCTCTGTGGTGAATGAAAGAAAAGAAAGGGTAATTGGTGCAGCCTATCACCATCTTTTTGTTTCTTTAGAAGATATAAATGCCTTGCCTTTGTGCCTCTATAACAAGACCTGTGACCACCTTCCCACTCAATGCTCTCATGCTCCACCTACTTGAGAAAATGCCTTCTTGAATGGTCGAATTCTCCACACAATACGTCCAACCTATTATATATAATATAATATAGTATAATATTATATTATATATTAAATATTGTTATTTGGTTAGGACATAAGGTTATCTATTAGTTGATATTGTTATCAGATAGTAGTTTGGTTTATAGGGGTTGTGGAGTTATAATGGTCAATAGTAACATTTATAAATTATAGTTGGTAATGCTTACAATGGTTAAAGGTTCAAGGATTGGGATAATGAAACCATGGATTTGGTGCTATAATTAAGGGTCAATAATTATATGTTTTGGGGGTTATAGTGGTTAAGGTGTTATCCAAGGTAGTGGATTTAGGTTAAAATGAACCAAATATTATAAGAGTGATGGGTTATAAGGGTTTAAATATAAGGATTATGTTGGTTAGGGCTTAGGGAATAGTGGTGATAAGGCTATGTGTTAGTTTATTATGGTTAGGGGTGATAATTATAAAGGATAGATACCAAAGAAAAAAAAATTCGGGGTTCAAATGGTTAAGGTTTTAGGTTTAAGATTTAGAGGAAATAGACATAAATGTTAAGGGTTAATGTTTAGGGGTTACTTGTATTATTATTTATAAGGTTACTTTTTAGTGGTTATAGTTCATTGATTCATAAGGGTTGGAAGTTGTAGGGATTTAGCTAGGTTTATCAATGGTATAAGATGTTGTAATGTTTAGATAATTTAGTGGGTAGTGGAAAAATACCCTTAGATCATATAGGACTTAGGATTTAAATGAGAGGGAGATTAAGAGTAATAGTGATTAATTGTTGTATTGGTTAATGGATATGGGGTTAGGATTTATAAGGGTTAATGGATAGTTGATAAATGTTAGGGATTACAAGGCTCATGGTCAATGGTTATATCTTATATAAGTTATTGGTTGAGAATTAGAGCTTGTAAGTATTTGGAATTATAATGGTTATGGGTAACATAGGTGATGAGTTATATGTTCTAGTGGTTATGGTAAAATAAAAAAGGATTATGTGTTAGTGGTTGGTGGTTAAGGTTTAAGGTTAGAGAGCGTGGATAAATTAATATTGTGACCTCTCATTAGACAATTAAGGTTCTTTAATGATGGGTACTCAACTAATTGAGCTAACTATTATAAAAAATGAGAGAGCAATTACACACAACATAAAACCACACTATGATATCTTTATTGATCACAACAGTAACACATATGTAGGACATAAATCTATGACTTCCACACATATAGATCATGACTACAACTCATACACAGGAAACAACAACTTCTAGATTGATGCTTGGGAACTCTCAATGACAATTCATGACAACACATGGAAGCATTACTTCCAATACCCTCCTTAATGCTTTCATGGAAAACACTGAAAACACATATTACAACAACAAAGATAATCTATGTCCGATTGATCTTCATCAACACTCACATCCACTCTGGAATATCACAAACTCCGCTCTTTCTCCACCACATCTTCGAGTTGTCACTTTACCTCCATTTAAAATGTAACCGCCTCTAACCATTGTTGATGAACTTTGCAAGATCAACAATATTGACACCATGGCTTGTCAGGGCTTCTGTGATAAGAGTCGTTAAGTAATGAACCATCTTATGGACCAACCTCATTTGTCAGATATTTTTCTTTTGAATATCCGTCAGTTTCTAGGATGGAGGTATGGATACTAAATGTATTGAAAAGTTGATCAAACAACTTGACCTTACTAACAAACAAGAATTCATGTTTCAAACATTGGGGATTCTAGTTTAAAAACCACCAACCCTTTTTATAAGCAATAAAAGCACAAACACCAACACAAAATTTCACGTTTTTTTGTTTTTTTTTAATACAACTTTGTTATAACATATAAAATAATAATAATAAATTTTCATATTGGTATTTTGCATCATATCTGCAATGTTTGGATCTCAATCTATGGATAAAAAATACCACAATATTTTATTAGTTCAAATCTAGAATGAGAAATTCCAGCATTCCACTTGCATGTCACAATTGTACATCTTGCACCATCTGATAATATCAAGAACAACCATTTAAAACATGTAGACATTCTCTAAATTTTAGATCCACACTAGATCAAACCAAATCTATGTTGAACCATATTATTTACAAGAAGGTCTCCCCTTCTTTTACAAAGATTTGTCCAGAATGGAACTTCACATAACAACAGAAAGCACTGGATATTCTTCTTTGCATGCAAATATCCACAATCCACACACAAATCAAATATTCACACAAAAGGCTCACACAAGAAATAGATAAAATACTCTATTAAACTAATCTATGTACAAAGGAGTATCATGGCTAAAATTGCATGATCTCATCCCCTCTAATGAGAGAGTCAGATCTTACCCAACTTTGACACCATGTTAGAAAATTTGAAAGAGAAATTACACACAATACAAAACACACTATGATATCTTTATTGATCACAATAGTTACACATATATAGGACATAAATTTTTTACTTCACACATCTAGATCATGACTACAACTCATACATATGAAACAACAAATTCTAGATTGACACTTGAGAAATCTCAATGACAACTCATGGTAACACATGGAAACCTTACTTCCAATACTAACCTCACGGTTAAATACATACCATGATAAGGACACTAAAAAATAATAAATAATTTCATCTCCTTGACATTTATATTATAATTTTATTGTTTGATTTTCGAATTCTTTGTGTAAGTTGTATTTGAGTCTCGAAATCCTCCCATTCCGACAACACATGCATCTACTATAACCATGTTAAATTTCATTGCATACAAGCACAAACTAAAAAAATCAACATTGGTTGCATTCACAACCCCTTCTATGCAGGGTCAATTAATGCATGCATAATTTCCACTAATTTCTAAATGTTAAGTGAATTAAAAATTTATTTGAACCTGATAGCATGGAGAGGATTGAACCCGTGACCTCTCAATAGAAAATTAAGGTGCTTTAATTTTGGGTACTCAACCAATTGAGCTAACCCTCGGGGATAAATACATACCATAATAAGGACACTAAAAAATAATAAATAATTTCATCTCCTTGACATTTATGTTATAATTTTTTCATTTGATTGTTGAATTATTTGTGTGAGTCGTATTTGAGTCTCAAAACCCTCCCATACCGTCAACACATGCATCTACTATAACCATGTCAAATTTTAGTGCATACAAGCACAAACTGAAAAAATTTCAATGTTGGCCCCATTCATAACCCCCTCTATGTATGGTCATATAATTAAAGCATAGTTTCCACTGATTGGTAATTGTTAAGTGAATTGATCATTCACTCGACCCTGAGAGTGTGGATAGAATTGAACCCATGACCCATCAATAGAAAATTAATGTGATTTATGATAAGTAATCAACCAATTGAGCTAACCCTCAGGTGTAAATACATACCATCATAAGGACACTAAACAATAATAAATAATTTCATCTCCTCGAAAGTTATGTTATAATTTTGTTGTTTTATTGTCAAATTCTTTGTTTCAGTCATATTTAAGTCTTGAAACCATCCCATACCATCAATGCATGCATCTACTATAACCATCTCAAATTCCAGTGCAAACAAGCACAAGCTCAAAAAATTTGACTGTTGGCCCCACTCACAACCCCTTTTTGTGCATGGTCAAATAATTAAAGCATAACTTCCACTGATTTCTAAATGTTAAGTGAATTGAACATTTACCTGACCCTGAGATCGTGGAGAGATTGAACTCATGAGATCCCAATAGAAAATTAAGGTTCATTTAACGATGGGTGCTCGACCAATTGAGCTAACCCTTAGGACTAAATGCATACCATGATAAGGATACTAAAAAATAATAAATAATTCCATCTCCTTGACATTTATGTTATAATTTTGTCATTTGAAAGTCAAATTATTTTTGTGACTCGTATTTGAGTCTTGAAACATTTTGATACCTTCAACGCGAACATCTACTATAACAATGTCAAATTTTAGTGCATACAAGCACAAACTGGAAAAAATAATAATAATAAAAATAAAATAAAATAAAATAAAAATTAAAAAATTAAAATAAAATAAAAAAATAAAATAAAATAAAATAAAATAAATAATAAATAATAAAATAAATAATAAATAAAATAATAATAAATAAAAAATAAAAAATAAAAAATAAATTAAAAATTAAAAAAAATTAAAAAAAAAAAAAAATATATATATATATATATATATATATATATAGAGAGAGAGAGAGAGAGAGAGAGAGAGAGAGAGAGAAAGAGAATAAATAAAAATAAAAATAAAAATAAAATAAATAAATAAATTAATTAAATTAAAAAAAAAAAAAAAAAAAAAAAAAAAAAAAAAAAAAAAAAAAAAAAAAAAATCAACATTGGCCACATTCACAACCCGCCACATTCACAACCCCCTCTATACAGGATCACTTAATGAAAGCATAATTTCTACTAATTGGTAAATATTAAGTGAATTAAGCATATACTTAACCCTGAGAGCGTGGAGAGAATTGAACCCATGACCTCCCAATAGAAAATTAAGGTTCTTTAATGATGGGTACTAGACTAATTTATCTAACCCTCAAGGATTGAAACATATCATGGTAAGTACATTAAAAAATAATAAATAATTTGATCTACTTGAAATTTATGTTATAATTTGTTGTGATTCATATTTGAGTCTCAAAACCCTCCCATTCCATCAATGCATGCATCTAATATAACCATGTCAAATTTCAATTCATACAAGCACAAAATGAAAAAAAAAAAAAATCAATGTTGGCCCCATTCACAACCCCCTCTGTATGTGGTCAATTCATTAAAGGATAATTTCCGTTGATTGGTAAATATTAAGTTAATTGAACATTTACCTGGCCCTAAAATCATGGAGAGAATTGAACTCATGACCTCTCAGTAGAAAGTTAAGGTGCTTTAACAATGGGTACTCAACCAATTTAGCTAATCCTCATGCTAAATACATACCATGATAAGGACACTAAAAAATAATGAATAATTTCATCTCCTTGACATTTATATTATAACTTTGTCATTTGATTGTCAAATTATTTGTGTGAGTCATATTTGAGTCATCAAACCCTCCCATGTTGTCAATGCATGTATCTATTATAATGTTGATAGTGTTGGAATTTCACCAACACAAGGGGGTCTCCCCGGTATGAAGTCTCAACTAGACCCCACATCATTTGGGATAGGAGCCCCATCAGAGAAATCAACGCGGCTTCCATTATAATGATCTTAAATATTTTCCTTGGGTACAATTAACAACATAAGAGAGCATGCATATACTTTTGAGATAAGCAAGTAAATTATACTTTTGAAACACACAATTGTAATGTGTACAAAGTACTTTCATAGAGGGGAAAAGATAGAGTCATCCTTTAGAAGAAAATAAATAGTACCATCCTAATAAATACACGCATATACAAACCCACAGGGTGTAGAATAGATAGTGATGGGGTGTAGTGTTAAGTCACTCAATGATTTAAGGTCACGGTTCGAAACTTTGTGGGAAAAAATCCATTCATGTTAAGGGCTAGTGTGGCCTAAGCTAAGTGTGATCCCCAAGTGATTTTGATGGCTTAGATGCCCCTGGGTCACGGTTTCTCAAGTCATAGGTCAAGCCTGATGTAATATCTGATGAACTTAGACCACTTGACAAAAAAAAAACATGACACACGTATACATAGAAACAATCGTTAATTAATTTGCAAAGTAGTTTGTAAAGTAACAATGGTCATGAAAGTAAGGATGAAAAATTCAATTAAGATGTATATCAAAGCCAATGAAATAGTTCATATGAACAAAAACATACATCACAAACATGAAAGAATAGTCTTACAACATTCACAATACATGCATGAAATTATGCCTATCTCTGGGAGCTTCAAAATATTATGTGAAAATGCTAAGATATGCAATTACAATGATGCATCACTAGCCCCAACAGTGGAACATGAAGCCGCCATTTCTCCTCAAAACCATGATCTTCTCTTATATACCAAGCATGAGAAGCCAAGGCTAAAAGTCCTTTACTTGACTTATGAGGGTTTATTTATAGAAAATTAGGTAACCTTTCACCTTCCATGAGACTCTTAAGCTCCCTCATGACTCTTAAGCTTCCCTAGAACCTTTGGATTTCCTACTGACTCTTCGGATTCCATGTGTGACCCTTGGGCTTCCACACATTTTACATTTTCTAATTTTTGGAATTACAAAATTACATTCCACCAAAATTGTGGAAAAATACATGTTTATGTTCATATTTTTGGAAATCACAATTCGGTGATTGTGACATGAGGCTCCATTGTAATGTGTCAATAGAAAGATTCATCCTTTGTTGATATGTCTTTGATTCTTTGTGATATGCTTGGATTGAATCTCATCTTTATCCTCCAAAGCGTATGGATATGATATTGGAGCCATTGGGTCACCACCTGTCATATGTGATCCAAAATTCCTTTGACTCATGCATGATAGTATCTTTGTGTTTCGTTTCTACAAGTGTCTTCTAGGAACTTCATCAAGACAAGCTCCTTGAATATCACTTTCCATGTTAAGGTGGTGGATTGATAGGCTCTAGATAAAAGACACCTTAAAAGTGAAATTCACTTATAAAAATACAAGATCGGTCCCAAAACCACATATTATACTTATGATAATCTATGAAAACCAAAATGAAGGGACAGTGTTGCCAGCTTGAAAGGGGGGAGATTTCTTGGGCACATGGTGTAACTATTGGATGTTGGGTATGTGTTATATTCTTTCCATGATTAGATAGATGTGTTTTACATTGCACCAGGCATAGTTGGGGGGTCATAGGGGGGTTGAAGCCCCCCCTATCAGGGGGTTTGCAGGGGGGCTACTGCACGAGGTTTGAGGCAATGCCCTGATATTTTTTTTTATGCGGACCCAAGGATGGGGTCAAACCCAAAGATGGTGGGAAGACCTACCCATGGTTTTGTGCATGGGTTTTGTACATGGTTTTGGGAATGATGGTTTTCTACCCATGGTATTTTGTAGATCTGGTCAAGGGAACTATGGTTATCTTCTAATCCAGGGTTAATAGATTGGGGTTTATGAATGCTTCAACATTTATATATATGTGTTGAAACATTGAAAGGAATATAATGAAAAATCAATCTGGTAGTCCCGGTTTTAGGATGTAGGGGAAAAAATTTATGTATATTTGTTTTTTATTCTCGCCATTGTTTATTTTTCTATTTGAAGAATCCATTTGCAACTAATTTTTGTACAGGTTTAAAACCTACATTAGAGGCAATGGGTGGAGGTCAACGCACTGGAACTGCGCACTGCACCATCATAGAGGAGAGGTATTCAAGTTGAGCGCAGTTTGAATCTTTAAGGGGAAAGGGTGGCAGGCTTGCTAACTAGGAACATCAGAGGAAATTTCAACCTAAAAGTGGCCTCCTAACGAAAAATAATAAAATAATAGTTGAAATAATAAAATAAGAGTTACGAATTTTGGAGGGAAAAGAAGAAAACTATTTTTTTATTATTGTATTTTTGGCTTATCTCCTTATAGGTTTACTTAAATTTCAAGTGTAGAGGCTCGTTGGATGTGGAATTTAATTTTGCTTCCAATAATTGTCTACGCTTGAAATTTGAGTAAATATATAAGGAGATAAGCCAAAAATACAATTTAAAAAAATAGTTTTCTTCTTTTCCTTCCAAAATATTTACATGTACCTATTTTTAAATTTAAAGTTTTTTGATTGGTTTACATATTATGATATGGAAATGATATGAAAATTTCATGGGCACTTTTAGGTTGAAATTTCCTCTAATGTGTGCTTTGTGCTCATGAAGTCAAGGCTGCCTAGGCCTGGCATAGGGTGCAATTGTAGGATATAGGGAGATGTTGACTGTGACTTAGAGATGTGCTCTACACTCATGGGGAAGGATGATCCTAGGCCTAGCATAGGTCACAATTTCAGGAGACAAGGGCATCGAGGAATGTGACTTAGGAATGTGTTATGTGCCCATGAAGAAAAGGAGGCTCAATGATGCGCGCACTCATGGGGAAGGATGATCCTAGGCCTAGCATAGGTCACAATTTCAGGAGACAAGGGCATCGAGGAATGTGACTTAGGAATGTGTTATGTGCCCATGAAGAAAAGGAGGCTCAGTGATGCGCGCAAGGAGAAAGTGTAAGCTACATTGGAGTGATTTCTAGGTCCTGTAAGTGCACTACGCACTCATTACTTGGGTTGAAGAGTGAGTATGTTCATGACATGGTGCAAGATACAAGGATAAATAAAAACCCAAAATTGACTAAGTGTGAGATCAGTGGAGTGAATAAGAGAGCAAGAGAATGCATATCAAGTCATAAACATGATCACACACACATATATAATATAACTCATGACAAGAATATGAGCAGTTGCCAAAACTGACATGCATAAAAAACAAAACGGCACTAATCTCCAAGTGTGACAGTTAGGGTGCAAGTCTTTATGACAGAAGTGCCAACTATGACTAGAAAGTGTGTGAGGTCAAGAGTTCCCAACACAAGTTCTTGTGACGAAGAGACTCAAATAATGTAGAAAAATGCATTGCAGCTATCTCAAGAAGGTATGCCAAGGTTTATTTTAACAAAACATGACACTTGGGCTCCCTTAGGAGGGAACTTGGACACTTTAGAAAATTGCACATTGATCATGCCATGAATTTGGTTACTTGAAATGACAGATCATGTGATGATTAGGAGGCTCCAAAATTTAAATGAAGACAAATTTTGGAGGGTTTTGTATTGGCTACAACATTGAAAATTCACTAGAGAACCCCAGCTTCTTTTTTTGGGTCTAACTTTATGCATGTGGTATAGCCTTCTAGAAGTGTAGTCTCATGATCGTTCACTTACATTAGTTGAATGGACTCAACCCATTAGGTGAAATAATCTGTGGCAATTAATATATATCGATGTTTCTTTAATGAATGTGGAAATATATCTCTGATGACATATAATCCCCATTGTTGGTAAGGTTCTTCAACAAGGATCGATTGTAATGGGGTAGCTGACCTCTTTTCACAACCAATACATCTTTGAAAAATATGGCACTTTGCGAGAAAAGGTGTGTGCATATTTGAAAAGTGTGCATCACTTTATGATTTTTAGTGTCTCCCATGTAATTTCCACTAGTTGGTATATCATGAATATCTTTTAAAACCCTTTTTGAATCTGTAGGTTCCAAGCATATGAGCAAGACACCATTACGATGCTTCTAAAAAAGCACACCATGAACAAGTTGGTAAGATAATGATTTAAGACAAATTTCCATTTTCTACTTTACTGATAGGTGCAAGGGCAAGGTGCCTTGTTCTAGATATTTTCGCATGTCATTGTATCTAGATGAGGTTGCATTTTTTGGGGTAACTCTATCAATGTTATACATATCGATTTCTTGTTCCTAGATAGATGTATCCTCTTATAGCGAATTGACTACTTCCACAGCGAGCTAACAGATACCATGGCCTTTGATAATGTTGGCTTGAATTCCAAATCATACTCTTGTAAACTCCTCATCCAATTCACTCTTCATTCTCCCAGCTCTTGTTGTACAAACAATGATCTAGCAGTTGGGTGTGGAATGAAGATTGTGTAGTGTTTTTGGTTGCATATGAGTCCCAAAAACACCTTCTTTGGAGTTGGTTGCTTCCTACAAAGAATAAAAAAGCAAATGAGCTGTGTTAGTGAATGAAGATAGACCAAAAAATCATTGAAATTAATGGAGACAATGCATGACCAAAAATAAACTAAATAACACAAAACAAACTTGTACAACAGAACAAATCAACAAAGGTATAGGAAAAGGATCCTCTTTATTAATTGTTCGTGGTGAAAGAGTTACAATAAAAGTACCAAAGACACTTGAAGAGAGTTTTTTTAGAAATGGTGCTCAAAATATCTCAACAAGGATTTCCCCTTTTCAATCTCTTTTCCAAGCTCTTTCTCTCTCAAAGAAGCATAGAAAACTCTCAACAATGGTGGAATTTTCCTCACAATGGTATACTATATTTCTTTGGAGCAATTTTGGCAGCATAAAAATGCACAACTTCTTCTCCTTTTTCACTCTTCAAGAACTTGTATTTATATATTTTTTGAACACTCCTTCCCTCCTTTTGCTCATCAATGTGGTTTTTTTCCTCATAGATGATATGAGAGCTACCATCCTCTCTCCATTAAGGCTTCTTTGGGCTCAAGGATCGAATAGTTAGCCCATCATGTCAAGAGGTGAAGTTTTCCTCAAGCAAGTTTTCATCCTGAGGCGCTAACTGGGCTTTTTGCAACCCTCGCGGATATCGAAGAAAAATTACGGAGGAGGTTAATTTCCCGTTGTGGTGCACCCGTGAGGGTTGATTTTTTAACTCAACTATGGTGTCCTATCTAGGGTGCTAGATTAAGATATATTTATTATCGACCAGGATAAGTAAACTTCGAGGCATGCATCTACAATCTATAGACATAAAGGATTCCTAACTAAGTGTTCGTGATGGTAGGTTACAGAACTTCTTTACGGAAGGTTGAGGTATGCTCCCTATCACATGGACACTCAGGTCACTCAATTCATCTACCTATTCTAAAAAACACTGTGTATTACTTAAACCAAGATTTCAATCCCCTTACGAGGATGCTATGCATAAAACCCCTGTTCAGTGAACACTCAGTATTCAATGTTTATCATTCTTGAAAGATTGAGACATACTGAAATCATAAGCACACTTAAAATTCAAATACATGGGAAACAGGGTTCATGAAGATGCTCTAAAAAGAAAACGAAGATCAGATCCCTTACAGGATACAATTTAATGATCTCAGCGATGAATCCTTCAAGCCACCATCATAAACATCACTCATATGAATTGCTAATTAAATCAACGAAAGCATAAACCAAACTCTAATCATTGTGCATACAGAAGTTGCTAATAAAATAAAATGACAGTATACCCGTTCCACACAGGGCCCGTCCGCATTTCAAAAGTATACTGGACTGCGCTCAAGCAACTATAGAATCAACACAATAACAAAATCATGACTGCAACTGAGTTCTGATATTAAGTTCAAAAGCTCTATTTTTCAAAACGATACACAGATAACAACTAACCAACAACACATAACTGTGTTTACATATGTCTTTTAAAAAACTAACACCGTTTACATTTTGGAACGAATGTACATTCGTTATGCGGTTGTTGCGCTTTTGTTATGGAATAGTTTTTTTTAAGTTGTTTCCATTCTGAACCGATTTCAAAAAGGAACAAAACTAAATCAGTTTAGAACCCTATGTTGTTGCTGCTTTTGTCGCCAACATGCTGTGATTTGACCATCATTGACCGCGCATTCAGGAGTGTTGGTTCTGCTGTAGGATAGGTGTCCGTCCATGCTTGTACATTCTATTTTTCGCCCCTACCCTTTGCTTTAGCTTACCTGTCATGCCATATGTCAAACAATAAACCATTTACATGATGTTGTAACTTCTTGTAGTCTTTTTATCAAAAATCCGTAATTCTTTAACATAAAACTCATAAATCAATTCTAATGCATTTAACAACTATAATACTGTTAACTAATCAATTTCAAGGGGATCTAAGAGATTTATGAAGGAAAAAGGTAGGAAAACGATGTGTTTCAGGAGGAAAAAGGAGGTCATGGAATGGTACCAACATCTCTCCTCGGCTTAATGAATTAGCATGTCCTCATGCTAACCCTGATGTGCTTCCTCTGAACTCTGTCCCTGCCTGTACCTCTGCTGCCTTCAACAATGTATCAACATTCTTCTTCACTTGGGCATCTTTCTGACCATGGAGCTCATGCTTTAAACTTTTGTACTTTTCCTTGAGGGCCTTCTTTTGGTTGTACCATTTAGTAGCCCACTTACAAATATCTATTTGTTCAGCTTCAAGTTCATTGATTCGTTCCCTTAACTTCTCATTTTTCTGTTGAGTTTCTTTACTCTGTGCTCTTAGCAATTCATTTTCTTTCTTGATGACGTTTTCCAGCATATTGGCCTCCATTAGTTCTTCCTTTAACTTCTCAATTTGCTTCTCCAGTTTCCTCTGTTTCTTAATGGCAGGTTGTGAATCGTTTTCTTGCCTGTTGTTGCTTTCAACCTCCATCTCAGCTCCTGGTCCAGGTTGTGAGTGAGCACTACTCTCAATATCCATTGGTATAGGTACATTTGATTCGGGTTGGTCTTCTTGTAGTTGGGCCTTTGATGTTCTCCTGATTCTTCTTGAATAGGTGGTAAAATTTTTATTTTGCTCTGCTTTCTCAGCATCCTCTTTTCTCATTTTCCTCGTCCTTACACTGCTAATAGGTGGAGGCACCTTGCTTGCTTTGTGTATAGGAATCTCTTCATCGATATCATTCATAAATCCTGAGTTCTCTTGTGGTTCTTCCTTGTCCTCTTCATCTTTAATTTGGTTAGCAGCCAAGAATTCCTTCCACGTTTTTCCTCTTCTTTGTAACTCATACTCAATAAGAATTTTAACTAGCCCAAAGTGATATAAGCTCTTGTCTTCGTTACCTTTCTGCTTTTGGATGGTCTTCGACATTTTGGTTAGGCTTTGCAAGAGAAAGTATGGCAGACTGATAACACACTGCCCTTTCAAATGTAACAGTAGTTTGATATGGTACAAGTAAACAATACTGTAGCAGCCTTCATAAGTTACAAATTTTTGGATGATATAGACCATCTCGTCCCAGGGATGCACCAGCCAGCTCCTTGGGACGCCTTTCTTCCAATTGACAGATCAAACCCTTGATTTGGACATAAATTGAGTCCATGAATTCTCTTTAAATTGCTTTGTCTTTAAGTACTTCTCCCCTTCTAGGCTGATCCCTAGGGACTGAGCTATGGTGTCTTCCGAAACCCTGAATGAAAAATTACCTATCAGAGCTTTCTCTCCGTTGAATGTAAAAGTGAATTGTTTGGTGACCTCCTCATTACTTCCACAAAACTTCTCTAAAAAGGGTAGCCACTGTATTCCTTTGAGAATTGAAATGCAGTCTTCGTGATACTGGGAACTGTCGAATATGCTTGGCTTGACCCTATTGATCATTTTGGCAGAGAGTTTTGCTCTAACTCTTCTTTGTTTATGTTTTGCAAATTCAACAAAGAAGTTTTGATTTGTTACCTTTTTTCTTCCGCCCCAATACTGCTGACCTGGTGGCGCCCTCGGCTCTTTAACACTAGCTCCTTTAGTAACCCAAGCGATGCTTGATTGACTGTCTTGTAATTATGGTGGAGGTCGAACCCAATTGACTACATTTTCCTTTCGTGGCGCTTGCTACTTTCAGTCCTTACTGTTGAAGTCACAGGAGTCGAATGCTAACATAGAATAACTGAGAATGATAATGAAATAACCACCTTAACTCAATTCATAACATATTCATCTTTTGAAACAGAGGAATGGCTGTACTGGTCATATGGATACCATCATAGAAGCGCTAGAAGCATATATGAAGTAATGGGATTTGATTTCAGGTAGTCTTTTGCATCATTTGACTTCGTCGGGTGGTTAAGTCATAATTTGGTCATTTCAAACACAATGAATAAGCTCGCATAACATTTGGCTTTTAAACAATTCACCACGTGTCCTGCTTCTGTTGGTACCCGGCCAAATAGATATGTTGGAATGGCTGTAGGGTCTAATTGGTGTAACAGAGTTTGAAAAGTTGATATGAGAGGGGATTAACGAAATCATATAAGTATGAAATAGGCTGGAGTATTAGGAGATGATAGGAATTAACAATAGGATAAGGGGTGATAGGTATGGGGGTGTCTCTAAAATTGATCATAACAATCATAGTTATTAAATTTAACATTAAAAATTAATCTACGAATTTAAATGTTAAGAACAAGGAATACATTACACTTTTGTTGGTTGTTCAAGCGTTGCATTGACATGCTAGGTAGGACTAGTATCTTTTGACTACTCTTTGTTGTTCATGACAGGTCCCCCTGGAATAGATTCGAATGCAACAGGTCCCTCTGAGATCTGGAAAATGTTCATGCAGCTTCTTTGGAATCCAGAAAAGAACTATATGTATACATGCTCCTTGATCTTTGGTATTTGATGAATTCTTGGTGACCAGCAACCTGTGGATCCTTGTTGAAACTTGATGAAGCTTTGTTGAAGTAATCTTGAAGTAACAATCTCTTAACAGGTCCCTTTTATGTGTCTTGAATAGGTCCCATTACTGCTGGTGTTGGTAACATGGTCTTCTGGACAGAACAGATCCCCCTGCATAATGTTTTTAACCAGGTCCCTCTGAGATAAAACAAGGACAAAACAACTTCTTTATTGAAATCTGGAGTGCTGAAACAAACTCTTTGGAAATTTATAGTGAGGAGATGAGATAAGAAATCTTTGAGAATTTACAATGAGGAGACAAGAAAACAAAATGCCGATGCTTCTCCCCCCCCACTAAAGTTTTGACTTGTCCTCAAGTCATTATTCAGTTGATGAATCAAACAGGAAACAAAAGAAAAGGAATTCTTACCGCCAACGAATTGGTTTTCAAGTAAGAATTCTGGGTTAGAGTGTGCCAGAGTCCGGTTTTCACATCTAACCCATTATTATTATTATTATTATTTTGTGCTTTTTTTCTTTTTTTTTTTTAGATTTTGTTTTGTTTTGTTTTGTTTGTTTGTTTGTTTGTTTGTTTGTTTGTTTTCTTATTTTTTTTATTTTTTTTATTTCTTTTGAATTTCTAAATTGAAATGAAATGAACTAAGGTAGAGATATTGTAGCTGAAGGCTGCAATATCTCAACCTCTCTCTGTTGAGATACAGTTTGAAGAAAATTTTGCTTGCTGATGGGCTTATTATATAGTTTCAAGCGATGACCATTGACAGTAAAGGAGTGCCCTTCTCCATCAATAGTGGTGAGATTGACTGATCCATTGTCATAGACTTGAATGATTTCGTATGGGCCCATCCAATGTGTAGTAAACTTGGCTTTATGATCTCTGAATTTAGAGTCAAAGAGTAAAGCCCAGTCTCCTTCCTTGAACTGTTTCTTCTTGATATGTGCATCATGCCACTGCTTCCTTTGTTTTTTCATGAGGATTGTTGTTTGCTCTGCTTGCTGCCTCATTTCATCCAGGTGGTTCAACTGCTGAATTCTTTCTTGTTGTGCTTGGTTCAAATCAATTTGCAAATCTGCAGCCATCTTAAAAGTATTTATTTGAAATTCAATAGGAAGCATTACCTCTTTGCCATACACCAACTGGTATGGTGTAAATCTTGTAGTATTCTTCCACGTAATTCTATAAGCCCAGAGTGCATCTTTGAGCTTCTCTTCCCAATTATTTCTGTTCATTGCCACAATTTTAGTGATAATCCCTTCCAAAGTTTTGTTTGTGGACTCCACCTGGCCATTGGCCTGTGGATGGTAAGGTGTACTTCTTCTGTGCTTGATTTGGTATTTTTCTGTGATGTCCTTCACTAACTTTGAAGTAAATTGAGTGCCTTGATCAGTCATTATCTCCCTTGGTACCCCATACCTTACAAAAATCTCTTCAAAAAGGAAGTTTACCACTGTTTGTTCGGTGGCTCTAACTAGTGCTTTTGCTTCAGCCCATTTTGTTACGTAATCAGTACATACTAAGATGTACTTCTTGCAATTGGAGGTTGGGTTAATGGGTCCTATAAATTCTAGAGCCCATTTTTCAAATGGCTCTAGGTGTACTTGGGGCTGAAGTGGCATCTCATCTGTAGCTGTTGGCCTGCCCATTCTTTGGCAGCTATCACAACTCTTCACATACTTCTTGGAATCCTTAAAAATGGATGGCCAGTAGTATCCAAGACTAAGAATTTTGTATGTTGTTCGCTTAGCTGCAAAATGCCCACCACACGGTTCATCATGGCAAGATTTTAAAATATCAATTATCTCATCATTTCTTACACATCGTCTAATAATCATATCATAACCAGTGTAAAATAAATCGCCATTAATCCATGAGTATCGAGCACTTTGTTTGACTAGTCTCTTCTTTTCCTTTGGAGTAAAGTATGGAGGTGTCCTCCCTGTAGACAAATAATTGGCCAAGTCAGCATACCAAGGATTCACTATGGAAATTGCAAATAAATTTTCATCTGGAAAAGAATCTTCAACCGAAACAGTCTCACCTGGATTTTGCAGTCTAGAAAGAAAATCTGCCACCTGATTCTCTTTACCTGGTCTATCTAACACTGTGATGTTAAATTCCTGTAACAATAATAACCATCTGGTAACTCTGCCACTAGTTATTGGTTTATTCATTAAATGTCTAATGGCAGAATGGTCAGTATGTACAAAGACTTCATAACCAGTTATATAATGTTGGAATTTATTCAGAGCATATATGATGGCGAGTGTTTCCTTTTCTGTGACTGTGTAGTTTAATTCTGCAGGTGTTAGATTTTTGCTAATGAAATAAATGGCATAATTACAAGATTCCTCTTTTTGGCCTAATGAGGCACCTACCGCAGTGTCAGATGCATCTATAAAGATATGAAACGGTAGGCTCCAGTTAGGCCCTCTTAAGACTGGTGCGGTTGATAACTTCTTTTTGAGTGTTTCGAATGCTTGTTGGCAATTCTCATTCCAGTTGAAAAGTACGTCTTTTGTTAGAAGCTTAAACAAAGGTAAAGCTATTTTACTAAAATGTTCAATAAACCTTTTGTAATAGCTTGCATACCCAAGGAAACTTCTTACCTCTCTTTGATTCTTTGGAATTGGCAAATCAACAATGATCTGGATTTTTGCTGGATCAACTTTAATGCCTTGAAAATAAATATAGTGGCCTAATACTATCCCCTCGTTTAACATCATAAAGCACTTTTCATTGCTCAGGGATAGATTAGCTTCGATACATCTTTTCAAAACTCTTTCAAGGTTCTCTAATGCATGTTCAAATGAATTGTCGTACACTGAAAAATCATCCATGTAAACTTCAACACAATCATGAACTAAATCAGCGAAAATAGCTGAAACAGCTCTTTGAAATGTAGCTGGAGCATTGCAAAGTCCAAATGGCAAAACATTATAAGCATAAGTGCCCCAAGGACAAGTGAATGTGGTTTTGTCCTGGTCTTCTGAGGCTATCCTGATCTGGTTGTAGCCACTGAAACCATCAAGAAAAGAGAATGATGATTTCCCAGCTAATGTGTCTAACACTTGGTCAATAAATGGTAGTGGGAAATAATCTTTGAGCGTTACTTTGTTCAATTGTCTGTAATCAACACAAATTCGCCACTTACCATTTTTATTGGGCACTATTACCAATGGGGATACCCACTGACTGTCAGAAATAGGATATATAAAATTAACTCTCAACAGTTTTTGCAATTCTTCTCTGACAATATCCTGGAGCATGGGGTTCATTCTTCTCTGCGGTTGCCTCACAGGTTTGATAGTACTATCAGTATAAATATGGTGAGTGCATGTGTCGGGGTGAATCCCATGCATATCGGTGTAGTCCCAAGCAAATGATTTCTGGTATTTTCTCAATAGTTGAATCAATTTCTCTTGCTGAGATGAGTCTAGGTGATTGCCAATGTTCAGAGTTTTCCCTGGACTAATCTCTATGATCTGACTTTGTGTGTTTGTGATGGATTGAACGGGAAAAATATCATGAAATGTTGTTTGCAAAGATTGAATGGTGCATGTTTCTTGAAAATTTTGGGCTAAAAGCACATCTGCAGCATGATATTGGTCGTTTCTCAAATTTTCGGAGATATCAGGTTGAGAAAGGAACAATTCTACCAAATCATTATTATTTTGTTCTTGAAAATCATAGATTTGGTCGATGCTAAAAACAGATTGTACTTCTTCTTTATCATTGTATTTATCATTAAGCCATAAATTGTGTGCTACTGCTGGTGATTGTGTCGATGGATAAAGAGTGAGTTGTTTTCTTTCAGTTCCTCGTGAAATGATCATGTTGCCCGATCGACATCCTATGAATGCATCAGCAGTTGCTAACCATGGTCTACCAAGGATGATAGGGTGCCCTCCTAAATTGGATTTGGGTTGAAGAACTAAGAAGTCCACTGGATACACCCAAGAGTCTAGTGAAACAATTATGTCCTCCAAAATCCCTTCAGGAATCACTTTAGACCTATCAGCTAGTTCTAGAACAATCGTTGTGTGTTGCAAATTTATGAGTTGGAGTGTTCTCATGGTTTCAAGAGTCATGAAATTTATTGCGGCCCCAAGATCTATTAAAGTGTTTGGAATATGTATGTTGTTAATGATTGTAGTAACTCTGGGGATACCAGGATCAACATACTTTTCCATTGAGATGGTATTTGTCATAAGGCCAGCTAAATGTCCTATAACATGAATGGTTTGTGGATCAATCCTTTTCCTAGTGGGCTTCTTAAGGCACATTTCTTTGATTGCTTTAGTATATATGGGAATGTCTTTTATGGCTTGCAGTAGCGGAATTTTTATATAGACATTCTTGAGCTCATCTAAAACATCAAACTGTGTTATATACATTGGAAGTTTCATTTGGACCAATCGGTCTGGAAAAGGTGGATTGAATGGTTGCATTTGTTTATCTTTGGTGTCATCGTTTAGTTTTCTTTGATTTTTCATTTCGTTTTCATTTTCTATGTTTTCTTCTTGTTTATTAGTTGTTGGAGAATCTTTATGGAGTACCTTACCAGACCTCAAGTTGATATTTTGCAAGGGTAGTGTGGGATATGAGGTTCCCTATTCTACATTGTAGGCTGGCCTCTCTGCTCTGTTATTTGGATTTGGGACAGTTTGAGCAGGTATTTGAGTAGGTCTGGGAGGTTGTGAGTTAGATGGAAATTGCAATTGTGGTGGATTTATTGGTGGAGGAGCAGGCAGTGCTTTTTGAGTAGGTTGAGGTTGAGGTTGGTAAACAACTTGCTACTGAGGGTACTACTGATATGATTGAGGATGTGACAAGTATGGTTGATGATATTGTTGATATGGCTATGAATATGGTTGGTATGATTGAGGATATGTATGATATGATTGAGAGTATTGTTGAGATGGTCTCCATTGTTACTGTGGGTGATTTTGGTGCTGCCATGGCATGGATACATTCCAAGAATTCTGAGCATACATTTGATCATTTACAGGAAATTGCAAATTCTGATTTGGAAACATACACCTTGAGGTGCTGGTCTTCGCTGCCATGGTCTCTTTGTGCCCATATAATATACATTTTCCATCTCTGCATTAGCTACCATATTACAGTTCTGCAAAACCTTAACTTTAGAACAATTAAATATATCATGATTTTTAGTACAGAAGGCACAAACTTGGATGTTTTCTAATGGGCAGTCTTTTAAGGCATGTTTCTTCTGGCATTTTGGGCAGAAGATAGCCATTATCTGATCTTCATCTTCTTGTTTCTTCTTAGCTTTTAGAGTGTCAATTTGGTTTCCTAAGGTGCTTAACAGATCTATTTTAAATTCTTCTAACAGATTTCCTATTTCAGCCCTTGTGACACTTGTTGAAGCAGATTTTGTGGCTTTGGATGACAATGTTCTTTTTCCAATTTTATCTTTGCTCCTTGAATACTTTTCGCATAATTCATCGATTTCTTCAAAAGGTAAGGTAGAAATTTCACCTTTTCCCATCAAATTAAGATCTTCCATGTATTCCTCTCGGATGGCTTTCAAGAATATTGTGCGAATCAAATCAAGAGGCATAGTTCGGTGTTTGGATTTTTGTAAGTTGTAGACAAATCGTTCTAAGTATTCCTCTAAGGTTTCATCCTCTTGTTGGTTCATTCTAAAGATATCATCTTTGGAATCTTTCGATCTACAATAAGGTTGATATTTCTTTAGAAATATTCTTCTCTTGCCATCCCAATCAGTTATCGCATGTTCACCAAGCCCCATGAACCATCTTAAGGCTGATGCCTTTAATGTCGCTAGGAAGAGTCTAAGCCTATGGGCATCATCTGTGTAGCCATATGTTCGACATATAATTTCAAACTCGAACAAGAATGAGTCTGGGTCTTCTGAAGCCATGCCATAAAAGTTTGGTAGCACGGATGGAGGTATGTTTTTCATTTTTATCTCATCATCTTCTTGTGGTTCTTGAATAGGAAACTTAAAGGTTGACTCTTCTTCATCTCTTCGTCCTTGATTTGGTACTGATCCATCTCCTTCCTTAGCCATTCTAATAGGTTCCTCTGTGTCAGTGTCACTTGTTTCAAAGAGAAGATTAAAGAAAGATTGTTCGGTCACTGCGCTACTTTCTCCTTGTTTAGAGGATCTAGGAAAGTGTTTCTTCTGCGATTTGTGTGCTAATAAAGTTTGTCTCTCGATGAGAGTAAGTCTTTGCCCTGACTCTTGTTTATCCTCTAATGATTGTATGGTGACTTCCTCAGCTGGTGTTGTATTTCCTAGAGAGTCTGCTCCTGATGATAGGTTAGTTTTTGGATGGGGGGTTTTTATGAATCTACCTTGATTATCTCTAGATCTAGGCATAAGTGAACATGATTTATAAATCTATGTTTTTGCTCGTTTTTGTTTATAAAAATTTTCAAATCCTTTAACTACGCCTCCCCGGCAATGGCTCCAAAATGTAGTGTCCTATCTAGGGTGCTAGATTAGGCTATATTTATTATCGACCAGGATAAGTAAACTTCGAGGCATGCGTCTACAATCTATAGACATAAAGGATTCCTAACTAAGTGTTCGTGATGGTATGTTACAGAACTTCTTTACAGAAGGTTGAGGTATGCTCCCTATCACCTGGACACTCAGGTCACTCAATTCATCTACCTATTCTAAAAAACACTGTGTATTACTTAAACCAAGATTTCAATCCCCTTATGAGGATGTTGTGCATAAAACCCCTGTTCAGTGAACACTCAGTATTCAATGTTTATCATTCATGAAAGATTGAGACATACTGAAATCATAAGCACACTTAAAATTCAAATACATGGGAAATAGGGTTCATGAAGATGCTCTAAAAAGACAACGAAAGATCAGATCCCTTACAGGATACAGTTCAATGATCTCAGCGATGAATCCTTCAAGCCACCATCATAAAAATCACTCATATGAATTGCTAATTAAATCAACGAAAGCATAAACCAAACTCTAATCACTGTGCATACAGAAGTTGCTAATAAAATAAAATGACAGTATACTCGTTCCACGCAGGGCCCGTCCACGTTTCAAAAGTATACTGGACTGCGCTCAAGCAACTATAGAATCAACGCAATAACAAAATCGTGACTGCAACTGAGTTCTGGTATTAAGTTCAAAAGCTCTGTTTTTCAAAACGATACACCGATAACAACTAACCAACAACACATAACTGTGTTTACATATGTCTTTTAAAAAATTAACACCATTTACATTTTGGAACGGATGTACATTCGTTATGCGGCTGTTGCCACTTTTGTTATGGAATAGTTTTTCTTACGTTGTTTCCATTCTGAACCGATTTCAAAAAGGAACAAAACTAAATTGGTTTAGAACCCTATGTTGTTGCTGCTTTTGTCGGCAACATGCTGTGCTTTGACCATCATTGACCGCGCATTCAGGAGTGTTGGTTCTGCTATAGGATAGGTGTTTGTCCATGCTTGTACATTCTATTTTTCGTCCCTACCCTTTGCTTTAGCTTACCTGTCATGCCATATGTCAAACAATAAACCATTTACAGGATGTTGTAACTTCCTGTAGTCTTTTTATAAAAAATATGTAATTCTTTAACATAAAACTCATAAATCAATTCTAATGCATTTAACAACTATAATACTGTTAACTAATCAATTTCAAGGGGATCTAAGAGATTTATGAAGGAAAAAGGTAGGCAAACGATGTGTTTCAGGAGGAAAAAGGAGGTCATGGAATGGTACCAACATCAACCTTAGGAAATCTTTTGATTTTTTGTTCTTCATGATGTTTCCGACTGAAATGTAACCTTTTATATGTGTTGATCACTAACTCTAAGTGTCTTTTGTTGTGTAGATATGAGTGTATGTTTTTCTCATGATAACAGTTGTCCCTTGATGTGTGAGGTTAGGATCAAGCGTATAGCTGAAATACATCATATATTTCTAATATAATGGTGAGTCTTGCTAACTTCTTGAGAGATGGAGAAAAAAAAAATGGAGATGATAAGGGAAACATCCTTGACTGAGAACTAAAGAAAACCATGCTCTGGAGAAATAATGACACAAAAGTGTATATATGAGGCGAGCATGTCCTATTCTCGTTATGATTACTATGACTAAGAGTTAAAATCATATAGGAATGGTCCTTTCAAGTCAGTGTTGATGTGGTGTATATACTGATGGTTGAAGAAGATAATTGATTTCACCCTTAAGGGAATCTCTGAAAAATAGGATGAATTGTGTGCCCCCATGCATCAAATATAAAGCATTGTTGAATGAGGCATTATGGGATGCGTGGGTCTTTGACAAAATGAGGGAATTGCAATGGTAATAAAGTATGATACTCCTCTGACATGAAAGTTTATGTTAGCATTGAGTGTTAGGGATATTGATGACATCACTAGGTGATAATGACTCCCATTGTGCCACCTGAGATTGTCCCAAAAAATGGGGGGACCAACCTAGGTATTAATTCTATCCTAGAACATGAGTGTTGATGTCGACAATAAAAGAGTGCCAACCACCTAAAAATTGATTCCAGGTAATCTGTGTGAAATTGAGGTAGATGTTTATATTATGATGGGTCAAAAGGAATGATAGTGAGAGCTGACAGTGTGGGAGGATACAGAAAGTCTCCCAAGGTTGGAGTTGTAATGCAAGTGGCGGCAGTCAAAACAATGTTGTTGGGGTATATGCCCCTAGATTCAATAGGATATCCAAGGGAGGTATAAGTATGTTTTTATTTTTGTGGTGAGCAATGAGTGAATGATGATTAATGGTGTAGATAAAAAAGCGAGCTCCAACCAAGGGTGACTAAGGACTTTCATTGGGTAATGAACAAAAAAATATGGTTGAGAATCATTCTCTTTAAAAAAACTTTGTTCGTTTGCCAAAAGAATGTAAAATTGCTTTTAGATGTACAAACACAAAGGTGGGTAGAAAATGGTGTCCTACATGATGATGCAAGTGGGTTTTTTGTAGAAGGTGGGGGCCTCATTGGTTGGTCTCAGTGTGAGGTGGATGAGATGGATATAATGACGCAAATGGCCTATGGCAATATGGATGAGCGGTAGGCCAAATGTAGAATGTGATGGTGCATTAATTTCGATCTGACAAAAAACAAGAATGGTGATATGGGGGTGGGTGGTAAGAATAGAGTTAAGAAGAGAAGTATGAGGTTGATCTAGTCATGCGCATAAACTCACTCCCAGTCCTGAGAGAGTGATCATGGATACCGATAGTGTCAAGGAACTATGAATTGTGGTAATCAATGTTGGTGAAGCTCTATTTACCAATGTGAACATTCACCATATGTAGGTTAAGTTGTCCAACTATTTGTAGAAGTGGACATGTCACCAAGTTATGAAAGGTACTAGTACAAATATCACAAGGATGCACTACATTTATTGCAGGTCCTCTACCGATATAATATATGGTATATGTGGTAGCATCTCTCGTAGTCTATGATGATGACTAGTGAATAACATCATGAGGTGGGGCACTTGTTGAAGGTGTGTTCCACCTACTGATCTTAGCTTCGGCTACTAGAAGAGGGACTGAGGAGCCAATGTTAGTTTGTTATAAGGCTTCCATTGCCTCTCAAAATTAGGCGAGGTATGGGAAATTCTGCGTATGGTGGAATTGTGAGAAAATGCAACAATGGTTGCACTTGCACCTAAATTTTTTTGTCTAGGATTGGTGTTGCGGGTGGCCCACCAAATGATTGGAAGTGAGGTTGGGAAATGTACATATTTCCATAATGTTGGTAGGTACTACCAGTTTGACTTTGGGTAATGTTTCCAATTAAATTATCTACAGTATTTGATGCTCCCGGTTTATCTTGTCTAGATGACTATAATTGGGGAGCATCAAGGAGTACAAAGTAAAGGTACCCCGACTGAGTGTAAATAAGCTCAAATTATTGACATTTACTGATAGCCTCTTCCTCTGTTCATGGCATAGCTGTGGCCACATCTTTTTTGTTGCTAGAAAAAGGGATTTCAGAAAGAAATCGAGGAAAAGGCATTCTTTTATGTTCACCTTGAAAAGGCTACGGTGTTTTTTCCACTCATGGACATGGTCTAAGATGTGTGTGGAAGTCATTTTTCAAAAATGTGTTAACAAATCTAGCCTTGTTCGATGACGAACTAGGAGCTGGAAAAAGGTGAGAAATGACCTAGCTAAGGATTTGAAGACCGCATGGGAGCCTAAGGGCTCACGCACATACCATTTCACCATAGTTTTGGTGAGGGTGCCTTGAAATAGTCTCAGGCTAACTTATTCAGCTATGTTGTTATTGGATAAGCACCATAGATGAAAGTTCATGATGTGGTTTGCAGGATCCTCCCCCTGTTTTCCTTCAAACTATGGAATGTAGGAAGTCATTTTGGTTGGCATATGGGACCATTGTTGAACGTAAGCAATAGGATAATTTGTGATTTTTATTAAATATGGAATTTTTAAGGAAGCTAAAAACAGGATTTGGTTGGTAATTTCTATCATAAAATGCTTTTAAAATGAAGTGTGTAGTGGAGTCCCTTATGGGGAAGTATGGGTGGAACTACCTGGAAGGGTAGTATGTGGACTCCCTTTAGGGGTGGTACAAGAATTACCTTGAGGGGGAAGGGTCCTAATCAAGGTTTCTCCAAAAAAAGATGAACCAATCAAAGTGGATGAATGGTGTCTCCTAAGTTGAAATAGCGAGAAACCAGGAACACCTCCCGACAATGGGGGTGTTAACACTCCATGATTTCCTTTTAGGATGAAGGAAAAGGACCACAAAGGTAACCACAAACCTCTTTGAGTTGAGAGACTGGTCTTCTCCAACCGGAGGGGGCTCCTTGAACTTATGAAAACTAAAGCTTTTGACTATATGGTAAACAAAGACCAGATCTAAAAGGTAATTTGAATATTTGGTTGAAGTATGAATGGAAGAATAGGATGGAAAAATGTGATCAATTTGACTTTCTACCCACTTAACTTATGCAAGTAAAACCAATATCACCCACAAGGGCTTGTCAGACATAAACTCTACACAAGAGAGATGAGTTGTAGTATAGATGAGAGACAAATCCTTTGCTTGCACATAACAATACTACTTATACATAAGAAATAAATTGAACATAACAACATGCACGGGTATGTAATATTCCATTTGCAACTGAAATACATACACAATTGTTTTAGAGCAGTTTAAACTGAATTCCAATCCAACTGAAATCACTATACGCATAAAACAAGAAACTGTAGAGAAATAACTAACTAAATAATTGATAAATAGATAAAAACAACACCAAAGTGTCATATCATAAGTATCCTTGCAGACAATAATTGATAAACCCTCAAGTCATAAGCATTCCATTCATAAAAATTGATCACAATCACATAATCTTTAATAACTAGTCCACAATAATGTTGAACCAACAATAATATGCTTCATATCTATGAATAATTCTAAATTTACCATACATAAAATATGATAAGTTTCTAAGTTCGCTACATCACTGATCCAACAGAGGATCAAACCAAAATTTAAAAGGAGGAAAGTTTTTCTACTATTTTGAGTCCTTTTCCTCTTTTAATGAAAAAAAAGTCATGAAACATTCATGATTTTATCTAAAATAAGAAAAACTAAATGTATCAAATAAACAATTCTATCTCCAAATTCCATATCTTCGTGATCCCAATAAAGCTGTAAAAAGTAGGGACAGCTGGTCTTGACTAGGCAGTGACTTGGTGAGCGCTTTTTGATTTCAAAACTAACACGTGGTTGATTGTTGAAGATGTGAGTTGGATGCAACACCTGCTCCAAGTTCATATCTTCAAACTTTGACAAGTAGCTTCCTCCCAACATACGTGAAAATGTACAAGCATGGCTTGCACAGAAGCTGTGCAACAACTACGTAGCACCTGCGCAGCGCCTTTTCCAAAACTACCTCTTGTACACTATAAAGCTTCAAAAAATCAACACCATAGAACTATAAGCTGCTCCAAAAGCATTGAAATGTCCATAAATTCATCACAAAAACCTTATAACTCCCAGAATGCATCAAACCCTCCAAAAATTCAAATTCACAAATCAAATTTTCAAACAAATTTCAGACTTCTGGCAACAGGAAATTGTGAAAATTGGGTCTCCAAGTGACACCTATAATTCCCACACCATGACACCTATGCATAAAATGCGATTTTTTTTTTCTTTGGCCCATTATCAACACAAATCTCCCTCATTTTTTAAAATTCACTTCCATTTGTTAGAAAAGTACGCCAAAAAACAATGACTGAAACAGGATGAAAATGCAGAATTTTAGTTTTTGAAAAATATGCCTCCAACATTGTTTAATATATCCAAAATCATAACACCTATCCCGAAAATGAGAGATGTTTTTGTATATAATTTTTTTTTTTGAGAGAAACCTCTCTCAATTTCCTCAAATTCTTCCCCAACCCCTCCAAATCTGCTCTACAAAACCATGACTAAAACAAAGTACTTGTGTAGTCCGAAAATAGGCGTCCGAAAAATAGGCTTTGAAGATGCAATCAAGTCTCCCAATCCATGACACCTGTGAAAAATATGTAAGAATTTGTTGTTCATTGACCCATGCTTGATAAAAACCTCTTTCCATTTTTCAAAATTCTCCTCCATGTGGTCAAAAACCGTTCTGAAAAATGGTGGCTAAAACAGTCAATTTCAGAGGAAATTGCATTGCATAATGTAGCAGACTTCCATGTTCAACATGTTTGCTAATGGTTTTGAACAAAACTGAGTAGATGGGTGTTCTTATGTATGAGGTATATGTGTAATGTTTACTCATAATTTGCAATGATGTTTTAGCAAGGGGTATTTAGGCCTAGGACAAAAGGGGACTTAGGCTTAAGATAAAGGGGATTTAGGCCTAAATAGGAATAAGGGACATCATGAATGTTTTGGAATAGGGTTATTTTGAAAGAAAAGGGGGATAAGGGAATAGTATATGTAGGGAATAGGGACAAATGAGGAATAGAAAATGGGGGGGATAGATGATATATGAAGAGGGAGAAAATTGTAATATTGTAACTATGTTGCTTTGACATCATTCCTTTTGACTATAAACACATTGTTTAGTTGAAAGACTCTAACAAACCCCCAAATCCTGACTCAAAAATCGTAATGACAGCTCTGAAACTCAAACACCCCTTCCCATTAATGATTAATACTTTGATGACCAAATGAAAACCACTTTCATAATGACTTCCCAAGAAGTGGTTCGTCAAACTTGTAACAGTGAAAAATTTTGTGAGTTTGACCCTATGTATGATAGCAAAATTATGAATTTTTGAAGACCTTCAACTGCAAATAAACTAACTAAATTTAACAGGGTGGAGTTCTTGAAGGTGGTGAAAGTGACAGGTAACCCTTAGTTCCCTTGTGATGCCCTTGTGGGTGTGTGTTACTTATGTGGTGAGGGAGGATTCTTCTAATAAACCAAAATGAATCACATACATAAAACAAAGTGAAAAATAAGTGGTTAATTTTCCCCTTATCTATATGTTGATAGTGTTGGATGATGTTGAGAATGCAACAAGATGATGGAGCTTAGTGGAAAGAAGTCGCCTTCACTTAGTGGGCCCGCAGGCTATTTTTGGCGCAAAGTATATTTTTAGACTATGTCTATTTTTAGACATATGGATCATGGTCTATGAGTTGCAGGATGCTATTTGTGGATGATTGGTCATGTTGGTAAAAATAGATGGACTTCTATTTTTAGACATATGGGCGGTTTCTATTTTTACACTGCCAGGCTAAAAATAGAACAGTCGAATATTATTGTCTCATAATAATATTTGGACTATAAACATTATCTTATCCTCTTGGAGCACTTCAGTTTGAGCTACAGATGTGGCACATGCAACTGTCAGAAGGAAATACACTTTCTTTGTGGGTCAGTTGAGCTATTGCATGCAGGACTTCAGTTAGAACTCATGTGGTTGAGTTTTGGTGGAGTTGATGGAGTTGTGTTCAGTTTGACTTGGTTGAACTAGTTGTATTTTAGTCTAACTAAAGAATACACTAGTGATGAGTTGTGTGAATTAAATATTAATTAATTCACTAATTATTAACTCATAAAGCAACTAAAGAATACATCAGTTAACTCAGTGCATGTACAGTTCAGTGGAGACAGGTGTTAGAGGTTGAGATTGCTATTAGTTGTGACTATAGTTGTGCATGAGATTTGCACATGCATGGATGGAGATTGCCCATGAGGCTTTCGTAGTATAACCAAGGGAATTCGAATTCACAGAGTGATTGATTCTCTTGCAGGATTGCACAGTGGAGGCAGGAAAACAGTGGAGGAGATTTGAGGCATCCGATCTGAGCTAGTTTGTGTGTAACAAGTGGAGATAATACTGAGTACTTGTGAGGATTATTGTACTATGTATTGTTACATGTTCTCTATCATTATAATATACAGATAGTGTGGGGTTTTCAGTTGTATGCTTTCCCCAGGTTACATACTATGTTAATGTGTGCATGCGATTGATGTTTCATGGTTTTTAATGCTGCTAAATTGATGATCAACATAGATGAGATTATGTATTGTGCATGTGTTCTGCAATAGTGTATAATCGGGATAATATCTGTGAATAAGTGTCATATTATTCAAAATTTCTACATGGTATCAGAGATGTTGATCATCAGATCTATTATTCAAAAAGTGTTTACATTTTATTTCTTCAGGCAGAGTCTGTAATCGGGACAGGTAGCCTCTGGATTCATCCTTCCTTTGGAAGGTGAGATATCCGGTAAAATCCCATACAGTCAATCTCTGTACAAGAAATACTTTGTTCTCACGAATTCTAGATCAGAGGTGGTTGAGTTTGGAGCTGGTGGAATTCTAATTTGCAGCAGTGTTTTCTTGGTGTCAACATTGCAATGTCTTTCAACAGATTGCGATTAGAGTATGCTCTTGATGGTAGCTCGAACTATATTGCATGGAAGGACAGGATGGAGGTGGTGTTAGATGATAATGGGCTGAAGGAGTCCATAGAGGCTGATCTCCCAAAGCCTACTGATACTGCGCAAGTTGATGCTTGGCAAAAGAAGATAGCGAAGTGTCGAAGGATTCTATTAGAGGGCGTGAAGGATCACATTGTGTCCAGCCTGCATGGAAAGGCTTCTCCATACTTGATGTGGAAAGCATTGACAGATCTATTCCAAAGCAAGAGTGATCAGAAGAAGCTGGCGCTCAAGGATAAACTCAGAAACATTGAATGCAAGAAGGGAGACAGTATGCCCAAGCATCTCATGAAGTTCACTCAGTGCAGGGATGAGCTGGGAAGTGTGGGGGTGACTGTCGATGATGAGGACTTGGTGAGCTTGGCTCTCCTTGGTCTTCCAAAGAGTTGACATTCCTATCAGGACTCTGTCAATGGTCGGGAGAAATTGCCAGGATGGGAGAGACTTTGGTCAAATCTTGTGCAGTAGGAGATCAGGCGGAATACCAGGGACAGATCTTCATCAAAGGGACCTGATGAAGAAAATTACGCTTTGGCTGCCAAAGCAAAGAAGGGGAAGAAAAAGAAAGCTTCTCATTCCGATGCGAAAGGCAAGAAGCAAGATATGTCCAAGGTTAAGTGTTTTCGCTGTCACCAACACAGACACTATGCCACAAATTGTCCACAGAAGAAGAAGAACAAGCAAGCTGTTGGATCTGTAGCAGGAGAGGTTCCAGCCTCGCAGTTTGAGTTTGATTTTTCATTGATCGCATGCTTGGTATCAAGTGTGATGGGATCGGTATGGTTCTTGGATAGTGGTGCGTATTTTCACATGACAGGAGATCGAGATTTGTTTTCTGATCTGGAGGAGAAAGATCTTGGAGTGCACATCAAGATGGGCGATGATGGTAGATACAATGTGACCGGTATCAGTACCATTTCCTTTGAGAGGGAGTCTGGTAAACCCTTCGTATTGAAGGAAGTGATGCATGTTCTAGGATTGAAGAAGAATCTTATCTCTATGGCGATGTTAGAAGACAAGGGACATGATGTTGTTTTCAGCGAGGGAAAGGCTTTCCTACACAGTAAGACAACTGGAGAAACCCGGAAGATAGGGGTTTGAGTCAGGAACCTTTATCAGTTGCATGTAGATGGCTGCGTAGCAATGGCATGCAAGGCAGAAGGATTGGTGAGCCGGGATGATGGCGAGCTGTGGCACACGAGATTGGGTCACCTTCACCATGGAGCCTTGAAGATACTGCAGCAGATCACTACAGGGCTTCCTAAAGGCACTCTTGTGCAGTCATATCAGTGCAAGGGGTGTACTTTGGGAAAGTTTGTGAAAGCCACCTTTCATGAGAAGGATAGTCATGCCACGACAATCCTTGAGAGAATTCACACAGACATGTGTGGACCTTTCTCAGTAGCTTCGACAGCAAAACACAGGTATTATGTGATATTTGTTGATGATTTCTCTCGTAAGTGTTGGATCTTCTTCATGCAGAAGAAGAGCGAGACATACTCAAAGTTCTGTGAGTTCAAAGCACTGGTCGAGAAGGAGTCGGGGAAGAAGGTGAAGGCTCTTAGGAGCGACAATGGTGGTGAATACATCTCTGGCGAGTTCAAGGAATTTTGCAGTGCAGAAGGGATTCAAAGAGAGCTCATAGCTCCCCATAACCCACAGCAGAACGGGGTTGCTGAGCGGAAGAACAGAATGATCGTGGGTGTTGCACGGGCGATGTTGCATGATCAGTGCCTACCCCTTCACTTGTGGGCAGAAGCATGCAATAAAACAGTATATGTGCAGAACCATTGTCCTCACAGGATACTTGGCATGAGTACACCCGAGGAGGCTTATTCTGGTAAGAGGTCTGATATTTCTCATTTGAGGATTTTTGGTTCTAACGTTTACATGCATGTGACGAAGGATGCCAGGAAGAAGCTGGAGCCGACCGCGAAGGTTGGGATATTTGTGGGGTAGACTGATACGCCCCACAACTATCGTGTGTATTTTCCAGACAATGGCAAAACTGTTTTGCGACGAGATATAAAATTTCAGGAGGAGAAAGCCATGAAGTGTTCGCTTGAGAGGGAGCCACACTTGCATGCAGATGAGGAGCTATTAGTTCCTAAGGATGAGCTTCAGGACGTGGATCAGCCACAGGACGAAGTTCATGGAGTGGAAGAGACCACTCATGCAGCGCCAACCATCAGAGGGCGAAAGTGCTTGACAAAAGCTGAGCGACTGGCTCAAGATGCATAGAAGGTTGTAGGACCACCTACAGCTCAACGTAGACAGAGACAGTCACCCGATCGGTACATTGGATACATGGCTCTTGTGAGCAAATGTGTTGTGACTGAGCCATCCTCTTTCGAGGAAACTGTGGAGGACCCCGCATGGGTAGACGCCATGGTGGAAGAATATGATTCGATTGTCAGAAACAGTGCATGGGAGATTGTCCCAAGACCGGAAGGGAAATCAGTGGTGGGTTCGAGATGGATCTACAAAGTTAAGCAGGCAGCTGATGGGAGTGTGGAGAAGTACAAGGCAAGATTTGTTGCCCGAGGCTTTTCACAGATAGAGGGGATCAATTATGAGGAGACCTTTGCACCTGTCGCAAGGTATTCTTCCATACGGACGATTCTTGCTCTCTCAACGCAAATGGGGTGGCACATTCATCAAATGGATGTGAAGACTGTGTTCCTCAACGGAGTCATTGAGGAGGAGGTGTACATAGAACAACCCGAAGGTTTCGAGATCTTCAGCAGCGAGTCACATGTGTGCAGGCTCAAGAGAGCATTGTATGGGTTGAAACAAGCACCACGTGCTTGGTACACATGGATAGATAGTTATTTCACTGGACTTGGATGCTCCAAGAGTGAGGCGGATCCTAACCTATACCAGATTGTGGTGGAGGGTAAGTTGCTTATCATTGTACTTTATGTAGATTATTTGATTCTAACAGGTGATGAGCTATTTATACTTTCATGCAATGAGTTTGAGATGAAGGACTTGGGCCTCCTTCATTATTTCCTGGGATTGGAAATCTGGCAGCGCAGTGATGGACTATTTGTTTCTCAGGGTAAGTATGCTCGGGAGATACTGGAGAAGTTCAAAATGCATGGCTGCAAGCCTGTTGATACTCCTCTTCTTGGAGGTTAGAGGAAGGAGGATGCCACTTCAACAAAAAAAGTGGATGCCACTGTTTATCGACAGTTGGTGGGGTCACTTATGTATCTGGTCAATACACGACCCAATATATGCTATGCTGTTAACCAGCTTTCAAAAGCTATGGTTAAGCCCACCAAGCTCTTCTGGAAGGTAGGCAAGCATGTATTGCATTATCTCAGAGGCACATTGGGATATGGATTGTGGTACAGACAAGAGAATGAGGTGAAGCTATGTGGCTTCACGGATGCAGATTGGGCAGGGAGCCCAACGGACAAAAAGAGCACATCAGGAGGGGTCTTCAGTATCAGGTCGACAATAGTTTCTTGGTACAACAGGAAGCAGAGATCCGTGGCACTCAATTCAGCAGAGGCCAAGTATATGGCAGCAAGTTTGGCTGCATGCGAGGATATATGGATGAGGAAGATCCTGATCGGGTTGTTCGGTTCATACTTGGAGCCTACTGTGATTTACTGTGATAACCAGAGTTGCATTAAACTCTCGGCTAATCTAGTATTTCATGATAGATCTAAGCACATTGACATCAGGTACCATCATATTAGAGATTGTGTGTAGCGGAGAATCATGTTACTTTCATACATTCCAAAAGAGGATCAGGATGTTGATATCTTGACGAAGGCGCTCACCGAGAGAAAATTCGAATACCACCGAGGCAGGATAGGGGTTGCTGATAATCTATATCTTGTTGAGAGGGAGTGTTGAGAATGCAGCAAGATGATGGAGCTTAGTGGAAAGAAGTCGCCTTCACTAAGTGGGCCCGCAGGCTATTTTTGGTGCAAAGTCTATTTTTAGACTATGTCTATTTTTAGACATATGGATCATGGTCTATGAGTTGCAGGATGCTATTTGTGGATGATTGGTCATGTTGGTAAAAATATATGGACTTCTATTTTTATACATATGGGCGGTTTCTATTTTTAGATTGCCAGGCTAAAAATAGAACAATCGAATATTATTGTCTCATACTAATATTTGGACTGTAAACATTATCTTATCCTCTTGGAGCACTTCAGTTTGAGCTACAGATGTGGCACATGCAACTGTCAGAAGGAAATATGCTTTCTTTGTGGATCAGTTGAGCTATTACATGTAGGACTTCAGTTAGAACTCATGTGGTTGAGTTTCGGTGGAGTTGATGGAGTTGTGTTCAGTTTGACTTGGTTGAACTAGTTGTATTTTAGTCTAACTAAAGAATACACTAGTGATGAGTTGTGTGAATTAAATATTAATTAATTCACTAATTATTAACTCATAAAGCAACTAAAGAATACATCAGTTAACTCAGTGCATGTACAGTTCAGTGGAGACAGGTGTTAGAGGTTGAGATTGCTATCAGTTGTGACTATAGTTGTGCATGAGATTTGCACATGCATGGATGGAGATTGCTCATGAGGCTTGCATAGTATAACCAAGGGAATTCGAATTCACAGAGTGATTGATTCTCTTGCAGGATTGCACAGTGGAGGCAGACGAATAGTGGAGGAGATTTGAGGCATCAGATCTGAGCTAGTTTGTGCGTAATAGGTGGAGATAGTACTGAGTACTTGTGAGGAGTATTGTACGCATGTTCTCTATCATTATAATATACAAATAGTGTGGGGTTTTCAGCTGTATGCTTTCCCCGGGTTACATACTGTGTTAATGTGTGCATGCGATTGATGTTTCATGGTTTTTAATGCTGCTAAATTGATGATCAACGCAAAGGAGATTATGTATTGTGCATGTATTCCGCAATAGTGTATAATCGGGATAATCTCTGTGAATAAGTGTCATATGATTCAAAATTTCTACATATGACACCAACAACTAGGGGGTCTCCCTAGTGTGAATTCCCAATTAGACCTCACACCATTTGGGATAGGAGCCTCATTTGGTATGTGGTCCCAACTACCACCATGAATGGTTTTGCTCTTGGTTGTCAAATGTAGATAGGTCTGAGAGAGGACAAGAATGAAATGTCGATACAATGAAATAGAGTTAGCCCAAAATTGACAAGCTACATAAAGAGTTACAAGCAATTCACAGCAACAATAAGAAGAAGTATGCCATGATAAGTACTAGTGAGCCAAAACCGCCTCAGACATACATGAACAAGAACATGACAGAGGCTAATTGCAAATTAGTTCACAATAGGTCATCAAATGGCATGGAAAAAGTAAGCACGGATTCAAAAGAAAACAAGCATGCAACAACTACAAACTAGTCCATAAGATATTATCTACATGAAAGAAAACATACAAATACGGTGAAAATATCGGACAACCAATACAACTACTATGAGTAAGCATGGGAATCAGTGCCAAAAATGAAGAATTTCTTATCAATGATGTTGCAAATACAAGTACACATACTGCAATTCATCAAAGCCAAATAGTGGAATATGGGTTTCTCATACCATTATCTAATGCAAAACCCTAGCCTCACTATAGCTCACCCTACTAGATGCCAAGATCTAAGTGCCTGTATCTCTCAAGCAAAGATCAGATATCCACTGCTAGACCTATCTCTAGTGGTAAAAAATTACTTCCTAATGAGGCATGAGGGTACATTTATAAAGGTGAGGAGGGTGACCTTTTTCCTTCTTTTGTGGCCCTTTTTTTACCCTCCTGACTCTAGACCTTCCTTACTATTATCTCATGCCCAATGACTAATACTGGATCAATTGATCTCAACATAGTTGTTGGTACCATGATGAAAATATTTACATATTCATAGAAGAGGAGTTGTGATGAGAAAAAAGAAGTTTGGTGAAACCATAATGTTGTTGTCGGTGTTGTTGCAAGGATATGTGGCTTTCACAGGCTGATGAACAGGGTGGTGACATCCATTTTCTTGACATTTCCCCTCCTTTACATCAAAAAAATTTGATTTCACATCTTTGAGATTATTGAAAGGTTTTGGAAGCTTATAAGGGGCCACCTCACCTGCTGCTAGAAAAATTGGTTATGTGGTCTCTTGTTAGAAACCCTAGCTTCCTTCATATAAGTTGGCATTCACGTCCTTCTTTATCCATCAAGAAAAATTCATCGATCGTAAATATTTACAAACAAAGAATGATATTGCAAACACAATCAACTAATTGAAAGAATGATGTTAATTTGGACCATGTATAGTCTCTTTTGTGTGGTTGTGTTGTCATAGAAAGTGGCCTTTGGAGGGTCTTTCTCAATCATATTTTCATCCATAGACCTACTGGCATGAAGCTTCATTTCCTTGTAGTGCCAAGAGTCATGTGTGCCCGTCTCTCTAAACCTATTTCTTGGAAAATTATTCATCAAGAAGAGGATCTCCCTTCTCTATAGCCTATTTAGTATCTCCTTCATCATCTTTGTTGATAACCTACTAACCTTGTATGCATCCTACAGTTGTCCTTGTTTTTGTATCTCAGTATAGCTCCTTTCAAGTACATTGGACTTGGCTGTAGACTCTCTTATACATCTCTCAAAGATCAAAACTAGGTTTCTATTCAATTGCTCCAATGTTATTAACTTACATGGCTTTAGTTGTATTTTTGTCCACCTCACCATGTGCTCTCGAAACTCTTCAATTGGCATGGAGATATCCTATGTATCTTTCAAAGGTATGACCCATTTCGGTAAAGGTATGATACCATCAAACGACTTTTCAGTAGTCATATTTGATAAGTTCACGAAAAATATTATGTTACCTGCACATGAAATCTTAATGTACCTATTGATTGATTGCAAACATAGAATGTTGGCATCATGAGCGATCCTCGAAAAATTGTAACGCATAGTGAAGTGTTCCTTGCATGCCCTAGCATTCGACATGTGTTACCTCCTCCCTTTACTGCATGGCTTGTGTCACATCGACAATTGGCTTTCCTTTCCTTTCCTTGTGATATGGTTATTATCGGTTAAATTTTCAATCCATCACATTGTTTGGGGGTTAATAAACGTCCTATGCTCCTTATGCCATGGTTAACACCTCATCAAACCTTTGACCGTTCACCTTCGGTCCTTGTATCTTAATGAGGTGTCATTCTTTACATGATTTCAAGAAAACGATATTTTATATTTTAAATAAGTCCCCCACCAAGTAGTATATTTTCTAATGGCATCGCATGTCATTCGATATGTGACCCACACAACTCCTTTAAATTCTTAACTGAGAGTTTGTTGAGTATGAGTAACCAAGGGGCACACTAAACTTAATTTTCGACAAGTCCCTTGTCGTTGTACTCCAATCACTATCATACATCGAGTGTTGTATCTTTGACACTTTAGACTACCTTTCGGATTGTGTTTTCCATGGAATGATTCCATGTCTTAGAGAAATGTAATGAAATTAATGTGGTTCCACTTCACTGTATGGTTTGCATCAGCTGGTGTGAACCCATGCCATATTTATCCAACTTCCTAAAAAGGGTGAAACAATTTATTGAGTTAAATTTTTAATAACAACACTTTCATATGTGAGCATGAAAGAAAATAAATAATGAATATGGTTTTCTTAAGGAAAGTATAGACAATAGTATTAAAATCAAGACATAAACATTTTATTGTAATGGTGGATGAACTCACACTTAAATTTGGGAATCACAGTAAATTTGAGGTATCTGAAAGAAGCCATTGAGTGTAGGTGACTTTAATACATTATGTGATTCCTAAGGCATTGATGCAATTAAGTGCCTTGCAATTCTTGTGAAACTATGCCCTTGAGGTTGGAATTACGTTCAGCACAACTAGGACTTTCGTCATGACAATTTAGGGTTTCAAGGGTGAATAAGCATAGTGGCATCACCCAAACCCTATTGTAGTTAACCAAAGGAAGCCAAAAATGAAGTCTTGTCTATCTATGAAATGCATATCATGGAAGGATAAGCTTCAAAATCACATGATATATTTGATGCATCATTGAAGCAATAGACTTCTCGAAACCCTTATGCACAGGGAAAATTTTAAGGTTGAAAATTTGTCCTAAAGTTTAGAAACCTTAGCGAATCTTAATAGTCCACAAATTGAAAATTATAAAATTCTTGCTGATATATTTGTAAAAACATGCAAATTTCTAATAGTTTTATATATAGTTTTTATACAATTTTGGCAATTTTTAAGGTAAAATCATTTTATACTATAAAATCTGGGTGAATCACTTTTAGAAAAAAATGGAAATTAGCAAATATGCTTTTGGAAAAACCATGGAAAATTAGCCCATTTTCGAATATTAGCCCCTAAAATTTTCCATGCTTACGTAATCATAGGGTAAATATCCAAAATGAAGCATGATTGTGGATGTGATATGCAATGAGTGCGTAGGCACGTCGATAGGGTTTTATAGCAACAGGTCACAGGGAGATTCACTGACCCAAAACATGATCGAAATCCTTCTAGCTTTAGGCAAGCAAAGGGGAACCCAAAATGTTTTTAAGTACTAAAATTTTGGGTGTTGTTGTAGCAGCTACAACAATATCTAATATGTGAAACGATCAACAAAAAAGGGTTTTGTGAGGTTTATAAATATCCCTAAATACCTAAATTTCCTTTCCACTCAAATATTAACTATAACCTTGATATGAATCCTTCATAGGATACTAGGGCCATGTCTCGAAAGTGTTGGCAACCTTTCTAGTAACCCAAAACCAAAAAGAGCTAAAAGGGTTGTAATGGGGGGTGATACATCCCGAAAGAAATAGTGATGCTTCCAATAGCCTTACCAACATCACCTCAGTTCTTAATGCTCCTACACCTCAACCTATAGGGAAATACTCCCTAAGTTTGGATACTAAGATACTTGCGTCCAATGGGAATGAGTGAATTGTAGCTTCTGGTTGTCAGGTTTGGACCCAATACCCCTGCCATGCGTTGAGAGACAACATGAAGGCATGCGATGATCCGCCCCATAAGCCTTACCCCCTGCATGGATTTCTCCTCATGTACCAGATTCGTCACTAGATGATGGAAGATTTTAAGATCCCTAGAAGAAAACTTCTATGTTTCAATATGAAAAACAACCATGACGGCTTATGTATTTCCTACCTCGCGATCCTAGCTTGAACTATAATTTATTTTGAGGACTGTGTGGAGAAATTAATATGTTCAAGTTATGGTTTCTTTTAGAGAGACTTGATTCACTTAGGGTGTGAAACGTAAGCTAAAATAAACAAGGTACAAAGTCTCTGGAAATTGGATACCCTTTATACAAAGTTTAACTTAGCTCTATGTGTGTAGTGCAAGTGTGTGCAAGTGAAATTGTGAGCATACAAAGTGTTAAGTGATGTGGATATATAGTGATCCTTTAAAACTCCCCTAATTACACTATTTTATGTGTATTCCTTGCAAAAAAAAGAAATAATGTGTGGATAATGGGCTACTTAGTTCCTTCCTAACTACATTATGTGAGCATATAGGGAAATGGAAGCTTTGGTTGTTTGAGAAAGATTTCAGATGCAACCACGAGATCGTCACAAGGACGCAAGGGAAGTAAGGGCTACTTTCTTTCTTAATAACACCAAGTCCTAGTCCTGATAATAATTTAAATGGAGTAAAAGTTTTGGTTAGTAAAATATATGTGTGGATTTAAGGCCACTTACTTTGTTCCTAATTAAGTTAAGTGTGATGTGAATTTGAAATGAGAAAAAAAAAGTTGAAATATATGTTGATTAGGGCCACTTACCTTCCTCTTAATTAAGTTATGTGTGAATGAAAAAAATAAGTTGAAATATATGTGTATTAGGGCCACTTACTTTCCTCCTAATTAGTCTATGTTTTGATGCAAAAATATTCAAAGTAAAATATAATCAATTTCCCTACTTATGATGGTTAGCAAAGAAAATTTAAAGCCCGTATGAACTAGAAAAAATTGCAGAGTGTGGACAGGACACTAAAGATTACCACAACACTCTGGAAAAGGGAATTATAATGAAATTTTAAGCTCTTTATGTGTCTTGTGGGTTATGTTCTACACAGTTGTGAGACCTGCATGATTGTCTCTACAAAAAGAAGCGAGATCGGCTCAAAAAAATAAACAGAGGTCTTTTCCAGTTGTGCACAGGGCCAAGGGAATCCTGCAAAATTATAGAAAGGATATGGGATAAAAACATAGTGAAACTCCAAAGGAGAACTACCTACAAAACAACCAATTAGACTAAAAAGGGAAAGCAAGTGGAGTTGTCATTTTGTGTAGTGTGTTTGGTTGCATATGAGACCCAAAAACACCTTTTTTGTAGTTGGTTGCTTCCTACAAAGAGTACACAAAAAAAATAAAAGTGTTAGTGAAAGAATATAGGCCAACAAAGCATTAAAAGTAATGGATACAATGCATGACAAAACTAAACTAAAACTAAACCAAATAACACAAACAAAACAAATCAACAAAGTTATAGGAAAAGGATCCTCTTTAATGATTATTGGTGGTGGAAGAGTTACAATGAAAGTATCAAAGACACTTGAAGAGAGTTTTTTGAGCAATGGTTCTCAAAAGGTATCAACAAGGATTTCCCCTTTTCAATCTCTTTTGCAAGCTCTTTCTCTCTCAAAGAAGGATAGAAAACTCTCTACAATGGTGGAATTGTCCCGAAAATCATCTGTTAGATTTCTTTGGAGCAATTTTGGAAGCATAAAAATGCACAACTTCTTCTTATTTTTGGCTCTCCATGAACTTGTATTTATATATTTTTTGAACACTTCTTCCCTCCTTTAGCTCATCATTTTTGTTGTTTGCTTCATAAATGAGATGAGAGTTACCTCTTACCATTAAGGCTTCCTGGGGCTCAAGGCTCAAATGTTCAGCCCATCATGTCAAGAGGTGAAGTGTTCTTCAAGCAAGTTTGTGTCCCGAGGTGCTCAACAGGATTTTTGTGACCCTCGTGCCTATCAAAAAAATACGTGAGGTAGTTAATTTCCAGCTATGTTGCACCCACGAGGGATGATTTTTTAACTCAACCTTAGAAAACCTTTTCATTTTTGGGTGTTCATGATGTTTCTGATTGAAAATGTAACCTTTGTATGTACTTATCACTAAATTTGAGTGTTTTTTGCTTCGTACATATGACTGTACTATTTTCTCATGATAATAAAAATAATAACATGAATTTTGAGAAGATAAGGCCTAAAAAATTTCACTGCCTTATAGACTACATATGTTTGTTTATCTATGGAAGGATAGTTTAATTTTGAACCCTATAGTTAGGATAGTTTAATTCTAATCCTTGTAGTCTTGCACTCATAAACGAGATTGGTTATTCATTATCTTGATTGTACTTTTGGGTCAAAATAGATATGATTGATGTATCTGAAGGAAAAGTATATAGCAAAAAATCTCTATTGAAGTCTAGAGTATACAATGTCGAGGCCTTAGCTATCGCTTTCTTGATTCGGGCGACTGCATATTTTTCCCTCTAATCCTATTTATATGTTGTGTCCTTCTTAATCATATCTTCTAAAGGCTTTACAATTTGCACATAATCAAAGATAAACTTTCGAAAAAAAATTATCTTTCTCACGAAGGATTACATAGCTTTCTTGTTTATGGGATAGGGAATCCGAGCAATAGTTTTGACCCAATCTGGGTCCACTTTATTTTCACTCTTTGCTATGATGTGTCCTAAAAGGTTTCCCTCAAACACTGTGAAGATGTGTTTATTAAGATTCAATGATATGCCATATTTCTAGCACCACTCAAATATTTACTTCAAATGATGAAAATGATCAGATATTTTCCTAGAAACAATTGTGACGTCATACAAATATATGACCACACTTTGGCTAGTTAATCCTCAGAATGTGATGTTCTCATAGAAATGTTTTCACCATCATGATTATTCCAAACAACATTCTCCTAAACATGAATGTACCCCATTTTGTTTTAAATGTTTTCTTTAATTTATGAGTTTTTGCTACAAGAACTTGGTTGTACCCCAAAAATCCATCAAGAAACTAGAACATTTCATATATAGATACCGTTTGGAGAATATTATTCGAGGATGGCATATGATAGTTTTATTTTTCAAAAGCCTGATTTAAATTTTGGAAATATACACATAAGTGTATTTCACTGGACTTCTTTTTTACTAGAACCAAATATGATACCCAAGTAGAGTGATGAGATTTAAATATTATCCAAGCATCCATCAACTTCTTTAGTTCTTTATGTATCATGGGTTCGAGTGTAGGATGAACCTTCCTCAGCTTCTCTAAAAAATTCTTAACCCCTTCCCTTATCGATACCACATGTTGTATTATTTATGTATCATAAGTTATCAAATCATCATAATTATAAGCAAAAACATCTCAGTATTGTTTGAATAAGTGGATAAAATCTTGTTGTTCTCTAGGAGAACAATATGTAATGAGGTTCACATACTTTGGATATTATTTGGTCCCCAAGTTAACATGTTCTTGCAACAATTTAGAACTTTAGGTCTTTTTGTTCATCGATACCCTGAAATAGTTGTGTAATTCATAGAGCTTTTCCAATGACACCACACCCTTAGGCATGGGATTTCTACTATGTGCTTAAGCTCCAACTCATAATGATTTCTCGTGCTCATCCTCGTCGATTTCCACATATTTGAACACATTAGCATTAGCCATGAAGTCAAGTATTTGTTGGTCATTATTAAACACATGAAAATTAGTTATGTTGTCTGAGATAGAAGGCTTATAAATAATTTCAACAGAAAAAAACACCTTGTACCAAAGACAACCTAGCAATTTCATTTGCTAAAGTCTCTATGACCACATTGTTAATCCTAGGAATAGACTTACTATTAAATGTTTGAAATGAAGAATAAGCCTACATACCTCTTGTTGATAGTTTTTAATAATAGGTTAAACATAGTGAATTTGGTTTCGTACCTAATGTTTGACAATCATTGAATCACCAATTACCTTTAATGCCTCTACCTTGAGGTTGGTGGATTTCTTTAATCCATGTATGAGTGCATCATTTTCTGCAACATTATTCATGAACTCAAACTCCAATCACCATGAAATCAAATATTTTTTGCTTCAAGGGTCAATCAAGATGAAACCGAATCCAGCTCCCTCCTGTGTCCTTAAACCATTAAAATACAAAGTTTAAATGTCAGTAGCAACTAAATTAGTTCATACATTAGTAATATTTACATCTATAATACAAAGGACACTGTCACCAGTTGGAGTGAAAGGAAGGAATTCCAACTGGGTGTCTGGCAGTATCGATGATGGTTGCGCAAGATAATATCAAAGATCAGTTTCTAAAAGGAAATTTCCGAAAAAAAATTGCACTAAACTAATTGGCTCATTATGTGCTTCAATCATTGTGATGATATAATTCATTAATGGCTCACTATCAACTCAAATTTTATTATTCTTCCCCATGTAAGGAATCCATAAATGGAACCAATCTATAAAAAATAATCTTGCAACTTACTGGCCCAATCCCTACTTAGTAGTAACCCATAGGCTTCCAAAATGTCTAAAATAACAATATCAATGCACTAGCAAACCCTATGATCAGAGGATAAACAAATTATAACATTTTTTAGTTCACTAATTGCTTGCATTTGTGATATATCTAATTGTATGATTCTAGCATCAGTATTTTCACATTTTTTGTTAATTTTCTTAGTAACAGATAAAGGTATAACATTTGTGGATGCCCCAAAATTAACTAGGAAATTATGGACATTATAGTTGAAAATTTCAAACGTTAAGAGAAAAGGGGGACATGAATATCTTGAATTTACATTAGCATCATTGACGATAGATACAAGGATAGTATTGGACTTATATATCAACAATTCAATCGAATAACAATTATACTATACATTTTAGACTCTATTAAAGTTTGTTGCAAACCCTAGATTTAATCATCATATCGGAAACAATATCATCATATCCTAGAATGTGAAACTTCTACTAGGGATTTGTTATAAACCCTATAATTTACACATTATGAGTATCAAAAATTAGGTTAGAATATATACATATCTATGATTTCATAATCATGCACAAGCATATCACAACAATATCTACTCAAGACACATAGATATTAAAGTTAGACATACAATAATTTTGACCAGGCGAGGGTTTCGATCAGACAAATGAACATACACCTGGGGCTTCATTCCTAGGTTCTTACTATGACTATTACAATGGTTTGTCTTATAAACACTATTTTTTCAAACTCTAAAGATATATGGTTTTCTTTAGACAATAACAACAAAACCTAAAGAACTAGGGTTTCTATAACAATACCAAGACTCTAAAATCAAGAGAATAGAATTTCTATACTTCATCATCAACCCTAAGTAGACTAGGATTTTATAGACATACCCTTAGGTTATGATTTTATATAGAACCTTTTATGGTTCCATACGAACCTAATTATTAATCACCCAATCAAGAATCTCTTACGATTCAAAACGCTAGACATAACAATGTTAGTAATGTAGATAAAATATTTAAAAGAAAAATGATCGTACCTTTATGTGAAGAGAAATTTGTAACAAATATTATAGGCTAAGATATAACTTGGTTTTTTTCTTAACAAACCTTTTAGGAAATCAATTCTTGAAAGGATTTAATAGAACTTCTTTCATGCTTCAAGTCTATCCCTTGAGGTTTCCTTCATAGCCTTTGTGCATTCTGCAAGCTTTTCCTACCAAGGAAAGTCATGAAGAACAAGTTATTAGCATATAATACAAACCTTAATGTGAGGAAGAAGCTAAATATGAAAAGATGAAACAAGGAACATGATACTTATCTTTTGGTAAATGATGGAGGCTCCCTCTTAATCCAATCTTTGAGGGATACCTACAACTTATAAAAATAATTCAAAAATGTCTTAACACAACATGTTAGACCTACAAATTTTTAGAAATCAAAACATAAAGGAAGTTCAGAACTTAGAATAGAAGACCAAGGGAGGATATGTGAAAGGGAGGACTTAGTAGTATAATTCCTTGACTTCTGATTCTTCTTCAGTCTTGTTCTTTTTATATGGAGCTTCATCAATGACATGAGCTTGATCCATGTTTATCTTATTATTTCTTGGATTCTTAAGACAATAACTCTTTTAATGTACCATCTCGTGGCAATTGTAACATTCAACCTTGGATAGGTCCATTTTCTTCTTTGGTCCTTTGAACTTCTTGAAGGTTCCCTTCTTCTTGTCATGAGAAGAATAAGCATTCGAGGTGTTTTATTATTCATCCTCCTTCTTTTTGTTTACCATCAATATTATGGCTTCTTCTTGACTACGTGCATTCCACATTTGTTCAAATGTTGGAGTATCCTTACAACTGTTAAGCCCTGATGAAAAAGCACTCCAAGGTTTAGGTAGTCCTAGAAGGGCAGTAATTACGATCTCCTTTTCTGGGACAACTTTGTCTATTTCTTGGAGTTCATCCCTAATTCTAGATATCGTTATATAGTATGATGAAACAGTATCATCATTTTTCATCTTAACAGTTCTTAGTTCATTCTTGAGGCTTGCTATTTGACCAATGTTCTTTATGTGAATAACTTGGAGAGAGCCTCATACATTTCTTGAGCGCAATTTATGTTGGATATGTATGGAATTAAGTTATCCTTAACTCCATCAACTATTATATTCATACCCATGATTTCAAGTTCAATAAACGTTAATTTCTCTGCATTACTTGATTTATTCATAGGATTCTTGAGTTTTCCTTGAACAATATCTAAAACTTTATTCTTTTTGAGAATGAGATACATTCTCTTTTTCTAGACCCTGTAGTTGGAGACCCCTTCTAATTTGTTTTCTCCCTTCATTAAGTTTTCATTGTTCTTATAAATAGTATGCTTGTATTCTTATGTGATCCCATTTTAATGTTGGTTCTTGATCTCCTTTTTCCTCAATAGAACCTTTAACCTGGCTTTTTCCTTCTTTTTCACCTAAGCTCTAATACCATGTTAGAAAATTAGAAAGGCAAAAAAAATTTCTTTAGTTGATAATTACTTGTGTTATATTTGAATTATTTGTATCTTTCTTATGTTCTTATTTTATATTAGTTCATCAATCAATTATAAAAAAAAAAATGTGAATATTAGGGACACCAGATGTAGGTGGACAAACAGGGATAAAACCCCTATATAGGGGAAAACCCAGCCTAGAAATCTTCCTTTAGTAATTCAAATTGAGATGGACCAAGACCCTCGACCCAAAGACTTTCCTCCTCCATGAATCCAACCTTCCAAAATGATATAGTAGTGTCTTCTTGCCCATAATCTCTAGCCCAACAACAATCCAAAAATTTGACTTTCCAGTTTCAACATCTCGACCTCCTGCAACAAAATTTCAGCCCCCTTCCAGCAATTACAAAACTTCACAAGTGTGGGAAAGAGAGAGAATATTTCAAAATTTATGCTTGAAAGAGTCATACTTCTTATTTCTTATCCTTCTTCTCCTTATTCCTCGAATTTCACACCTTTCCTTAGCCCAGTTACCACAGATTGAACTTGTTGTGAGTGAGTGACAAATGAGGTCAAGTTGTTGCCTTTATATAGTGATTCTACTACCCAGTTTTAGGCCAACTTGTCTAGTTTTGAGGTCGACTTGGTGGAAGAGGCCTAGAAGACTCATTTTAATATAAAATGAATTTCTTTCTTGACAATGAATTCCCAAGAATTTTTCTTTACATTATGACATTGAAAAGGACACTTGACACAAACCCTAGAAGTCTACAATGGAGGACTTGACCTAGAAAATTGACCCAAGCATGAAACCCATGCTTTAATAAGTCAATTTTATTAATAATAAAGTTATTTTTATTTATTTTGATAAATATATTACATCATGACTCAAGTGCAGTTATGAATACCAAACCTAGTTACATTCTTCAACAGGATGATTAATTCTCATTGGATTTCCAATTTTGCTAGCTCATAAATAAAAATATTTGCACGAGGTTTCTTCATATCTTCAATGATGTTGTATTCAATATCTGATGCTATATATTCATCTTTGGTAGGGTGTGCTGAAATGGTGGGTGGTGAAGATGTATCTAATGCCTAAAGGGGATGAACTTGTTCTTAGTATTCCTGGAAGTATTTCTAGGAGGTTGGGCACTTCTGGGTTTCGTTTATGAGCTCTGATTTGGATTACTAGGAGGTAAATTTTTCCTTAGGAATTGATTCCTCTACTTATACACATGTTTCTCAGGCATTGGTCTTTTGATCCTCAAATTGTATGGCCTGTATTGTTGTTTCGAAGGAGATTCACCCACTAGGGGCTCACTAGCACCTTGTTGATCATTATTCATAATAATATCAAAAGAAAAAAATGAATCACCAACACTTGTATTCTATGATGGGGTCAGTTCATTAGCCTCTTTGTTCTACTAATATTGCTCTGTTTTAGCCTATACTTCCAATACATTAGTGATTATAGCAATCATATTATGTTTCCAGTGTGGGCATGTCTTTTTATAATGTTCTTCTTAATGAAATGTACAATAATTTTCCATACCCACATCCTCAACATTAAATACTACATTGGAACTTTGAGAAAATTTGGTTGGTTGATTGGTATTATTTTTAAAGAATGGCTTAAATGACTTATTATTGGTGTATGCATCACTTGACTTCCTTTCCAATTTAGAAACCCTGTTAGTCAATAATTCTAAGGATTTGGTCAAGATCTCCATAAAAAGAAAAAATTTCTTTGGATTTAGTAGAAGAGGCTTGAGACTTCCTTCAAGTGTATTTAGAGTCTTTTTAATCTTCCTAGTTAGCGATGACACTTATAGATCTTAACTCCTTGTCCACATAAATAGTTTCTACAAAGTTTAAGGCCAATGTTTCTTTCACATCTCTTTTCACAATGACAGAATTTTTTGTGGGTAACGCAACAATGTCATAATCCATAGTGATAGAATTATGAGTTTGCACGTCTGTAGGGAAATTTTTCAAAATACAAGTAAACCTTCATTTAAAATATTTTACCTTTCCTTTGTCCCCCATCTTTATATTGTTGTGTTTCTTGAGTATCATGGAAAAAGTTTTTTCGTTAGCAAATTTCTCCAAGAATAGTTGCTTAAACTCCCTCCAATTATGGATTGAATTTGTTGGAATGTTGTGGTACCATGTTGATGGCCTTCCTTCCATAGTATAAGGAAACTACATGCAGGAGATATCATCAAAATGGACTTCTAACATTCTTAAGTTGATGTAGAATTCATCAATGTGATCCTTAGCCTTTGTTTTCTCTTCAGGATCATATTTTTCAAGCAGCTCCTCCAAGTGCTTTGGTAAGCTATGCAATTGACCCAGGAAAGAAAGAGGCCCTTGAGCCATCCAATCCAACTAGTTGTCAGCCATGTTTACATTATCCTCCTTCTCTTCACTAGACTCTTCCTCTTCACTGTTTAGATTATTGTTATCGTCCATCTCTTTGTTGTTCGAAATATGCATGTTCTCTTCATCTCCCTCTATATTTTCAACGTTAGTTGGTGGTCAGTTTCCTCAAGTGATGTTCTTGTAGAATGAATCATCTAGATCTTCTAAAGAAGCAATCACTAATTCTTGTATGGTTGAGACTAAAACACCATGATGAGTTTTTTCCTTAGCTAAACTTTTGTGATGGAGGAGTGAGGCAACATAAAGCAATCTAAGATTTGGAAAAATAACAAGTGATAGGACGTAACTCTCAAAGTTGATTCTATGTGACCTCGAAAACAAATTTCAGACTATGAGGAGATGATTCTTCTTTCTTGGATACGTGTGATGGAGTGGGACTCGGACAATTGTTGCCTTGATGTGAAGATGAATTATGTTAATGTGTTTAATTATCAGCCATACACTGGTTTCCCTCCTTCTAGCACCAAAATTTTGATGATACTAGAAGTCCGCCAACATAAGGGGGTCTCCCTGTATGAAGTACCAAATAGACCTCACACCATTTGGGATGGGAGCCCCTTTCAAGAAATCGGCCCAGCTACCATTATAATGACCTTAAAAAATTTCCTTTCCTGCAATTAACAACATAATAGAGCATGCATATACTTTTGAGATAAGCAATTAAATTATCCTTGTGAAACCTAAATTGAAATGTGTACAAAGTACTTTCACAAACGAGAAAATATAGAGTGATCCTTTAGAAGAAAAGTAATAGTACCATCATAATAAATGCATACACATACATTGAAATATTTTTTAATAAATTTGCAAAATAGATCATAAACTAACAACGATCATGAAAGCAAGTAAGGACGCACAATTCAATTAAGTTTTATAAACAATCCAATGAAATGGTTCATTTTCTTTAGTACATATGAACACAAACATAAATTGTAAACATGAAAGAATATTCTTACAACATTCATGATACGTGCATGAAAGTATGCCTGATTATTGGAGCTTCAAAATATTAAGAGAAAGTTCCAAGATATGAAATTACAATTATGCAACACTAGCCCAAATAGTGGAACATGAATCCACCCCTTGCTCCTCAAAATAAGTATCTTCTCTCCTATACCAAGCTTGAGAAGACAAGGTTAAAAGTCCTTAACTTGAGTTATGAGGATTTATTTATAACAAATTAGGTGACCTTTCACCTCCCATGAGACTCTTCAGCTCCCTTATGACTCTTGAGCTTCCCTAGAACCTTTGGGCTTCCTAGTGACTTCACATTCCATGTTTGACCCTTGGGCTTCCACACACTTTACATTTTCTAATTTTTGGAATTGCAAAATTGCATTCCACCAAAATTGTGGCAAAATAAATGTTTACGATCATATTTTTGGAAATCACAATTTGGCGAATGTGACCAAGAGGCTCCATTATAATGTTTCAATAACAAGCTTCATCCTTTGTTTTTGTGTCTTTGATTATTTGTGAGGATTGCATTGCATCTCATATTTATCCTCCTAAGTGTTTGGATATGATATTGTATCCCTTGAGTTTCCATCTATCATATGAGTTCCAAAATGCCTTTGACTCCTCCATGATAGAATATTTGTGTTCCGCTTCTTGTTATATGGATGAATATTGTTTTGTAGACAGAATAAGATCTCCCTAGGAATGGAAACCAAGCCTAATAAAAATCAAGACAAAATATATTAATTCTTCTTTATAAATACTTGAACCATTTAGAGGTAAACTTACTTGATGACCGAAATAAGCCTTCAATCCTTTGTTTTATTGTGATCCTACTCCACTTTCAATCCCTAAAATGGAATTTGCAATGATAGAAACAACACGATATCAAAGTATATAATATATAAACGAATTCAAGCTATTTCTAACCAAAATATCAAGCTATTTGAACACATTGTATGAGAAAAATAGTGCACTTTGTATTAACAATGGGAAGACAATATTACAACCCTTTTGTACTTGATGTCATAAGCTCTCTTCCAAGAAATATCCAATCCTTCCTCTTGCAATGATAAGCCTTTACTCTTCAATTTGACAACATAAGGTTACTTCAAAATTAAACCCCTACTCCTTTATTATACATTGTATTTATAGGAGAGGAGAGGATCTTGGAGATCCATCTTCTAAGGGATGAGATACATAATTAGAGGGGATTGGCTCCATGATAAGGGGGATGAGATCCATCATTTCTGGGATGAGGTCTAAAGAGGTAGGAGCTTGAGGTATAGTTGGTTGAGGGAAGATTCCTCAACAAGGTTCTAGAACTTACTTTTTTAATTTTAACCATGTCGAAAGGGTGTCGCACTTTCTAATGGAGAACAATGTGTCACTCTGTGTAGGTTTCAATGAATTTAACTGTTGTGTCATATTTTTTTTATCTAGTGCAGCACTACTTAAAATTAGGGTTTTTAAACAATGTAAACCAGGATTCTTGGGATCTTCAAAATGGTTTGTCTTCTGACTTTGTAGAGGATTATAGAGAAGGGTTATTCGGATAGCTAGGGATCCACATTTGTGGTCATTTATCTAATGGTGACAAAATTACATGTAACATATTTCCCCGTAAAGCACAAAGTCGGAAATTGTGTATCAGGTCTGAAGTGATTTATCATGGTAAAGTCTGGATCAAATATCAATTGGTTGGAGACCTGAAAGTAGATAATCAAGGATCATAGTATAATATAATAATTAAATCATCTCTGAGGTAGGCATTCCCATACTCAATATAACATATCAATAACTCTAGACCTAAGTATGGAAATGTGTAAAAATCCATCTGAACAAATCAAATTCATGACCACGAAACATACATCATGGATCCATGCTCAAATAGACTTAATATGAATATAACCATGATCATACAGTATGAATTTTCACATTAGTCATGAAAATTCCACACAGCATGGATGGATGAAACTAGATCCAAGATCTTCGTCTCTGCCACTCAATAGTACAAGTCTAACCATGTGAATGAACGTGTTAAATTCAAACATGGAAGACACCATCTGATTATCGGTCAATGATGAGAATCGTTAACAAATGCAAGAGAAACCACTATTAATGTTAATGGCTCTAAAGGTACACTATTACAAACTATGAAGCGTGAATGAATGATCTACAGTTGAACAGTCATAGAATATTTCTATCGTAGGTCAATTATGTAAACCTTTTTTATAAAGTGAGGAGACCTTCCATTGAAGCATTGCAAGTTACAAGGCACTAGAGGAAGTTTTTAATTCAACTTCCCTGATAATGAGTTGAAGTCGATAAGGAGTGACTTGTCGTAAGAATGCCTTGATGTATCCCCCTTCAACGATGCGAAAAAGGTATCAATATTTTGAGTACAAAAAACGAAGTAATTTGGGACTAACTCAAGGATGGTCAATGCAAAACAGGGCTATAAGTATTGAAAAATATTTTAACTAAGGTTGAACTTATCTTAAACATATTGGTGATACTAAATGAAGTTGGAAACATTGACTCAATATGGGATAAAAAACTAGTATAAATACTTTCAAGAAGGTGTGATCAACATATATGAGACTAGATTTTCCTGCCCAATCAGACACGAAAGTGAAAGAGTTTCATGTTCAAGAGTGACTTATTGCCAAATACAGACTTTGTACATTGCTTTTTTCCAACTTTTCCCCACCATTTCTAGTAAGTACCTCTTTATTTTTATGAAGATGGAAGAGGATAAAATATGCTTGTAGTATAAGTCCATCCTTTGGATATGTCATTTGAAGTATTTTTAACGAAACTTGAGAAGGAGTGGTTTGGTTTCATCATGCTTGATGAGTCCTACATTTTTTTGCGTTTTACAAGTCTAGTGAAGGGATAACTCAATTCCTTTCTCACATTTAGAGAGCTTGAAAAAGATATAAAAAGAAAATTCCATAGTGTTATTTTTCGTAAATTTAGTCCCCCGAGCCTGAAAAAGTGTAAAATAATACAAAGGAGAACTCTTTTCACCATGATTGATCAAAGTATATTTTTTTCATAAATAGTCTACGTAGTCTATAAAAGGGGTAAACTTATACTAAGTAGATGTATGTTTCATAAACTTTAACAAGTTTGAAAAAAACAAGTATACTCAGCCATCTTTTCATATTTTGAAAGTCAGAAAATAGCTTAAAGGTAACTCCAAGGTGTAATTTTTTCTTAAATTTAAAGAGCTCAAAAAAGTGATAAAAGTGTACTCATTGCCAAAATGATTTGACTTTTTTTTAATTAACCTGTACTCTTCACATTTAGATCAAAAATTACCATATCTACTCAAAAACAATGAAAAAATGACTAACATATTATTTTAATAAACCCAATTTGATTATAAAAACTCAAAAAGTAAATCATTTTTACCATTGTGTTCTTTTTTACCATTTGAGCTCTGAATAGTGCATTTTTCCCCACACCTTCAGGAGTGGATTGTGATTGATCCAATGGACTATTTCGAATATTGTCTTCTCTAGATAAGAGATCCTTCCCTTTTTTTCGCATTCACGGCTTCATTCTTTCATTTTAATGGTCATTTCCTTGGTTTTTAGGCTTTTAAATGACAGAAAATACCCCCTCGAGTTGTCGCACCCTCCCTATATCGGGAGGTACACAAGACCTTTTTCTTAAAAATGGGAAAAAGTGTTGTGTCACACCCTGTCTTGAGAGACAATGCACAAGCTACGCATTGTCTCTCAAAATGGAGTGTAACAGGAGGCGAGAGCATAGAAAAATAGAGATTAAGCTCGAAAATTTTCCAAATTTTCCTCATTCTTGTAATCTAAAACGTTTTCCTCACTTATTGCAGAGTTGTGACCAAGAAAAATAGAATGGCGAGAGATACAACATGAAGAACACGATGTCATTGTAGCTAATGATCCACAAACCATGCAAGCGCTCAAGAACTGTGGTCTTGCAAAATTATTGTTGATCTCAGGACTGAGGGCCCAGTTAGATCTATTGAAATTGTTTTTGACAGCCTAGAATGTCCATGAAAAACATTTTCAGATTGGTGCACACCCTTACCCGATGTTGAGGAAATTTATTTCTTGACGGGGCTATAACTCAGAGGATCCAATGTCTCATTATTTGGCCCTAGTGATGGATGTGAACCAACATATTATTACATAAGAGAATATTGTATTTTAGGTTCTCAAAAGAGTAGCGAAAGGATTAACATTAAATACATCAGATATATTCCACTAAATACCATTTTATTCATAATCACTTGTTTGTGTGGAATTGCAGCTCCTCACCTAGCCTCAAAAGCCTAAATGGAGTATGAATTAGATTGTATGCAGCCAACCATATTTAATTGGTGTGAAGGGGTATTAGCTATTCTATAAGGGTAGCTTACCAGAGAAAAGATAAGGTGTTTGAAACATTTTAGTTATGGATTTATTGTAGTGTCTTTTGCTTTGCAAATAATTCCCTTACTATGCCCACAAGTCTCCATGGAGATGACGGGTCATAGAAATCCCTGTATGCTATAGTGGGTTAGTTTGATGTTTCGCCACGGAAGTTACCCATTAGTAGATTTTAAACCTACTTTCTTTCAATGGTTGGGTCAAAAAATTCTTATGGTCGAGAATTACCTGTATGTAGGAGTAGATTTCAGAGGTGAGCCCGATATTCCTCTTCCTGAAGGGATGCAGTGGGTTGACCTATGTAAAACTTCTCACTTTGGTTTTTTTTTTTTAGTATTTTTTTAAGTTTTTTTTTTTGTGTTTTTAAATTTGTGCCAAGACTAACTATCTAAATACCATGCAAACATTGGACTAGTTAGACCAGTAGTGATGTCAACAATAGTTAGGCGTGGTGAACAACCAGTGTGCATTATCGAGCAAGATACTAGAGCAGTAGATACCTTAACTAAGATCGAGGAGAACCTTGTCAGACTAACTCTGGACATTCCAGAAATTGATATTGATGAACTTCCTCCCCATTATCAGAGGCATAACAGGAGTACCTAAGCAGATTGTTATTCTATTATGACTAACAGCTCGTGTCGTCATCTGTTATCATGAGCACCATGCTTAGTTTTAGGATTTTGAGCTAGATTTTTCCTTTTTGGTTTGATCAGCATGTATGCATATAATAAAAGGCTATGGGACTCATATTTATTAGACACCATTTTTGTAAAAACCAAAAAAAAATACATACATATTAATTTATGGAGACTTCTTATATTTACTCTACCTATTTTAATACAATGTATGAATGACTGTTGTTTCTTTTTACACATGTTTCAAATGTCAATTTAATACATATTTTACTAATGTGTTGGTTAATGTATTTAAATTTCCTGGAATATGTTGATATTCAATGTAATCAAATTCCCTTTCCAAGAAACGAGCTCGTAAAAATATCCTTAACATTGACAAGCTTCTAACTAAATAAACACTATTCAAATGTAATACCACAAGTTGAGAATCCAATATAACAACTAGAAAATGAATACCAAGTGAAATGGAATCAGATAAAAGTTCAGTAACTGCACTATATTATGCAATTTTTTTAGTTGTTCGACCAAGGAAAATGCCATGTAGACTCACTAACTCATTTGTAGGTGTATAAATTTCCCATGCAATAGAAGAACAATTTTGGGTATTACAACTAGCGCCATCAGCATAGCCAATGTAAGGTTGAGGGAATGTCAACATTTGCAAACCAAATGTAAAATATAAGCAGAAGAGACAAAAGAAGCTCGCAAGAAAATAAATTGCAACACAACAAAAAAATATGGTATGAAAATGTACAAAGTACTTATGTAGAAAAATTATAAGCATAGTACTTTTTGAGATACAACCCATTATAAGCTAAAGGTATTCCTTCATAATCCACTAGTTCATAAGCCCCTTTCATAACTACACGTTTGACTATATAAGGGTCAAGCCACATAGGCTCGAGCTTTCCAGCTCCTAACGATCATGCTCTTGGTCATATAATAGGACCAAGTTGCCTTCAAAAAAGACGTGAGGGTTAACAGTTTTATCAAATTGCACTTTAAGTCATTTCTTATGTGTCTCGTTAGCCAATGTAGTGTCATGACAAGTTTCATCTAAAAATGTTAAATGAAATGAACGTTCTTCCTTGGTAGAAGTAGTAGGGAGAATTTTGATGACTAGTTTCAAAGACAAGATTTCACATTCAATTGGAAAAAAAGCTTCTAGAATATAAACTAATTGGAAAGGTGTAAATCCGATTGTCATTTTGACTAAAGTATGGTATGCCCATAATGCTGAAAAAAGTATGATGTGCCAATTTAATCGATGAATCCCTATGATTCAGTGAAGCATCATTTTCAAAACCTTGTTTGAAGCTTCAACTTAGCCATTGGCATGTGGATAATAAGGAGTAGAGCTATCGTGGCGTATACCCAACTTAATAATTAACACGAACATCGTATAGTTTAAAAAATGTATTCCATCATCCATGATGATGGCTTGTGTTACACTGAATCATGCAATAATGTGATTGAATACAAATAATGTAGCAGTTTTACCGTTGTTTTCAAATGTAGGCCCATGCCCCCCAACTGAGTGAGGGTTACATATCATAAATTCTATACCCAATTGGAAAAAGGACTAACAGCAACTACTGGATGTAAATGTGTGGGTGGATCATGCATTTTTCGATTATATATCTGAAAGATGTGACATTTCTAGACTACTAAAATGCAATCTTTAAACATGGTAGGCCATAAATAACTAGCACGTAGGATCTTTTGGGTTGTAGCATAATCATGCATATGCCCTCCACATGCTCCTGAATGGAAATCATTCAGGGAATTTTCAGCTTCTGGATGAGTTAAACATCACCAAAAAATAAGATCAGTACCACAACAATAAGGAGTATCATCAATGATAAGATAATGTTTTCCTTGGTATCACATTCGACGACGTTCAGAATGAGATAGTTTTGGCCGAAATGTTTGGGTTTGGAGATAAATGATGATATCTCCATACCAAGGGTCATCTAAACTGATTAGAAACAGGATCTCATCAGGAATGGACTCTTCACTTACTATTTTTGTTCTAGTATAGGGAAGGTCACAAATTAATTCAGTAAAGACTAAATATTTTTTGGACTTACATATAATGAATTCTAAATAAAAATCTTGTAGAATTACAATCCACTCTGAGTACTTTACCCCAGCAATTGATGAGTAAGGATATAAACCATAGGGTTGCAATGGTTAACCATTGTAGTTTTGCAAAGTAATATGTAGTGTAGGAATAATTGAATAGCTTGTACAAATTCCAAAGCTAATTTATCCATGTTACACAGTAATTTGTCACCATTTATCACCGTCCCTGTTTCCCCTCTCCCGTACATTGGAGGACTCATTCCAGGACTTGTGAGAAGTGACATAACCTGAAACCACTTGCATTATATTCCTCTAAGTATGAGCTTCATATGCTCTAAAGACATCTCCTGCAGAATACCCATAAAAAGACATCTTTTTGCATTGGCGCGGTTCCACAGTGTACTGCTCGCGCCAATGGGGAAAATCCTCTAAAGAGGGCGCGCCATTGGCGCTCTGTCTCAGAGTCACACTCGCACCAACCCAGTTGGGTAAAGTTTTTAACAAACAAACTTCCGAAGGTTCTCCTTAACCCATTCACCAACTGAATCCGTGTTGAGTTAGGATGGCTTGGCTTCGAATCTCCATAGAAGGGAAGTGGTTTGCCACCTTTCATGGAAGCTTCTAAGTGATAAAGCCAATCCCATGGAAATTGTGATTGATCTTATCTCCTTCCCCTCTATCTATAAAAGCTTGTCTCTATGCTTTGGGCAAGCTAGTGCTAGTGATAGTGAGAATTCCAGGAGTTCAAGAGATTGAAGTTGCAAGAGCCTTCTTTGCATCCATAAGGCCAAATCTAAGTGAGGAGATTCTTGTCACCAAGGAGAGAGAGGCTTGTTTCCCATCCCAACAAGCTTTGCAAGACTTGTGTAGCTGATCACCCAGCCAAAGGAGGATTTGACGTCAGAACTATGGTTGTATTCTTCTTTGATTATCAATAATAGATGACTATCATTATGGTTCCACTCTCATTGTCCTTTGTAATGATTGATGTTGAGTTATATCTTTTCTGACTGATATATAATTGCATCTATTGGATTTTATGCTTGTATTGGTGTTGTTCTTTGCATGTGCAGGTGTCCAATCACGGAGATTGTGGGGATCGTGATCGGCTGAAACAAAGGAACAAGAGCAACGTCTCTTCTACGAATATTAGCGTTGGAATCCAAGTAGGTTCTCATCATCCACCTTTAATTTGCAATTAGGAACTTGCGTGATAGCATTGTTTGATTTTTGCTAGACCCGGTCTGGGCTAGTAGGGATCGTCTCTGTCTGCAGAGGGGATTTACCTCCGCAACAATTTGGCGACTCCACTGGGGAGTTAGCTTGTTGTCTGATTTGTAAACTTTAGACGGAGCCTGAAGTACGGCCAGATAGCCTTCGAAACGCTATTGATTTGCATTAGCGAAGTAGATCAAAGCCACTTCAGTCAATCTTCGATTTGGTGTGCGGACTAAACAACTTGGAGTTTGTCTTGTCTCTTTGGTTTTCTCTTGTTTGGATTGCTTAGATAGCTTTCTGGGTTGGATTTATTGCTGTCTCTTACTTCCCGCTCTGCCTGGATACTGTTAACCAAGCCTTGGACTGCTTGTTTTATTTTTGACCTAGAAAGCTTGATTAGCGCGTCTTTTTTCCTGACATTCGCGCCAGTTGGTGCATGTTGCTCAAAGACAACCCGTGCCAATCCCTTAAAAGCGCGAGTTACAGCCTATTAGTCGTGCCAGGCCTGTCAACTTTTCCAGTTTGCTTATTTGCAAACCCTCTGAGCTTGGATTTGTATCTTGCCGCATCTTTTTCAATTACTGGTGTGCGTTTGATCCTTGTTTGACTGGTTTTCGACCTCCATCCTTCGGGTGTTTGCCTCTTTCCATCGATTTCACATTTCAGCCCTAGGGCATCTAGTGGCTTTGTGCATCGAGCCTTCCGTAGGAGTCTTGGGTTCTTTGATCGTCCAGTCGACTTTGTGATTACTCTTTTGCACTTGCTCAGTGGTTGTCAAAGCTTTTTATTGTTATTCAAGCGATTTGCTCCTTTTCCTCTTGGATTTCGCTTGGCTTCGTTTGGGCTTAGATCACATAGCTCATAGAGGTCTTTGTGTTTTCTTTTTGGTTTGAAGGACTGCTTGGGTGTTTTGGAGGCTTGATTGCATTCTCATTGAGTGAAATTTGTCTCTTTTACTTGGTGTTATCATCTCTCAAAATTTGTTTAGTGCACTTTGCCATTGAAAAGAAAACAAACAGTCTCTTTTGCGTTGGATTAGTTAATGGAAATTAGAGCTTTTGATTAGTGACTTTAAAGAAAAGTTTCGTTTATTGCCATTAGCTGCATTAGAGTGGTTCTTGATTGTTTATGGTCATTTTGTTTGATTGAAAAGTTCTCAACTCTCTCGTAGTTAGTGTTCATCGAACGAAATGATACTTTTTGGCATATAGCTTGCATTTAGGGAATTGTGAGAGATTAAATACGGTAGGACCTGGAAATTGAAACCTAATCAAAGATCAACTGTAAAATGAACTGAATGAACTTAAAAACGCATTGGAACATAACGCTCACTGTTTAGAGGTCTAGGCTAGAGACGTGCTCCGGCGTCGTTAAACCTAGTCACTTTTGTTTCACTTAAGGTTGGGTGATTCCTCCTTCTGTGACGCAACAAGTGGTCTAGCACGGATTTGAGCTCCCACGTACCGTCGAGTATATGGGGAGACCCCACTAGGTTATCATCCTTTATCCACAGGAAGCTGTGTCTGCCGCCTTACAAGCTATAATGCACCGAACACAGCATTCGGGAAGATTGACTGCCGTACGGGAAGTCCTTGGTTTTCATATGACTGCCAAGGTGTATATGCAGTTTTAGAGATTTGTTTGGTAAACCTTTTTGCCTAGTTCTCCAGAGTAGTCACTTTTCATCCTTTTCAGACTCCTTAAACGAAAAGGCTAAACTGAGCATTTGTCACTTCGGGCTCACTAAACATTCGAAGGAGACTAGAGTCATCTTTTTGTCCTTTTCTCGACTCTTAAAACATGAAAAGGTCAAGTTGTGTCCTTGCGTCTTAAAATTTATTTGGCCGCGATTAACATTACCTGGTTAGATCTTGTGTGCGTTAGTTTGAGTAGGGAAATTGCTCGTTAGATTCCCTTAGGTTTTGTTTTGAAGTTTTTCATCCTGGCTGAACCATCGATCCCATCTCCCGTTCCAAGTGATCAAGGGTCTCCGTCTTCCATTGCTCCTGAGGTACCGGTTGTGAGTGATACTCTTCCTATTATCCTGAGTATCCAACCGATCAACTCTCGTGCTCCAGACGACGAGGATTACGAAATTCATTGGAACCCCATTTGGGAGCCTGAAGAGGACGATATTCCTTTTACCCCTCCTGGTGTTTCGTCTCCAATGTTTACCTCTCACATGGATGAGACATCTCCTAGAGTGAGTGAGACACCCGTTTTGTCGAGTATCGAAACTCCTATCTCGGCCACTTCTCCGGTACCCTCACGCTATAAGTCGTTGAGGGATAATATGAGTGCCAGGATCCCCACTTCAAGTACCATGTGGGACCTCCGCATCACTCCCACTACGGGATCTTTTGTTTCACAAGTTCACAGTACACCCGTCACTTTAGTTCCAATGAACCCAACTGTTTGTGTAGCACATTCAACTCTGGTTGTTAGTGCCATTACGACGTCTTCAGCTTTGACTGCTAGTGCTGGTCCGCCTCACGGTCAAGTGAGTAGTGGCCAGCCGACACATACACCCAAAGTTGTTCATCCTGCACAAAGTGCACCACCCTCTTCTGGTCCTGTCCCAGGAGGGGGGCCATATGATCAGTATGGGCAAGCTGTTCAGGATCCGAACACGCAAGGTCCATTTTATTATTACGATTCTACTGGTCAGTTCCTTTATCTTTCCAAACCCTTGCCTACTCAACCTGTTGTTGAGGTCTCGGTACCATTATCCGTTGCTTGGGGCACCACCACTTACCATGGGGGCCAAGCAATGCCTGCACAGCTTCAGGGACCGCCTAACCAAGGCCAACCGTCTTATACACAAACCCCCCAAGGGCAGCAATATTACGGCCAGTCTTACCCAGGACAACCTGGGGGCCCACAAGGACAACCCTATCAGGGACAACCTTCGTCCGCTGGTGGTCCATCTTTCACTTATCTGACTCAACCTTCTGGTAATCCAGGGCAACCTGGTACCCAGCAAGGTTACCCGTCTAGACAACCAGGACAACCTTACATCCAACAAGTTCAACCTGGTGTCCAGCAAGGTTATCCCTCTGGACAAGCAGGACAAACTTATATTCAACAAGGTCAACCGGCAGTCTAGCAGGGGTACCCTTCTGGGCAAGGGGGTCAGCCTTACGTACAGCAGGGCCAACCCACTGCCCAGCCTAGTCATCCTTTTGGACAAGTTGGTCAACCTCAAGGTCAACTGGCCGTCCAGCCCACTCAACCATCTGTTCCGCAAAGACAACCCTCGGTTGCTCAAGGGCAACCTAATACCCAGCAAGTTCGTCCTGTTGGCAAACAGGTCCATCCCAAACCCAACCAGGACAACCTTCCGGCCATATGGTCCAAGCTCAACCTGTTCAAGGACATCCTTCTAGGCCCCAGACTCAAATTGGTTTTCAGATGCAAGGTGGATTGCAATCCCAACCTTCTTACCAAGCGCAACCTGTTTACCGGGCTCAATATGGAGCTCAGCGACTGTATGGTTACCAACAACCCCAGGGGAAAACTCAGTTAGCCCCTTATCAAAATTATCAACAAATGCAGGTCACCCCTTATCAGAATTATCAGCAATAGTATGTTGCACCTGCAAGTCAAGTTGCTAATCCATGGGGTGCTAGGGGGCAGATCCACGGTCAGATGTCTTCTTATGGACAGAATCCCTATGGACAGAACCCCTATGGACAAAATCCCTATGGGCAGAACCCTTATGGGCCAGGCCCGTTCGGACAAAGTCCATGGGGGCAACCACCACCTGGTTGGAACCCTGGTACTACCTCTCTTCCACGACCACAGATGTCCTTCAATCCTCAGTTACCTTTCTTAGCGACATTGGAACTGCCAGATGTGTCCAAATTGACAAATGATCCCATTCTTCATAATCCATATTGGCCACCAGTTTCGACTAAGATACCCTGTGATTGCCCGAAATTAGATGGCAAAGCTGGCGAGGACCCTCAAGACCATGTCATGACCTATCACCTTTGGTGCTCATCCAACTCGTGGCTTGATGATTCCATCCAGCTCTGCCTCTTCCAAAGGACTCTCACCGACTCGGCCGCTAAGTGGTATATTGAGTTGAATCGCGGAACATTTCAAGATTTCAACTCGTTGGCTATGGCATTCCTAACTCATTTTCAGTTACCCATTCGGTATGAGACAGGGACGCATCTCCTTACGTCTCTCAAACAGGACATGGCCACGCATATATCCGATCATATACATGAATGGAGACGGTGTCGTCGTTTGATCAAGTTCTAGATTCCTGATCAGCTCTTAACCGATTGGTTTACAACCTCCTTTGTCCCTGCGATCGCGCGAGAAATTACTATGGGAGCTTGTGTAACTAAAGAGCAAGCTATCGCGCGTGCTCAGTACTTCGACTTAGTTTATTCTCAGTCAGGTACTTTATATGATTATTTGCCAGACACCCCGAGACCCGGAACATCCAAAGCTCCGCCAAAGCCATCTGTTGACGGTGTTATTGGCTCTGTAAACGCATCTTCCAAGAAATCGTCCGCGAACCCTGGGAAGTAAAAACCGAACGCTCCTAGCGAAAACACTTCTCAGGGTCAATCTAATTCTGGAAACACTTCCAAGGTTAACGCCGTCCACTCCACCACGGTGGATAAATCCTCGAAAGGGAAAAAGAAAGGGAAAGCCAAGAATAAATCCGAATAGCCCAGATAGGACTCCCCTAAACCTCCACCCGAGGAAGGAGCCAAACGTAAACCTAAGTATCCTTGTCTTATCTGTGACGAGGATCACTATACTAAAGATTGCCCCAGGCGGTCCGAAGTTAGTCGATTGTTGAAAGGTGCTCCTGGGACTCCTGCTATGTTTAAAGAACCTTTCCCTTCATAGCAAACTCAAATGGTGGCAGATCCATCGCAACCCTCTTCTTCATTCATCTCTCAAGTATTTATGGCTGGGACGATTCCCGTCTACATCACTACTCGAGCGAAAGAATATTCGTCGCATGCGGGGAAAGAGCCTGAGGTTTCCTCTAGCACTCCTCCATCCAGTTCTGGTCCACCCCACATCGAGAGACCTAGCATTGAGACGACTATCCGACCCCCTCCAAAAGGTGTACTCCGGAAGTCTTCTTACAACGCTAATGCTCGTGCTGCCCAGCACTATAGCATCGTTGAGGACTTAGCTCGGGCTCTGTCTGCTATGTCCGCCCAAGAAGTGCTCCAGAGCTACCCCTCCCAGAGGAATTCCTTGCTATCGGCCATCAGTGGCATAGACCCGGCTGACTCGGATCTGATTTCCTTTGACCTTGAGGGCCATACACCGAGACTGCCTCACCAAGTCGCTTTCCTCATACAGGTCATTATCAATACTAAAACGATTCATCGTATAATCATTGATGAAGGTGCTTCGACTTGCATCATGTCTGTCGCCTGTTGGAAAGCTATTGGTTCTCCGACGCTGAGCCAGTCTCCTACAACATTGGAAGCCTTTGACGGAAGAGAGTCCCGTGCTTATGGTATCCTCCAACGGTTGCCCATCTCTTTGGAAGGGAAGACGGTCGAAGTGGAGGTCGAAGTTGTCGATGCTAATCTTACCTACAACCTCCTCCTCAGACGTAGCTGGACATACGCCATGCAAGCCGTGGCTTCCTCTCTTTTCCGTGTCATTCGTTTCCCTCATCAGGGGAAGATTTTCACCATGGACCAGCTCTCCTTCTTCGCCTCCTCTTCCGAAGGCAACGTGCCTTTCGTGGAGCATACCTCCAAATCATGTGAGAGTGTGGGAGCCGGACTCTTTAAAGATCCCGCCCTGATGGGTTTCTTTTCCCTCCCACCTCCTAATCTCGCTCCTATTAATATGATTTTCGTGCGCTCTGATCCGTGGGTTCTTCCTCCCGCTAATCAGATAGAATGTTGGGGCGATATGATGCCGTTGAGTCCCGCCGAGCTCAACTATGTTGAAATCGTTGCTGCATCAGCTCCCCCTCCCGAACCTGCTCCTCCGAGCAGCGTTTCCGACTCGTACGTTCATTTCCCTTAGCTTGGAGATAATGCTACTTCGGATCCATTAAAGGAAATATTTCCTTCCGATGAAGCCATTATAGAGACCATGTCTCTTGAGGAACCTCCTTGGTCTGATTATCACCACCGTTCCTTGTTCCTCCCTGCCCATCAGGAAATGATCACCTGTCTCGAACGGTTTGCTTCTTGTATCCCATTTCAGCCCATTCAAACACCTATTCAAGTTTATCAAGTGTCTTCTGAAGGCAATATGGGAAACATTACGCAGACCCAACCCATCCACATCTCTGTGAAACCAGGGATTGTCGAGCATATTCACATTGGAGTCACTTGTACTCCGGAGGAAATTCAGCTCTACACCAATCTTTTTCACGAATTTCGTGATGTCTTCGCTTGGTCCTATGAAGAGATGCATGGCATTGACCCTAGCATAGTGGTGCATGAGATACCTACATATCCGGGTGCTAAGCCTGTTCGTCAACGCCTATGCCCCGTGCACCCCCAAAAGGCTGCAGCCATTAAAGCAGAAGTTGAAAAGCTTCTCAAGGCTGGTTTCATTTACCCCATTCCACTTACGGATTGGGTTTCTAATATAGTCCCTGTGAACAAAAAGCAGGGTACGATTTGAGTCTGTATTGATTACCGTGACATTAACCGCGCCTGTCCTAAAGATAACTTCCCCACACCCTTCATCGATCAGCTCATTGATGAGTGTGCAGGAAGCGAAATCTATTCATTTATGGACGATTTTTCTGGGTATAACCAGATCAATATTGCGCCCGCTGATCAGCATAAGACGGCCTTTATCTGTCCTTGGGGCACTTTTGCTTACAAGAAGCTCCCTTTCGGTTTGAAGAATGTCGGTGCTACCTTCCAACGTGCAATGTCCTATGCTTTTCATGACATCCGTCACATTGTACAGCCGTATCTGGATGATCTTCCAGCTCATTCAGTCAAACGTCAGGACCATCCTTCCCATCTTCGTGAAATCTTTCTCCGCTGTCGACACTACCGTATCAGGCTTAATCCTCATAAATGTGTCTTCTGCGTTGAATCAGGCCGACTACTCGGGTTTATCGTCTCCCGAGAGGGCATCTGTCTGGATCCCCTCAAAGTTGAGGCTATTCTGAATCTTCCTCCCCCTGCTTCTTTGCAGCAGTTGCAAAGCTTGCAGGGCAAAGAAAATTTCCTAAGACGATTCGTTCCGAACTATGTTGAGGTTGCTAAAGGTTTTACACGATTATTGAAGCGAGATACACCCTTTCATTGGGATGCTATCGCTCAAGAGTCTTTCGAGTGTCTCAAGGGTCTCCTTGTTTCTGCTCCATTATTGCGACCTCCGAATTACCATCGTGATTATACTCTGTATCTAGCCGCCACCGATACCACTATCAGCATGGTTCTCATGCAAGACGACGATGATGACAATAAGCACGTCATATATTACCTCAGCCGCAACCTCTTAGACATGGAAACTCGATACACTTACGTCGCGAAGTTGGCATTGGCCGCTGTTTGTGCCGTCCAACGTTACCGGCATTATATCTTGTTGCGCACCACGACCGTGATTTCTGATTGCAACCCGATGACGTACATTTTGTCGCGTCAGTTGCTGGGGGGGAAATACTCAAAGTGGATCGTCATCCTCCAAGAGTTAGACTTGGAATTCACTGCTGCCAAGTCTAAGAAGTCCCTGGTCTTTGCTGAGTTACTTTGCTCTTTGCCATCTTCTTCTGTACCCTCTCTTTCAGAGGATCATATCCCAGATGAAACTCTTTTTCTGATCAGCACCCTCGATCCCTAGTACGGGGATATTATTGTATATTTGCAGACGTGCTCTTTCCGCCCCGGTGTATCCAAAGATGCTCGGCGGCGGATCTGTCATCAGTCTCAACCCTACCGTATCATTGGGGACACCCTATACTGTCTCGGCGTTGACTCCGTCCTCTGCCGATTTCTAACCCTCGAGGAAGCTGAGAGATTCTTGAATGACTGCCACTCTGGCGCCTGTGGTGGTCACATGTCCGGATATGCCACAGCTCAAAAAATCCTTCGCACTGGTTATTTCTGGCCCTCCATTTTCAAGGATTGCATTCTTGTCGTCCGTTCATGTCATGCGTGCCAGATATACCAGCAGAAGATGCGTGCGCCACCAGCTTCGCTGCACCCTGTTGTCACCATTGGCCCTTTTGCAAAATGGGGCATTGATTATACGACCTGTAAGCCTCGCTCGGCCGGGGGGCATGGGTTTATTATCGTTGCTGTCGATTAATTTACAAAATGAGCCGAGGCGATGCCCACATTAACTGAAGACGGTCACACAGCGGAGCAGTTTTTGTTCAACCATGTTATTACGTGGTTCGGAGTTCCACAGGCCATCGTCACAGATCACGGGAAGCATTTTCGTAATCACATGATGACCGAACTAACAACCCAACTAGGCTTGCGGCATGATAGTTCGACTCTGTACTATCCTCAGTCCAACGGCCAGGTTGAAGCCGTTGACAAGATTTTGGTTACAATGCTTCAACGTACTGTTGACATGCATAAGTCTAATTGGCATCTGATGTTGTTTCCCGCCTTGTGGGCCTACCGAACCTCTGTGAAGGATGCCACCGGTTTCACTCCATTTCAACTAGTTTACGGACTGGAGGCTACCCTTCCTATAGAATGTGAAATCCCTTCGTTAAAAATAACCGTCGAGTTGCTTCCCAACACTACTCCGATAGAGGAATGGCTTCTTTACCTAGAACGGTTGGACGAGACTCGTCGCCTAGCCTCTCTAGCTATCAAAGCTCAAAAGAAGAGAGTTAAAACTCACTTCGACCATATCATCCATCCTCGTTCCTTTGTTGAGGGAGATCTAGTCCTGCTATACGACCAAGAAAATGACAAGTTGGGGGCAGGCAAACTCGAGCCCATGTGGCTAGGCCCTTATATTGTAAAGAAAGTGTTGCAAAAGGGGGCATATGAGCTAGTCGACTATGAAGGTAATCCTCTTGATAAGCCCCGTAATGGGTTGTACTTGAAAAATTACTATGCATGAGTCCGTGCACTTCAATTTATACATACGGGTGTGTGTGTGTGTTTTCATGTTTTTGGATTGGTGTGAAGGCGTGATTGCCCCTTATTGTGTTTTTGCTTCATGTGCGGATGTCAGGTGCACCTTATGTTGGTTTCGCTGATGGTGCCTGCCACAGCACTCGCAATTTGTCCTCCGCGGTGTGGGTGATCAATGATCCTCATGGTGAGTTGATAGATCTTCAAGGTGTGTGTTTAGGCTATACTACAAACAATGTCGCTGAATATAGTGTTGTTATTGAATTATTAGCCGAGGCAATTAATCTCAATATTCATACATTGGTTGTTAACCTAGACTCTCAGCTTGTCGTCCATCAGCTCAATGGGCGATATTTTGTCAGAGACCGCCACATCTTAAGGTTGTACTTACGTGTTAAATTATTAGAAAGGAATTTTGACTTTATCACATATCAGCATATTCCACGGCGATTAAACACATTATCTGATGCATTGGCTAATCATGTATTAGATAGACATTTGCGTAATTTATAATCAAAACATCATACAAGCAAGCACATAAAAGCACAATAATAAACCATAGGCATATGTATATATATGTGTGTGTCACAATGTTTGCACCACGTGCATTATATAGTTCAAAAAATAATACATGTTCATCCTGATACATCCAGGGACGACATGCCCTCAAAAAATATGCATAAAAGAAGCCTAGAAGTCTAATCGCGGTGCTGCTCATGATAGCATGTCATCGCGCACACCAATCGTCTCAACAGACGATGGATATGACTCGGCACCCCCACTGTGTGCCTCTGGTATGCAAAGGGCACATCCGCTAGTCTAGCGTAACCCGGAATCCCTTGAGTGAGTCCCTCGAGATTCTGAACCAGCTCTTCCCCCACGGCACCCTCTACTTGAGGGTCAGCTACGGGCTGGACCCTCTGCGCTACAGGAGACAAGCCAGCTGGTCGCTCTGGGCCAACGTCTGCATATATATACAACTATCATCAGAACATGCATGTATTGACAAAAATAAAAAATACATAAAACATCAAAAACAAAGAGATCATACCCAGCTCCTCGTCCCACTCCTCTCCCTCTAGCAGTGGGAGGTCTGGATCCCCGGTGAAATCAGTCCCCGCGTATGGCCAATCCTCCACCATAATCAGCTGACGGCAGAGCCATATAAAGAACTTGGGTCGCCAGGACATCTGCTGGCCCCCTCCTCCTCTGGGCATTAGTGCTACCCAGCGAGCCATCCTAGGCTCCCGTGTCAATGGATCAGCCACTATAGCTCCCTGAATCTGAAAAATGGGTAATCGTTCCAAGAAGAACGACACCACAATTGAGCCATACTCGAACTGTTTCACTCCTCCTCGCTTACACTTTGTAAGCTGCCTTTTGATATTGGTGGTCACCGCTGTAGCCCAGTAAAAAATGGTGGGGTTGAGGCATTCTGTCGCTAGTAGCAGATGATTCTTGCTTGCCTCATGGGGCGCCTGTACCCCGGCTACATGCATGATGGTGAACAGTATCACCTTGAGAACCAAGTCCCGAATGGTGGCGATATCCACCTTGGCATTGTTTTTCCCAAATTGTGCCCCTGGACACACTCGGGCCATCACTTCACCCATCTTCTCCCCGGAAGGTCTACTTCTGGTCAAGATGGGCCTTGCCCCTCTCCATGATAACCCAGTGATGAAATACACATCGGACACGTCAAGCTCTAATACTTGGTCCTGTAAGCGGAATACTTGGTCATCAACATCCCAAGCGTTAACTATGAACTGCAATAGCTCGGGCTGAGCTCACAGGTAAGATGTGAGGAAGAATTTCTTGAGACCACAGTCTCTTAAGGCATTCATGCATCCCTCATCCTCTATAGCCAAGGCATCTACGACATCATGCTCCCTTTCTTTCCATTCCACCACCATTTTTCCTGTTTTCCTGCGCCCACAAGGATGAATAAATCATTATTAGAACACTGGTAAGCTTACAATCCATAAAAATTTAAAATGCAATGGGAAATTTCAAAGTAAAAATTAGGTTGCGCAGTTGGCGCAACTGTTTCTAAAACAGTCGCGCCAATGGCGCGACCCCTTTAGGAAAATCACCCCATTAGCACGGGTCCGTGCCAGATACCCGCGTCAATGGGCGCGACCCTAAATTTTGAAATCCTCCTTGCAGAGGCTCAATCAGGACACAAAATGCATAAAAAATGTATGGAAATGGAGCTAAGGGAAGCGCCTCTTACCTGGAACCGACAAAATCCCGAATGGTTGCACGGATTGGCTGTAATCACCGTCTGAAGTTCACTCCCCAAACAAACCACTGCTACTATTCAAAGAGGTAAAAATTAAAAGTAATTCTATTTTTTACCATTTTCACCATATTTATAAACTTTTTGACTTATACTTAGGTTTAAAAGGTTATTTTTTGAATATTTTATTATATTTTTGGTCGAAAAAGGATTTTACGCTTGCTTCTTGTGCAGCGACAGGTATTTTACGCCACTGCGATGGTGAAATGAGTTGTATTTTATACTTTTTCGGACTCGGTAAATACACGAAAAAGTCACTATGGAGTCATCTTTCAGCTCTTTTCTGACTCGCTAAACATGAAAAGATCGCCGAGTTATCCCTCTTGACTCGTTAAATGTAAATAAGAGGCGGTCGTCTTTAAACTCTTTTCCGGCCGTGTAAAAAATGAAAAGATCGTCGGACCCTTGTCGTTTCAGGTTCGTTAATGGTTACGAAACGACGTGATATCGATCGCTTTTTTACTTTTTCAGGTCGATGTCACTACATATGAAAAGTACTCCTCGATCGTAATGATCGGGCGGTTCTTTCGAGCATTGTTTTATACTTTTTCGGGCTCGAGAGACACAAATTTATGAAAAAGGACACCCCTGGAGTTTTCTTTTCTGCTGTGTTTTCAAAGTCTCTAAACATGAAAAGACGCCGAGTTCTTCCTTTGTCGGACTCGTTAAAACTTGATGACATCGGATCCCATCGTAATGACGCCTCACAAGCATATGCTATCCCCGTCAAGCTTGTTAAAAATAACTAGGGTACTCGCCAGAAATGGTGGGGAAAATTGAACCATAATCATTATTGTGTCGGCAGTACGTCGCTCTTGAACATGGCACTTGTCTGCATTCGTGTCTGGGTGGGAACTTCTCATCTTGTTTTACACTAGCCTCCGTGGGTTTGGGTTATCCTGTTTGACCTCTCATCTGCTCATTGCCTTGTCACCATGACCCTTGATCATTTAATGTCAAACACTGCCAAGTCCACTGTCGTGCCGCCGATATGTTCAAGAGAAGTTGACCTCTGCAGAATTACAAGCTCCCTCTGATACCTCACATAATTCTGATTCACCACAACATTCTTCCTTTGTCTCGTGTCAATGATGTGGGAAACACTATGGCCCACCTTTGATCAAGGTCACTTCCTGTCGACTTCAGCTCATTATCCAGGAAGCTGATCTAGAGACTCCCTTCCAGTGCCTTGGAGCCTACATGCCTCAATGGCAGGTTCTTCATGTTCGACGAGAGGTTTTCATCATTGGCCTCCGATCGAATGACTCTACGGGTGTTCGACACCAGCTCACACATTCGCACGTCGTAGATTGTACCTATAGTACCTTGAGGGCCATTGTCATTATTGGTGGTACCTCTCGCGTCTGTTAACGGTTTTCACTATTGGCTGGTAATCAGACGATGTTCATGCATGTTCGACTCCAACTCATGTATTCGCATGCCTGAACTTGTACTCTGTTCGGGTCGAGATGGAGCGCAAGACCCTAGATTTTGTTGGAATCCAGGCTGCAATTTGTGGCTTATTATGATCATTACATGACTCATTCACTGGATGGCTACGACCATGCCTGAGTCTCTTTATCGATCCTCACTGGATGGCTACGCCCATACCACATATATCATGTACTTGAGATATCAGTTGTACTTCTTTATGCAGGTTCTCCGGCGGCAGTGTTTTCAGTTATGCATGTTCTTGTAAAAGCACTTCACCCCTCTCTCTCCCTCGGGCCTCATGCTTTAGGGGGCATCTGTTACATAGTAATTTGTCACTGTTTATTATCGTCCCTGTTTCCCCTCTCCCGTACATTGGAGGACTCATTCCGGGACTTGTGAGAAGTGACATAACCTGAAACCACTTGCATTATATTCCTCTAAGTATGAGCTTCATATGCCCTGAAGACATCTCCTGCAGAATACCCATAAAAAGACCTCTTTTTGCATTGGCGCGGTTCCACAGTGTACTGCTCGCGCCAATGGGGAAAATCCTCTAAAGAGGGCGTGCCATTGGCGCTCTGTCTCAGAGTCGCACTCGCGCCAACCCAGTTGGGTAAAGTTTTTAACAAACGAACTTCCAAAGGTTCTCCTTAACCCATTCACCAACTGAATCCGGGTTGAGTTAGGATGGGTTGGCTTCGAATCTCCATAGAAGGGAAGTGGTTTTCCACCTTTCATGGAAGTTTCTAAGTGATAAAGCCAATCCCATGTAAATTGTGATTGATCTTATCTCCTTCCCCTCTATCTATAAAATCTTGTCTCTATGCCTTGGGCAAGCTAGTGCTAGTGATAGTGAGAATTCCAGGAGTTCAAGAGATTGAAGTTGCAAGAGCCTTCTTTGCATCCATAAGGCCAAATCTAAGTGAGGAGATTCTTGTCACCAAGGAGAGAGAGGCTTGTTTCCCATCCCAACAAGCTTTGCAAGACTTGTGTAGCTGATCACCCAGCCAAAGGAGGATTTGACGTCAGAACTATGGTTGTATTCTTCTTTGATTATCAATAATAGATGACTATCATTATGGTTCCACTCTCATTGTCCTTTGTAATGATTGATGTTGAGTTATATCTTTTCTAACTGATATATAATTGCATCTATTGGATTTTATGCTTGTATTAGTGTTGTTCTTTGCATGTGCAGGTGTCCAATCACGGAGATTGTGGGGATCGTGACTGGCCGAAACAAAGGAACGAAACGACGTCTCTTCTACGAATATTAGCGTTGGAATCCAAGTAGGTTCTCATCATCCACCTTTAATTTGCAATTAGGAACTTGCGTGATAGCATTGTTTGATTGTTGTTAGACCCAGTCTGGGCTAGTAGGGATCGTCTCTATTCGCAGAGGGGATTTACCTCCACAACAATCCACATGTGAGTACTTTATCTTTATTATAGTAAGATTTCTACTTAAGTATTAAATCACATGTTCGTCATTTACATCATATTTCTAGACAAGTACCATAGCAATAGTAATGTCTAAGGTAGCTAAGTATAAAACATAATCCTGATGGTAATCAAGGGGGTGTAACAAAGGTGTGTGGGTCAACACATTCTTCAAAGCATTGAAATATTTTTGGGTTATGTCATCCCAAAGAAAGGGAACCCATTTTTTCAATAATCGGATGAAACTTTTAGTAAGCTCAACATAATTGGGCACAAAGTGACATAAACAAAATTCCTTCCCTTGCAAACTTTGGAGTTGACGAAGGTTAGAAGGAGAAGGTAAATTGAGTATGGCTTGAACCATAAAGGGTTTAATGCATATGCCTTCCTTGGATACAATGAAACCTAGGAGTTGACCAGATTCCACACAAAAAACACACTTTTGCGGGTTTAAGTGAATATTGTAATATCTGCATCATAAAAATATTTCTCTTAGATGCATTCGGTGACCTTGATGTTTCTTAAAGTGAGTAGAGACATCATCAAGAAAGGTTGAACAATATTTTTGATATCATGAAATGGATAAGACATAACTCTTAGGAAAGTTGCACCAATGTTCTTAAGACCAAAAGGAAGCTTTTGATAGGAAAAAATTCCCTAATGGAAAATAAAAGCGGTTTTATGTTGATCATAAGGGAGTATGTTTATTTGATTATATTTGTAAAATCTATTTGTAAATGAAAACATTTCATTTCTGGCACAATCATCAACTATCTGGTCAATGAAAGGAGTTGGATAATTATCTTTTTGACAAGATTTATTGATAACTATGTAATCAATGCAAACTCTTATGGTAAATGTCTTTCTCGTAATAGGGACGATATTTGAAACCCAACCAGTTAAAGGAAAGGGGTATATAAAACCAGATTTTAGAAGTTTTTCAACTTCAGCTTTGATAGTAACAACTTTCTGTGGATGCACCGGACGTAATATTTTCCTGGCAGGCTTGGCATCTAGATAGGTTTTGGTTTCATGGACAATAATACTTGAGTACATTTCAGGCATTTCCTCATATATTTAGGCGAAGATGTCTCAAAACTCTCTAAATAGGGCCTTTTAAGTTTGAATTTATTCCATGGAACAAGAGGCTCCTATGTAAACATTTTCAATCTATCCTATTTTTATAGAGATGTTGATTGGGATGGTAGCAGATATATAACTCTTAAATTATTTTCATAACTTGCCTCGTAAATCAAAAGAAGATGGTGGTGTTGTGAAACTATATTGGGTAAAAAAAATGAATCAAAATTATTCTCAATAACTTCTAATTTAAGTAGAAAAGAGGAATGATGATGATTATCATCCCATGATTTTTCCTATGAAGACATTATCTCCATCATGATTTCATCTATAGGGAAAGCACCATCAAAAGGATCAGGATTTGACATAGAAAATAACCATGAAGATTGAGAATATTCATCGACTACCATGTTCACTTGGTTGTCTGGTGTTGAAATTAGCATAGAGGCTAAATATATCACTTCATAAGCAGATTCAATTGAGCTAAGCAACATTCAATCACCATAGATCTTATAATCATGCTCAGTAGTACTATACATGGATCATAAGAATCGGTTGATGATATCATATTTACTTGTGCGAACATGGTAGAAAAATCGGGTGGGGGGACTACAAAATTTCAAACATTATGATTTAAGCAGACCCACACCAACATTCTCGTAATAAGTAGGTTTTTTTTCCATAAAGGGTATACTACCAGTGGTATTTGGTTCGGAGGTGTAAAAATCCAACTAGTTTACTTTAACGATTCTCCCTTAGTAGGTAAATAGTTTCATTTGAAATAGTGAAGAGACTACTGTAGACATGGTGTAAGTCCAACTTCGACCTAGTAAAAGGTTGTAGTCAAGCTAAGCATCAATGACCTCTACTTCAATAGCAACTGTTTTATCCTCTAATTCCACAAATAAGTCATATAAAATTCCATAGGGTCTTGTTGTGTTGTTCAACAACCCCCCCATTTATTGATTTAATAGTTAGTATTCTATTAATAAATGGGGACCGTTTATAAAAAAATCCTCCAAGAAAAACTTAGCACTTAAGCGTTTTCTTTTTAAATTTTTAGAAATAAATTAAGATATCAAGTCAAATCCCTTTAAGACTAGCAATTCTTGCTTTTATCGCATATCGCTAGACCAAGTGTGTCAAAGGTTAATTAACAACCAGGATCCATGAATTGCGATGGAATGGATCACTATAATAAACTTAGGATATCATTAAACTTTCCATTTAAAGCTAAGACTTAAGGAATTTCTTGTAAAATGAAGCGCCTATCCCAATCGCATATCAACTTTCACAAAAAACACAACTCACAAAGCCAGTTGGAATATGTGAACTGCAATATTGCGGTAGAGTGTAGAAATTTTGAATAATAAACACTTATTCACAGAGATTATCCCGATTATACACTATTGCAGATTACATGCACAATACATAACCTCCTCTACGTTGATCATCAATTTAGCAGCATCAAAAACAATGAAACATTAATCGCATGCGCACATTAACACAGTATTTAACCCAGGGAAAGAATACAGTTGAAAACCCCACACTATCTGTATATTATAATGATTGAGAACATGTAACAATACATAGTAAAATGCTCCTCACAAGTATTCAATACTATCTCCACCTGTTACACACAAAACTAGCTCAGATCTGATGCCTCAAATCTCCTCTACTGTTTTCCTGCCTCCACTGCACAACCCTGCAAGAGAATGAATGATGAATGGCTGATCCAAACTCCTATTTACCTTGTGAAAATCACTCACACTGAAAATCGCGTGAGCACAAGCTATAATATTGGGCATCTGTTGTGCAATCCTCATGGGCATACTCAATACATTGCTTGTGCAAGATCTCATGCACAACTATAGTCACAACTGATAGCAATCTCAACCTCTAACACCTGTCTCCACTGAACTGTACATGCACTGAGTTAATTGATGTATTCTTTAGTTGCATTATGAGTTAATAATTAGTGAATTAATTAATAACTAATTCACACAACTCATCACTTAGTCTATTGGCCAGTTAGACTAAATACAACTAGTTCAACTAAGTCAAACTGAACACAACTCCATTAACTGCTCATCCAACTCCAAAAAACTTAACCACATGAGTTCTAACTGATGTCCTGCATGCAATATCTCAAATGACCCACAAAGAAAGCATATTTCCTTCTGACAGCTGCATGTGCCACATCTGTAGCTCAAACTGAAGTGCTCCAAGAGGATAAGATAAAGTTTATAGTCTAAATATTATTATGAGACAATAATATTTGACTTGTCTATTTTTGACTAGAAGTCTAAAAATAGACTCTGATCACTCCTGTTGTCATCCAAAAATAGAAGTCCATCTATTTTTCCCAACATGACCAATCATCCATAAACAGCAAACCGCAACTCATAGACCATGATCCATAGTTCTAAAAATAGACTTTGCACCAAAACTTGCCTGCGGGACCACTTAGTGAAGGCGACTCCTTTCCACTAAGCTCCATCATCTTATTGCATTCTCAACAAGCATTTCTCGTTGCACACTTTTCAAAACTCCCTCTCAACAAGAAAGGCTTTCTCTCAAACCTGATCCTGTAACTCTGGAATGTTCTGCATGCAACACATATGCCCGGTCCACTTTGCTCCAACAACACTTGGAACAAAAACACTCCCAACTGACAACTCTGTTGGGCTAGGAACATACTCTGATGCTGAAGCTCTAGCTGCTATTGACAAGTGCTCCCTCTCTGACATCTGCGCTACTGCAACATCTCCATGCATCTCGCACCATTGCACACCTCTCTGTGCCACCTAGCACTGTGCAAAACACGTGTGCCTCTCGTATTACTGCAGCCTGCATGCTATGCACTATCCTGGGATTCCCTGCACTGTCGCTCTCTCTGCCGCTCCATCCACATCTGTCTCTACCCAATCAGTCAGTTCCTACTACTCCACATCGGGGCTCCCGTAGCAACGTCTCATTCAAGAGGTTGGGTACCTCAAGGATCCTGCCCCTCCTCCTTGGGACAATCAATCCACATCACCCCACCTCCTACCTGGAGGTATGGCTGCATGCGATCCCTTAGCCCACCTGGCTCGAAGTTCCCCCTACTAGAGGTCTCTGCATGAGTAGATGTCTCTACTAAATCTCCTCTCAGCTTCCCTTGTTGTGGCTGCTCCACAATCTCCTGAAGCTACTGCACCAATCGTGGCTCCTCCACAATCGTTTGAGACTTCTTCTGGCTCTGCATGTTGAGAGGTAATATACGCTCCCTCTCAACCACCAAGTCTCCATTAGTTGCCTCGCTGCTCAAGGCTTTGCATGCATCTTGAACCTCAAGAACATACAGGTTCTTAACCCATGAACCAATCTGCTTCACCTGTCTAGTGATGATGTGTCTAAGGAAAACCTTTCCCTCACTGAAGACTACATCACAGCCTCTGTCTTCCAGCATAGCGATCGACACCAAGTTTCTCTTCAGTCCTGGTACATACTTGACATCGGTCAAGGTAAGGCGAGCTCCATGCTCCCTCTGAAAAATAACCATGCCTGCACCTGAGATACTATACTTCTCATCATTATCATCCGTATGAGTATCTGGAGATCTTTCTCCTCCAAAGTACTGAACAAACTTTTGTCACCGGTCATGTGGAAAGAAGCTCCACTATCAAGAAACCAACCACTTCCCATCATGGATGAAACCATGCATGCGAAGAGTGTGAAGTCCAACTCAAACTGTGAAGCAAGTGAGGCTGCCTCACCTTCAGATCCTTCCCCAGATCCCTTCTTGGACTTCTTCTTTTGGCAATTAGTAGCATAATGGCCCAACTCATGACAATGAAAGCATCTCACCTTCAAATTGTAAACCTTCTTCCCATCATTGGAAGAACTGGATTCAGAAAGAGAAACCTTCCCCTTCCCCTTCTTCGCCTTACTCGCTAAGGCACAGTTCTCCTCATCATGCATAGATGAAGAACTATCTCTGGTGCACCGTGTAATCTCCTCTTGCACAAGATCCGACCAAAGTCTCTCCCATACTGGCAATTTCTCCCTTCCATTCACCGAGTCCTGGTAGCTATGCCAACTCTTAGGAAGCCCAAGGAGTGCTAGACTCACCATATCCTCATCCTCAACAGTTACCCCCACACTTCCCAGCTCATCCCGGCATTGGGTGAACTTCGTGAGATACTGGGGCATACTGTCTCCATTCTCACACCTAATGTTTCTGAGTTTATCCTTGAGCGCCAACTTCCTCTGGTCGCTCTTGCTTTGGAATAATTATGTCAACGTTTTCCACATCAAATATGGAGAAGCCTTTCCATGGAGGCTGGACACAATGTGATCCCTCACACCCTCCAACAGAATCCTTCGAAACTTTGATGTCTTCTTTTGCCAATCCCATACTTGAGCAGCATCAGTAGGCTTTGGTACATCCGCGTCTATGAACTCCTTCAACCCATTATCATCTAACACCGCCTCCATCCTGTCTTTCCATGCAATATAATTCGATCTACCCTCAAGGGCATACTCCAATCACAATCCGTTGAAAGTCATTTCAACTTTGACACCAAGAAAACACTGCTGCAAATTCGAATTCCACCAGCTCAAAAAACTCAACCGCTTCTGATCTAAAATTCATGAGAAAAAAGTATTTCTTGTACAAAGATCGACTGTATGGGCATTCACTGGATATCTCACCTTCCAAAAGAAGGATGAATCCAGAAGCTACCTGGCCCGATTACAGACTCTGCCTGAAGAAATAAAATGTAAACACTTTCTGAATAATAGATCTGATGATCAATCTCGCTTTGATATCCTGTAGAACTTTTTCGACAAATCAACTAGCTCTGATACCATGTAGAAATTTTGAATAATAAACACTTATTCACAGATATTATCCCGATTATACACTATTGTGGAATACATGCACAATACATAACCTCCTCTATGTTGATCATCAATTAGCAGCATCAAAAACAATGAAACATCAATCGCATGCGCACATTAACACAGTATGTAACACGAGGAAGTATACAGTTGAAAACCCCACACTATCTATATATTATAATGATTGAGAACATGTAACAATACATAGTACAATACTCCTCACAAGTACTCAGTACTATCTCTACTTGTTACACACAAAACTAGCTCAGCTCTGATGCCTCAAATCTCCTCTACTGTTTGCCTGCCTCCACTGCACAACCCTGCAAGAGAATGAATGATGAATGGCTGATCTAAACTCCTATTTACCTTGTGAAAACCACTCACACTGAAAATCACATGAGCACGGGCTATAATACTGGGCATCTGTTGTGTAATCCTCATGGGCATACTCAATACATTGCTTGTGGAAGATCTCATGCACAACTATAGTCACAACTGATAGCAATCTCAACCTCTAACACCTGTCTCCACTTAACTGTACATGCACTGAGTTAACTGATGTATTATTCAGTTGCATTATGAGTTAATAATTAGTGAATTAATTAATAACTAATTCACACAACTCATCACTTAGTCTATTGGCCAGTTAGACTAAATACAACTAGTTCAACTAAGTCAAACTGAACACAACTCCATTAACTGCTCATCCAACTCCACAGAACTCAACCACATGAGTTCTAACTGATGTCCTGCATGCAATAGCTCAACTGACCCACAAATAAAGTGTATTTCCTTCTGACAGCTGCATGTGCCACATCTGTAGCTCAAACTGAAGTGCTCCAAGAGGATAAGATAAAGTTTATAGTCTAAATATTATTATGAGACAATAATATTTGACTTTTCTATTTTTGACTAGCAGTCTAAAAATAGACTCTGATCACTCCTGTTGTGATCCAAAAATAGAAGTCCATCTGTTTTTCCCAACATGACCAATCATCCATAAACAGCAAACTGCAACTCATAGACCATGATCCATATGTCTAAAAATAGACATAGTCTAAAAATAGACTTTGTGCCAAAACTTGCTTGCGGGACCACTTAGTGAAGGCGACTCCTTTCCACTAAGCTCCATCATCTTGTTGCATTCTCAACAAGCATTTCTTGTTGCACACTTTTCAACATAGAGAAAGCCTATACTTATCGCATTGTGACACTTTACTTAAAGGCCAATCTTGTGGAACAAAATTTTGTGAAGCGTGATAGAACCTGGACTCGATAAAAATAAAGGTTATAAACTACAAGTTAAGTCCAACGCTTAGTAAAAAGGCACTTTATGCAATAATTATTCATTTAAGCATAGTACGCTCTAAACAATGAAAAGTATGTCACTCACCTTGCATCTCGCAGAATTCTAAACAACTCTGAAAAAATGCACAACCAAAAATGCGATATTGCGATTTGTGACATTACGATAATTTTATTGTAATTGCATAATCGGAATTTCGCACTTTAAACTCGCCACCTTAAAGTTTTTCCCTTCCTAATTGCAATGTGGTAGTTTAAATGAGTAATAAAGGAAATGATAAAAGATATTAGTGCATATTTAATAAGTTTAATGGCATTTATGTTAAGAGCAGCTCGACGTGATTTGATATCTTTTCATCTGCGTTTTGAATAAAAGCTCCTTTCTTGTCACCTTTCGAGGTTAACTGTATCATTTAATTCTCACTGTCATTCTCACTTTGTGTTTATCCGATAACTTCCATTGCTCCATTTCAGGAAACCTCCACAGAAAACATCATTAGAAATAATGGTGAAGAAAGGAAAGGCAACTGCATCTAAGAAATCAGACATGGTACCACTTTTCTCTGATACCACATGCAGCAAGGATAGAGGAACTATGACATGGGAAGCCATGTATAACCTATTAGAAGAAGAGAAGCCCAGGCCACTCGTAACAAAGGCCATGGCTGATGCTCGGGAGTGATCTGACACCTCTGATTTTGAAACAGCGTGTTCATTCTTACACCAAAATGTTGCGAGACCAAAGATAATACCATACACGGATATGGTAAAATGTGTAATTGATGAGGTAGACATCTCAGACAGAACTTTCAACAATAAAAGGAAATAGGTCATGGGGTCTTTCTCACCAGATAATCTATGACTAATGTACCAGCTACCAGAGCCTCAAAAGCTCTATAACAAAGAGTTCCTTGATCATTTCGCCAAAGAGAATGAGGACCCGTTGGACGTTACATAGACCTGGAGGTCAAGCGGAGGCAAAGTCAAACGGGATAAAACTGGTATGTACTCAATAGCATCCATCTCTCCCCCTCATAGTTTCACAATAACAATGATGTGTAGGTTATTCGGTAGACTTGATAGCACCAAATTTTCTATGGAGTGGCTCTCGTTAATAGATGCAACAGTTAATGCAACAATTATGAACTAGGGTCATATTTTATCAGACAATTTAGCAAAGGCCATTATGGAATATAGAAATAAGAGAAGTGTTTCTTCAAGGATTTGTCCCTCTTTCTTTATGAGTGATTTTGTTATGGACACAAATTTTTTTTGTTCTTAGTTTTCGAATATGGGATGGAAGTGGATTGTACAGAACCAACTTCCCATCCATATATACCATAAAATTTTGTAGAAATCTCAATTGCACCCCATTTTTATAAAATTTGTCAGAGTGTTAATGCTCCCTATTCATAAAGCAGTTTTTGATAGAACAACCCCTAGGTTTTCTAAAGAGGTCGAAGTAGATATCTTTCCAGTAGCCAAATGGTTCAAGGAAGAGACAATCACCTACATTAGAGTTTTTGGGACCATTTCTTCTCCGCATGTCCTCCCATATTATGTCCCCGATAAACTATTGGCCAGAGAAATAGCCTACCAGACAGCAGGGAAAGGCGGTTTAACCAGAGGACTGAAAGAACAGAAGAAAGCCATTTTGCCAACCTTCCCATTACAATGTGGTGCTTTTGCACTACACGATTATAGACATGCAGTAAAGGAAGTGGAGATAATTATGTATCTGAAATTGGCTACACTTCCAGGAAGGAAATACAACCCAAATCACATTGCTAAGGAATTTACTACTATAATGATAAAAGTCAAACAGTTCACCCATGAGGAGTATGCCTTTGATGACCTCTTCCAAAAAGCAAAAAAAAATTCACAAGTTCTACATATGGCATTGTTACACAACATTTTGTCACTATCCCTGTACTCCCCGTTCCTTGATTCTGGAGGACCTCTACAGTGAACCCTGCATGCTTTTCCTTCATGAAGAAACTCCCATTATGTCCCTCTTCATGAGAAAATCATTTCCCTCTTGCACCATTTCCCCTGAAACTTCTGTTTTGCCCAATTTACAAGATCGGTGCTAATGGCCTTTGTCTCCCCCGTGCCGATGTGCAAAGATTAGAACTACTCCTCGCGCTGACCGGAGCGAGTGAGTTATGTTTCCATCGCGTTGATCCTGTTAAGCAAATTTTTTTAAATTAGAGCCGAAGCTTCCAACTCTAGAACCTCTGTAAAGGAAGTCTGGTAAATGGTTTGGCTGGATGGGGTCGAGGATGACAGTTTGGGCTCCTTTCCCCTATAATGATAGAACTACCTCAAGGGATAAGTCCTTCTCCCATGAGAAGAGGATCCATCTCCCATCCATATTTCTTATATAAACCTCCCTTCTTCCCAAGCAAAAACTAGTGTTAGTGTGAGTGTTATAGTTGTAGAGTGTTGATGCTATTTTGGTTTAGAGTAGACAAGAAAGTTATTACTAGTTCTAGCTATTTATTTGTGTGAGGGAGAAGTGTGTTTTGGTTTGGAGTGAAGCCTAAAGGAAAGAGATTTAAACTATTGTTGTTTGAAGCCATCGTGGAATGTTAGCAGAAGTGTGTGGGAACCTAGTCTTTTCAGAGGAAGACTGCAATGTCAAGATGAATGGTTGTAATCTCTCTTTGATATTAATATATGAAATTATGAATTGATTTCCTACATGTTTTGTAATATTACATATTCATGCCTTAATGTTTCTTGACCTGTTAAGTAGGTTGAATTGCAATTTGTCTATTATTATGTTTGTATGTTGTTGTTGTTTACATGTTTCAGGATCTTGAAGAAGGAAGTGAGAGATTGTTGGAGCAAGCAAGCGAGGACATCATAGCAAGATAAGCGACCAAGAGGTAGGCCCTCTTGATTGATTCTAACCTAAGGAAATATTTCATAGAATGTATCTGTTGTGGCTAAACCCATTATCGGGTTAGAGGAATTTGTTTGTGTCCACACTTATAATTTTACTTCACCACAAATTGGCGACTCCGTTGGGGAGCCCAATCCTTTTGTTTGTCTTGGATTTCATGATTTTGTGAGAACTTTTCTAGTTTCATGTTTTCCCTTTGGTTTTGTTTCTTTTCTCCTGCTTACTGGCCTATGTCTAAAATTCATAGTAGCAGATCTGGTCCCTGTTTTGAAAAAAAAAATATTTTTCCCTAGCTACCTTGACCAGTGCACTTAATCCACTGACAGTCGCGTCGACCAGTCTCTGGCGCTTGTTGTCAGTTAGGCAGTCACGCCGATGCCTATAAGTGAAGATTAGGGCTTGACCCCAATCTTGGTCAGTGTGTTCTGCTCCTGTGATTTTGACCCCGTAAGTTTCTTGGACCATTTTCTCCCTAATTAGAAAGCTACTTCTCATTTGGTTTTGTTTTCTTGTTGGCTTATCATCTTTCTATTTGATTGATTGAGTCATTGAGTGGCCAGTGACATGAGGGCATCTAGTTGGTCACCCATTTAGAAGTTTTTGAACTCACTAAGTCAGGTTGTAGGTGTGTTTAATCTTTGCATTTGTTTTTGGTCCTTTTTACGACTTTGAACTCGTTTTGCACAAGTTTAAAAAAGTTTCATTTACTAGCTTGAATGTTTCTTTTCCGGCATAGATTACATTGTTGGCCTTGTGTTTGGTAAAGTTGGTGTTTCAATGATCTGAATGAAGTTCTCTTTTCATGTTTTCATTTGTTTGAAGAGCTTATTTTCTCAAGAACTTTTTCATTGAAAGATTGTATGTGAAAAATTTGTTTCGTTGTTTCATGAAAAAGTATGAAATTCTAGCATATTGCATCATTGTGTTACGATAATTTGCATCTTTTAAAACACAAGAATTGCATTAGAATTTGAAAAAGGAAGAGAATTTTTGTTTTTGAAAGGACTAATAGATAAGTGCTTGTCAGGAAATTAGGAGTTGGAATGCATTTTTAATTAGTTTATTTTTTGAAAAAGTAAGGTAGTGAAAGATCATTTCGTTTTTAGTTGCTTGATTGTTTGCATTTGATTGAGTAGTTTCTACCCTCTCTAGTGTAGGTATTTCATCGAATTGAAAGGGTCTTGTATTGTTTAGTTGCATTTGAGGTTTTTCGAGTAGCATTGCTAAGACCTGAAAATTGAAACTTAACTCAAGATCAACTTCAAAATGAATTCAATTAACCTAAGGCACATTTGGCATTAACGATCATATCTAGAAGGTCCAGGCTAGAGACGTGTTCCAACATCTTTAAACCTAGTAGGTGTTGTTAGCTTCGGAATTAGACAGTGCTAGTACGAATTTGTGCTCCCTGTACCGTCAAGTATATAAAGGGAGACCCCACTAGGCTGCAATCCTTTTATCCTTAGGAAGTCGAGTCAGCTGCCTTGCAAACGTGATACACTGAACACAGCATTCGGGGAGATTGCCTACTCGTACTTCTTGGTTCACGAGGAGGTATTCTGCAGTTCACGGTTGCCTAGTAATCTTGTTTACCTAGATCATCCAGAGCAATAATTTGATATTTTTGACTCATTAAACTTAAAATATCATTTGAGCACTTGTCCTTTCGAGCTCATTTCCAATTCAAAGTGATAGAGCCATCTTTATTTCTTTCTCGACTCTTAAAAAATGAAAGAACACCAATATTTTATGTGTCTTAATAATTGATTTCCCATGATCCAAAACATCCTGTTAGTCTTTTTGACCAAATCATGAGTTCCATTAAAAGGACATTTTAAATGTCTTGAAGTTATTTGCTCCGTCGACTAAGACAAGGTCATCGTGGTTGAACCATTTGGTTCACCCAATTCCTCTTCCTCTCCTTCGTCTAAAAGATTTTCTAAGGATCCATTTCCCGAGTTATCAGAGTCACTCGAGGACCAAAATGTTGAACTTGCAATTGTTTTGAGTGTTCAACCATTGTCATCTCATCCTCCACCTACTTTCGATACAAGGTCATCTGCTGATCTTGGCCCGGAATCTCCAGAAAATCACGTTCGAAATCCAGAGAACTTGCCAACCACTGACAGTTAGCTTGGACTAGTTATCTATCCTTTGAACCCTCTGTTTGACGTTGTTGAGATATCACACAGTGCCCTTACAGTGCGTACGACTAGCCGGTTTTCCTTTGGAACTATCCCTTGGTACACGTTCAGCCATTCGTCGTCGTTTGTTTTCAAACATGGAACCCGAAGGCGATGCTCCAATCACATCTCTGTATGAGTCTCAAGTTTCTACTCCACACACTGTTGAGGGGGAAGAATTGAAATTTCAGTTTCCTCCTGAGGGTTTCCCTTTTTCAGAAGGTATTCCCACCAGTTTGACACCCAACTATGTGTCTTTGGGGCACTTAGTTTCAGACACACCTAGTGCCTCATCACTCTACCATAATCTTGTATGGGCGTCAGGCATCAGGCCTAAGTCAAATCTATTTGTCACAAACATGACTTCCCAACAGGCTATTACTTTAGTCCCGGTGTAACCCACCATTCTGAATACTCTTGTATCATCGATCCCAGTTACATGTCAGTCAAAACCGGTAATTTCAAAGATTGTCTCTGTTAGTTCATCTGTCCCATTAGTCAGTGGCCAGATTGTGACACCACTTGGGGGGCAGAACTTAAATGTTTCTATGGTGCTAGGTGCCACTGATGTGAGCAGCTCACAAGCTCACATGCTTGGTATAAACCAGCCCTCTTCTAGTATTATTTATAACCTTGCTGATCCTATTGGGTCAAGCAATGTCCAGTATGAACAGGTTCAAAATCCCATTTCTCCATCTGGATCGAGCAATGTTCAGTATCAGCAACCCTATGGGGCTCAGGTCCAATACCAAAATCCTTACGTTCCATATGGTTCTCAAGGATTGGTTAATCAACCTTACACCCTCCAATCTAGGCAGTACATCCAGTCTAGCTACGGCTATATTCAGTTCAGTAATTTCTCGAGAACTGTTCAGGTACTCTTGCAACAACAAGGACAACCTTTACAAAAACCAGGCCAACCTTTGTTACCACAAGGGCAACCTTTGTTGCAACAAGGGCTCTCCACACAACAGCAAGGGAAAATCATCCAGCAGCAAGGTCAGTTGCAACAACCGCAAGGTCAATCCTTACAACAGTTGTAGCAAGCGCGCTGTATCAAATTCAATATGCTTCACACACCTCTCAACCCATACCCTCGTAGGGCCAACCTCTGGAAACCCAGGGACAAATTTTGCAACCGCAAAGTCAACCCTTGCAAAAGAAAAACCAACCAGGGCAGCAGCAACCCTTTTATACATACCAACAAGATCAACCCTTGCAAGGAAAGGGTCAAGGTCAAGTCCTGCAGCAGCAGGCCCAAAATCCTCTTGTCCTAGGTTAACGGGTTCAGAATCCTGCTGGCCAAGGGCACCAAGTACAAAACCCCTACATCCAAGGGCACAAATTTATCAACCTTATGCCCAAGGACTACAGGTCCAAAATCCTCTTGTTCAAGGACAACAGGTTCATCAACCCTATGTTCCAGGACAACAAGTCCCATATCCATATTTCCAAGGTCAACAGGCTCAACAACCTTTTAAAGGATAGTTTCAAGGTATTCAAGGTCAAAATCCTCCCTATGGTCAAGGTAATCCACAATGGGGGCAACCTCAAATTCCATATGGCCAAAATCCCCCACTGTGGGGCCAAAATCCTTACCAGCAGGGATGGGCTCCTCCCTATGGGCCCTCTTATTGACCTCCCATGCCTTTTAACACTCAATTACCTTTCTTGGCTACACTTGAGTTGCCAGATGTATCACACATTACAAATAATCTGATCCTTCCTTCGTTGTACTGGCCTCCGATGTCGTCCAAGATACCAAGTGATTGCCCAAAGTTCGATTGAAAAGCTAAAGAAGATCCTCAGACCCATGTGATGACATATCACCTTTGGTGCTCGTCAAACTCGTACGTGGACGATTCCATTCGTCTTCATCTTTTCCAACAAAACCTCATGGGTGCTACAATGAAATGGTATATCAAGCTACTTCGAAGTACTTACCATGACTTTAACTCTTTAGCCATGGATTTCCTCACGCATTTTCAGTTTTCGGTTCTCTATGAAACTGGCACCTATTTGCTCACATCGCTTAAGCAAGATACTGTGACACACATCTCTGATCACATCCATGAATGGAGACATAGACGTTTCCTAATCAAATTCGAGATAGTTGATCAGTTTCTCACTGAATGGTTTACCAAATCATTCGTAGCCCCAATTGCTCGTGATATAGCTATGGGTGGATGCATCACTGAAGAGAAAGACATCGCTCATGCCTAGTACTTGGATCTGGTTTACTCTCAGTCTAGCACTTTATACTATTTATTACCCAATGCTCTGCGACCATCCTCCAATCCTGCAACATCAAAGTCACCAATTGTTCCTCCCGTTGATGGAGTTATTAGTTCAATATCCCAAACCCCTGCTAAAATTTCTTCCAAACAGAAGTCGATCTTGAGTGCTGCTCCTAATAGTTCATCTCTAAATCCACCTAGCCTTGGTAAAACCTCAAAGGTCCACAATGTTCAGTTTACCGCAGCGGAAAAATCCTCGAAAGGGAAAAAGAAAGGAAAATCTAAAGCTAAATTCGATACCCAAAATAGGGTCCTCCAAAATCGTCTGCTGGTGAATCTTTGCAATGGAAACCTAAGTATCCCTGCCTCATTTTTCATGAGGATGACTACACTAAGGATTGTCCTCAATGATCCGAAGTTATTCACCTGCTCAAAGGGACCCCTTTTGTCCTCAAAGATCCATTTTTGTCTCACTAGACCCAAATGCTAGACCAACCCTGATCTTCTTCCTCTGGATCTCAAGTGTTCATGATGAGCACGCCCATTAATGTGGCTACCCGATCAAAAGACTATCAAACTCCAGCTCTGATAGCTGGGAAAGAGAAAGAAGATGCACCTTCTTCTTCTACCCCAAGTTCTGGCCCTCTACAAATTGAGCGTCGTAACCCTGATTCCGCTACGCGGCCACCCTCGCAAGGTGTGCTACGGAAATCCTCGTATAATCCCAACGCCTGAGCCGCTCATCACTACAATATTATTGAGGATTTGGTTGAGGCATCGTCAGCCATGTCGGCTCTCGAGGTACTCCAAATCTGCCCATCGTAGCGGTAATCCTTGTTTTCAACTATCGGGGACATTGATCCCACCGATTCTAATTTGATATTGTTTCAATCTAGAGAACCATGTTCCACGGATCCCTCATCAAATTGCCTTTCTTATTCAGGTAATCATCAATGAGAAGACCATCCACCACACTATCATTGATGAAGGTGCTTCCACCTGCATCATGTCAATTGCATGTTGGAAGGCTATTGGTTCCCCTGCACTGAACCAGTCTCCGAACACTTTGGAAGCTTTCGATGGGCACAATTTGTGACCCTTCGGTGTCTTACCTAACCTTGCCATCACCATAGAAGGAAAGACAGTGTAGGTCTAAGTAGAAATTTTTGATGCCAATATCAATTATAATCTTCTACTTGGCAGAAGTTGGACTCATGCCATGCATGCCGTGGCCTCCTCCTTGTTCCACGTGATTCATTTTCCCCATCAAGGGAAAATTGTCACTGTCGATCAGCTGTCTTTATTTGCCTCTTCCTCCTTAGATGGCAATGTTCTGTATGTCAAGCACTGTGGTGCTCCCTATGAGAGTGTGGGGACAGGTATCTTCAAAGATTCTACCTTAATGGGAATTTTTCTACTCCCACCTCCTCATGTTGCCTCTGTCAACATGATCTTGGTCCAATCTGATCCCTGGGTCATACCTGCACCAGATCTTGTTGATACTTGGGGCGAGGTTACGCCACTTAGTCTCGTCGAAGTCAATTACGTGGAAATTGTTTCGGCTTTGAACTCTGCATCCTCTGATTCTCATATGTCGAAGATCTCTCTCGATATGTACTCTCAATCCCCCTAGGCTGGCACTTTGGAATCATCTGATCCCTTAGTCGAGACCTTCCTCGTTGATGAAGGTATCATGGAAATCATGTCTCTCAAGGAACCACCATGGATCGATACTCATCATTGCTCCTTGTTCCTACCTCGCCCAGCGGTCATGACTACCATTTTCAAAGAGTTTTCTTCTCCAATTCGTATTGAAATGTCAATTTCTGCTGGCGTGATCAAGATCTTTCAACTTAGGGCACCTTTATCCCTTCATGGGTTCAGGATTTTCCACCCTCCCCGAGTTTTCACCAATTGTCCTCTGACTCATAACCCTCCGTTGCCCAGGGGGCATGGGGGAAAAGCCTTATATGAGTTCTACTCTATTATTTGGCTGACTCAATTCTTACTCGTCATGGAAATGGTAAAACTTCGATATTCATCTGTGTTGATTGATTACCCGAGTCCTAGCATGGATTCTCTAAAAAAGCACTATGCTTAGGTCATATTGCATGGTTACTTATGTACATTAGTGTGTGATTCATTTTTTGTACAACGTGGTTTTGTGTGATAGTTTTCAAACAGCTTTCATGTTTACTATGCTTTTCTTGCTTTGCAGATGTCTACAACTCCTCACGTTGGTTTCACTGATGGTGCTTGTCGTAGTGCCTGAAATATATCATCTACAGCATGGGCTATCTATGACCCTAACGATGAGTTGACTGACCTTCAAGGTATCTTCCTAGGTCATACAACCAACAACATTTTTTAATACAGAGCGATCATCGAACTATTGTTAGAAGCCATCACTCTGGGCATCAGAGAATTGGTTGTCAACCTATATTCACAGCTTGTCGTCCTTCAACTCAACGGGCAGTATTCCTTCAAGAACCCTCAAATATTGAGAATGTATCTCTGTATCCATCTATTGGAAAGGCATTTGGATTATATTACATATCATCATATTCCTAGATGCATGAATACATTGACAGATGCATTAGCTCATTACGTGTTGGATAGAAATTTACGAAACATGTAAAAGATGAGACAAACCATTTGTACCATAATAGACAGGAAAATACAACATATATGTATATATGTATATATATATATATATATGGTGAGAATTTTTAATACATCAGAACCCCAAAAAATAATATTTGTGTCTAAAACAACATGCGCAGCTCGCAGGCCTCATACATCCGTGACACACAGGCCTCAAAAAATATGTAAGTTCTGAACCTAGGAACTAATCAGCATGGTGGTCATAGTAGCACGAGACATCTCGTGCAACATGACTCAACAATCAGTGGATCCGATCTAAAACTCCCACCGTGTGTCTCTGGTACCGACAGGGCTGTTACCTGGAACTTGCGGCTCGTCGATTGACCTCCCAGATCTCCCGCAATCTACTCCAGAACAATTAGGCCAAAACTGGATAAAAAGTCTTCACAACAGAGGTAAAATGGTAAATGGTACAAATGTATTTACTTTTCCCCTTTTTATTCATTTTTTCATGAAAATATTAGGTTTTGTGAATATTTTTGACCTATTTTGCCTCAAGGACTCAATAATACACTTTACTTTATTTGTGCAGTGACAGATGATGTATGTTCGACGATGGTGATGAGTCATTTTTCAGCTCTTTTCTCGACTTGTTAAACTTATATGAAAATATTGACGAGTATTTTTCCCTTTTTGACTTGTTAAAAAGAATAAAAACGGGGGGTCCACTTTCAGCTCTTTTCCGACCCTTTAAAAGCGAAAAGATGGTTGAGCCCTTATTGTTTTGAACTCATTAATGGATATGAAACGTCGTGCACCCAGTATAAGTTTACCCCTTTTTCGAGCTGGGAGGCACTATTTACGAAAATGGTACTCCTTGACTGAAATGGTCAAGCGGGTCTCTCAAGTATTGTTTTCTACCTTTTTGGGCTCGAGAGACACCAATGTACGAAAAGGGACCAAGTGGAGTTTTATTTTATATGTCTTTTTCAAACTCTCTAAAAATGAAAAATATACTGAGTTACACCTTTGTCAGACTCGTTAAACTATTAAATGAAATTGGATTCGTCACCATGATGAGCATGAGCTTCTCCTACCTAGGGCTCGTTAAACTTACTAGGTCGGATTCATCCGAAGGATGAACTTACAGTGCAAGCATATGTTATCCCCTTAAAGCTTTCGATTAAAAAATAATTGGGGTACCTGCCAGAAATGGTGGGGGAAAATTTGGAAATCTATCAGTCATGCTGGCAGCTCACTCTTGAACATGACACTCTTTGCTTCATGTCAGGTTGGGACATCCTCCTTTGTATAGTTGACCTTCCTGGGTTTGCACCGTTCATTTTTCCTTCCATTTGATCTCTGCTACGTCATCATGACCACTGATCCTATGGATCGAAAAGCTGACAAACTCCCAGTTGTGTCACTAATATGTTCAAGAGTTGTCCTTCTGCAGTTACAGTTACCTCTGATTCTCTGTATCATCCAAAATCATTTTTCATCCTCTCGTCTCGCGTCGATGATGTGGGATTCATTATGGACCTCCTTCGACATAGTCGCTTTCCATCGACTTCAACTCATTATCCGAGAAGTTGACTGAGAGACCCCCCTCCAGTACCTTAGAGCTTGCATTCCCTAATGGCAAGTTCTTCGCACTCGATGACAAGTTCACATCATTCGCTTTCGATTGAGTGATTTCACGGGTGTTCGACTTCAGTTCCTGTATTCACATTTCGTGAATTGTGCTTATAGTACCTTGAGGACCATTGTCATTATTGGTGGTTTCTCTCGCACTTGTTAATAGTTTACATCATTTAATGGTAATCAAGCGACTTTCTAGCATGTTCGATGTCAACACATCTATTCTCATGCTAGGATCTGTACTTTGATCAGGTCATGTTGGAGCGCAAGACCCTGGACTCAGATCACAAAAGTCCAGGTTGTGAAGTGATGTGACATGGTTATGATGATATGCATGTCTCTTTAAGATGTCTGGTTGCGACCAGACCATGAGTTATCATATGTGATCCTTCTCATTATTGGATGGTTGTGACCATTCCTTGGTTTCATTATGTTCCTCTTTGACGGATGGTTGCACCCATACATGGATCCATTTACATGATCATTCTTTGGATGGTTATGTCCATGCCACAATTCATGTATCATTTGACAGAGATCTTAGTTTATGTATATCTATTTGTACTTCCTTGCAGGTTTTCTGATGACAGACCGGTTCCCCACACTGATTTATAAAGCATTTCATCCCTCACTCTAGCTCGGCCTTCACGCTTTAGGGGGCATCTGTTACACAGAATTTTGTCACTATCCCTGTACTCCTTGTTCCTTGATCCTAGAGGACCTCTATAGTGAACACCGCATGCTTTTCCTTCATGAAGAAACTCCCATTGTGTCCCTCTTCATGAGCAGATCATTTCCCTCTTGCACCATTTCCCCTGAAACTTCTGTTTTGCCTAGTTTACAAGACCATTGCTAATGGCCTTTGTCTCCCCCATGCTGATGTGTGAAGATTATCACTACTCCTCACTCTGACCAGAGTGACTGAGCTTTGTTTTAGTCACGTTGATCCTGTTATGGAAAGTTATTTTAAATTAGAACCGAAGCTTCCAGCTCTAGAAGCTTTGTAACAGAATTCTGGTAAATGGTTTGGCCGGATGGGGTCGAGGATGACAGTTTGGGCTCCGTTCCCCCATAATGATGGAACTACCTCAAGGGATAAGTCCTTCTCCCATGAGAAGAGGATCCATCTCCCATCCATATTTCCTATATAAACCTCCCTTCTTCCTAAGCACAAACTAGTGTTAGTGTGAGTGTTATAGTTGCAGAGTGTTGATGTTATTTTTGTTTGGAGTAGACAAGCAAGCTATTACTAGTTGTAGTTATCTAGTTGTGTGAGGGAGAAGTGTGTTTTGGTTTGGAGTGAAGCCTAAAGGGAAGAGCTTTAAGACTATTGTTGTTTGAAGCCATCATGGAATGCTAGCAGAAGTGTGTGGGAACCTGGTCTTATCAGACGAAGGTTGCAACATCAAGGTGAATGGTTGTAATCTCTCTTTGATATTAATATATGCAACTATCGATTAATTTCCTACATGTTTTGTAATATTATGTATTCATGTCTTAATTTTTCTTGACTTGTTAAGTTGGTTGAATTGCAATTTGTCTAATATTATGTTTGTATGTTGTTGTTGTTTACTTGTTTCAGGAGCTTGAACAAGGAAGTGAGAGATTGCTGGAGCGAGCAAGCGAGGACATCATCAAGCAGGATAAGCAACCAAGAGGTAGGCCCTCTTGATTGATTCTAACCTAAGGAAATCTTCCGTAAAATGTATCTGTTGTGACTAGACCCATTATTGGGCTAGAGGAATTTGTTCATGTCCGCATTTATAATTTTACTTCACCATTCATAATACCATAAAATTTTGCAAGAATCTCCATTCCACCCCCATTTTTATAAAAAATTTCAGAGAGTTAATGTTGCCTATTCATAAAGAAGTTTTCGATAAAACAACCCCTAGGTTTTCTAAAGAGGCTAAAGTAGATATCTTTCTAGTAGCCAGATGGTTTGGGGAAGAGATATTCACCTACATTAGAGTTTTTGGGAGAATTTCTTCTCTGCATGTCCTCCCATATTATGTCCCTGATAAACTATTGGCTAGAGAAATAGCCTACCAGACAGCAGGGGAAGGCAGTTTAACCAAAGGACTGAAAGAACAGAAGAAAGCCATTTGGCCAACCTTCCTAATACAATGTGGAGCTTTCACATTACACGATTATGGACATGCAGTAAAGGAAACAGAGATTATTATGTATCTAAAATTGGCTACACTTTCAGGAAGGCAATACAACCCAAATCACATTGCTAAGGAATTTACTAATATGGTAAAATTCAAACAGTTCACCCATGAGGAGGTTTCCTTTAATGACCTCTTCCAACAAGCAGAAATATTTTCACAAGTTCTACATCTGGCATCATTATTATTGACCCCTGAAGATATTAATGCTTTCCATGTGTACAGAAATAAGAGATTGTTAAAGGTCCCATTGGACCTATTACAAATTGAACCAATAAGAGAGCCAACTCTTAGCGTAAGCTTGGAGCGAAGTTCCAAAGAAAATTCTGAAGAAGAAACCCAAGAGAAGTCGACTCAAGAGTCAAGGCACTCAGAATGACAATCTCAAAATGGAGGAGGGAACACAAATAAAGAGTCTGAGAAAGACACAGCTAGAAGTACAGAGGAAACGACTGAGTAGGCCATGGCAAAGAAGCAGGTAGAGGCTGCTTCTACTTCATCTCAGTCAGGTAAAGCTCCAGTCATTGACCTAGAACAAGAATGGGAGAAATTCAATAAGAATCTCCATACACAACACAAATCTTGAGAAAATATCTGAACTGCAAACCGCTAAGAAAACCCAGCATAAATAAAATCCATAAACAACAAAGGAAGGAGCTACAGGTACTCAGCATATTGAAATTATTCATTTTCTTCCTACTTCCAAACTTGTCTTGAGAATTGAGGAGATACCTCCATTAGATATATTCTATAGTCCTACTCATAAGGTTGTAGTTAAAAGACAAAGGAAGAAGAAGAAACTAGACACCACTTCTGTTACGACTCTGGAAAATGAACCAATGGATGTTGTGTGGAAGGACACACTTGTCGACCCATCAGAGAATCTCACAAAGTAGTCGCAGTCCGTAGGAGCTTATGCCACAAAAATGATCGATAAGGCGACAGAAGTCTGAATGCTGCTAAAGGAAAAGAAAGAGAAAATTTTGCTGCTTGAACAACAATTAGCACAAGAAAAAACTAATCAGCAAGCAGAATTACATGTAGCTGATGAGCCTCATCATTGGGTAATTATATGGGCCTTAATTCACCTCCTAGATTAGTCAAATCAACTCTTCTCACAACTTATACATGTTTTGATTATATTTTGCTTAATGGGATGAGTTAAAGTGAGATATTATGCCTAGTGGACTAATATGAATTGAATGCAGGTTTGGAAGATAAAATCAAGGAATTTTGGCAAGACTAAGGTTTTAAACTCAAATGGGACAAGGGAGAGAGATTGTAGGAGGTAAATACTCCTCATTCACTCCTCCCCCATTTGAATATTCCTCCATTAATCACACGAGCTCAAAGTGAAAGCAACCAAGTCATGAAGATCAAAAGCCAGTCGAGCAAGCGATAGACAAAGAGTTAGTTCATCTTGAGTTTGGGAGCTGAGCCTCCCTAGATTTAAGTAAGTTGTTGGAGACTTCATTTGTATAAGTAGAGAGGCCTAGAGCCTCATTAGAATTCGAATTTTTGGTTGTAAAAACACTAGTTATTTTTCGAGCTCCAGACTTGTGGAAGACATTGATGTAATTTTATGTTTTGATAATGAAAATGAGATTTTTCTTGGTCTAGCACTGAGTTAACTTAGAGGGCTAAAGATCTTGGGTTAGGGCCCAACCCTAGCAGCAAATGCTCCTCTTCTTGTATATGTATTCTTAGCTTAGTTTCATAAATTCATGGTTAAATTGTCTCTAGAAGTATTTCGTTGCAAGTACTGTGTATTTGATTAGTTGTTTATTAGTTTGCTTCCATTCATGCTTTACTTTAGTAACAGGTTAGAAGAGATAAAAGGGAGCACCACAAATCTTTCAATAGGTGTCTTGGCCTCACCTCTTGCCTCAGGGATCATGATTTGAGGAAAATACCTTTATGCAACCCCAAAAAGACATATTTCCATTTCCTCATAAGATTTAGAGTTTACTGTACTTAAACCAACATTTGATCATTTTCACAAGTGTAGGATTTAATTTCCATCTCTTCCATCTTCATTCTTTCAGTAGATCTCATCCATGATTCCATTTTATTCAGCAATTTTCCTCGTGCATGAAGTAGACAACTAGTTCATTAAATTCTGCTTTTCTAACTTGTTAGAATTCTTCTTGTTTACATGACTTTGTGGCAATTCTAAATGTTTGGTGCAGAGCAGATGCTTCAAAAATCTAAAGGGATCTCATAGCAGGCAACCACCTCCCAACTTTGTCCATTCATAATCATCCCTTGCTTTCACCAAGATCTTCACCAATCTCATCATTTTACATAGAAATCCCTCCAAGCATGTTGAGTGAATCCAACCATCTCCTAACCTTGGTATTGATTTATGAGTGATCCTAGGCATTTTCTCACTCCATTCCACCCAACCACCTTCAATAAGCCTTCCATCACCTCCATCAACCATCATTTTTCTCTCGGCTGTATCATATAGAAATACAGGGAATCCTGTAGGTTTCTACTACATCCTGTAGGTTTTCCTATAGTGGCCTATTTTGAAGCCGAATTGAGGGAAGACCTCTAGGAAGCCACACAAGGTCACCCAAGCGTCTACCAAACCTCCAAACCATCTCCTAAACCTCCCAGCCATCCACTATCATCGCTAAGCCACCTGTCACATCACCAAAAGAGATTAGGGTTTACACTTGATTTTCTAAAAAAGGAATAAAAAGAACAAAACAGATTTATTTCAGTCCTTTACATGCACAATAGTGATGTTTGATGTCTTGAATTTCCATACTTTATATAGTAGCATTTTATACATGTTGGCTTCGCATTTTTGTAAAGCATAGTTTCTCAGCAATTGGTTAGATAATGGTGTGTTTTTAGCATAGGATTTGAGTGATTTTACTTATTTGCAGTAGATAAGCTTTCTCTCAGAGTAGATCTCTCTTTCTTTCATCAAAAATCAAGCTTCTTCTGAATCCATAGAAGTCTGGCTTGAAAAACCTAGTGGTCTCTTGCCATCTGAACAGTGACAAAAGGCAAAACCATAACTGTCACCTCCAAGTGTGTATGAACCATGGGTTGATAAAGTAAAGTTGGTAGCTCTAGGAGTTGTAGCATTCTTGCTGCAATATTGGTGCTCATAACTTTTTGGCGCCGTTTCCGGGGAGGTGTTTGAGTACTATGAGATTATTGCTTTCTTTCTTCTATTTCTTGTTTCTAATATTCTGCTCTTAGTTTCATTTCTGCAAAAGTAATTTAGTTTGCTTCCTTTTTCATTTTGAATTCTTTGCTTTCCTTTCCATTCTTCCAGTAATATTGCAATCAAGCAGTTAATTTTTCATTCAGTCAGTAATTTTCATTCAGTCTACAATTTCAATTCTGCAATCACTTTTAAAGTTTGAAAAAAAACACAAAATCAAACAAAAATGTTTCTTTTCATGCATCATGGGAATAGGGATAACTTAGGGAAATTTTTGCCAAATAACCCCACTGCTTCAAACATCCAACCTTCCCTCTTCTTCGATGGCTATGAACTGGAGGAACCCTTAGGTGAGCAACCAAACATATTTGAAGAACCTACAGAGGAAGAGGAAGAAGGAGAACGCATTCATACTGAACTTATGGCTGAAAAGAGAAATAACAGAGGAAATAGAGAAAGAGTTAAGGGTGCCTTCCCCATCAAGGAAACCGATGGGGATACTAAGATGAAAAATATAAGCCCTTCTGCCCTTCCTCGTTTCAATGGCCTAACCACAGAAGACCTAGACACTTTCTTATTTTAGTTTGTTGTCATATGCCAAACCTATGACTATACAAATGATGAGCAGAAGTTGAAACTATTTCCATCCACTCTCAAGGATGCAGTGTTGCACTAGTTCATGGGTTTACCTAGAGATAACATCACAACTTGGGCTCAGATGTAGCAAGCCTTCAACATCAAGCACTGGTACTACTGAACGTCTAAGGACACTAAAAAGAAAATTTTTAGGATGACCTTAGACAATGATGAATCTCTAGAGTATTATGAAGAAAGATTCCAACTTAGCTACGAAAGGACCAGGTGCACACTTGACCCTGAGTCAGTGAAGCTGGTCTTTCTTAGAGGAGTAAGGGAAGACCTTTTGGATACCCTACACTTGTTAGCAGGAGGGGATATCTACTAGTTACCCTATGAGGATATCAAGACTACCTTTAGAAACCATTCTAGGGTAGCCAAGAAAAAGGGTAGGGGTAGTCAACCTATGGTCAATCAATCCTCTTCCAATTCATCCATCAAGGGTGAAATTGGAAATATGTTGGAGGATTTCAAAAGTGAGATGTTGCAAACCCTTTCCCTACCGATGGACACTATGCACATTAAGAGAAAGTAGGAGGAAGCATAGAGAGCCTTCGCCATTTTTTGTCCTAGATGCACCAGGAGGCTCCCTAGGAACAAATGTCCATTGAACTCTAATGAAATTGTTGGGCGTGGAATCCCCCAAAGCCATGTTTTGGGGCTTAAATCCCAAGTTTTGACTAAGTCCATTGTAAAGACTCCATGAATTGTGGGCGCGGAGCGCGAAGTCACAATAGAGTCATAGGGTTGTTCGCCCTTGTTTTTGTAATGTAATGTCTGTTTGAAAGATCTATCCATGGTCCGTGAACCATGGGATTGTATAAATAGAGCGAGGCTCTAAGTGTAGAAGAAATCTAATATAAGCGAAGAATGGATGGATCTAATGAATTTATGAAGCATTGAGTCGAAGTGTAAGTCGTGTCTTTGGGTCGTAGATTAGGATAAGGCTTTACAGCTGAGTGCGCAGAGGCCTAGTAGTCCGCAGCTAAGTGCGTGGACCCCTGCAGTTGAGTGCGCAAGGTAGGTTGAGTCTGTAATCATGGGAAGAATTAATAAAAGAGAAGTTTTTCCATATTTCTGTGTATCTTTTCCTGGTTTGTGCATTATTGGGTATGAATTGCAAGTTTACTGTTTATTTACTACGCGAACTCATATGAATGTGCTAAATAAGTAAATATAATATAAGGCATTTGTTTACGCAAAGATAACTAACTATTATAATAATATAAGTAAGATCTCATGTGTGACTTAGGGAATTAGTGCAGATCGTTTCTCCAACAGTGCAAAAGCCCCACAGCCCCTGGTTAGGGCTGCGCAAAGGTGAATATATGAGGGCGCGAAGGTCAGAGAAGTGTGTGTAGTAATCTATGTGAATGGACTCTCAGTTGAACCAAATCAACCCCTCAGACATCTCAAGGGTGCGGAAGCCTGGTTCTAGCACCCCCCATACTACTTCAGGTGAGACCTCAATCTGCGCTTTGTGGATTGTTGCCGAAAGGGCCAGTAGTACAGGGATTTATTTGGCTAATTAACTCTAAACCTAGGTTAGTCCCCAACAAGCCAACAAATGGCTTCGTTTCCAGGACCGGGATCTACATAGAGATGTCTAATGTCGTATCATTGGAATCCAACTAAGAAAGAAATTCAAGGTTGGTTGGATAGAATAATTCACGAGTTCATGGTGCAAGAGAATAGGAATCTGTGACTATCAAAGAAGAGTGGTTAGACTACTACTTGTACATAGAGATTCACAAAATTTTATTCGCATCTTTCCATAATGAGTTGTACGAGTGGATCGCGAAGCTAGCAGATAGCCAAGGAAGGTGAAAGCTCAATAGTCCTATTGTGTGGACCCTAGAGTTGGTGCGCAGATTGGAAGCATAAAAGAATAAGATTGTGCACACTGTTGATCACTGGCTTGATCGAATTATAGGAGGATTCATCACTGAGTTTGCGGTAGATACTTCATTCAGCTATAGCGAGGCAGAGTGACGCTTCCTCAAAGGACTGAGAGGTAAGTACGTTAAGTCTTTGAACACTTGGATTAAAATGCTATTGTGTAAAAAGTGGGTTATGCGATTACATTAATGTTCAAGGCTATGCGAAGTGGGAGAATTTACAGAAACAAAAGTAGTGTAGAACTAGAAACTAGCCCCTTGATTTCACCTCCACGAGGGAACGAGGAAGAGCTCACGAAGGCCTCACTAAGAAGTGCGATCAATTTGATAAGGAAAATGATTCCGTGCATACCACCCCCACCCACTCCACCACCAGCTTCACCGCCTTCACCCCCATATTTTCCCATACCACCACCGCAAGTCAATATGGCAAGCACGATAAAGTTGTCGGTGTTCAAGGGAGTAGGAAATCAATATCCAGATCAGTTTTGGTTCATGACAAAAGTTGTATGGGAAGCGCAGGGAGTTACAGATGAAAATATAAAGAAAGCGACGTTGGTTAGTGCTCTACAGGATCATGCGCTAACCTGGTATATTAAGCATTCTAATGACAATTCGAATGCGGGGATTACAAACATCCAAACTACGCTGAACAAATAATTTAGCAGACAGAAGTCAGAGGTGCAGTCGATCATTGGGTTCAAGTAGATCACGATGCTACCAGGCGAGACTCCTTGGGAGTTGTATTAGAGACTAAAGTGCACAATTCGCGAAGCTAATGTGACTTTGACGGATGGACAACTCCGCGAATGGTTTGTAGCATCGCTAACGCCACATTTAAGGAATGCATTGTCACAATAGAGGCTAACAACTCAGGTTGAGGCCTTAGAGATCACGATGAGGCTGCATGAAACCCCGATACAGGATCCTAACCTGGGAGTTCAGCAAATCCACGCACAGTTGAAAAACTTGTGCCTTGAGATGTAGAGTCTGAAACAGGACAGGACAGCTCGCCCAGAAGTGCGCGACGAGGTATGGTGTGTTAAATGTAAGGGTCAGGGTCATGACAAGGACCACTACCCAATGTTTTCGAATTACCTCATGGGAGGAGGACCGATACCATTAAGATTATAGGTGCAAGCAGTACCTAGCGCGGCACCTGCTTTGTGGTGCGTGATTCGTCAAATAGAAGGAAAACATGCTACGAACAACTGCCATTTGTTGCAGAAGTACACACAAAACTCGCAACAGTTTTTCTGTAATTTCTATAGGTTAGTATGACATGATGAATGCACTTGTAGATGTTATGAGTTGATGATGGATAGGACTCCCACCTACAGAGTTCAGGCCGAAATGTGGCCCCTTGACCAGAATGCAGGAGTGGCGAGAACCGGATTTCAGGGACGCGGACAAGGCCGAGGTGGAGGAGGACCTGGAAGAGGTCGCGGACAAATGATATGTTACAATTGTGGGGGGCTAGGACATTATGCCCATGATTGTATGAATCCAACGCGACCCTCATGCTTGTATTGCACATTGTTTGATCATGAGACGAAGGATTGTCCCAAACTAATAGCGAGGCTACACAGCAAGGGAGTGCTCCAACCTCCCTCGACTCAAAACCTGCAAATGATGAGGTCTGAGCCACACGAGGAAGACCCTAAGGTGAACATTGTGCTTCGAAATGGAATTACGATAGGGGATGATAAGGGAAAGCAGCCTAAAGATAGTACTTGGGTTCGCAAGCCTCTAACGAAAGAACCAGAGTTTGATTTGGAGCACGCTAAGGAAACCTTCATGGAAGCTAGGAAGAGCTTCGTTGATGCCTCCACTTCAGGAAGCAAAGACAGACCGGAGCCAAAAATGGACCCATCGATGCTCACAATGTTCCTAGAAACATGCATGAAGATGTTGCACATTAGTAAGGCTGTAAAGGGATTGCAGGAACTCATTAATAGATGTGGTGGGACTGCACCAGGAGAACCGCGCGTAGTTCAGAAGATTGCAAAGCATGCGACAAGGATGGGAAGGGAAATGAGATTGACCATGCAGATTGGAGAATATGAGATGGAACAAGTGATTCTCAACCTAGGATCGGACATGAACGTTCTGCCGAAGTAGACATGGGAGCGCATGGGGAGGCCTACGCTACAATGGTCTCCTATCCAGCTACAAATGGTGAACCAAAAAAAGATAATACCTATGGGGATATTGCAGGGAATCACTGTAGATATTGAAGGGGCAAGTGCGCTAGCAGACTTTGAAGTGATAGAGATTGTTGATGACAGCAATCCCTACCTTGCGCTATTAGGAATCGATTGGGCCACTACCATGAATGGGGTGATATATCTGAAGAAATGCAAGATGATTTTTGAGAAAAAGTCTCTACGCGTAGTTGTACCGTTGGACCCTGTAGAAGGATCGTACTACATGGAGCCAGTGCGTGACTATCAAAGAGACGACGATTTAGACTGCATCTATAAGATAACCGTGTGAGAGCAAGACTCGGTAAATCGTAGTGCGGATGGGAAAATCTCATGGGAGCGTGAAAGATCTTGTACGTTAGATTCAGATGAAGAGATAGAGTGATGGAAAAACCGGTTACACGAGGTAACCATGCTGAACTACAACATGATGAAAAGATCGTTGCATTGTGTAGCAACGGAAGTAAGAGATCTTCCTATGTATGATGGGTTAAGCGAGGTAGATGCTTTCTTGAATAGATTCGAAAGAGAAGTGTCAGAACAGCAATGTTTCGAGGCTTTGAAAAGGGTACTGCAGGCTATGCCTGCAAGGTGGCGGGGCACACACCAAGGAAGCTTTGAGGACTGGTGCAAATGCAAGAGAATAATGTGCATGTGGTTTGGGAAGCCTTAGATGCGATTTACCAACAAGATTGCCAGATGGAACGCTCCGCGTCCGCACCTGTCCAGATGGATATAGGCATATCTTAAAAAACCTGCGCAGATGCACACAAACTTCGCGCTAGAAGACATGGTCAATAAGCATGTGGGGGCAAGGAAAATGCGTGAAAAACCCCTTCGGTTGGAAAAACGGAGTATGGAAAAAATGAGTGTGCAGAAGGATATCAATGCAGCAGCCTTTAACGAAGTGTGCGAAGCGCTGAACAAGGTATATGATGTGTAGTGGACTGATTGGGACCTGCACGTACCAGCAGTTATGTGGGCTTATAGGAAAACATGAAAGAAACTGATGGAGCAGACGCCTTTGAGGCTGGAGTATGGAACGAACGTTGTAATCCCCATATAGTATAAAATGCCTAGTCCACGCATAGCAGCGTCGATAGATATGACGGCTCACAGAGTCTTGGAAGAAGGGATCGCACAGCTGAATGAAGCAGAATGCTTGGGAACCAAGGAAGAAATCCTACAGGGTGATCTTAGGCTCCAAGAACTTATGAAAGAAAGGATGGAATTAAGGGAGAAAAGCACTCTGGTGGAAGCGGAAGTCAAGAAGTTGGAGAATGAAATAAAGAAGGATTTTCTCGATAAGAAAACCAAGGTGATAAAACAAGGTGCGCACAATTACGTTGATGAATTTGAGGACTACCATCGAGAGTTGATCAGCCTGATGCCTTGGATTGGACCGCATAGTACTAAAGAAATCAACATGGTTGCACTCCCGCGAGAGACACTCTATGTTCTACAGGATGGGATTACTACAGAACTGTGGGCTAGGGAGAGTCGCGCATTACAGGTGTTGAGCGAATAGAAGATCAACATGGAGCAGTTGAGCTTGCAACGTGACGAGGTCGTGTTGCAGAATAGGCAGATGGTACATGTACTAGAAGAAGCTTGCCAGATGGTCCCTAAGCTGGCCATCCCAGCAGAACCACAAATAGAGGCGCACATCCACAGATTAGCAACAGGGGTGCACGAGGCACGAGAAGAAATGGCCGAGGTTCAGCTGGAACTAAACCTTTAGATAGCAAATCTGAGGTTGAAGGCGCAACCATCCACTCCTCCAAAAGTAAGGGAACAGCATGCCAACACTATTACATTGGGGATGGAGGATATCAGCAGTGTAGTAAGGGACTAGTAAGGGACTACACCAGAATGTTGGAAGAGTCATTTGAGGTCCTCACCAATCTGCAGGAGGACCATAACATCCAACATGTAGAGACAGAGGTGCGTGAGCTCCAACGGAATTATGACATCATCAAAGGGACCGCACAGACAATGGCCCTCGCTCAGAGGCTCGCACGAATGCAACAGGCCAAAGCACTTAAGGAACAAGTAGACGCAGCACGACATAGAGAGGCAGTTTTGAAGGGGCACGTTCAACCTTCAATTGACAAGGCCTTCATCATTACAACAACAATTGAAGGAAAGCTTGTGCAAATGTAAGGGATGCAGGAACAAATGCAGGGGAGCAGTTTCGACACCGTGATCTCGGAACAACGAGTATAGGAGATTGAGCAGGAAGTCATTCAGTGCGCAGCCGTCCGAGCAGATCTCCGCATCGACAGAGTGACTCGAGGGCGAGTCACAATGTTTGTGTTGGGGGCCTGTTGGGCATGGAATCCCCCCAAAGCATGTTTTGGGGCTTAAAGCCCAAGTTTTGACTAAGTCCATTGTAAAGGCTCCGTGAATTGTGGGCACGAAGCGCAAAGTTGTAATAGATTCATAGGGTTGCCCGCCCTTGTTTTTGTAATGTAATGTTGGTTTGAAAGATCTACCCGTGGTCCACGAACCATGGGATTGTATAAATAGAGCGAGGCTCTAAGTGTAGAAGAAATCTAATCTAAGCGAAGCATGGATGGATCTAATGAATTTATGAAGCATTGAGTCAAAGTGTAAGTCATGTCTTTGGGTTGTAGAGTAGGAGAAGGCTCTGCAGCTGAGTGCACATAGGCCTAGTAGTCCGCAGATGAGTGCACGGACTCCTGCAGTTGAGTGCGCAGGGTAGGTTGAGTCTGTAACCATGGGAAGAATTAATAAAAGAGAAGTTTTACCATATTTATGTGTATCTTTTCCTAGTTTATGCATTACTGGGTATGAATTGCAAGTTTACTGTTTATTTATTGTGCGAACTCATATGAATGTGCTGAATAAGTAAATATAATATAAAGCATATATTTACATGAAGATAACTAATTGTTATAAAAATATAAGTAAGATCTCAAGTGTGACTTAGGGAAATAGTGTAGATCACTACTCCAGTAATGTGAAAGCCCTACAGCCCCTGGTTAGGGTTGCGCGAAAGCGAATATATCAGGGTGCGAAGTCCAAGGAAGATTGCGAAGTAACCTGCAAAGGGACTCTGAATTCGACCAAATCAACCTCTCAAACATCTCAAGGGTGTGGAAACCTGGTTCTAGTACCCCCCCCATACTACTTCAGGTGAGGCCTCAGTCCGCGCTCCACAAACTATTTCCGAAAGGGCCAGTAGTACAGGGATTTTTTTTTCTAATTAACTTTGGACCTGGGTTAGACCCCAACAAACCAACAGAAATTTTCTCGGTCTATGAAGAAAACCACTCCACAGACAAGTGCCCCTCTTTACCTGGACTCAAATTTGTATATCAAGCGGCTGAAGGGGTCACTGAGCAGCTCCGCTACATAAACCAAAGGAGACCTCATGGGCCTAAATCATACTAGCAGGATATGCAAGGGTCATCCCATGCATATTACAACCCAAACTAGACCACATCCATACCTTCTTTTGGATCCCCTACTCATACTTCCTGATCTACACCTCCTCCTTGGTCCTTCTCACCTCAGTACCATTCCCATCTAGCCAGCCAGTCATTTCAACCATATGCTCCACCACAACCTCAGTAGAATGCACTGCCCTAGGGGTGGAAGCCCCAATACAACAATGTTCCAACTTTATTGCCTGCACCACCTACCCAATCACAGCTTTCACACTCTGCTCTGCCTAAATAACCCTAGATGCCTACCTAGCCAAATCTGAATATGAATAATAGACATGCACAACAAGTATACAGTGGAGAGACATCATATCCAGCTTATGTTGTGGAGATTCAGGAAATCAACCTGAGATCTGGGAGAGTATTCCCAAACAACCAACCTCTACCTACACTTAGGGAGGTTGAGGAATAAAGAGAGGAAAGCGTGCTTAAAGTAAATCCACCACCCTTTCCTAAGAGATTAACCCAACCACTCCAGCCTACCCCAGAAGAGACTAAACTTCTAGGAGAATTGAAAAACCTATGTGTAAAAATTCCACTTCTCCAAGATATTATGGATGTACCTATTTACAACAATTTGATTACGGATAAGTGGTTCAAGCATCCAGGGAGGTGAAAAAGAGATGCCCCTACCATTAATGTCATTGGACAACTGTCTGACTTAATGTTGGGGCAGGTAATCTGTCCAAATTATTTGGACCCTGGAAGCCCTGTAGTAGATGTGCACATCAATGGCACCATTGTCCCACACACTTTGATCGATCTTGGGGCTGCCATTAATGTGATGACCAAGGACACCATGCTCAAGCTCAACCTCCAAGGTTCATTGAGGAAGACCACAACAGTTCTGCAACTTGCAGACTGCTCCATAGTGACCACAGAGGGGATTTTGGAGGATGTGATGGTCTCCATTAATTCTTGGGAATACCCTACATATTTCCTAGTTCTCCAGCCTAAGACTAAGCTTACTGGTTACCCTCTCATCCTTGGGAGGCCCTAGTTAGCCACTGTCAATGCTTACATTAGCTACAGAGTTGGAAATATGACCATCAAGAATGGGCATATGTCCAAGCAGTTATTCCTATACCCTCCTGCTCAACCATCTCTAGAACATGACTTACCTTTGTGGCTGGAAGAGGAGGAGGAAGATGAAGTTTATTTCGCCCAACTCTATATTTTAGAAACAACCATGGGAGGGGAACAACAGGATGAATATGATCTGATCAAACACATACTCCAAAGTCCAACCCCTAGTACATTGTCCTTAGAGGAAATAGTAATGGAAACCCAAAATAACCATCAAATGGATCTATGATTAGCCAATTCCAACCCTATCTGTGTCAAAACCATAGAATTTGGTCCCAAGATAGCTTTGAAAATCAATCCATCTCTTTATGTTCTCCAAGAAGAAAAGTTGTGCAACATGCTAAAGGAACACCTAGATGCCTTTGCTTGGAGCTACCGAGAAATGAAGGGAGTGCACCCCACGGTGTGTACTCACCATATTTATATCAAGGAAGGTTTCAAGCTAGTCCGGCAACTCCAAAAGAGGATGAATCCAGATCTTAAAGATATAGTCAAAGAAGAACTGCAAAAACTGCTAGATGCAGGATTCATTTACCCTATCTTAGATAGTGAGTGGGTCTCTCCTTTGGTGTTGGTTCCAAAGAAAAATGGTAAGTGGAGGATTTGTGTCAATTACAGGGAGTTAAACAAAGCCACAAAAAAAGACCATTTCCCTCTACCTTTCATCGACCAAGTGTTAGAGGGCCTAGCAGGAAAAATGTTTTTCTCTTTCCTAGATGGATTCAATGGGTACAGTCAAATCCAGATCAACCCAGAAGACCAGGATAAAACCACCTTCAATTTTCCTTGGGGTAATTTTTCCTATAGGGTCCTTCATTTTGGCCTATGCAATGCTCCTGCCACTTTTCAGATAGCAGTCCTATGTGTCTTTGCCGAGTTAGTCCATGATCCAATAGAAATATATATGGATGATTTCACACCTTATGGAGGTGATTTCGAGGAGGATTTGTCCAACTTAGGTAAGGTTCTACACAAATGCATTGAAATAAACCTGCCTCTCAGTCTCGAGAAATGTGAATTCTTGATGACTGTAGGGACCGTGCTAGGTCATTCAATATCTCAGTAAGGACTACAGTTAGACCCAAACAAAATAGCTATTATCCAAAGGGTCCCACCTCCACAAAAGCAGAGAGATGTCAGAAGTTTCCTAGGGTTAGCTGGATACTACCGAAGGTTTATAAAATACTTCAGCAAGTTGGCTTCTCTTTTATTTGGGTTATTGTCCAAAGACTCTAAGTTTGTATGGTCAAAAAGCTATCAATAGGCCCTGGACACACTGAAGGATAAGTTAACCACTACACCAATTCTCTGAGGCCCAAATTGGGCCCTTCCTTTTCATATTCATGTTGATGCCTCACACAAAGCCATAGGAGCATCCCTAGGCCAAATAGATGAGAAATTTCCTTATGCCATTTACTTTATCAGAAAGAATTTGTCAAAGGCCGAACTAAACTACACAGTGACCGAAAAGGAGCTCCTAGTTGTTGTGCATTCATTGAGAAAATTTAGGCATTATATTACAGGATATCAAACATTTGTACATACTGACCATGCTGCAATAAAATATTTAATGAATAAACCTTATGTGAATGCCTAGATTATTGGATGGTTACTTTAATTACAGTAGTTTGATCTAACTATTGTTGATAAGCCTGGAAAGGAAAATGTTGTTGTAGAAATTTTGTCCAAATTAAGTTTTCCTACAGGTGAAGGGGGAATGGTTGATGATCAATTCCTGGATGAGCACTTATTCGCCATTTCAGTTCTCTCTCCATGGTTTTATGACATAGAAAACTGTTTGGTATCTACACAGATCCCACCAAATCCGTCCTCCAAAGAGAAAATCAATATTGTGAGGAAGAGTGCCCCCTTCACCTGGATTGAGGGAAACCTCTTCAAACATGGCCTAGATCAAATTCTAGGAAGATGTGTCAGGGAGGAGGAAGTCTTTGGCATCCTTCTGACCTGTCATGATGGGCCTTCTAGAGGTCACTTTACATAAAATATTACAACATTTGAAGTGTGACAAGCTGGGTATTATTGGCCCACTCTTCATCAGGATGTGAAAAGATATACCAGTCAGTGTGATCGGTGCCAAAGGATGGGAAAGCCTACTCCAAGAGATGAAATGCCTCTACAACCTTAAGTGACTTTTGAGCCATTTGAAAAGTGGGGTATGGACTTCATTGGACCTATTGACCCTCCTTCCAAGCAAAAGTAATATATCATTGTGTGCACTGACTATCTAACTAAGTGGGTTGAAACCAAGGCGATTAAGGCTGCAACAGAGAAGAAGGTGGTTGAGTTCTTAAGGGAGAATGTATTTTACAAATTTGGGTACCCTAGAGAACTGGTCACTGATCAAGGTAGCTAGTTTACCTCCAACATGATTGAAGACTTTCTCAGCCAGCACAAGATCAAGCATAGGACCTCCACTCCCTATCTGTTGGGTCCCTATAATACTAGTGATTACCCCATTACTATTGTAGTTATACCCCTTATTTATATCGTTGTGCCCCTATTACCCCCATGTTGTTATTTTTGTGCCCCATAAAATCCCTCTATTGTTATTTTTGTGGCTTTATATTATTATTGTTAGGTCGGCTAGATTATATTGTGACTCCTTAGACTCCTATATATAGAAAGGAGGTTTTGTCATTTGTATCATCCAAGAATTTTTCATTTATGTAATGTAAAGGAGGTTTCCCCCTCGAAGAGGCTGAATTCTAAGGCGTTGATCTATCTTTTCTATCTTTTCTTGAGCTGGTTTCATAACATTTGGTATCAGAGCTTTGGATTCTAGGGTTTCGCTGCTCCAAACAGGTCATCGTGGAATTTTCGCTATAACGTTTTTCTGTGACGTTTCAGAAGTCACAAAAAAAAACCCATTTGAGAAGAAATCGCGCTGAACCTTGGGTCTAAATTTCAGAGCTTTTCGCGCGATATTTGCGGAGATATGATCTGAGGAAGTTGGTCTTTTTGCAGACTCCTGAATTACATTCAAAACAGGTGATCTGGGGAAAATCGTCATAACTTTCTCTCTGGGGATTGGATTGAAATTTTGTAAGAAGGTACAGAAAGCGAACGGATTGTAGTTTCTTTTATGTGTGTTTCAGATCCAAAGGTTGAAACAGTGACTCATGGCACGTCGTACAAGTTCGCTCTACTGAAATAGTCTAAAAGCAAGTCACTATGGGAGATTTCACATAACTCTTTCTTGGAGAATCCAATTTGGGTCAGACTTGTGGCATTGGAAAGAGGACGCAGAAATCTACTACATGTCACAATTTCAGAATTGGATGATTTGAAATTACAGAGATACATCAGATTCAATATCAGGCTTCTATAAAGTGAAAAAAGGTGTGTAGTTTTTTTTAAATTTTTGTGTAAGCTTGGTTTAACGGAATTCAAAGGGCATAGTAAAGCATTATTATCGGTAACTGATGCCGTGAGGAAAGAAAATGAAAACACCTAGTAAGGAACCTGAAAGCTCTAGCATGACTCATGAAGAAGAGGAAGAAATGCTACATGATATATCAAAATTACAAGAACAAGTGCAACAAATGTCACGCTCACAAAAGCTAACAAGAGGCTAAGATAAATGGCGTGGAATCTAAGATAAATGGCGTGGAAGCTAAGATGGACGATTTGAAGATAGATTTGAAGACAGATTTGAAGAGAGACATGGCAAATTTGAAGACAGACATGGCATATTTGAAGACAAATTTGACAAATTTTCTACAAGAAATACTTACGAATGGTGAAAAGGTTGTAAAGGAAACTCATGATGTGAACAAAAGTAATGCTAATCATGATTCCATAGCCTCTAATGTTGGATCGAAGACCCACCATATTCCAAAAATCGATATGAGGAAGTTTGATGGCAAGGATCCCGCCACATGGATATTACAGATGGAGCAGTTCTTCGATCTCAATAATGTGCAAAACACACAAAAGGTACGTATGGCAACTGTATATTTGGAACCAAATCAGTTTGTATGGTATCAATGGCTTTTCTCTCATAAAAAATTTATCACATGGGCAATTTTTACGGAAGAATTGATAGCACATTATGAAGATACAAAAAGCAACACTTTTTTTAGCCAATTGATAAGTCTCAAACAAAAGGGTTCAGTAATGGAGCACATTGAGGAGTTCCAAAAATTGAACATAAGGGTAAAAGATATTCCAGAGGAGCATAGGATTGATCTTTAAAAGATAATATCCAACATGATGTCCGCCTTTGGGAACCTGATTCTTTAGAGAAGGCATTCAGGTTAGCAAGAAAAATGGAAAGCAAAATTATGGCAACCAGGAAGCATACCACTCACAACTATAAAGACGGAAGTGTTGTTGCCCCTAGTCTTCCATAACCTATAAGGTTGACACCACAACAATTGGAAGAAAAAATATCAAAAGGGCTTTGTTACAGTTGCGATAGCAAATACACTAAAGGTCATAAGTGTGCTGAGAAGAAATTATTCTACATAGATTGTGAACAGGAAGAAGAAAAGGAGCAAGAAAGGTCAAAAGAAGAAGATATAATCCAAGAACAAAGCCTAGATGAAGAAAAAATAAATCCAACCATATCTTGTAATGCATTGGCGGGAATTACCACTCCTCAAACCATCAAGATAGAAGGACAAATCAAGAAGAAAAAGGTAATAGTGTTGATTGATTCAGGAAGCACCCACAATTTTATTCATTGTAGGGTAGCAAAAGAATTGAATTGCTTCATATATCCAACACCAGAGTGTCAAGTGATGATTGCAAATGGAGGAACAATAAATTGCTTTGGAAGGTGCCATAATATCAAGCTATCCATGGGAGAATATGTATTGACTAGCCCAATGCTTTCCATTCCAATGGGAGGTGCTGATGTTGTACTAGGAGTCCAATGGCTACAATCTTTGGGTACAATAGCTTTTAATTTTCAAGAACTTTTCATCAAATTTTCTACAGAAGGAAAGGAAGTTGAATTAAGGGGTATTGCAGGGAAACCAGGAAAGATAATCAGCTCTAATGGTATGACAAAGCTTCTAAAAAGGAGCAAAGAGGTGTAATTGCACAATTATGTTCGCTAGATGTTTCCACATCGGAATCATCTATTTCTCCAGATCTCCAAAAAGTCCTGGACAATCATTCCAAGGTATTTGAGACTCCGAAAGGTCTCCCACCTATGCGTGATCATGATCATGCTATTCATCTGATTCTAGGAAGTGTTCCTCCAAACATCAGGCCATACAGATATCCCTATGTCCAAAAAAGTGAAATTGAACGTATGGTTGCAGAAATGCTAGAGGCTGGTATAATTCAACCAAGTCAAAGTTCTTTCTCTGATCCAGTAGTATTGGTGCACAAGAAGGATGGATCATGGCGCATGTGTCTGGATTATAGGGAGCTCAACAAGCTCACTATTAAAGATAAGTTCCCCATTCCTTTCATTGATGAATTACTGGATGAATTGCATGGATCAGTTTACTTCACCAAGTTGGATCTTCGTTCGGGATATCATCAAATCAGAATGAAGATTGAAGACATTCCGAAAATGGCATTTAGAACTCATGAGGGTCATTATGAATTTTTGGTCATGCCTTTTGGCCTTACTAATGCACCTTCAACATTTCAAGGTTTGATGAATTCAATTTTCAAACCATTCCTTAGAAAATTTGTGTTAGTATTTTTTGATGATATACAAATCTACAGCAAGTCTTGGAAGGATCATGTTGAACATGTTGACAGGGTGCTACAACGATTGGAGGAGAAACAATTATATGCAAAAAGATCCAAATGTTTCTTTGGAGTCCAGGAGGTGGAATATTTGGGTCATATTGTATCTCATGAAGGAGTTAAGGTAGACCCTAGCAAAATTAAAGCCATTAAGGAATGGAAAATTCCCACATCCATAAAGCATCTGCGAGGATTTCTTAGGTTGACAGGGTATTATCGCAAGTTTGTTAAGAATTAAGGGAGAATAGCAGCACCTCTAACAACATTATTGAAGAAAGATGCATTTTCATGGACTCCGGAAGCAACAAAGGCCTTTGAACATCTTAAAGAGGCAATGTGCCAAGCACCGGTCTTAGCTACACCGAACTTCACAAAAACCTTTATTGTGGAATGTGATGCTTCAGGAAATGGAATTGGTGCTGTTCTAATGCAAGATGAAAGACCCATTGCTTTTGAAAGTCGTCCAATCAAGGGAAATTTTTTAAGCAAAGCTATTTATGAGAAGGAAATGTTGGCAATACTCCATGCACTTAAGAAATGGCGACCCTACCTAATGGGAAGACACTTCAAGGTAAAAACGGATCATGATAGCCTTAAATACTTTTTAGAACAAAGATTATCCTCTGAAGAGCAACAAAAGTGGGTCACAAAGATGTTGGGTTATGACTTTGAAATCATCTACAAAAAAGGGAAGCAAAATGTGGTGGCAGATGCACTCTCAAGAAAGGATGAGGATGTGGAAGCATTGTTGTGCGCCATTTCTATTATCCAACCAGATTGGATAAACGAAGCAAGGGAGGAATGGAAGAATGATGAAGAAGTGTGGGCACTTATTCGAAAGCTACAACAAGATTCCAGTATGTCTGATACATTTAGCTGGAAAAATGATTCATTATGGTACAAAGATCGCTTATACCTCTGTAAGAATTCCCAGCTAAAACAAAAGATTCTTATGGAATTTCACACTTCTCCCTTAGGAGGGCACTCAGGACTTTTAAAAACATACCACAGGGTTAAGAAGGAATTTTTTTGCGATGGCCTTAAATCAGATATTCAAAAGTTTGTTGGGTGTGGAGCCTGATTATCTTCTATATTCAAAGGTATCTCCACATAGGACCCCAGTTCGAAATGGGGGCGGCAACGCCGCCCGTAAAATATTCGCTGCAGGGGGGGTCCAGGGGGGGGCCGTTCATTAGGTGGATGATCTGACGGTAGAACTTATGTTTAGTTTAGGGTTTCTTGCCCTAGAAGGCAACCCCTCTCTTTGTATGAGGGTATTGTATTTGAGGCTGTGAGATAGATGTGTATTCCGTGAGCGAGAAACAGAGAGGTGAGACTGTGAGCGAGAAACAGAGAGGTGAGACTGTGAGAGAAAACAGAGGATATTACAGCGGATTTTCTGTAGGTTGATCTCTTCATTTTGCTGGATAATAAAAAGGAAGGACTGGTTGTTCGGGGTGGACGTAGCCCAAACTGGGTGAACCACGTATATCTGTGTCTCTCTTGTTTTGTGCGTTTTCTGTGTTTATATTTCTGCAATATTTTATGTGTTCCATTTCTCCGTAATAAATAATTTTCTAACAAAGTTTGTGGCGGAATGTTTGGTTTGCCAACAAAATAAAGTTGAAACAATTAAGACACTGGGTCTATTACAAACTTTATCCATTCCAAGCCAACGTTGGGAGGAGGTTTCAATGGATTTTATCACAAGTTTACCCAAGTCTGAGGGAAAGAGTGTCATCATGGTGGTAGTTGACAGACTTACCAAGTATTCACACTTTTGTGCATTATCACATCCATTTAAAGCCAGTACAGTTTCTACTGCATTTATGGAAACAATTCAAAAGCTACATGGAAACCCAAAGATTATTGTAAGTGACAGAGATCCCATTTTCACTGGAAATTTTTGGACAGAATTATTTTCTTGTCTTGGTACTCAGTTAGCTCATAGCTCATCTTATCATCCTCAATCTGATGGGCAAACTGAGATAGTAAACAAATGTTTGGAAGGATATCTTCGTTGCTTTGTATCTGATAAACAGACACAATGGGTCAAATGGTTGCCTCTGGCTAAATGGTGGTATAACACTTCATTCCATACAGCAACAAAAATGACCCCATTTATGGCACTTTATGGGTATCAAACACCATCCATCACATCATATTTAAGAGAAAATTCTAAGGTTCAGGCAGTGGAACATCACATCGAACATCAACAACAAGTCCTCCAACTCTTAAAGGATAACCTCGTGTTGGCACAAAATAGAATGAAACAACAGGCAGATCAACATCGCAGTGAAAGAAGTTTTGATGTAGGTGATTGGGTATTCCTACGGCTACAACCATATAAGAAAATGTCCCTAAAGCAAGCTAAGAAGGATAATAAATTATCACCAAAGTATTATGTTCCGTACAAGGTGTTGCAAAAGATTGGTACTATGGCATACAAATTGGAGCTTCCTGCAGCTTCTCGATTGCACCCAGTTTTCCATGTTTCATGTTTAAAGAAGGTTATAGGCGACAAGCTCCCAGTTCAAACAATATTGCCAGAACTTGACGAGGAAGGAAAAATTATATTGGAACCGGAAGCAGTCACAGAAACAAGAACTTGACAGCTACGAAATCAATCAATTTCAAAGTATCTTATCAAGTGGAAGAACTTATCCACTAAAGATTCCACATGGGAGGATGAGAATTTTATGCAGAAGTATCCAAAACTACTCAAGTGTTGAGGACAACACATTTTTGAAGGAGAGGGGCATGTTGGGTCCCTATAATACTAGTGATTACCCCATTACTATTGTAGTTATACCCCTTATTTATATTGTTGTGCCCCTATTACCCCCATGTTGTTATTTCTGTGCCCCATAAAATCCCTCTATTGTTATTTTTGTGGCTTTATATTATTATTGTTAGGTCGGCTGGATTATATTGTGACTCCTTAGACTCCTATATATAGAAAAGAGGTTTTGTCATTTGTATCATCCAAGAATTGTTCATTTATGTAATGTAAAGGAGGTTGCCCCCTCGAAGAGGCTGAATTCTAAGGCGTTGATCTATCTTTTCTATCTTTTCTTGAGCTGGTTTCATAACACTATCACCCACAAGCTAATGGGCAAGTGGAGGTGACCAATAGAGCGTTGGAGGGCATCTTAACCAAAGTGGGTAGCAGCAGTAGGAAATATTAGGCAGATAGACTAGTTGAGGTCACCTGGGCCTACAATACCACTTAGAAGACCACCACTGGATTCACACCCTATGAGCTGGTCTATGGGAAAAAGGCCCTCCTATCCATTGAGTTTGAGTATAGGACACTAAGGATGGCAGCCCAACTAGATCTAGATCTCAGTGGTGCACAACAAGAGAGATTTCTCCAGTTGAATGGTTTAGAAGAATTCATAATGCAGGCCCTCCTACACACAGAGGTAACTCAACTTCAGAGGAAGATATGACATGATAAGAAAATCAAGGATACGCAATTTCAAGAAGGTGATTGGGCCTTGCTATATGACTCCAGATATAAATACTTTAAGGGAAAGTTAAGGACAAGATGGTTAGGGCCTTATGTTATAGAGATTTCATGATAATGGTTCAGTGCATATCAGAACCATAGATGTAGAGGCCATTCCTTTACTTGTTAATGGGCACAGACTGAAAGTTTACAAGAGGCCATTGTCAAAGCAAGAGTTCGTTGATGGTATCAATAAAACAGTGATGGTGGTGGAGCAAGTTTCAGCTCCTGCCTCATCAAGTCAGTGAGAAAAAAGAAATAAGGAGACTCAGGTGAAAACCTCCATGAGGCGCCTAAGTCCCACTATTGGATTGAAAACCTCTTGGGGTGGCCCAATGGTGTCAAAAAAAAAACAAGAAAAAAGGAAATAAAAAGATCCCTAGGTGAAAACCTCTCTTGAGGCACCCAGGGAAAATAGTTATAATGAGAACCTCTTAGAGGTAGACTAGTTATTTTAAAAAAAACTAAAATAAATAAATAAATAAAATAAAAATCATGAAAAAATTATGTTTGCAGGTCAGCAGGAGGACGATTAGAGAACAAAGGAGAATAAAAAAGGGACCTATTTCACTCACATTTTTATTTTTCCACCCATCATCATTCATCACTCCACCATTTCTTTCATTTTTTTTGACTCATTTGCTTTAGTTTACAACGGGACTGTGTTTTCTATAGGATCCCCTGTAAACCTAGAGGATCCCTTGAAAACCTACATGATGATCCTCTAGGAATTATAGTGGCTCAAGAATCCTTCAGGAAGTGACCCTAGGGCAAGAAAATTACCTGCCATGTCAAAAAATAACATCCCTACATCACAACTTCATTACCATACCTCTCTCCACCTTGATCACCCCTGCATTCATCATTAAAAAAATCAGTTCTCAAAAAAATTCCACAGTCCTCAAGAGAAAACACAGAGGAAAAATGAAACAGAGGGCAAAAGGGAACAACACCTGAGTGTATTCCTCATTATTCACACTCCTAGACCTCCTCTCTACCCATGTCATCATCTTCAAAATCCGAGCAGATGGAATGATTAAAAATTCTGAGGGAGAAGCAGCTACAGGACATCCTGTAGGAAATACTGTAGTAGCCTATCCCACCAAATAAAAATCAGAGTAGCAGCAAGCTTCCAACATGAAGATCCAAGGGTAGAAGAAGCTCCAAAGTAGCAATAACACCATCATCTTCAACACCAGGTACCTGCACATCAAGGGAATCATCAGATGGAAATGAAAAAAGGAAGGAAAAATAACATGCAACCAACACACAGCAAGCACCACATGTCTTCAAAAAACTACAACAAGGTATTAGCACTACAGGTAAGTATCTCATTTCACTCTCTCATTTTCATTATGTAGTCAAAAAAATGTAAAGGTTGTGAGCGAATTGGTTTATAAGCGAAAGGTGGCTAGTTAACTTAGCCACCTGCATTCAATCAATGAAGACAAAACAGTTGGTCCTCCCACACGTGGCAACAATCAAGTCAAGAAAAGAGAGGAGAAGGACAAAAGCAGTTAAGTCTATGGATGCATGAAGTGGGAGTTGATTATGAGGATATGGGAATGATGAGGTGGTAGTGGGGACCAACGGTCCAAAAATAGAAAACGTACCTCGACTGCCAGCACACCACCTTAGTCAGCTCGACCATAAGAGGAAATAATCGTTGATCCCCATGCACTTGTGCATTCATCTCCTTGAGGCTCACTCTAGCAAAGTCACTCTCATACCCAGGCAACCTACAGAAGAGAAAGATTCCACCTTTCTCGTGCATAGGACTTCGTACAAGATTACATAGGAAATCCTACATGATCACATAAGAATCCTATAGGATACAGTCAGACAATCTACAGGATTGGCCGAGAGCAGTTTCAGAAGGGGATACATTTGGATTGGCTATAACAAACACCATGAGGAGGTAGGATTTGTATTTACTTCCCTTTTTCCAAGTGAATTGCTCATAAAATTATCCTAGTTTGAGTGAATTTGGCAACTGTGTAAGGGAATTGACTCCACAATTATTTCAGTCCCATTTACTTTTTCATCAAAATTTGTATCAACCATCTTTGCTCCTCAAAATTCACCAGCCAAAATGGCAAGGGGGTTTAATAGAAGGGAGCCCATTAACACTATGAGAATCCAAAAACACCCTCTTGTGTTAGAAATATTCACGAGGCATAATTGGATGGGGTATTTTGAGAAATTAAGGGGGTATGATGATGGGGTGGCCCGAGAGTTTGCTCTCTCCCTAATTCCAATTGACCAGAGCCCATGCCACTATTGTGGTGAGAGGCCTCTCCATAGAGCTCACCCCTGAACTCATAAGCAGAATTACCACACTTCCCCTAAGAGTGCCTTGGAGAAAGGAAGACAAGGGAGATAGCCAGACTGCCATGAAGAAATTCTTTTTAAAGGGAGAAGAGTCCATTGAGGACAAAAATGGAGTAAGGAGAACAAGCCTACCATACCCCTGGAATGAGGTAAGCTACCACCTTATTAAATACATATCATGTGAAGGTAGGTATAGTGTGGTTTATGGATATCACTTTAGGCTTCTTGAAGAATTGAGGTTTGGAGCAGAAACACTTCCTCACCACAGGCTCATCATACCATACACCTTCTGCAATCACTAATAGATACAAGCATAAAGGTGCAGAAGGAAAACCACCAACAGTTAGCCCACATGGGTTAATTAGAATCATCATAGAATATGCCCTCCACAACCTTAAAATTCCTATCTAGTGGGAAATTTTTAGAGACATGCAGACAGAGGAGGATATCAAATCCCTCACATATGACATTAGTCCTACTGTCAGTGAAAAGGATGATGAAGAAACTAAAACAGATGGAGAAGAAGCAGAGAGGGATGAATATGCGATAGATGAGGAGGAAGAAGAGGAGAAAGAGAAAGAAGGTAATGAAGAAACATAGAAAGATGTCAAGGATGAAACTGTCAAACAAGATGAGGATCTAGAAGGAGAAGAAGAGAGGAAAAACATAGGGGAAAAGGGAAATGGGAAAGAGGAGACAGAAGACAAGGAGGAGTCACCTAGGGTGTCTCCAGAACCCACTGAGAGAGAGGCAGCAACTGCCCTCACTGCCCTTAGCACCCCTATCAAACAAAAAGGCAAAAGACAGAGGTAGACCCCCTTATACTTCAAAACAAGGAAAAGCACAAGGATAAGGCAGGGAAAACCCCAAACTCCAACAAAGGTTCCCATTTTTATTGAGGACTCACCTAAACAATAGGAGAAGATGGCTCCTCCTATAAAAACTCAAGAAGAAGGATCCTCAGCCCAAACCTCCCCTAAGTCTCCTATCACCTATGTGAGAAGGCTTGTAACCAGGTCTACCTCATCCAAAGGAAAAGGCATCCTACAGGATACACAGCAGGACCTACAAGAAGCAAAGGCACTCCTACTGGAAACTCTGCTAAACCTATAGGAAACTCAAAAATTGGATGAGGAAAGAAGTAAGCAACCAGAAACAAAGAGAGAGGACCCAGAGCTAGAGGAGACTATTCCTCAACCTAACCTTGACTCCTACTATAGATTTATTGAGGGGGGCAGGGTCATTCCACAAAAAAATTTCGTTCCATTATTCTTTGAGCTTGAGAAAGAGAGAGCCAAAACTCATAGATGGATGCAGATTGCCAAGTCCAACGAAGTGGAGGACATTGGTCACATGGAGGAGAAGCTCAAAGAGATGGGTAGAGAACTAGGTAGCTCAAGGGATAGAGAGGCCATCTTGAAAAAACAATTAGAGGCAGAAAATACATGGTTGAAAGGATAGCTGCAAGAAAGAGAGAATCAATTGGCATCCATGGCCAGTCTCTCTTTGGAAGCAATCCAGTGCAGGATGCCAACTAAGACCTATGCACTATAGCTTAAGGAAAAATGGTTGCAATTCCAAATCAAGACCCTAGTATAAAGAGGAACTATGCCATTCCAAGATTATAAACAGTTCATTGATCTTTTTTATCAAAGCACATTGGAAGATAGGGCCAAGATGTCTGAGTTTTATTTGCATAATATGGCCTTGATAGACATGAATGTATGGGAGCCTAATGCAAAGCTAGGGGATTTATAGTTGATGGCTTTGGCATCATGGATGAACCATGAGGAAGAAAGGGCTGCAGAAATGAAGAAGGTATTGGCAAGCGAACAAACTGAGCCTCTTATTATTAGAGTTGAGCGGTCCAATCCAATGGAATTCATCAGTAAACATAATTTAATTGCAAATGATCCTCAACTTGTACCCAGGTATCTTACTACCTAAGAGAAAGCAATTACACATTTTGAGGACATATTCAAATTATTAGGGGATGAAAGCATGCAAGCTTTCCTAAGGAGATGGAATACATTGCCATACAGTTTGAAGATCAGAGAGTACCACTCTCCTCAAAGGATGAGAGAAGCACTTAACAGGAAACCCATGTACAAGCAGTCCATCAAAAGGCTTAAAGTCAATTGGATTGGCCTGAGACTTAGTCCCCCGCTACGCTTGGGGATGTTAGAAGGAAGGAAGGAAGACAAAGAAAGAAGGTAGTGGAAGGAGGTAGAAAAAAAGGAATGATTCTATGCACAAGAAGGAGAAACCCCAGCAGAGGCATGGGATGTCAAGGAGGCCACTAGAGCTATGAAAGGCATGGATATTGATTTATTTTCTCAAAGGATGAGCAAAACCTTCAGTAGGGGGGTGATTATGAGCCTCATCATTGGGTAATTATATGGGCCTTAATTAACCTCCTAGCTTAGTCAAATCAACTCTTCTCACAACTTATTACATGTTTTGATTATATTTTGTTTAATGGGATGAATTAAAGTGAGATATTATGCCTAGTGGACTAATATGCATTGAATGCAGGTTTGGAAGAGAAAATCAAGGAAATTTGGGAAGACTAAGGTTTCAAACTCGAATGGGACAAGGGAGAGATATTGTAGGAGGTAAATCCTCCTCATTCACTCCTACCCCATTCAAGTATTCCTCCATTAATCACACCACCTCGGAGTGCAAGCAACCAAGTCATGAAGTTCAAAAGGTAGTCAAGAAAGTCATAGACAAAGAGTTAGTTAATCTCGAGTTTGGGAGCCGAGCCTCCCTAGATTAAGGAAGTCGTTGGAGAATTTAGTTTTATAAGTAGAGAGGCCTAGATCCTCATTAGGATTCAAATTTTTGGTTCTAAAAACACTAGTTATTTTTTGAGCTCCAGACTTGTGGAAGACATTGATGTAGTTTTCTGTTTTGATAATGAAAATGAGCTTCTTCTTGGTCCAGCACTGAGTTATCTGAGAGGGCTGAAGCTCTTGGGTTAGGGCCCAACCCTAGTAGCAAAGGCTCCTCTTCTTATATCTATATGTTTTTCTTAGTTTCATAGATTCATGGTTAAATTGTCTTTAGAAGTATTTCATTGCAAGTACTGTGGATTTGATTAGTTGTTTATTAGTTTGCTTTCATTCATGATTTACTTCAGTAGAAGGTTAGAATAGATACAATGAATCACCACAAATTCGTCAATAGGTGTCTTGGCCTCACCTCTTCCCTCAGGGATCATGATTTGAGGAAAAGACCCTTATACAGCCCCAAAAAGACAAATTTCCATTTCCTCATAAGATTTAAAGTTTAATGTACTTAAACTAGCATTTGATCATTTTTGCAAGTGTAGGATTTAATTTCCATATCTTCCATATTCATTCTTTCAGTATATCTCGTCCATGATTCCATTTTATTCAGCAATTTTCCTCATGCAAGAAGTAGACAACTAGTTCATTAAATTCTGCTTTTCTAGCTTGTTAGAATTCTTCCTGTTTACATGACTTTGTGGCAATTCTAAATGTTTGATGTAGAGGCGGTGCTTCAGAAATCTAAAGGGATCTCATAGCAGGCAACCACCTCCCAAATTCATCCATTCATAATCATCCCTTTCTATCACCAAGATCTTCACCAATCTCATCATCTTACATAGATATTCCTTCAAGCATGTTGAGCGAATCCAACCATCTCCTAAAATTGGTAATGAGTTTTAAGTGATCCTGGGCATTTTCTCACTCCATTCCACCCATCCACCACCTTCCCTAAGCCTGCCATCATCTCCAGCAACCATCGTTTTTCTCTCGGCTATATCGTGTAGAAATACAGGGAATCCTGTAGGTTTCTAGTACATCCTTTAGGTTTTCCTGTAGTGACCTATTTTGAGGCCTAATTGAGGGAAAACCTCCAAGAAGCCACACCAGGTCACCCAAGGGTATCCCAAACCTCCCAACCATCTCCTAAACCTCCCAACCATTGACCATCATCGCTAAGCCACATGTCACATCACCAAAGAGATTAGGGTTTAGACTTGATTTTCTAGAAAAAAATAAAAAGAACAAAACAGATTTATTTCAGTCCTTTACATGCACAATAGTGATGTTTGATGTCTTAAATTTCCATGCTTTAGATAGTAGAATTTCATACATGTTGGCTTGGCATTTTTGTAAAGCATAGTTTCTCAGTAGTTGGTTAGAGAATGGTGTGTTTTTAGCATAGGATTTGAGTCATTTTCCTTATTTGCAGTAGATAAGCTTTCTATTAGAGTAGATCTCTCTTTTTTTCATCAACAATCAAGCTTCTTCTGAATCCATATAAGTTTGGCTTGAAAACCCTAGTGGTCTCTCGCCAGCTGAACAGTGAAAAAAGGCAGAACCATCACTTTTACTTGTCTATGCAGCACTGTCACCTCCAAGTTTGTATGAACCCCGGGTTGATAAAGTAAATAAGGTAGTTCTAGGAGTTGCAACATTCTTGCTGCAATATGGGTGCTCATCAGTAGCCCAGCTCCAAAGAGAATTCAAGTAGATGAGGGTATAGCACTAGGCTATCTTATCAGAAAACGATTCGCAAATTCGTCAAATGCAAGCCATGATGGACAAATTCAAAGACAACCCAAAAATTGACGAATTCATCAAAGAAGCGGTCGACCTCAATTCCCTATTAATACAGCAAGAATAAATATTTTTCCAGAAAATCTCACAGATAAATACTTACTGTGAAACCAGTGATAAATTAAGAAACCAAGTAATTGATATGAGGTTTGAGTACGAAGAAATCCACAAAAAAGGTTTCTAAATTTATCACCTGGCAAGAGTTTGAGGATGGAAGAAAGTCTGACCTATGGATTAGGATTCTTGGTTGAAATAGGCAGAAAGGGTAACAACGATAGCAACAGGAGCAGCAAGCCAGTGTAATAGAAGTTGTAAATGCAAACCTCCATGGCGTCAATCTTGTCAAAGAATGTGTACCAAGTTTTCTACCAAATTTCAAACAACTAGAGAAACAATGGAAATAGACAACTCAGGAAAAGGAAGAGGCAATTAAATAGCTAACCAGGCTAAATTGGGAGACATACTAGCAGTTTCTAGTAAAACCACACAGCCAGTGGATGTCTCTGTGGTGTTTAACAACCTCTACACAAAATATGGTGTCAGTGTTGACATATGTCATATTTGTTGGCCAGTTGAAATCTACAATCAGCCAGCTGCTTCAGCTCAAGCCAATGATCGATATTTGCGACCTCAGAGATCAAGTTAGCAAATTAACTTAGTTCAAGTTCAAAGGAGCTAGTCATTAGTTTAATTTTTGCTTGTTCTGAGGAAGGTTGTTTGAAACCTCCTCAACTATTTTTGTAATAATCTATTTTGAGGCAAGTATTTTCGTATTTAAACCCCTCTCATGCATTTAGAGAGGGGTCAAGAAATTTTATCAGAAACACTTTTCAAGATATTAAATTTATGTACTTTTGAGAAGGCTTTGATGAAATGAATGAAACAGGAGCTATTTTTCTTCGAACATCTAGCATACTCTACTGAAATGTGGTTTTGTACTCTTAGAATGTGTTGGATTGAATGAAATTGCGTCAATATTGTTGAAGCACATGAGCATGACTTATCATATATGGTACTTTTATAGTATGATTATGTTTTATTTATGTATCAAGAAATACTCTTTCTATTGATTGTTTTATGTATGAAAGTGAGAATTATAGTTCTGCATTATTGCACTTTTGTATGATGTTTTAGTTGTCATTCCGTTTTGAATACATGAATGATTTTTACATGTGATATATTTCTCTTAATTGTCTTGTCTAACTATTTATCCAAAACAATTATCATTAAACGATTTTATTTCTTTTGGCAGTTGAATGATCTTTATTACCAATTGTTGTAAGACATCATTGTAGATTGCATATCTTATTTTATTCCCAGGCATATTTATAGTTAATGTTAGATTAATATATATGCATGTGTTTAATAGTTAGATTAGGTCATATTTAGTTGAATCATTTCCCGTTACATCTTATATCATCTCATCAACATTATCAAATCAATTTTCTTTGGGAAAATGTTCCCATCATCCCTAATTGGAGCCACTATACCAAACAAAAAAGGAGCTTCTTTCAAGATCTGGTCCATATGGTTGTCCCCCATGTTGTTGCAGGGAATTTCAAGGCTTCAACATTTTGGCGCTAGGAGGAGGGCCCGACTATGAATAGTAAGCAAATCTATATCAGAAAGCCATTCTAAGAGTAAAACTCCCTCACCATCACCTCCAACTTCTCGGTCACATTCCAAATCCCCAAATCCTAGGCATGAAGTTGTGAAGAAATCCTTAGAATCCACTACTGTTTTTCCAAAGAAATCAGATCAATCTTCTTCTACAGAAACTCCTGAAGTTCAGTCTTTAATCCATAAATTGCAAGGGATTTCTTTGTCTCAAGAAGAATCTGAATTATCCCAAGCTAGTGTTTCTTCTTAGTTTCCTTCCTCTCAAAGGTTAACCAAATCGCAGAGTGAAAATTTTGGGATTCCCCCATTTGAATTTCCTCTACCTCACCCTAGAAGGAAAACTAAGAAAACACAATCTGAAACTCATAGTGAGATTCTCTCATCATCACCTAAAACGCCTTCATTCATTCCATCATCTTCCCCACCAGATCAATCATCAACCTCACAATCCTAGATCATGATTTACATTGGTACTGGAGCACAAGCCTCCTCTACACAATCACCTTCAACTACTAGAACATCTTCCTCTACACAGATACCCACGATGGCTCAAAGACCATGGACAAATCCAGGAGTTGTTCGAATGGTTGGACCATTACATCCACTACCTGCACATCCATAAAAATGGTTGCCAAAATTCAACCCTGGTGATGGTCTCCCTACTGAAGAACACATAAATAACTTCATGTTGTCCATAAATATGAATGAAGTGGTAGAAGAAGATGCAGTTGTAAGATTACTCCCTTATACTTTACAAGGATCTTCAAGATCATGGTATTTTTCATTATCATCTGGTTCCATTAATAGTTTGGATGCCTTTCAAGAGCAGTTCCTAACCAAGTTTGAAGATGACCAATCGACAGCTACTCTTCTCAATGATCTCTCCAACTTGAAAGTTGACCTTAGAGAACCGATTAAGGACTTAAATTCACGTTTTAATAAGTTATTTAACAAAATCTCAGTGGCATCCAAACCCAGTGATGAAGTTCAAAATGAATGGTACATTTCTGCTCTTCCCTCAAATGTAGCTATTTTTGTCGATATGGCTACCAAACCAACCTTGGCATAAATCATGAAAGAAGCCATAGCTATAGAAAAACACATTTTATCTTTTAGGTAAGAAGAATTCATTAGAAGAAATAAAATCCAAGAAGGTAACTTTCAGGGACGACTCCAAGAAGAAAGCACCTAAATATCCTTTTGATCTTGAAGGTCTACAACATGTCTTTAAAACCATATCCAATGAAATGGTCGACATTAAAAAGTGGGTAGTTGAGACTTCTTCAAGGAAAGCTTACAGACCTTACAAAATAAATCCTTCCTCTGATCCTAATCCTCCAAATACAATATCAAATGTTGAATCATATGTAGAGGAAGAGGAAGTCTCAACAACTGAAGAAAAAATTGATGACGAAGAGGTAGTTGAATTACAAGGAATGTTGGATTTCATTCTTCATGTGTCAAACAATGAAGAATCAAAAGAAGCATTACCTGTCGCAACCAAGAGTTGGAGCAGTGTTGATTTTCCGCAAGAAAAAAAAAAAAAAAAAATCATCAACTCCATCTCTCAAAGATAAAGCAATAAGTAATAAATCTTCCCCCAAATCCACTCAAACAACTCCTCCTCAATCAAATTCTTCACCTTTGTCCAAAACCCTGCTAGTATCTGATGAAATGGAATATAACATCATCTAAGATATGAAAAATACTAGGGCTAATATTACATTCCATGAGCTTAGCAAGTTAAAACATCAACAGTATCTATTGCTCAAAGAGCTAAAAGCATTCCCCACTTATCCTCTTCCCACTACTGTAATCTCACAGGCTACTCAAGAAATGGGTAGGCCTCCTAAGACTTCATTAGACAAAATAAGTTCAATTGATATTTCTTTAATAGGTGGAAGATATAAATCTCACACACCTCCATTTCTTTTAACTTTTGAAGTTTTCAATAAGAATTTTCACAATTGTTTAGTAGATTTTGGAGCTTCATCAAACATTCTACCAAAAAATGTTTATGCAAAATTGAATGTGGAACCCCAAAAATTTGTTGTTCGCATTGTGCAGTTAGATCGATCTCAAGTCAAAGTTATAGGATAACTCAATCATGTCCCTATTAGACTCTCATCTAACCTAAAAGTATGTCAAGCGATTGACATTCTTGTGGTCAATATCCCTGAATTCTATGGTTTAATCCTCAGTAGAGACTAGTCTAAAAGTTTCATGGATATTTCGCAACAAACTGGTCCCATATGTCGCTTCCTTATAATGGAGAGTTGAACCAAATAAGGGTCAACTGTGAGAAACATCAAGAGTATATCGTCACAGAACTGGAGGGAGAAAATGAGTCTATTGCATACAGTAACAATATCATTGGGAATTATTCATTCAAGTCATTCCTAGGAAATTTTAGTGCAAATACTTCACCCTTTTTGGAAAATTTTGTTACATCACAAGTCGAAAACTATTCTCAAATAGATTTTTCTAAATGTATCAATTTTGTAGATAAACCTGTAGTTGAGTCTTTATTTTTGAAATTATATTTTGATTTATTTGAATCTAATGATGGAGCTGGAGCAGGTTGCATATTGGTTAGCCCCGAAGGGGAAAAACTATGTTAGCTTGCAGACTTGAATTCGAATGCACAAATAACGCTGTTGAATATGAAGCATTAGTTAAAGGGTTGTACAAAGCCATTGGCCTTGATATAAAATATCTTCAAGGGTTTGGAGATTCAGAAAGTATAATTAAA